>CM038143.1:42010208-42637708 GCA_021437245.1 Aegilops speltoides | reverse complement strand
TTTTATTCCTTGTATGACATTTCCGTCCATTTTAAGCCTAAATGACACATGAAAAGACTCTTTTGCCCCTCATGTGGTATGTGTGTGTGCGGGGCAGTAGCACACACATGCAGCAGCAGTGTGAGGGCAGGAGCACACATGCAGCAGCACATACACATGCAGCAACACACACACACACACACACACGCAGCAACACACACGCGCGCGTGCACACACGCACACACACGCAACAACACACATGCACGTGCACACATACGCAGCAGCACACACGCACGCAGCGCGCACACACACGCATGCAGCACATAGGCACGCAACAGCACACACACACACGTACACACGCAGTAGCAAACACACACGCAGCAGCACACACGCGCGCGCACACACACACACACACACACGCAGCAGCACACATGTGCGCACGAACCCACACACGCAACAGCACACGCGCGCGCATACACACACATACCACATGAAGGGCAAAATGGTCTTTTTACGTGTCATTTAGGCTCAAAATGAACGGAAGTGTCGTATAGAGAATAAAATTTAGGATTGGTGCCAAATAGGGAAGAAAAACTTTTTCAGTGTCAAATAAGGAACCCGAATTTAATACAGTGTCAAATAAGGAATTTTCTCTAACCTCATTAGTACCGGTTTGTGGTACGAACCGGCACTAAATGGTGATGGTGGGGCCATAGCCTGACCGCAGGCTGACACAGCCCCGTTAGTACCGGTTCGTGGCATGAACCGGTACTAAAGGTTCGCCACGAACCGGTGCTATTGATCGCCGCCACGAACCGGTGCTATTGTACACATTAGTGCCGGCTGAAATTCAAACCGGCACTATTGTGCTTCACGTTTAACCCTTTTTCTACTAGTGACGTAAAGATCGATATATTGGACGACTATATTCGGAGTTCGGAAAGGTTCCGAGTGATTCGGGTATTTTTCGGAGTACCGGAGAGTTACGGAATTCGCCGGGAGTATATGGGCCTTATTGGGCTTTAGGGAAAGAGAGAGGAGAGGTTGGGCGCCCCCAAGGCCTAGTCCGATTGGACTAGGCTGCGCCTCCTTCCTTCTCTTCTCTTCCCCTTTCCTTGACTCCTACTCCTACTACTTGAAGGGGAATCCTACTCCCGGTGGGAGTAGGACTCCTCCTTGGTGCGCCTCCTCCTAGGCCGGCCACCCCTTCCCTTGATCCTTTATATACGGGGGCAGGGGGGCACCTCAGGACACACAAGTTGATCTACGGATCGTTCCTTAGCCTTGTGCGGTGCCCCCCCTCCACCATATTCCACCTCGGTCATATCGTCACGGAGTTTAGGCGAAGCCCTGCGCCGGTAGAGCATCATCATCGTCACCACGCTGTCGTGCTGATGGAACTCATCCCCGACACTTTGCTGGATCGGAGTCCGGGGATCATCATCGAGCTGAACGTGTGCTGAACTCGGAGGTGCCGTACGTTCGGTACTTGGATCGGTCGGATCGTGAAGACGTACGACTACATCAACCGCGTTGTCATAACGCTTTCGCTTACGGTCTACGAGGGTACGTGGACAACACTCTTCCCTCTCGTTGCTATGTCATCACCATGATCTTGCGTGTGCGTAGGAAATTTTTTGAAATTACTACGTTCCCCAACAGTCGGGTTATGCCTATGGCGATTCATCATATGAAGCCCACGAGGATATTAAAGATGGCGGTTTAATTAAGGGCCCAAGGCCCAAAGGCGACTTAAGGCATATAAAGATAGTCACCAAGCTGGACGCGTTATCTATGAGCCGCCGGGACTCCGTGAGCCGCTGGTCGTCAACCTGTGTATATAAAGGGACGACCCGACGGCGGTTCAGGACAAGAAAATCAACAGATCGAAAGCTAGGTCAAGCGGATTCGCTCCCTGGTAATCGAGACATAAGCAATACCACCTCAAACTGGATTAGGCCTTTACCTTCACCGCGAGGGGCCGAACCAGTATAAACCCTTGTGTCCTTTGTCCCGTTTAACCCCTTTAAGCTACCTAGTTGTGATGGCTCCATGACTAAGTCCTTTTGCTAGGACATCTGCCGTGACCTTTCCACGACAGTCACCATGCCGTCGTGCTGACGGAATTCTCCCTCGGCCTCAGCTGGATCTAGAGTTCGAGGACGTCACCGAGTTGAACGTGTGCAGATCGCGGAGGTGCCGTGCGCTCGGTACTTGATCGGTTGGATCGCGAAGATGTTCGACTACATCAACCGGTTACTTAACGCTTCCGCTTTTGGTCTACGAGGATACGTGGACACACTCTCCTCCTCGTTGCTATGCATCAACTAGATTGATCTTCTGTGATCTTAGGAATTTTTTTGAAATTACTGTGTTCCCCAACAAGGCCGGCATGGTGAGGTGAACGTGGATGCGAGGGTACAGCGAGGCCACGCACCACAGTTGAAGGACGAAGTCATGCGCGACAGTGGCAACGTTAAATAGGGGCGGTTTCGGGTGAGATCTGTTTACCGGGAACATCATAGAAAATATTAGGTGCGCTCTGTTTACTTTTCATCATAGGAAACATCGTAGTTTAAGCAGTACCAAAAATAATGTAAAAGTTGTTGTCCTACTTGAAAGTTGCACTTGTTTCGGTCTAGTTAGGACCCAAAAGCTTGTAGCTGACGAGCTCAACGAGCGCTCGATAGCTCACGAGCTTAACGAGCGCTCGACAGCCCAGCTCGCTAAATTCATAGCTTATTTCTTAATTAACAGAGTCAACCACTAATTTTAGCATGTTAAGCTTAACAAGCTTAACGAACGAGCTAACGAGTTTCACGAGCAGCTCATTAGTATAACACAACACATGTTTTTATCTTGCGTGGTAAAATCTAGAGAAGAAAAAACTTCAAGAGACGCAGAAATCCAACTTGGTGCCCGGGCTCATTTGCTCCCGAGCTACAGTAAACTAAAAGAAAAAACTAGAAAAATTCAAAAAATCTGGAAAAAAATTATGGAAGATGCTCGTGTGCGTGATGCCCGTGCAAAATTTCATCATGTTTGGACATCCGAGGAGCTCATGCCAAAAAGATGAAATCGGTCCAAACATTGCATGAACAGTAACCTTACTCGCAGAGTCATAATTTATCTTTTTTGTCGCGCGCTCCTTGAATGTCCAAACTCCACCAATTTTTGCACGAACATCACGCACATGAGCATCTTGCTTCCAAAAAGTTTCTGGATTTTTGTGTTCAAAAAAAAGAAAATTCAGGATTTTTTTGACTTTTTTTTCTGTTTTTTTATTTGCCCCGCTTATCTAAGCCCGGGAGCACAAACGCCTCACCAAGAGACGGTGCTACTTTGGGGCATTAATTAGCGTAAAAGGAGGTTATGCATGTGCTACCATGCACGTCTTTAGAGAGGGACAATTATTCAAGGAGTAGTATTTCGTTCTCGGTGTACAAGATGCTATGTGTTTAGATGGAAGATCAACTTGTATTGATTGATAGAAACAGTACAACTTATATATGTTTGGAAGAGACACATCGCACAAGACGCGATGGTTGGAACCGATGCAACGGTTAGAAGAGAGGGGAAAGAGAGATGCGTCGGTTGCCACAAGGCAACTGCATGCCGCAGGACAAGGCGAGATTTCCCTCTAATTACTACAAACTAATTAATCACAACACTCCCCCTAATCTACACTTGTCCATGTAGAATCTTCATACGCTTGTCCAGGTATGATCATCATCTTCAAGATTGTCCATTGTAGTATCATCGCCTCGAAAAGATCCTTCTTCAAAAATTCTTCAATAGGATCCTTGATGAGAACCTCAAACAGAAACTCACAAAGGGAAAGAGTGCAATATGATGTTTTAAACAAGAATAGTTCAATGAGACGCTCCCCTGATACTTGCAAGTCCCGAAGTCGTCGCATACCAATTCCATGAACATATTTCTGGAATGTAGAATTTGGTAGAGACTTGGTAAATAAATCAGCAAGGTTTTCACATGATTTAACTTACAATATGTTATTTCCCCACTATTCTGAAGTTCATGGGGAAAAAACAACTTAGGAGAAATATGCTTAGTGATATTACTCTTGATGTAGCATGTTTGTATTTCTGCAACCCAAGCCGCATTATCTTCGTAGATAATGGTAGGTGATTCTATAGAACCAATTCCACATGACTGTTGTATGTGGTTTATCATTCTGCGAAGCCACACACATTCGCATGATGCCTCAAATAATGAAATAATTTCAGAATGATTGGTAGATGTAGCCACCAGAGTCTGTTTAGAAGACTTCCATGATATAGCAGTTCCACCATGTAGGAACACAAAACCGGACCGTGATCTGGCATTATAGGGATATGATAAATAGCCAGCATCGGCATATCCAATCATATTAGAGTCCTGATTGCTCAAGAGCAACGTGCTACTTATCGCGCATTTCTTGTTAGTTCAGAGGTGGAACAAATATTTGATGGTAACAAAAACTCCCTTTACGGGATAGATGTCCAAAGGAAGATATGTAATCATCCTGATCTTCTTGCGAGAGAACAAGCCGCTCAGAATCCTGACTATGGGAATACTGAAAGAAGTGGAAAGATGAAAGTGGTTGAGCAAGTCCTTAAAGTCTGGAAAGATCAAGGTCATCGCGTTCTTCTTTTTGCTCAGACCCAACAGATGCTTTACATTTTGGAAAACTTCGCCCGCGACTACCAATATCGAAGAATGGATGGACTTACACCTCCAAAGCAAAGAATGGCACTCATTGATGAGTTCAATAATACAGATGAAATTTCATTTTCATTCTGACAACAAAAGTTGGTGGATTGGGTACGAATTTGACTGGTGCAAACAGGATTATAATATTTGATCCTGACTGGAACCCATCGACAGACATGCAGGTATAGTACATGTGGAGTTTTGTCCACCCTGTCTATAATTCTGCACCTACCACCTTTTAACCTTCGTAGATGCATTGTCATTTGATGAAATTACATTAAGGTTTCCTTATCTTACCTTTTGGACTTGGAAGAGATGGTTGACATCCAAAACGGGATGCCGATGAGTGATGACAAGGTAGATAAAATAATTTGAAGGCGTCCTCTGTGGAGATAAACTACAGAATCCAACATTTTGAAGAGTCTTTTTGATGGCCAGGGCGTTCATATAAGTAATATGTGCTGATCCCAGCCTCTGTTCTTTTGTTTTTCTGTTCAATATTTTGTAAATAACCCTCAGTTTTGTACTTGCACAGAGTGCTATAAATCATGATGCCATAATGAGTGCTAACGACGATCAGAAGCTGCGGCTAGAAGCAGAGGCTTCACAGGTGGCACAAAGGGCAGCCGAGGCTTTACGCCAATCACGGATGCTCAGAAGCCGTGATGATTTTGCTGTTCCCACATGGACAGGAAGAGCTGGTGCTGCCGGGTCCTACTGCCGGAGCGCCGTCTTCTGTCCGCAGGAAATTTGGGTCAACACTCAACACCCAGCTGGTTAGTTCTTCGCAGCCATCAGAACTCTGAAGGTTCAAGCAGCAGCAGCAGAGTTCAAAGTCTTCAGGTGGGCGCTCTACATGGCAAAGCCCTGTCCTCTGCCGAGCTTCTGGCTAAGATGCGTGGAACGCGAGAGGGGGCAGCTTCAGATGCACTGGAACATCAGCTCAGCCTGGGCTCCCCTTCCAATCAAAGACCAGGCTCGACGGAGAAGGGGCGCACAACAAACTCTAATTCTAGTAGGAACATGATCGTGCAGCCTGAGGTCCTGATCCGCCAGCTGTGCACCTTCATGCAACAGAATGGTGGCTCCGCCAGCTCGACGAGCTCGACGGAACATTTCAAGAACCGCATACAACCAAAGGATATGCTGGTGTTCAAGAACCTGCTCAAGGAGATAGCAACCTTGCAAAGGGGCGCAGGCGGCGCAACGTGGGTGCTGAAACCCGAGTATGGGTAATTTGCGGCTGTAGTTCATGGGCTAATTTTTTTGATTAGGAGTAGATTCTCGCATAAAAAATTCATTTAAATAGGATGTTGATGCAGAGATGGAAATTTTCTCTCTTAAATCTTTTGATATGGCTGAGAGATACTTTTTTGCATGGAAGAGATGGCACAGGATTGTTAGTTAGGTGGCGGTTCTTTTTCTTTTTCTCCCCAGTTAATTAGTGGTTTGCAGAAGCCCTTAGGCTTTTATCCTTTTCTGGTGTACATGTTTCCTGGGAATCAACTGCAATCTGAATTAACAAGAATTTACAAATACTGCTTTCTGTCTCCGTGCTTCTACTTTTCTTATAATATTTGTATGTGTCGTTCTGTTTCTGTATGAGCGCGGTGTGGTCACTTTTCTTGCATTTAAGGTGGTTTCAAATATACTTTTATGTATCATACATTACTCCAGATGCAATTGCCAGGCATAGATTTTTGTGAATATTTATTTTCGCACTCTCTTTTTCCACTCGTCTGTTTATATATTTCCCTCGTAGTATTGCTTTCAGGATTTTTTTCCTCCAGATTTCTAGAAGACGATGTCGATTTTGAGCTGAAACAACACTTTCTCTGGTTCTTATTATGAAAGTATTACTCTGGTGTATCTCTGAATTCTGGTTGGTGGCAAATGATTGTTGTGAATAATTATTTTTGCGCTCCTATTTTCCCCCTCATCTGTATGTATATTTTCCTCGTAGTACGCCTTCAGGATTTTCGTTTTTCAGATTTCAGGAAGATGATGTACATTTTGAGTTGATACTACATGGTTCTTATTATGAAAGTAATACTCTGGTGCACTATCTCTGAACTTCTGGTTGGTGGAGGTGGTGTATCTTGAGATCAAACTGAATTTGTAGCTTCTGGTTGTGCATGTAGTGTAGCAGCAGAGGCAGACCTACTTGTTCAGTCATCTTTGCAAGTGTGCAGAACTCCAATTGACATCCCAGGACTCTCGATTTCATCCACAAGCAAAACATTGAATCGAGAAGCGAAACATCCATTACAGAAGCAAAACAATTCTATGGGTCTGCATCATGGTGATGTGGAGGCCGAGATGACCCCCTTCTCGAAAAAAAAGCAAAACAATTCTATGGCTGTGTGAGGAAGAGAACAATCCTAAAAATGCGAGGATACAAACTGCAGTAGAATTAATGCTGGGAAACGAACTAAACACACCTGAATTATCTAAACACATTACCAAGGATGTTACTTAGAACATGGACATTTTGAAGCAAACATTCCTGACGCTCTCACCATTGTGACAACTTCAAATATTTCCAAGGTACTAGTTGGATCTCTAACAGCTGTATGTACTCAAGTTGCATAAATGGGATATAATGGATATATAGATAAGCATGATGAAATCAGCTCGGAAGAAATATCAAAACGTGCTCATGGATAAGTAATTTTTTTCCTACTGAGATCCATTGCAGAAACAACAAACTGTCAAGCAGCAAAAGGGAAGGGGGTGATGAGTTTTGCGCACTATCAGGAAACCCACTGCTCGCATCTGATTTTGCTGAACCATGGGACGAAAACCTGATAGCATCGTCGCGTAAAGAATGAAAGGTAGCTTATTACAACCCCTGAGCTTGGAAGAAAAAAAAAAAGAAAAAGATTGCAGGTGCATCGATTAAGTAGCGGCAGAAGCTCTTAGTGCCCGCCATTCATCAGCTGCTGGTGCAGACAGATAATAGTTGAAGCGAAGATCGATCCAGGAGGAGCTTGCTTGGAAAGGAAGCGTAGTAGGTACTTGACGACAATTAGTTAATTAGCTTCTGCTTCTGCAAATAGAGTTCATATATAAGCGTAAAAGATATATTGGACATATTGAGCACATTCATATGGCGAAAACGTAAGCTGGATTCATATTAGTTAATTAGTCCATTCTGTTTCACAGCAATAATAAATTAGTTGTCCAAAACAAAAACGTGCATTCATATGGCGAAAACGTAAGCTGGATTCAGTACCTGCATGTGTTTGTGGGCTATACCTTGAGCTATTGACTCTATCATGCTGAAATTGAGAATATATTAGTTAGGCATGAAAGGGAACTAATAAGTGGTCCAATTTGTTTGGTGATAGAGACAGGATCTATGTAAACTGAAAACTACTTAAACTCAGTGAGAAGTATGCATGTACTCACGCTCTGTAATTCTCGACTGTAAGGTTTGGACGGTTGGGATGTTGGTTGGCTGCGAGCTCCAGCGCAACCACAGCTTCATCCTCGTTCTCTTGTGCTGAACCTGGAGACATATCAACATGCACTTTCTGGAGTGAATGGAGGTTTTCCCAGCTACCAAACTCAAACGCAAAGCTGCTGTCACGCTTCAACTCATCCACTTGGAGATGAGCGTACCGAAGGCATTCAAGGCTCGGCATCGTTCCCTGCAGAAACCTCACCGGTGCATATGTACTGAAGTACCTCAACTTGGGGAATAACCCACCCACGACGTCTGGGAGAAAGTCTTGGGAGTCGGACAACTCTAGAGCAACGAGCTCTGGGAAACTCCCAAGGATCTCCATATCCCGCACCGTAACTTCCTTCACCCTGAAGAGTAAACTGATGAGTTTAGGAACAAGTGACGGGTTTATCCACGCCGGCAACATGCTGTTGTATGTTCTTAGGGTGAGTGCACGGAGCTCTCGAGGTGGTACATAACCTTCCCAGACTTGGCGTCCAAACTTCACATGACCGTGCAAGTCAATGTCCAGAACTCGAATCTTTTGCAGCTTGCCAAGGGACTTCAGCAGAGCTTTCAACTGACTATCATCCAAGCCTACCAAAAAACAAACGATGAGACTCCTCAGCATTGTCAGCTTGCCCAGTTCTGCGACAAACTCAGGACACCAAGTGAAAAATGTCAACCGTAGCTCTTCCAATGATGTTAGGTTCCCAAGCAAATGCATCCCAACTATTCCTCTAGCGACTTGAAAATGCAAGCACTTGAGTTGCCTTAGCAGACCAAAACTCTGTGGCAATTCTTCTATCAAACTATCCACCAAATTCAGTGTCTGCAAATACTTCAGATTCCCTATTTCTTCTGGTAGCTTCTCTGTTAGCATTCGAGGACCCATTATCTTTCCCTGCAATCTCAGGTACCTCAAATGGACTAAACTCCCAAGATGATCAAGATGATAACTGCTATCTCTAATAAAACTACAATCTTCCATATCCAGGACACGCAAAGCTCCAAAACTTGGAAATGATGGCATCACCTGAATATCACATCTGGTGGCATTAAATGACCTCAATTGTGGGGTGCACATGTTAGAGTCATCCTGCTCTAAGACTCTCTTTTGTATGGCTAACCTACGAGCATTACTTTGGCAAGATATCCTTTGATCATTAACATCCCATACCCTAACAAAATTCTCTTCATTTGACAATAGAGATATCATATCAAGTACCAAATCATGGACACGACAACCAGTCACGAAACAAGTGCGGTGATCCATAATGGGTTGTATCATACTTCTATTCACCAGCTCATTGAAGTATCTCTCTCCAAGCTCATATTGCCCTACCCCCGGTTCCTCCTTGACAAAACCTTCTGCTGACCACTTCCAGATCAAAGTTTTTTTTTTGATTGTGTAGTCTTCTGGATATATGCTTAGATACAACAAACAAGGTCGCAGATAATAGGGTAGATCATAATAGCTAAATAGCAGTATCTTTCTTGTATTGTCAACAACTTGGTTTTTTCCGTGCCCAAAACCAATTGAGTCATAGACCTTAGACCAATCCTCTCTCGCTTTACCATCTAACAAACTAGCTATTGTAAGGATAGCTAATGGTACACCACCGCATCTCTGTATAATCTTTTCAGATATCTCAAGCGGATGTTCAAAAGGGCATTTGCTTCTACCGCCATATAATCTCATATACAATAATTTTTCAGAGTTGCCGGGAGAAAGTGGCTTTAGCTGGTAAGCCTCACCGGACATTCTGGCGACTTCGAAACTACGAGTAGTTGTGATTATTTTACTTCCACAGTTACTATCCTTGAAAGCACAACTGATTATTTCCCATGCTTCTACGTCCCATATATCATCAATAACAATGAAGTACCTATCCACATCAGATCACCATAGGCATGAAATTAGTAATTAAAATTTGTGCATAATACATGTATTAAAAAAATATGGCATCTATCTGGAAGACCATCCAAAAATTGTAGTACTGTTCTTTCTACAACAATTAACATATAAGCAAATGAATCAAAGGAATATAGCTACTACTGCAAGATAAATATATATATTGACATGTGTTAGTTTACCAATGTTATCTTACTGGTTGGAACTCTAGTTCTGGTTAATTTCATTTCAAAATAAATAATATCTCTTGTGATATCAAATTTAGTGTCAAAATCTAAGTTTAAACTCATGTTTAGTCTACATACTTTTCATGGAGCATTGGAAAAAATGGATGTCTTTGTTCAAGACCCATATGATACATGCATGAAAAGATTAAAACATAAGGTATTTTGTAATCTAAAAATACACTAGAATCAATACTTACTATCCAAATTGTACTCAAGACACAACTCAAAGACAATAATCCAGTTGCTCCTAATTTGTGTCTTCAATAAACTCAAGACGAAGCTATGTATGCGGAATTGATAATACATATGCACTAATAACAAAAAGATTAATGTCAATTCTTTTGTATTTAATTTGGGTGACATCCATGCCAACACGTGATCATTTTTTTTCCATAATTTGATCATATTTTGGGTGCTCAATACAGTTACTAGTGATGGTGTTGAGCTGTATTTCCTGAATGTCATTGCATACAAACTTGAAGTTATTATCTGAGATAAAATAAACTCAAGTCATAGATGATTAGTGCGTACCTCTTATTCTCAAGTAATTCTTGCAGTTCTACTATGAGCTGCCTTTCATCCAACGTTTGGGCATTGGATCTCCAGTAGCCTTCCTTGTCAAGCTCAAGGAAAATGTCCCTAAGAACTTTCTTCACATCGGGCTTCTGACCCACGGAAACAAAAGCCTTGAGCATGAACTTTCCTTGAAGTCCCTCATACACTACTTTGGCAACAGTTGTTTTGCCAAGTCCTCCAATTCCAACAATGGAGAGAATCTTCGGTTGTTTCTTGGGCACATCCCCATCCCCATCCCCATCCCCACCCGTGAGCTTCTTGGTTATCTCGTCCCTTGCGGCACCGATGCCAACAAGCTCTGTCTCCTTTTTGAACAGAGCCACCAGGCGAGGGTCAACGGTAGTTGGGGCTGCAGCTAGATTAGCAACCGCATCATTAACCCCGTACCTGTCACGCCTATCAGCCACCTCCCTGATTTGGATCTTGATGCCCTTAATCTTCTTCGCAATCTTACGACGAGTCTTGCCCCTGGGGAGCAGGTTCCCCATCTTCTTCAGTAGCTCCTTGAGCTTATTTGAGTTGGCGGCGGGCTCGGAGCCTTCGACACTTGCCATGAAGCTGTCAACCACATCCTCCATGACGTATGACAGCTCCCTGACCTCGTCGGCCCAGATCTTCACCTGCCTGTCAAGCTTGTCCCGCGGCACATCCGCCACCTTGCGGAGTGCTTCGTGCATGCTCGGAAGCTCTTTGGTGAGGAACTCGACGTCTTGCTTCACACCCTTCTGCAGGTTGTACTCCTCGCTGAGGAGCTGGAAGAGCTTGGGGATGAGGGCGCCCATGGCCCCCGTCACCACCTGCATGGCTGGAGCTTGGAGGAGTGGATGTGAAAATGATTAGTTTGTTGGGAGTACGATCAGTGCGAGCTAATGGAAACTGGGTGCGCATCCAATGTATGTACTCATAGAGAGACCAGCCGTGTGTAGTAGGTGGACAGTTTATATTTCGTGCATCCCCCGAGGCCAGATCTAGCGTAATTTGCGGTTTTAGCACACTCTAATCTCACACTTCAGCAAAAAGGTCGACACTCAGCACATGGTAGTTGCCCGTTGGCACTCAGCACGGAGTATCGTTGGAGTGTTGTATAAATATGCTGTATGTGGCAGTATCTTGACTGCTTTGTATCGTTGGGCCGATGTGGACGAAATAAACTAGCTACGTCCTGCCGGCCAGCTTACAAGCTGATGTGGAATGGCTCAAAATACTACTCCCTCCGTTCCAAAATAGATGACTTAATTTTATACTAATTTTAGTACAAAGTTGGGTCATCTATTTTGGAACGGAGGGAGTAGTAATTAGTACTACTCGAAAGACTGGCCGGCGTGGGGGTTCAGATGTGGCCTTGGGAGTGATAAAAGTGGTGTCAAGACCAGACATGAACCAGATGCAAGATAACCTAAAATACTGTTCACAAGACAGCCTAGTATCCCCTAGTTTAAGCACTAGGTTGAAACAATGTAAGAACTGCTCTCTCTCCGGACAGAAATGCTAAGCTCACAATGAAACTGTTGGGCTATTGAGGAACGAGCAATTGTTACACTCTCGATACTAGTCTTAGTATTTTCCTTTTTCAGTGTAGTCGAGTGCGTGAAGTAACGCGGATTCAATTTTTCTTTTTTCTTGAAAGACCAGTGACTCGACCGACTTCCAAATTCCTGGCCATAACCGCTTGAGCCTAAACTCAGACCAAGAATTAGGGAGATCAATGAGCTTTCTGTTATATTCTGCAAAGAAATGAGCTTTTTTTCTTCTCATTGAGGGTGTTATGATAAATGTGTTATGCATATTGGTGCACATCCAACTTTTTTCTGTGCTTATGCGTCTCAAAAGGAAGAGCACTAATATGAGAAAACAATATATGTGCATAGATCATCTTAGAGGACATGCAAATATTTGTGTAAACTATAATAATACTAGACATGTCGCCAATTAATTTGGAAAATATTATTTAATTGATTTACTGCGAACAAAAATCTCATGCCTGCATCACGTACTCATCTTGCCAGAATCACCTTTCAAAACCAGCATTAGTGGCAAACCCAAATAATTAGGGAGTATAATAAACTAAATGCACCTAAACATGCACACATTATTAGCAAGGATGATAAACGCCGGCATTTTCATGCCAAAACATCTTTTGATCTTTCCTTTGTTGTGACAAACATTGTTCCAAGTACGACATATAATACCTATTCCTATTACAATCACGGTGAATAGACATGGAAGAGACCAGCTTGTAGGAGACATCAAAATGTATACTTTTTTTAGGTCATCCATCAAAATGCATATATGGAGACTATAAATAATTTTTTTGAACAGAGTTCATTGATGAAACAATAAATTGTCAAGGATCAAAATGTGAAAAGGTAGTGAGTTCGGCACACCGCAGGAAGCCCACTATCTGATCGTATCCAATTTCACAAATAAATAGTATGAGGCAAAAACCTGATAGCACCGTTGCACAAAGAGTGGAATCTAGGTAGCTTATTGCAATACCCCAGTGCCAGTTTTTTTTCAAAAAGGGGTTTTACCCCAGCTTCTGCATCAGAAAGATGCATACGGCTCATATTAATAAAAAAATCCAGCAACAAGTCTCCAAGTCTCGAAGCGTGAAAAAAACAAATGCTCATAAGAGCTAAACAAAAAGCCACAACCGGCTGGCAAATAAAATAGGAGCATTACATGCCTATCCTATTACATGACCGTCATCCAAACCGATTAAAAATATCCCGAGTTACCATCTCCCATCGGGTAGACGCAGTAACCAAACGCTCCCTGGCCTCCGTCGGAGTGAGTAGCGGCCACATACGGATCAACGCCGTGGCCTGAAGATAACCTGCAAAAAGTGAATGTTCGTTGATCTGTTAAAAACCAAATCATTTCAGCAGTTCCAGACTGCCCATAATAAAGCACAAACGCCAACACGAATGTGCTTCGCTGTATCGGAGTCAACCCATCAAGCCACGTTCCAAATAACATGTTGATGGGAGTGGGCGGATTAATATTAAAAGCAATATGAATCGACCGCCACAGAATCTTAGCCAGCGGACAATCAAGAAAGAGGTGTTTGATAGTTTCATTATGGTCACAAAAACTACATCTAGCAGAGCCCACCCAGTTGCGTTTTGCCAGATTATCCTTAGTCAAAATAACTTGTTTATACACAAACCACATAAACACTTTGATTCGCAAAGGTACCTTTACTTTCCAAACGTGCTTCGTGGAAGGAATGACGCTAGAGTTTATGACATCCAGATACATGGATTTGACCGAGAACACGCCGTTCTTAGTTAGTTTCCAATACAGCTGATCTGGCTGCTGGGACAGCTGGACATCCATCAAACATATTACAAGATGAAGCCAGGCCTCTCAACGATTTCCAACTAGCGTCCTCCGAAAACTAATATTGAAGGGAGTGGATTGTAGATAAAATACTTAAATCTGGGGGTATCGATTAGGTTGTGGGAGAAGCTCTCAGTGCCCGCCGTTCATCAGGTGTAGGCAGGTAAAAGTTGAACCAAAGATGGAGAAGTTGGTGAGGACGATCGAGCAGTATATATTGTTGACTGCCTTCTTAGCTTGAAGGAGTTGGGAGGCTTGCACGCGCACACGAACGACAAGAATTAATTAGCTTCTACTGCCTGCAACTGCAAGTGCCAAATATGTGAAGGCCATATATGTACACATCTTAGTTGTCCAAAACAAAAGTAATAAAGTACATGCATCCAGGACTTGCGTTAGTACCTGAACGAGGATGTTTGGACGATGCAGACGAGTACTCCGGCTGAAATTGAGAAAGAAAAAAGAGAAGATTACTAAGTCAGTTTTGTCTGGTGATATTAAAGAAGCTGAAAACTTAAACTTAGCTACTGGTATGTACGTACACTGTGCAGCAGGTTGGTAGCAGAAGGAATTGGTCACTATAATAATTAGTAAATACAAAGATTACAAGTTAGGCATAAATCCGGATTTGAAGCCTTGGACGGTTGGAATGTTCGCTGGTTGCGAGCTCCAGAGCTTCCTCGGCTTCATTCACAGCCTCTTCAACGGTATCATGAGAGTTGATACCAGCTTCCACTCTCTGAAGCAAAGGGAGGTTACTCAAGCTGCCAAACTGAAACACAAAGTTTTTGTTGTTACGCTCCAACCACCTCACGCTGAGTCTACTGAACACAAGGTATTCAAGGGTCGGCATCGCTCCCTGCAGAATGTTGTGTGTAATAAGCCGTGGCGATGAGCCTGTCACGTCGGGCGCGTGTATGGCGCGCGCCGGGCGCGCTGGGCGCGTCGGGTCCACGGCGGGTCAAGTATGTGTGTGCGTGTGGTGTGCACGGGGGTGTCCGTGTGCTGGTACACCGTAGGTGTGAGTGTGTGTGTTGATCGTTGGCGAGCCACGCGGGGCGATCGGGCATGTTCGGCTGATGCTCACCACGAGAAGCGCGCGTACAGGCGCGTAGCGGGTGCGGCGAGAGCATGCAGAACGTGGGAAAGATTGCGGGCGAGTGGAAGCGTGGGTGCGTGCCCGGTGCGTGCCCGGTGCGCTGGCTTAGGGTATAAAGCCGCGTGGTGGCGTTGTAACGGATTGACACGGTCGAGTTCGTGCTCGAGGTAACAGTGGGGCGTTCGTGCGTCGGCAAAACTGTTGTGTCCACCACTTGTCTGATCTTCTTCTTCCTCTTTCTCGTGATCGAGCCACGGCATCAGTGAGCGAGCTGAGTGAGAGGGAAAGGAGAGCTAGGGCTAGGGAGTGGCGGTTCCAACAATTAGCATCAAAGCCACGTGAAGGTCATGGCACGCCGGCGATGTTGATCGTTCCCTACGGCAGCGGTGCGGGCGGTTCGTTGTCGCAGCCGGCACCTGTGCTCGCGGGGGAGAACTACACCACCTGGGCAATCAAGGTGGAGGCCGATCTAGACGCCGCCGGGCTGTGGGAGGCGGTCGGGCCGTCGGAGGACGCGGCGTTGGCGGTGATCGCCAAGAAGGATAAGCCGGCGCGGGCTTACCTGTTGCGGGCGCTCGCCGACGACTTGCTGCTGCAGGTAGCCGTGAAGAAGACGGCGGCGGAGATATGGAGTAGCCTCAAGGCCCGGTTCGCCGGTACCATCACGTCAGGGCGGCGCGGCTGGGCACGCTGCGTAGCGAGTGCCAGCTCATGCGGATGGATGGCGGGGAGTCGCTGGATGCCTTCGCGGGCAAGATCAGCAGCATGGCGGCGCGCTACGCCGGGCTGGGAGCGACCCTCGACGACGCGACAATGGTGAAGAAGCTACTGGACTGTGTTCTGGATCGCCTGTACGCGGCGGTCGCCGGGATGGAGCAGTTCTGCGACCTGTCCACGCTGCTGTTTGAGGACGCGCTGGGGCGCCTGAAGGCGTTCGACGAGCGGCTGCGTCGGCGTGGGCAGGCGGGCAGCGGGCGAGCTGACGGCGAGCTGCTATACACGGCGGAGCAGTGGACGGCATAGGAGCGGCGTCAGGGCGGTGCGCGGGACGATGACAACGCGCGGAGCTAGGCGTTGGGCTTCGGAGGAAACCGGCGTGGTCGCTGCTACAAATGCGGCGAGCGTGGCCATTTCAAGAGGGAGTTCCCACTGCTGCGTGTAGGATCGAAAGTGTGTCTAGAGGGGGGGTGATTAGACTACTTGACAATATAAAAATCCTGCCTTTTGACAAAGAACAGTTTTTGGCAGTTTCACAATTATGATCAAGTCAAGCATCACCCTACACATGCAATTCTAGAGTATAGGCAGCGGAAAGTAAATTGCACATGTAGTAAAGAGAGGTGGAGAAGAGCAAACGAAATTTTGGAGACGCGGTGATTTTTCTCGTGGTTCCGATAGGTGGTGCTATCGTACTTCCACGTTGATGAAGACTTCAACCCACGGAGGGTAACGGCTGCGCGAGTCCACGGAGGGCTCCACCCACGAAGGGTCCACGAAGAAGCAACCTTGTCTATTCCATCATGGCCTACGCCCACGGAGGGCTAGCCTTACTCGGGGTAGATCTTCACGAAGTAGGCGATCTCCTTGCCCTTACAAACTTCTTGGTTCAACTCCACATCTCGACGAAGGTTCCCAAGCGACACCTAACCAATCTAGGAGGCACCACCCTCCAAAAGGTAATAGATGTTGTTGATGATGATGAACTCCTTGCTCTTGTGCTTCAAATGATAATCTCCCCAACACTCAACTCTCCTCACTGATTTGGCTGTGGTGGAAGAAAGGATTGAGTGGAAAGCAACTTGGAAAGGCTAGAGATCAAGCTTCATATGGTGGGAGTGGAGCAACTTGATCTCAACACAAGGGTAGGTAGTTCTCTTCTCGAAATGTAAGGTAGGAGTGGTAGTTCTTTCGATGGCTCTCTCCACGAATGAAGAGGGGTGGAGGGTATTTATAGCCTCCACACAAAATCCAACCGTTACACACATTTGACCAAACTCGGTGGGACGAAGTTGACAACTCGGTCAGACCGGTAGTTCAAATAATGTGAGCGTTGGGATTTTCGTGGGACCGAAAATACAATCTCGGTGAGTCCGATTCGTGCAAAGACAAGAGCTTGCCAATTTGGTGGGACCGACTTCATCATCTCGGTGACACCGATTTGATGATGAAGGTTCTGAAGCTTGGCAACTCAAGTTTCGTGAGACCGAGTTCGAATCGGAAAATCCGAGTTTTCTAGGGTTTGGCTTTATGGCTGAGGTGGTTCATCTCGGTGTGAGTGAGTTTGGAATATCGGTGGGACCGAGACTACTTATGAGTGTATATGGCAGTGAAAGTTGCTGATAGTTTAGGAGATGTATCACTAAGCACTTGAGCAACCAGATCATCATCATAACCTCATCCCCTTTTAATAGTATTGGCTTTCCTATGGACTCAATGTGATCTTGGATCACTAAACCAAAAATGGAGTCTTGAGCTTTTGCCAATGCTTGCCTTAGCATTTTGAGGGGTCCACTTCTTCAGTCCTTGCCATACCCATATCACTGAACTTTCTGAAATGATTCTCAAGTAACTATTAGTTCAATGATATATATGTTGTTATTAATTACCAAAACCACCCGGGGATTAGTTGCACTTTCAATCTCCCCCTTTTTGGTAATTGATGACAACATATAGATCAAAGCTTCGACAAAGGATATAATCAATGAATAATATCGTCGCTTTGAGAAGTATGTGATAAGCAAGAGCTCCCCCTAAATTTGTGCATTATTTAAGATTTGCATTTGAATGCAAATGCACAATCGATTAGGATCATGGGTCACTCTTCCATGTCACATACATCTTGGTGGAGCGCACAAAATGATAAGAATGAACAGCATGCACCCAATCACCAAGACATGAGTAAATGGTCATACAAGATAGGAATGGCATATGATAAGCATTAAGCACACATTAAAGCATAGTACGACCAAGCACTCATTAAGGTAGAATCGAACGTAGTATCAACCACACTGAGTGTCTCGAAAACCAAAAGTATCTCAAAGAAACCGCAAAAGAACGAAAGAGCAAAAGCGACAACAGCACTCTCTCTCTCTCGAAGTCCTATGATCTATACAATTTCTCCCCTTTGGCAACAAGTTACCAAAAGTTCGAAAAAGCATAGAGCTAAGCGCCACTTGGGGACTCTCACTGGCGGCTCCCGTCTGGGTTGATGTCGGAGTGGATATGACAGCATCGTGAAGACTTGGTGATGTCTGTCTTTGGAGGAGTGGTCCTTTGGAGCTGGAGCTGGAGTAGGGCAACTGGGCTGTGGGAGGTGCAAGCTGTAGTCTGGTGTCATCCTTTGGAATAGCAGGTGATCGGGGTCTGTGGGAACCGGAGCGATCTGCTGATAAGCATCTGGACTAAGTCATCCTGCATCTCACGCATAAGCTCTTCCTTCTCCGCTTTGCTTCCTCAATGTCGCCTCAAGCTTGTTGATCACTTGCACTTGATCGACTTCACATCCAGAGCGTGGATCTTGTCCTCAACAATCCTCTCTAGGCTCTCCTGAGACTGTTCAATGCTGGCCAGGCGTTGTTCAATCCTTTGGGTAGCTTCAAGTATTTGCTCTCCGAAGCTCTTTGGTTTAGCTGCTGCTGCTGCTGCTGCTTCCTTGTCAGCTTTGGCTTTCTTGGCAGCTTCAATCTTGGCTTGACCTTCAACAGATGTCGGATCCTCCTCATCCATCACAACAACATTGTCTTCATGCTCTGGCTGCAGTGGTAAGTGTTCTCTATCCAACAAGAATGTGCCCGTGCCAAACTTGGCATTGATAAGCATCTGAATCATGGGCAAATCCACATGACCTTTTACGGTCATTGCAGTCCTCTTAATGGTTTCTACCATCAAGTCCATCACCTTGAAAGGTGCCTTCTCATCAAGTATGTGCAGCATGTTGATAGAGTATCCTCTGATCATGCGATGATCTCCAGACTTGGGCATCAAGGTATGCCTCAAAATAGTATTAGTGGTAGGTAGGCCTACCTGGAGATAGTAAACTGAGCCGAGCTTCCAGATTCCCAAATCCTTTGCTGGAACCTCTTTGTACATGTTCTTCATGGATTCATGATTCTTCTTTGGAATCCCATATACATCTATATCATCTTCTCGTTGCACTGGAGCATTCAGAATTTCTGCCCATTCTTCAACAGATGAAGAATATCTTTGACCTTCAGTCATCCATACAATCTTTCCATCAGGGTAGAAATGAGCTGTGGCATAGAATTGCATTATCATCTCATCGTTCCAATTGGTCAATTTCTGACCTACAAAGTCTGCAACACCACAAGCAGTGAAACTTTCATGCACATGTGGAAAGAAATCTCTGTGCTCTTCGCTGTCAATGTACTTCCAGTCAACATATCTTGTGTCTGCGACTATGGGCTTCTTGTCCATCAGCACGGTCTCATAGAAGTCCTGCTGCTCTCTGGTGTGAAATCTGGGATCAACAGCAGTTCTTCTCCTCACGGCATATGGGTCAGCTTGTCTCCATAGCCTGAGACCTCTATCTTTCCTTGCCTTCATATCCTCAGCTTGAGGATGAGCATCATTATGTAGTGGCAGTTTTGGACGAAGTTTCAGCAAAACTGGTCCTTCATCATCTGACACAGCTGGTGGCACATCATCCTTGTTCTTTTCAGACGCTGGAATGTTCCTGACGGTCTTCTTGGGCTTGGCAGCAGGCTTTGCTGGAGCTGCCTTAGCTGGAGCAGATTGCTTGGGCTTTGATGTGGCTCCAGCCTTAATGGCATCACCCATGAACTTAGGCTTCTGAGGAGGAGGCTGGGGTGCTTCCTCATCCTCATCTTCTTCTGCTGCATCATCATGCACTATCCTCTTTCTCTTGGAAGTTTTCTTGACTTTGCTTGCAGCTGCCTCTCCCAAATTTAGCTTCTTGGCAACAGTTGACTGCTTGACTTTGCTGGTGCCCTTCTTAGTTTGTTGACCTTGTGGCTCTTTGGCAACAACCTTCCTTTTGGGCTTTGAGGTCACCTCTTCCTCAACGACAAAGTCTGAATCTTCATCATCTGAATTTCTCTTCTTTCTGGCTCTGGTGGCTGCAGGAGGCAAACCACTTGGTGTACTCCTCTCACCATCATCTGATGAGCTGCTAGGATCAGGACTAGTGCCTGCCTCTGGAATATCTGCAATGGGTGTCTCTGACCTGTTACATTATCACCGGCATCGACATGGTGACAACCTGTGAATAGATAAGGTGTAGGCAGAGAAGAAGAGTCATCACAAATGCGAAGTTTTGCAAACAAAAGTGAGTTCAAATTCTAGTATTAGGTTTTCACAGAAGACATTTCGGTCGACCGAGTTTAAGATTCGTGAATCCGAAGTGTTAAATGAAGCTTTCACACCACTTTCGGTTTGACCGAAGTAGGTTTCGTCCTGCCAAGACACTAGGGTTTCACAGAATCGTCATTTCGGTCACACCGATTTGCACAACTTCGGTTGGACCGAAGGGTGCGAGGTAATGGCCATAGGCAAAATCGGTCATACCGAAAATGTAAAATCGGTCTCACCGAGATGTGTTCGGCGGAAACCTAACCCTAAAACTTTTACTCGAATCTAGTCCAAACGAACTAATCTGGTGTACAGGAGGATTTCAATCGTGGCAAGATTCTAGGCAAACCAAACGTGCATTGAATCGGAGATGGGAGCACGAGTGGGATCAAAACTCACCCTAACTTGGTGGAGTTTTTCTACGGCGGCAACGGCTCGGAGGAGATGTCCGTTGACGGTGACGGAGACTCTGGCGAGGCGCGACAAAGCGGCACGGCGACGATCCGGAGACCAAGGCGACGGCGGCAAGGGGGTGAGGGCTAAACGTTTGAAGGAGGAATCAACGACGCGCCCTCGGAGTATATATACCCTTTGTTGTCGGTGGGACCGAGTTGTAAAACTTCGGTGGCACCGAGATGGATAACTGCTAAGCGATTACGCACTTCGTCACGCCGAAATTCACAACTCGGTTTCACCGAGGTGAAAACCTAGATCAGTCTAAATGCTTTCGGTTCGACCGAGTTTGAGTGAGTTGGTCGACCGAAATCAATTAGAAGGTTTTGGAAATTAGCCCTTGATGGATCGGTGGCTCGAGTGCTCCTCACCCGAGGGTCCGAAAATGACTTGTTCAAAATTTGTGATGTAAGCATGAATAGAATTTGAGACAAGAAAGCATAGATAGCTAGGGAGGTACTTAGGCATTCTTGTCCATCCATTTGGTCAGAAAACTCAAAACGACCAAAACAACAAATGGATGTCCTCGAATGGATAAAATCATGCATCCAACATGCTCACACAATAAGATAGCAAATGAAATATGTGTCAAACATGCACAATCAAAACTCTAGCAACTAACACACAATTTGTCGATGACTAGGTCATCTTTATATGAGTATATTGACTTAGGAGCCAAATGAGACCATTTGATCATAGGTCATACTCATCGTTTAAGCACAAGTGGGGTTACCACTTTTACATAAAGCATTGATGTGTTCACATCATTTGAAGATGCTTTAGCTCAATTTTTAGAGCAAAGCTCCCCTAGATGTGAGAACCCTTTTAAAGGGTCAAACTAACCTTGGGTTGTCGTGAGCGACTTCATGTAGATGTTGAAGATGTGGATGCTCAATGTTGATGGTGATCATCAAGAGTTGGGAGCTATCCTTTGGATTCGGGCACTTTCAATACCTACATGGGTTAGTCCCACAAGGAACAAACAAGGATATCCATGGACATAGATTGAAGTTCACAATAGATGATGTCCATGAAAGCAATGATTACCTTGTCCTTGACTTACCAACAAGAGGGTTTGTGACTCCATGAACTAGTGCACAATGTGGAAGTTGATTGCACAAGTTTTTGCCAAAATGAATGTGAGTGAAGTATGTTGGCGGAGTCACCCTCAAGAACTTTCTAGTTCTTCTTCTTCGGGATCCACATCATCTTGATGGGAATCCTTGGGGTTGTAGTTGAGCTTGACGAAGTAGAACTTGACGTTTCCTTGGGAACCCACTTGACCATGGCTTGAGGTGCTTCAACAAATGCATCAATCTCCTCTTGAAGCTTGTCCTTGCCTTTTAGCTTGTGGTCTTGTGGTGGAAGGTCATCTTGAGCTTGTTCCACATTGTAAGAAGTAGGATCATACTTCTCCTTTTGAGAAACAATCTGTGGAGTAGGATATTGACCTTCTTCCCACTCAACACCTTCGGCGTTGAACTTTCGCTCAAAACCAATTCCTTGATTCTTCCGGTGCCTTCCTTGCTTGCGAACAATTTCCTCAAAGTTCTTGCTTCCGGCAAGGCTCTTGTAGACACATTTCTCTATAATCCCTTTCAATAAACTATTTTCTTGCTCAAGTGTAACTTGGCTTGAAACATTGTTAGTGGAGTCAAGAGAACTACTAGAAGCAACAATATTGGATTTAGCATGGTTATTGTTACTACTAGAGAAAGAATTTTTCTTATGCTTGTCATGCTTAGTCTTAATGGGTGGCAAGAAATTAGACAAGAGAAGTCGTTTGGCAAGATATGAAGAACTCTTCTTTCGAAGATCGTCATTGATTGCTTTTAGAAACTCATGTTCTTGCTCTAGAGTGAGCTTCTCGAAGCGTAGCTTCTCATGAGATCTTAGGAGCTCTCTATGATCTTCTTGAGTTGTTTCATGAGCTAACTTAAGAGTGTTTAGTTCTTTACACTACAAGGATACCCCCTATAAAGCAACACATGTTATACGACATTTTGACTATATGTTGCAAAATTCACGAAGATACGCACATATAAGCATTGTAACATATGCGTTGTACCTGCAGCTCGTGACCCATTGCAAACAACTCAAGTAAAGCCCAATTCACTAACCCAGCCTCTTGTCTAGCCCAGCCCAAGTTAGCTTTCAAGATTAATCTAGGTCGTTCCCTTTCCCCAGCCTCCCCTATTCCTCTCGATCCCTCCCACGCAGGGCGCCGCCCCTCACCACTCCGGCTCTCCCTGCGATCTTGTGTCCCGGCGCCGCTCCTCACCACTGCCCTGCGACCCTCCGTCCCGGCGCGCCGTCCCTCGTTACCGCTCCCCTGCGACCCTGCAACCCGGCACGGCGCCCCTCGTCAACGCTCCCCTGCGACCAACAGGAATCCAAGGTACGACCATGGACAAGCACAATCAATCGCACCCCTCATTACATCTGTAGCTCTCGGGGTTCCAATGCATCATCCACATGTGTAGCCTCGTTCATCCTCCTCCGGTACTCCTCCTAATCGTTCTGCACTATTCACGTGTCAACCATGTAAAACGATCTAGGCAGCATCTCCCTGATCCCTTCTCCGCAATCTTTTAATCTCCACTGCCCCCACGCCGCTGCAAGCCATCTTGGCTGCAGAGGACGTCTTTCCAATCTCAGATTTCATGCTTGACCAAAATTACAATCCAATGCAGTGGAGAAGGCGGTACATCAAAGACAGTTTGTATCTGATTGGACAACCGCTGTTGTTGGTGAAGTTGCCGAGAAGAGGAACTATTGCAGACTTGTCGCAGGTATGCAAGAAGCAACAAGAGAGTGGGTTTTTGCTTTTGAGGGTTTTTATGTTTTGTTGTGGTACTGAAATCTAAGACGTGCAGCTTAGAGTTCTCTTTTGGGGGATACTGATGATGTGCTTCCTTTAGTTTCAGACCTATACAATGAGAAAGTATAGCCTAGAGTTTTGTATTGGGGGATGCTGATGACGTGCGTTATTCAGTTTCAAACATCTAAAGATATGTATTACTGGGATGGCTAAGATTTGTAGGTGTTATACAAGCAATTAGGTGATTCATTTCACCTAAGGCATGGACGTACCTCTGCACAGTCAACTCAAGCACCACTTGTAATTTTGTTGGGAAGTGGATAAGTAGTTTGGAGCATTACACGATTTGTTCTGTCTACTTCTCTATGTTCCTTGCATGCAAAAGGTACGGGCTTGTTTACTTGTATCTGTTCTTTCAATTTTATGCTCACATAGTGATTCACATCTTAAAAGCACAAACTACTCTGTTCAGATAGAATTTCTTTGATAGTGTTGTTGCCGACTTGGAGGTATATGCATCAGGAGGTCAAGGTTGCACCGTAACCATATTTATTTGAAACTACACGCGGGATCAAAAAATGATGCTAAGTAAACCTCTTTCCTCATATTTTTTTTCTGCTTCGTTCCTTTTAATGTCGTTCTTTTGTTAAATTGATGCACTAAATAATTAAGAACATATTTGCGAGACTTTTAATGTTTATGCATCTGGTGTATGGAGCTAGAACTTGCTTAGGAAGAGTTGTTATGTAATTAAGATCTGATTTTTGTAATTCGTTGACTGTATCCATGATACTAAACTGTATGTTGTTGTAGTTCATATATATGTTATACATACACATGCAGTTACTAGGCACCCTGAGCAGATAAGTTCAGTCTCCATTTCTTCCGTTAAGCACAAAATATGACCTGGCATACATGTATTTCCATTCTCAAATAATGGAATATATACTAAACGAGAGACTCATGTTGTATGCTTTCGATTCATGTAGACAGTGTGTAACCTCGTTGCTGCAATTCTTCCTTTCCGCATAATAGGAATAGGTCTATAGCAAATAAAGGAAGCACACTCACCACATCATTACAGATTACCTAGTGAAAGCTCAGGCGATGAAGAGGATAATCAAGTTGAGAGCCCCCAACGAGGACGTATAATGGCTGACTGAGCTTCTAATCCGTGCTTTGGCTGCATCCCATCTCTCCATGGTGTGTAGGTATTGGCTTCATAAAGCTCTATTTTATACACGTATGTACTGGACTACAGGTTTGATTTCTAGGACAATTTCTTATCACTACTTTACACCTTTTCGCATGATGCATTGATGATGAGGTCATATAACTTTGGAGAGCATGTATCATATGATTAGTTGCAGTGGGGCTAAGCTAATAGAGGATTACCGATGCTTACCATATACATATACACACAGCCAGTATGCTGTGATATTGGTATGTATAGTATATGGTCTATGTTTATTTCAATCTATGTTATTATTGTGACCCTATACTAAAGAGAGCAAAACCATATCAAAATCATTAGGAGCAAAATACATCTATTAATAAATCCATGATTTGTTGTACTAATTAAAAGGGAAACAATTAAGCTACATGTATGTATCATGAATGAAAAATATATCTTATAGATGAGTAATATACCACAGATTTGATATGCGTACATATGCATTTGTTAAGTCTTACAATGGAAGTTTTTGGAAACTCTTCAACATAAATGAACTAGAAATCCAGGTTTTCTGCCTCGTATTATATAGTGTAAAAAATGATATAGACTAAACGGAAAAACCAATCATGTCTTTTGTGTTAAGGAAAAACCAGTCATCTCTTTTGTGTTATCTATAGAACATTTCAATGAATTTGCTTTATATCACCAAAACAAAATAAATGCCCTCAAGTGTTCATCCCATATACAGGAGCCAAAACGCCTCTTTCTGCAGAAACATAGGTACATGGTTAATATTCTTGGTATATTTTATTTTGAGTTTCCAGTTTTATCCTCCCAAAGTGGCCATCTTTTTTTCTTCCTAATCCATGACATAAAATGACCAGTTGTGAGATGTTCAAAATGTATTACGCGTTCTCTAACTACTGTTAATGCATTACCATACAAAGTTAATCGATTTTTTGTTTATTGTTAATACATTGTGTGTTAACATTTCATTTTGTGTTTTGTTTGTAGATTCAAAAGATAAATGGATGATTATATGGATGTGTGGCAAGTATACTGGTGATGATTATGATGATGTTCCTGTTCATGATGGTGACCTTGGATGCTTTCAATTTTAGTTAAGTTGTAGGGATGATATTCCTCGCACAAGTTTTAGCTAAGTTGTAGGGATATTGCTGGATGTTTTCGGTTTTAGTTTTGTTGTCAAGAAAATATTTAGATTATGCATCACATATGGATGATGTTCCTCATGTAATATCCACTCTTGTAATCCAACAATTTTATTTAATATATATATGATTTGTTCCTCCGATGAGTATATTCTGTTGTTTTCTGTTCACTTGAAATACATAATTATCACCATTATGTGTAACATTAATTTAATTGTTGGCAATCTATATAATATAATATTATTCACATCATATATGTAAGCGTTGCGAAATCTTTGTTACCAAGTGATGGGATTTTGATTCCTTTACATTGAGCACCAACATATAACGGTGTTGTACAAGTCAGTTTTATCTGTTGCCTTTTTGCAACGATACCTTTTACCAACGACAGTATAAGCGTTGTAATATGCGCTAGCAACACTGGATAAGGCTACGCATCCCAAACCGTTGGTAAAGACACTAACAACGCATATATGGACTTCTAGATACGGAAAAAACCGTTGCTATAGGGGGGTTCATGTTGTAGTGTTAGTTAGATGCTCAATCTCCTTCATAGCATTGTCATTCGACTCTTCTCGACTAGCATGTTCATCGTTACTAGGTTCATTGGATTTATCAAGTAAGAGCTCATCTTCACCAAGCAAGTCATCCTCATCACTATCAAGTCAATGAATTGTGGTGTGATACCTTGGGGCCTTTAGCCATGAAGCATCTTCCAATTCCCTCATTTGGTGAATCAAATAAGTCGTAGGAGTTGGAGTTGGAGGATACGAGAGAAAGACCGGCAACACCTTCATCTTGACTGTAGTCGGAGTTGGAGTGATAGCTTCCTTCGGATTGATTGTCGGAGTCGGAGCCGGAGACCCATTCACCTACATGAGCTTGATGTTTTCTTCTTGTGTAGCTCCTTGATGACTTGTCTTTCCTCTCCGAATCCTTGTTTCTCCGAGAGGGTCTTCGTTCATAACGATCATCTCTGCTCCTTCTCTCTTTCCGAGGTGACTCATCTCTTGAGCTTCTTCTTCTTGGAGATTCTTCTATTCTCTTGTGGGGGGTCGTACACTCATTTGAATAGTGTTCGGGTCTTCCACAATTGTAGCAGTTTCGATCACGACTAGAAGATCTCTTTTCATCATATGATCTAGACTTTGAGCTTCTCTCTTTGCTTCTATTCTTGTAGAATTTGTTGAAGTTCTTGACCATTAGGCTTATCTCTTCATTGGAAACTAACTTGTCACTTGAGGTTGTGGGAGCATCACTTGTAGCTTTGTAAGCACCACTTGACTTGTTGTGAAGCTCTTCCTTATCCTTAAGTGTCATCTCATGAGCAACAATTGTTCCAATGACTTTGGTTGGCTT
Source organism: Aegilops speltoides (assembly GCA_021437245.1). Taxonomy (NCBI): domain Eukaryota; kingdom Viridiplantae; phylum Streptophyta; class Magnoliopsida; order Poales; family Poaceae; genus Aegilops; species Aegilops speltoides. The sequence goes on along the minus strand of CM038143.1, from coordinate 42,610,102 downwards.
GAGATTCTTGTAGTTTGGCATCATTTGGATCAAAGTGCACATGGTGTCATACTTTCCATCCAAAGCTCTGAGAATCTTCTTGATGATGAATCGGTCGGTCATTTCTTCGCTTCCTAAGCCGGCAATCTCATTTGTGATGAGAGCAAGCCTAGAGTACATTTCAGCGACTCCTTCACCTTCCTTCATCTTGAACTTGTCAAGTTGACCTTGAAGAATATCTAGCTTTGACTCCTTCACGGACTCGGTACCTTCGTGCATTTCAACCAAAGTATCCCAAATCTCTTTTGCATTCTCAAGACGGCTGATTTTGTTGAACTCCTCGGGACACAAGGCATTGAAGAGAATGTCACAAGCTTGAGCATTGTTTTGCAACATCCGCAATCCTTCCGTTGTAGCTTCGCGATCCGGAACTTTTCCTTCCTCGAAGAATTCACCTTGCATACCAACACAAATAATGCCCCATGCGGCTGGGTTATGGCCAAGAATATGCATTTTCATTTTATGCTTCCAACTAGCAAAATTTGTACCATCAAAGTAAGGACCTCTACGAAAATTACCCTCACTAAACGCCATACTCTCCTAGGTTGTGAAACCAAGCTTATGGAGTCCAATGCAATGGAAACCAATACAATGGAGACCAAAGCTCTGATACCACTTGTAGGATCGAAAGTGTGTCTAGAGGGGGGGTGATTAGACTACTTGACAATATAAAAATCCTGCCTTTTGACAAAGAACAATTTTTGGCAGTTTCACAATTATGATCAAGTCAAGCATCACCCTACACATGCAATTCTAGAGTATAGGCAGCGGAAAGTAAATTGCACATGTAGTAAAGAGAGGTGGAGAAGAGCAAACGAAATTTTGGAGACGCGGTGATTTTTCTCGTGGTTCCGATAGGTGGTGCTATCGTACTTCCACATTGATGGAGACTTCAACCCACGGAGGGTAACGGCTGCGCGAGTCCACGGAGGGCTCCACCCACGAAGGGTCCACGAAGAAGCAACCTTGTCTATTCCATCATGGCCTACGCCCACGGAGGGCTAGCCTTACTCGGGGTAGATCTTCACGAAGTAGGCGATCTCCTTGCCCTTACAAACTTCTTGGTTCAACTCCACATCTCGACGGAGGCTCCCAAGTGACACCTAACCAATCTAGGAGGCACCACCCTCCAAAAGGTAATAGATGTTGTTGTTGATGATGAACTCCTTGCTCTTGTGCTTCAAATGATAATCTCCCCAACACTCAACTCTCCTCACTGATTTGGCTGTGGTGGAAGAAAGGATTGAGTGGAAAGCAACTTGGGAAGGCTAGAGATCAAGCTTCATATGGTGGGAGTGGAGCAACTTGATCTCAACACAAGGGTAGGTAGTTCTCTTCTCGTAAATGTAAGGTAGGAGTGGTAGTTCTTTCTGATGGCTCTCTCCACGAATGAAGAGGGGGTGGAGGGGTATTTATAGCCTCCACACAAAATCCAACCGTTACACACATTTGACCAAACTCGGTGGGACCGAAGTTGACAACTCGGTCAGACCGGTAGTTCAAATAATGTGAACGTTGGGATTTTCGGTGGGACCGAAAATACAATCTCGGTGAGTCCGATTCGTGCAAAGACAAGAGCTTGCCAATTTCGGTGGGACCGACTTCATCATCTCGGTGACACCGATTTGATGACGAAGGTTCTGAAGCTTGGCAACTCAAGTTTGGTGAGACCGAGTTCAGAATCGGAAAATCCGAGTTTTCTAGGGTTTGGCTTTATGGCTGAGGTGGTTCATCTCGGTGTGACTGAGTTTGGAATATCGGTGGGACCGAGACTACTTATGAGTGTATATGGCAGTGAAAGTTGCTGATAGTTTAGGAGATGTATCACTAAGCACTTGAGCAACCAGATCATCATCATAACCTCATCCCCTTTTAATAGTATTGGCTTTCCTATGGACTCAATGTGATCTTGGATCACTAAACCAAAAATGGAGTCTTGAGCTTTTGCCAATGCTTGCCTTAGCATTTTGAGGGGTCCACTTCTTCAGTCCTTGCCATACCCATATCACTGAACTTTCTGAAATGATTCTCAAGTAACTATTAGTTCAATGATATATATGTTGTTATTAATTACCAAAACCACCCGGGGATTAGTTGCACTTTCACTGCGCAAGGAGCCGGCGAAGGAGCGCGCACTACTGATCGATGGCGACGTCGAGGACGCCGGCTTGCTCTGAGCCACGGCTTAGGTCGCGAGTGTTGTGTGTAATAAGTCGTGGTGATGAGCCTGTCACGTCGGGCGCGTGTATGGGCGCTCGCCGGGCGCGCTGGACGCGTCGGGTCCACGGCGGGTTGAGTATGTGCGTGCGTGTTATGTGCATGGGAGTGTCCGTGTGCTGGTACACCGTAGGTGTGAGTGCGTGTGTTGATCGCTGGCGAGCCACGCGGGGCGGTCGGGCATGTTTGGTTGATGCTCACCACGAGAAGCACGCGTACGGGCGCGTAGCGGGCTCGGCGAGAGCATGCAAAACATGGGAAAGATCGTGGGCGAGTGGAGGCGTGGGTGCGTGCCTGGTGCGCTAGCTCAGGGTGTAAAGCCGGGTGGTGGCGTTGTAATGGATTGACACGATCGAGTTCATGCTCGAGGTAACAGTGGGGCGTTCGTGCACCGGCAAAACTGATGTGTCCACCACTTGTCTGATCTTCTTCTTCCTCTTTCTGGTGTTCGAGCCACGGCATTAGTGAGCAAGCTGAGTGAGAGGGAAAGGAGAGCTAGGGCTAGGGAGTGGCGGTTCCAACACGGAAACCTCAGCGGTGCATCTATACTAAAGTACTTGAACTTGGGGAACAATCCACCACCATCACCGTCACTGGCCATGACGTCTGGTGGCTCGTTTCCCAATGTCCTTTGGGTAAAAAATCCTATTTGCCCTAGAAAAAGTTCTCGAGATTTTTCGCAGCCTTTTGCGAGGTGGAACTTGGGTGGAGAACTTTTGCTCTCTGGCGGAGCGATTCTACCTGGGAAACTTTTCTCCGGGAGAGGGAAATCGAAGGCTTCATCATCACCAATACTCGTTCGTTATGGAGTCATCACCAACACCATCTCATCTCCAAACCTTAGTTTGTTCTTTGTGTTCAATATTTTTATCAAACCTCAGATTGATACCTGAGATTGTCAGTAATGTTGATTACATCTTGTAGTTCATGCTAATTGGTTTAACTAGTAGAAGCTTGTTATGTTCGGATTATTAATCATATATTTATATCCACTGATCATGATCAATATGATGAGTTGTGAGTAGTTCCATTAGTTGAGGACATGAGAGAAGCCTTGTTGCTAGTAATCATGTTAAGTTTATGCCCGTTCAATGTTTTGATATTATGTTGTGTTGTTCTTCCTCTAGTGATGTTATGTGAACGTCGACTACATGAGAATTCACTATCTTGGGCCTAGGGGAAGGCATGGAAATATTTTTTGGATGATGGGTTGGTGGTGTGCTAGAAACCTGAACCCTAGTTTTGTGAATTATTCCGTGAGGGGCTATTTGGATCCAGAAAAATTTAATGTTGTGGTTAGATTTATCTTAATTAGTTCTCTTCTAGTTGCAGATGCTTGCATGAAGAATATAACCATAAGTAGGTATTTGTTCAAGTAAGGGCATTACCTTAGCTCCGATCCACCCACATAACACTTATCAAGGCAATGAACATAACTTGATGAATCATGGTGAAAATAACTTGGCGATATTCCCGTGTGTCCTCAAAAGCGTTTTAATCACTACAAGAGGTACCACCGGCTTCTCTTTAGAACAATTAAGGATTGAGCCACTTGCTTCACTTTGTTAGTATTGTTACTTGCTAGCTTATTACTATTTATCTTCCCATCAAACTATCTATCAAAATTATCTTACAACACTTACAATGAAACTTTGCTGAAAACTGCCTATCAGCTCCTTCTGCTCCTTGTTGGGTTCGATACTCTTAATCTAAAGGACTATGATTGGGTGACGACTAGAGTTGCACCGGCTTGTGTGACAGACATAACCTACATCCGCATCCTCTCCACAAAGCTAGGGTTTCTCTGCCTCCCGCAGGCGCTGCCGCCAGTCCGCCTTGTCTTCAGTCACCTTAGGGTCATGGGGGCGGAGTGGATAGCGGCCCTTGCCAGTGGGAGGGCACCGTTTTTGAATTTTTCATTGAGTTTTGTTAGGGTTTATGTCCTGCTCAGGAAGAAAAGATGGCGGTGGCTCCCTGAAGATGGAATAATGTTCTCCTCGCCTAGCCCCTGTCCTGGTGGTGCTCGCATCATCGGTGGGCGTCTAGAGGTGTGTCTCTGATGGATCTATCTCTGGTGGATTTGCTCAGATCTGGTCATTGTTCGTCTATATTCGTGTGTTTTCAGTTTGGATCCTTCTGATCTATGTTACACATCATCGGCGACGATTGATGTTCTGGTGCGTTGGTCCTATGGGGCCTTAGCACATCAACTTCCCGACTGTCTACTACAACAAGTTTTGCCCGGCTCCTGCGAGGGAGGGGTGATGACAGCGGCGTGCCTTTAGCTCGCTTAGTGCTTGTAGTCATCGCTAGGTGGTCTACAGATCAGATGTAATTTCTATTATTTCTAATGTTCGTTGTACTACAAGGATTGAAGATGATAAGATCGGAAGTTTTTGCCGCAAAAAAAGAAAGGATGATTACTGATCCACCCTAATTGTGGGTCATCACCACCCCCTATATACACGATGGGAGATGGGATTAACATGGAGGGAGATGTGATCTATCTTGCCGCCACCTTGGCTTGGAGGCCATGATGGTCCCCAAGATGCATGTGGGTTGCCTATGACCCACTTCTATCTTTATATCCTTAGTGGGCCTCGTGGGCCCTTAAGGTTGGTTGATGGGCTCCCTTTAGAGAGAGTAACCCTGGCTCATGGCACTGTCAATTGGCATGACCAAAAATTCACCGTTACATGCCTTTTTGCACATACCAGGGAGACTGGATGAAATCACTCGGTTAGACCTATCTCTACAAAAGGTATAAACTTTGGATCCTTCGGTCACTCCAGGTGAAACTGATCGGTGGTTCCGAGTGGTGCTGACCTAAGCAATTTACAGAGTTTTGTGTCACCAACTGAAGCCATTCGGAAATTCTGAACGAAATACAAGCGATGACAGAAGGTTGGCTATATAACTCATCTCCTAGGGTTTAGGACAACGACTTTATAAGATATGACTCGGTGACTTTGATGGGAAATGTTTGAGTGAATCCGAGTAGCATTAGAGTTTGATATAGTGCGAGCTTGTGGAATTGTGTGAGGCTTTTGGAGTTTGATCTTCAAGCACTTGAGTAAAAAACTCATCTTCTCAACCCCATCCTCTTTTAATAGTATTCATATACCTATGAACTCAATATGATCTTCGATCACTCAAATATAAAATGAGGAGTCTTGAGGAATGAATACAGATGTCCTTAGCATTTTGAGTGGTCCATTCTAACATCCCATTGTTGGACCTAAACTAAACTTTCCTGAAATCTTCTTTTGAGCATGCATTAGTTTAATGATATATATGTTATGAGTTACTATAATCACACGGGGATTAGATTCACTTTCACCTGGCAACCCAATGAATTTGTGGAATGGATAGTTGGAATGACTTTGTATATTTGATGTTATTTGTATGTGGCTGATTGCAACGGAATTGTCTTTTATCTTGTTCTAGTTCTAAGGCACTTCTATATAAGGGCGCCTAGGTTGGGTTTTTCAAGTCCCCGGTGCACAGGGCACTCTCTTGGGATTCATGGCCTACACACATACACTTAGACGGACCTAGACATAAGCTCAAACACACAAGCAAACTTGTTTTTTAGGTTTTACATCTATTTCATCGGCCGAGTGTGTTTGGTGCAACAGACCAACCAAAACATTAAATTGTATAACCACTAGGTAGCTCAAATATCACAGCCCAGTCCCACTTGCATGCCAGGTTCACTACAAATCTAAGTAGCAAAAGTAAGTACGACTTGCAAACAAATAGGGTTGTCCAAAACGTAACAAAACAAACAAATCATCTGAGTGATACTGAACAAATATGTTCTAGAAACTCACGTGAGTGTTGTAAACTAATTCATTGTTTTTATGCACTCAAAAGTCACTAGGCTACTAAAACTAGGCAACTAGCCCTAATTCATAAAGGCAATGGCACCCATGTATAACCTAAGACTACACATCTTAGGTCTTTCATGCTACATCTCTTCACAATTACCACATCGTAACTATACTTCAAGGTGCCTCAATTCTATATTATTTTGTATTGCTGCATAAAATTAATACAAAGATAACTGGACATTAGCATAATACTGTTTTAAGGATGCTAAAATGGAGAAAAAAAATCTAGTGACCCATCCACACTTCATGCTCCTTGGGCTGAAAATGTACCTGACCACGCCAATTTGGATTTTTGTCCTTAAATAAAATGGAACGCATTCCATATCGTGAACAATATAAAACATATTTCAATAGTTACTATACTAAATACCACATTAAGCAATCCTTTAGTTACTACTAAATACCACATTAAAGAATCCTTGGACTAGATGATCAACTCTCAAACTTGTGACGAGCAATATAACAATGTAATAGCTTTTGGACTATCTATAACAAATATAGTCATTGAACAAAAAAACAACGCTGCTAGATTAGTTAAGCTAATACGAGAATCCAGACCAAGCAATCATCACTTGCATCTTACATGCACCAACATTAAGAACACCTAAACTTCTACCAACATACTTTGGCTGGAAAACTATGTCGTCTCTTGTGGCAACTTGATCACCCTCTTCACATTGTAACACTATAGAGACCTTGAGTTCTTCTTCACCATCCAATATGACAGAGACAACACGTCGTGAAACAGTAATTGTGCCATCATCAACAACATGCAATTCACCATCTCGGAAAGCATGCAACTCAACTTCCTCATCATCTATGCTAGCAGTACTAGCTGTGATCACACCTCAGAAACCACCAGGTGGCAATGATGACCCACCAATGAGTCGCACACTAATTGTCGCCTCCACAGAGTAGGTCATGTGGTGGAATCTACACTGGAGTGTGCTACGCTTGCTAGTGTAATCTTTATGAAAAGAACAATACATGCTTTCCTTTTAGAGTAAGGTAAGAAAACTTAGGTCTATGTCCTGACTTTCAGTAGCGCCCTTAACTTTGAGCATGATCTCAATGCTCCCGGGATCGTAACAGGTCCGAACGGCACGGGTAGGGCCCGTGAGTGTAAGATAGGGATGCTGCACGCAACAGATATAATTAAGCTAAGCTTAGCATGGGTCCATCCACAATGAATAGAACACACGATAACAAGCAACACCGGTCCATCCACAAATAATTACCTCCTCTGTGATGGTTTGACAATTATTTCTTGTATGAGCATAGATAATATTACACATGCGATGGGAGATGAAGGAGGTTTAGGATTTCTTATCTCGTTGCTTTGAGATGAAGGATCTAGGAGTAGCTGATATTATCTTAAACATCAAGCTGTTGAGAGGTGAGAATGGTGGGATTACACTGCTTCAGTCTCACTATGTGAAAAAGATCTTGAGTCATTTTGGGTATAGTGACTGCACGCCTTCTCCAACTCCATATGATGCTAGTGTGTTGCTTCAAAAGAATCGACGGATTGCTAGAGATCAACTGAGGTATTCTCAGATTATTGGCTCGCTCATGTATTTGGCGAGTGCCACGAGGCTTGACATCTCTTTTGCTGTGAGCAAACTGAGTCGGTTTGTGTCAAAACTGGAAGATGATCATTGGCATGTGCTTGAGAGATTTATCGCTATTTGAAAGGCACTTCGAGTTATGGGATTCACTACACCGGGTATCCGAGGGTACTGGAGGGTTATATAGACTCAAACTGGATATTTGATGCTGATGAGATTAAGGCCACAAGTGGTTATGTTTTTACACTTGGTGGAGGCGCTGTTTTCTGGAAGTCTTGCAAGCATACCATCTTAACGTGGTCAACTATGGAAGAAGAACTCACAGCAGACACTGCCACTGTTGAAGCAGAGTGGCTTCATGAGCTCTTGATGAACTTACCTATGGTTGAAAAACCAATACCCCCTATCCTGGTGAACTGTGATAATCAATCTGTGATCGTCAAGATAAACAGTTCTAAGGACAATATGAAGTCCTCAAGGCATGTGAAGAGAAGACTAAAAGCTATCAGAAAACTGAGGAACTCTGGAGTTATTACGTTGGATTATATCCAAACGTTGAAAAATTTGGCAGATCCCTTCATAAAGGGTCTATCAAGTAATGTGATAGATAATGCATCGATGGAGATGTGTTTGAGACCCACCGCATGGGTTGTCCATAGTGGTAGCCCACTCTATGTGATCGGAGATCCCGTGAAGTAGAAGTGGGAGACAAGTTGTTCGTCAGCTGAGAGGAGAGTATCCCTATTTTTAATTATCCCACTCCGTGAAGATGCAATACTCTCTTGATCTGCATGGCAGCTTGATATTTATCTTAATGTTCCAAGTGGCTTATTTGAGTAAACAGAGATGTTGTCCTGCAGAGAGCATCTCCTGAGGAACACACCTATATAATTTGACTGTTAAAGTCGCAGTCTGTGAGAATTTGGTGTTCTCTAATAAATTCATGAAAGGACCTGGAGTATGACGTATACGCTCCATCCGTGGGAAAGCCTTGCGGCAGCCCAGTATCGGTCAAAAATTTGTGTGAAACTAGTCTCGCAGAAAATTTGTAGTTCAAGGCATAGTCCACTATTCAAGTTGTGATCTAGTGTAGCATAAAACTCTAAGTGGAAGTTCAACTTCATAGTCTCCACTAAGCACTGGTATATAAACAATGTTTTGAAACTAAATGAGATGTGACAATGAGACTTTGTGGGGGATTGTTGGAATTTGCTAGTAAGCCTTTGGCCTAAAGCCCAATTAAAATTCTGAAATTCTTTTGGCCCATTCATGCATAGCTTGTGAGTGGTGGGAGTGGGACTAAATTTTAGTCCCACCCCTAAAGTTGAGTGAGACTTGCACCTCTTTATAAGGTGAGCTCTTCTACCACTTGTAAGAGCATGAGAAGAGGAGACCTACATGGGCGCTCCTCCTCCTCGCCATGTCTCGTCACGACGCACCGCGGGTTGCGGGAATGAGCCGAGCCGAGGACAGAGCTATGCACGTTGTCTATATTTTTGCTACTAGGAAAAAATTAATGAATCATTAATTAATAATTAACGGACATGTTAATTACTGAACCGTTTCCGATTCTTTTGGATCGCCACGACTCGGACGTGGGGTTTACTCCCACGACCTACCCGGCTCGCATTATTTAGTCAGGCAGACGTCTACCCTAGCCGCCGCCGCATCGTATGCTTTCGCATCGCCGTTCCAGATAATTGCACCGCCACGCAAGTCTTTTCCGTCCCTTCTTTCGGCGTGCACCGCAAGAAGGGACAGCAGGCCTCCGGAACTCCACCACTCGTGATCCTGTACGGGAGAGGGGCGATCAGATTTTTGGGGAGCGCACCCGCGTGACTGCTGGCAGTGAAGACTTCGTCGACGGCGGCTTCTTCCCTGACCTCGCCAACCTCTTCCTCAACGACATGGGCGACAACATCAATGCCGGTGGTTCTGCTCCCGCTGCACCGTATGTGATCTTGTCCTCTTTGTTTGAGATCATGCTAGAATTCTTAGTTCTAGTATATGCCCTAGATATGATATGTTCTTGTACTATGCTAGTCCGGATGATTAGTTTAATCTCTTTTTTCGTTGTCATAATTTATTCACTATTTACTCAGATTAAATCTCGTAGTAATTTGCTCATATATTCAACAGAGGGATCAGGGAACTCCTAGCGACTCTGAAAGAAGGAGGGAGGAGAGTGGAATTTCCAAAAATTCAAGTCATGGAATTTTCTGGTGTGGTGGATTAAATATTTTGTCAAATGTTTTTAACTATTTTGAGAATTACTTCGTGGCAGATTGTAAATAAGTGTAGCAACCCCAAACCAATGAGCTAAATAAAATAAAATGACAATTACAACTAGACACCTGGAAACGGCACGCGGAGGACAGGGCGCAACATGAGTCCATTCTTCCGCCTTGTAGTGACGCCGAAGGCCTCGGTCATGTCAAACCCTGCAGGATCATCCAACCCCGGCGCCTCCCAGTCGAAGTGCAGCAGCAGACTAGCAAGTGCGAGCTCCACGTTGGCGAGTCCAAATGCCAAGCCAGGGCAAATTCTCCTCCCAGAACCGAACGGCAGGAGCTCAAAATCTGCTCCCCTGAAATCCACCTCCGACTTCTCGAATCGCTCCGGTCGGAACTCCTCCGGCGCATCGGGCCAGTACCGCTCGTCGCGGCTGAGCGCCCAGGCGTTCACTAGCACCTGTGTGCCCTGCGGCACGTCGTATCCAATTACACGACAACCCGCCTCTTCCCTGCACTCTCGGGGGAGCAGCAGCGGCAGCGGCGTGTGCAGTCGGAGCGTCTCCCGGATCACGAGCTGCAGGTACGGGACGAGGTTGGCGAGCTGCTCCTCGACCACTGTGCCGCCCGCCTCGAAAGCTTGGCGAACCTCCGTTGTGACCCGATACATCACCTTCGGCCTTCGGGTTCTTCACCAGCTCCGCCATGATCCACTCAAGTGTTGTGGATGATGTCTCGCTGCCCGCAGCAAAGATGTCCTGCATTCATATTGTTTCTGAGTTGAGAAATCGACTATGCCGTCCACTGTCTCCGACTAAACCATCAAGCTCATACAGAAATCTTCTACTCCAGCCACCACATTAATTCATGGAAGTGGTTTAGTATTATATCTATCTATCTACTCCCTCGGTCCGAAAAAGTTTGTCCCAAACTTGTTCCTCAAATGGATGTATCTAGCACAGATAAGTTTTGCGGACGGAGGGGGTATTTACCAACTGGAGGCATCTACCCAGTCATCACATTAATTCTAGGAGCAAATAAATCTAAGCCGTCAATTCTAAATAAAAGGAAATTTCAATGGTTCAGATTACATATGAGTTGGTCATAAGTGTGTCTGGCTAGAGTACGCTACGCTACCACTCCGAACAACGAACATGAGTCTCTGGAACAAAACCTATTAGACAATAGAAGTGTTTTAATGACAGGAAAGTTACAGATCAATTGCAGAAGAGAACAACACAACGCTAACTGGTTGAACCGTCATGTTGATGAGTGTCTCATTGGCAGTTACCCAACAAAGGTGAAGCGCTGAGGAGACTCATGTGAGGAGTTGACAGCAAGTACTAGCCGGTGGCAGCTTCATGCTGTGCTCGCATTTCATACTAATAGTGTGTGTGTGTATATATATATATATATGCCCTTATTTTTGCCATATAATTAGGAAAGGCTAATTATAAGCTTTTCGTTAGCTAGCTGGACGACAAATGTTGACCTCTCTCTCTCTCTCTCTCTCTCTCTCTCTCTCTCTCAAATGCCTAGGTACATAGATGTTCAAATTGCTAGAAACCCCTGTTAGAGAAAATATCTAAAAATATGAGATTAATAGAACCAATAAAACCATCTGTCATGTATGTGATAAATTTGAAGAAACCAATAACAGGCTTCTAATTTCTAGATCACATATTTGATGGAAAAAACATAAAGGAAGAGCAAACAAGTACAACTAATTTCTTTATATGTAATATACTACCCTCTATTCCAAAATATAAGATGTTTTGGTAGGCTAGTTTAGCCTGCCAAAACATCATATATTTTGGAACGGAGGCAGTATGTGGCATGAATACTGTGTGTGTGTGTGTGTGTGTGTGTGTGTGTGTGTGTGTGTGTGTGTGTGTGTGTGTGTGTGTGTGTGTGTGTGTGTGTTGAACAAAATATTGTGATAAATTAAATTTAATGTTTATCATCAAGCAAAAATAAATGTCCTGACTAACACTCATCGGAACATTTGAAACAACAGAATCCCCTATTAGTAGTATATAAAACATCTTGAAATATGAAATAAATAAACAAATAAAATCAACGTCATCTAATCAAATATGTGATAAATGTAACGAACCAACAGTAGACTTCTCTTTCTATGAAAACATAAAAGATTTTTTAATGTAAAAAGAAAAAACAAACAGAAAACAAGTACAAACCGTCTCTTAATGTAATATTATAACTTGACAATTTCTGGATAGGAAGAGCCAGACCCTTGAGTCGCTCCTCCCAGGCGTGATACGGGCGATTCCCCAACAAACCGCCACCGTGCTCCCCCACTATCTGCCCACCTAATATTATAACTTGGCAATTTCTGGATAGGAAGAGCCAGACCCTTGAGTCGATCCTCCCAGGAGTGATACGGGCGGTTCCCCAACCAACCTCCACCGTGCTCCCTCACTATCTGCCCACCCTTCTCGCTGCTGCCAGAAGATGAGACTAGCTAAGCCCGTGCCGCGGACAGCGGAGGCGAGGCTTTCTCTCCTCACGGCGGTGTGGGTCAATGTTTTGCTCGGTAGTGGTGGTTCTCCTCGTCGTGGTGGTACGGTGTGGCGGCAGTACATGCCGGGTGGGGGATGCATCGCTTGGGCACAGTGGCGCGACACATAACTACGTCCGGTGGTGGTCGCTGATGCGGGCATAATATGGGCCTGTGACTTGGGTGTGTGGTGGTGGATGGCAACCGTCGGTTGAGGTGCAGGGGGGCTACAAGTGGTCCGAGGTAGTTAGTATCATGGTCTTAAATCAGATCTGAGCGCTAATGGTAGGATCACAAATCTTAGAATCTTAACTATTGGATTTTTAGAATCGTAGATTCTACTAACCAAATCATAGAATCATAGCGTTAGTTTGGATCGTAAATTTGTAGAATTGTACAATAGAATCCTGATTCTGGCTACCTTGGTGGGTGTGGTCGACTTCTTTCAGTTGTGGTTGTGTAGTGGTTGCCCGAGCCAGTGTGTGTCGTGGCCGGTGTGTGGTGTCACGCATGGTTGACCTTTGGTGGTGGCTTGTGCTGCTGGGGGTGGCAATGTGGCGCATGGAAGAGGTGTTCACCGCGGTGTTTCGTGTCTTGTTGCGGTTTACGAGGTGGCTTGGGATGGCATTTTCTGGGAAGTGGTAGCGGTGAAAATCCTCTTCCTCCGGCGACGTGACTGCCACTTGTGGCTACTGGAGTATGGTTCTGAGCTGTTGATCTTGCTAGGTTTCTGCTCAGATTCATTGTTGGATGTTCTGGCGTGCCACGATGAGAGTAAATGGACCTTAGGGGGGGAGGGGCTCGACGGTGGGTGCTCCGGTGGTCCATGCTGGTGTCCTCACGGGCGTGTTCTGGCTATAATAGCACAGAGTGCCTTTGGCGAGGCTTATCCTTGGTGTTATCACATGTGGTGTGGAGGAGAGGCATTGGGTGGCGGTTCGCCCTTTTTTATAATGTGCATGGGCTGCCATTGCCACTTCGTTCGTGCCTAAGATGCTCGAGGTGGAATGTGTAGGAAATGGAAGTAACAAGCAATACAAAAAATAGTAATTGATTAAATTCTTTTACCGTAGTCAGCGCCCCATCTCCGCCCCGCAACACTAGACGCTTGATCCCACCATCTACTAATGACGGTAATCATATCAGCGCACATGGTAACGGAAGTACTAGTACATTACGAGGCATTGCAGCAGTAAATCCATTACGAGGCCGTGCAGCAGTCAGTACTCTGATCGTAAAATAAGGTGAACACATAGTAGTTGGTTTACTATGTTAAAAGAATGTACGAATAACAATAGGTGGTTTCTAGCCAACGCTTGAAAAAAGTAAGCACCGGTGAACGGTTCCTCTAGTAATTGGTTTACGGTACGTCAGAAATACAATTACCATGTACTCCCTCCATTCCCAAATATTTGTCTTTCTAGAGATTTCAACAAGTGACTACATACGGGACAAAATGAGTAAATCTACACTCTAAAATAAGTCTACATACATCCGTATGTTGTGTCCATTTGAAATGCCTAGAAAGACAAATACTCCGTATTTTAGAACGGAGAGAGTACGTGGCTAAAGGCTGACATTGAATATTAGTTTTCTTTTATTTAAATGGAAAATGTACCTATGGTAACAGTGTTACCACTCTATGCATGAATCCTACTAGCTACAGTAGGTGCTAGTAATTGCATTACGATGTGGTAACTGCATTACGATGTAGTATGGCGGAAAATCACGTACTAGTGAGAATTAAAGAAGCCTAAATAAACATAAAATATTTTAAGCTTACAACTGATCTACTTTGGTTTATTATTTTTTGCGCAAAATCGGCCGAAGAATTTAATAACCTGGTTACTATATATGTTCCCTTCACAAATTGCAACTACGTTTTATGAACACATTACTACGTGCAAATAGGCCTGAACAGGCATAGCAAATTTTACCATCCGATGGTGGAGAGTCGTAATGATTAGGGTCTACTACTGTGTTCCATTAGTTTATTACAGTGAAGGCATAGCAAATTTTACTATCCAATAGTAGAGAGCCGTAGTAATGATTAAAGTCCTTTACCATGTCCCATTAGTTTTTTAAGGTGAATTTCCAACAGGTAAGGAGGCGCGCGGAGTGGACTAATTAGAATAGTTGAGAGACTAGGTCGGGCAGCCGGCGCGTACGATAGCCTATAATGCGCTCTGGCTTAGTTTATATATATATATATATATATATATATATATATATATATATATATATATATATATATATATATATATATATATATATATATATATATATATATATATATATATATATATATATACACACACACACACTAGCACAAATGCTCGTGCGTTGCAACGGGAGATAAAAAACTTCACTTCACTAACCCAATGGGTCAAGACCTCCTCCTCTCCCCATGGCCCATCACCAGACATGACATCATCAAGAAACTCCTTGAAGTCCTCCACACTACTACACGAGAAACAAAATAAAAATTAGGAGCGTTGTCCAAAGATCTCCCATCTTTGGCTAATATAACAGAGAAAAGAGCGGAGTTTGTGTCGCACACAGTCCCAAGTCCAACTCGTACTTTGGTGACAGGTGCTAGTGGGTCGAGCTGAAAAATAAGAGTGAAATTTGTTTTGTTCGTAGAAAAATATAGCATATGACCAAAAAACAATGAAAAGTTTCTATTGTGATTTAGACATAGTTATTTTTGCATGTGTTATTGCAATATTTTGCTCCTGAGTAAAACAATTCTGATACGTCAAATATTAGTATCACAGTATCATATTAGTATCATGTATGCCCCGTGGTGATTCCACATTTACATCACTTCACTTTTTTAACCGTACTTCATGTAGGGTTTTTGATTAATCCGAAAAGTCACTTCGGAGCACGGGCACATTGTAGTCATTTTTAGAAACATATTTTTATCCAAAAAGTATAAAAATGTAGTATATTTGTGAGAATTTTCATCAAAATTCATGTTTGTATGTGAAAGATTAAAAGGAAGACAATTACGTGCAAAAAAACAAATTGTTTTTTGCTGGATTTTTGTCTTTTTAATTTATTGAAATTTGGTATGTACTTGGATTTTCATATTTGTCAGGTTTATTATCTTCTTCTACTTTTTTTTGTGGCGACGTTGCTCTAGTCACGCACATACATTTGTTCCTACTTGTATGGATGTGCAGACGCATTTTTCCTAGCAAATATTGGGCGTACAGAAGCACATTTTTAACTTTAGTTTTTTTTGAGACAATCCAATCAGCTTTAATTAACAACCATCCATGAGGTGGCTGCGCAGATTTTTTTTTTTTTTTTTTGAGAACATGGTGGCTGCTTAGCTGGGCCAGGGAGGCTGGGCTTGGGCGCGAGCACTGTGTTGGGGCTTGAAGGGTCACGCGGCCCACACGAGCGAGCAGCAGAGGCTGTCGTCGTTCTCCTCGAACGAGGGCAGAGGCTGGATGTGGCTTGCGGCGGCGCTCGAGGCAAACTCCGACGGGGACGGCAAGGGGCCGTGCAGATCTAGCGCGGGAGTGGCGGGGATGGGTTGCCCGCGGCCGGATCTCGCCGGATCCGAGCACGGACGACTCGTGGCGGCGGCTGTGGAGCTCCTGGCGTCCTGGAGAGAGAGAGAGAGATGAAGAAGAAGGAAGGGAGAGAGAGAGATGCGCTGCTCATCCGCTGGTCCGGCCAGGGTCCGGTCGCCGGCGGCGAGGCGAGGTGGAGGAGGTCCGGCCGGCGCGGTCGGGCGCAGGAGGGTGCTGGATGGGAAGCTCGGCGAAGCGGCGGGGTACTGGCGTAGCTCGGGCTCGGATGAATTTCCCAGGGCCCGATATGGGTCTCAGCGGGCTGCAGATTCGCCCCGAAGGAGCAGTGCAAAACGTTTTTTTATTAATTTACTGGACCGCGGGTTCAATTACCCAAAATTGTAAGTGCTTTTTTGCAAAAAAGGCGCGACGGTGAATCCGAAGACCCGATCCACGCTTTATTATTAACTAGCACAAATGCCCGTGCGTTGCAACGGGAGAAAAACTTAACGTGAATCTGGTGAACAACCCTTTATATTGGACATGCATTCAGACCGGCTAATTGCTCTCATGAAATTTGGTAAGTGCATAAAAAGCAAAAGGAAGAGTATTAAGTTTATAAAAATCTAGCTTATATATATTCTATCCAATATGTGTGTGATTTCTTGTTCTTTTGTGTTTCTTATCACAGACTTTATAAATAATTAGTTAAGGTTGAGAAGAACTTTCTGCATTATCATATCAAATATTCCTTATAGAAGTAATCAAAGCATTATGAATTATAAATAAGCACAATATAATTCAAAGAACATGGGAGAGATCATGCATGAAGTAAAATTAATGAGTAGAGGAAGCACCGAGACGGAGCTAGATGTGGCTAGCATGTTTGTGCTACTGGAACTCGACACACGTAGTACTCCACCATCCTCTGTTCACCGCCCCTGCATAGTTGACTTGCATGTCCTCCTCCTCCTCCCAGAAGAGCTCGTCGTTGTCCTTGGGCCCGGCGAGCGACGCGAGGGAGCCGGAGGGAGAGGAGGAGGAGTTGCATGCGCGGCCCGCGGGGGAAAGCCCTCTGGCGTAGGAGGGGAAGTGTTGACAGTGCCCAGTTCAGTCATCACGCGGTTGACAGGATTGTTGCCTAATGTAATTGTCGCCCTCTCTGCAGTAGCCGTGATGTGACTATTCTGGAGTGCAGCGAGGCCGAACATGCAGACACCGCAAGCGCAGCTCCTTCGGCGAGGCCTCAACCCACGCACGCCGTGGTCGTCCAGTTCAGCAGGGCGCTTTTGCCGAGTCGGCTGTTGTGTCAGGCGCGTGTGTGATACTTCCTCTGTAAACTAATATAAGAGCATTTAGATTACTAAAGTAGTGATCTAAACGCTCTTATATTAGTTTACGGAGGGAGTAGCTTGCTACACGCTACTGCTGCGTACGTGTGCTTGCTTGGTGGGTGTTTGCTGTGCTAGCTGTCGTGCGCACTTGCGTTGTGTTGGACAGGAAAGGAGATGACTGCAAGTCATAGGCGCTTACTTGTCTTGTAAAACTACAGAAGTTTTCCATTTTTCATCACAACTTTCCAAGCATTCTTATCAGAAGCAAGTGAAGCGCCAACATCCTGCAGCCAAAGTAGAATCTGTACTCAAGGCAAGGTAAATAAACAACAGTAGGTTGTCTGCACTTAATGCAAATCAAGAACATGGGTTGATATTTCACCAATATATGAAGCCAATGAAGAACATGGGTTGAGATTTCACCAATATCTGAAGCCAACTTGTCTTCTAACACTAATAGAAAGAAACGGAAAAATTATGACTCCACGAACATATCATTAGGTTGACCTTGCCTTGACACTTTCAATACATAGTTAGAGCATAAAACACGAGCTTCAGGACTGTCTCTCGTAGCATGGTGAAGGCTTCAATAACACGCCCCAAGCCCGTGCAGGCGAAGCGACAATAGTGTGGACGTGGCCCAGACTCACCCCAAAAGCAGACAAAGTTGAGAAAAGCCTCCTTCCAAAGCAACATCATACTCCTTCAATGATTCGATGTGAAGCAAACACCAGTTACAGTGAACCAGGGTTGATCGGCTCCATTCCAATTCAATGTACTTGACATTGTCGAGGTTATCAAAAATAAACATGATAACTTTTGCATTTTTGCTAAAGAAAGCCATTTTATATTTATAAGTACCTCTGAAATTATGCAATGGCCTCAGCTATCTGTCCAAGAGAATTGACCATGATGCAACAATACTCATGCAACGGTATGCATAAACTCTAGACTCCAACCTATGAGTGGAAGGCAAATCTAAATAAAGCTGAATACAACATAGTATTAAATTTTATGCAGATTAATCCACTTGCATTTGAAAGAAAGAAATTAAGACCAAGAAAAAAAAAATTCAAACTTTAGCATTCAAATTTACATCACAAATACTAAAGTTTTCATTGCCGATTGACACTTTATACCTTCCTCTTTCTTATCCACGGTCCATCTTCTACCTGATACATCTCTCCCACCTCCTCCCCCAGGAGATACACTGACATTTTTTAGGCGCTAACTCTCGTATAACATGACTTCGAGTACAACCTTCAGCCCTGTGCATGAATCAAATACCATAGTAGCTTCAAATTGGAATAGTATAACTATGAATTTTCCATGTTTATGCAAATCGAACATCAAATCTGCTCGTTCACAAAACATCTGTTTCATAGAGAGTTACCTCATAAACCTCTGCTCTAGAATTACATAGAGAGTTACCTTGATCCTAAATGGCGGCTTACAGTTACAATATGCGGCAAAAGTTATTAAGGAAATTGCGTTATTTACTTGCTCGCATCAATTTAAACTGCCAGTTGCTGTAGCTATTTTCAAAAAGGAAAGAAGATGGCAAAATAATACAAAGTTCCATCCTATAACCATAAGTAAACTCGGTCGTAAATCAAAGATAACTACTACAGGAGCTGATCCACGCTTTCATCCTCATATGTGACAGTCTCTTATAATTAACCAGTTCCCCATATTATAACAACCATTGCATTGTAATACTGTAACTCTAATGAACAAAAGAAATCATTGTATCGGAAACAGGGAGCAATTATAACAATACTGCAAATAGTGGACTATCCATGTATTCATCTTGACATAAAACATCTAATAATCTTGAAAAGCTAAATATAGGATGCATAAGCTACTCGATGGGGCATAGCTACTCCATGACCTGATCCACCCTTTCAACATCAGTGTTATGTACCACAATCACAACCAGCAGTAGGAAAATAAGACCAAAGACATATTACTGAGATTGCAGAGAACCAAATTCCATGATTTCAATCCTCCTTGTCTACATACCTCAAGTAGAAAACCGCTCACGGTTGCGGCGAACCGTAGAACACTTGTCTTGACGAGTTTAGTTCGCTCCTGGACCTACAGAGATGTAACATTTTGATCTCTATAAGCTTCAGTTTGGGAAGATCGGTGATAACAAAAACTGATACCCACCATGCAGCTACAAAGGCAATATTGTAGCTCTGATTTGAAGGCCACACTATAACCGAATCTTGCAAGATAATTCAGAAAGAGTTCAGAGAATTGCAAGAGTTATACTGGCATGGACTCTATCAAATTGCACAGTCGAACAATTTGCTCAAAAACTATGTGCTAAAAACGAAAATGCATAAAACTGCTTGCTTAAATGTTGGTGCACCCATTGGCATTTAA
Organism: Aegilops speltoides; assembly: GCA_021437245.1. Taxonomy (NCBI): domain Eukaryota; kingdom Viridiplantae; phylum Streptophyta; class Magnoliopsida; order Poales; family Poaceae; genus Aegilops; species Aegilops speltoides. The sequence continues at coordinate 42,590,384 of CM038143.1, read as the reverse complement.
ATAAAATGCTAGTATATTATGGAGTCGGACCTCATCATCATGAACTACTGGAACAACACGCCAAAGAAGTGGTTCCCCTCAAACCTATTTTTTTCTTAGCATGAAACTGAACAATCCGGAAAGCCTGAAACGTGAATAATTACGTACAAAATTAGAACTGAATTTATGCAAGATAGTGTGAATTCTGGATGAAACAAGCAAGTTAAACACCATGTGAATCAATAGCGGAATCCATGTGAAATTCTCAAGGGAACTAACTAACTTACTGATGCAAATCCCCTTGGCGCATCACTTGGACCAGATAGAGCTGCAATCAAGACAAAGGGGGGAGAAGCGCTAGTCACAATTCTGCATTTATTGACAGTCCATCGGAGGAACAAGAAAAACTCGGGGAAAGGGGACCGGCCAAGAAACAAATTGGGCCTCGAGTCATCGGAATTGCACGAGCTTGGCCTCGAGGATGAGCCGCCGCAGCTTCTTGAGGTCGCAAAAAGAAGGAGTCGAAAGAGAGAGAGAGGCCGGGCCTACTGTGTCGCCATTGAGGTCTGCACAGGGCGATTCTCGTCCGGATCCTTCCTTCTTATGACAGCCAAGTCAAACCGGATCGGGCACTCCATGGATTTGTGTTGGAGAAGAGCATGACCCTAACTCGATCCAGACTCCCATCTCGATCCAAATCAGAGAAGCACGGGAACAAGAGGTTGGTGATTGAGGAGGCTGTGGGTGGCGCCGGAGAAGATTAGGGGCAGATGTGGAGGGGAAGGACGACGGGCGGCGGACGTCTGGAGAAGAAGACCGGCGGGCGGCGGCGGTCGGCCGGAGAAGAAGACCGAGGGCGGCGGCGGGCAGAAGCGGCGAGGAGAGCATACATCGAAGGAAGCCATCGGTCACTTTAAAAAGGACAGCGGGCTGAATATACTAAAGTACAGGGCGTTGTTTGCAAAAACGAAACGTTTTCCCTGTCTACTCGGGCCAAGGCCCAACTGGATCGCAGCCCAGCCAAGCGACCAAGAAGAACATAGCGGTCAAACGAGTCGATAGTATTACAGACACAAAATTTAGTACCACCTCGAATATGTTTCAAATTTAAACTGAAAGCGTAAAATCACAGGAAAAAACGTATTGTGACGATGAACCCGGAGACCCAATCCGTGCTTTATTATTAGGGAGAGATAAAAAATAACTAGCACAAAGGCCCGTGCGTTGCAACGGGAGAAAAAAAAATCATAATCATCAATGTCCTTAACATTTTGCTATATCACAGATAACATTTTGTCGAACATTTTGTTCTTAATCCTAAAACTGCTTGATCATGAACAGCCGCTTCAAGCCGTGCTTTCGCTACTCTTTTTATTTTATTTCCTTATTTTTTCCATCTGCTCAGTGAAATCACTGGTAATGGTGATTATCCTGTATTGTGCAATGGTAAGTTAAATTGGTAGCAACATTCAGTTTTTCTTGCACTGCGAGTACGATTGAACTCATTGTAACATAGTAGTAACAATAGAAAAGCTTGCAAAAAACTGATAAGAATATGTCAATATTACACAATCAGTGTAAAAGTCAACCTGCTCAATTTTATTAGATACAAATTTATACATTCACAAAATAATATTTTGGACAGCTCGACGGATGATTTTCCTCCGCCGGCGACATTGGACGTTACTCTGAAAGTTGCAATGCGACAGGATTTGATGGAGATTCTGGTCGAGGGACGCGGCATGATGGACGTTCCGGTCGAGGATCCTTCCCCTCCATATTTCCACATCTGAGAAACATTTTGATAATAGTTGTGGCCACGGTAATCTTTTTATTCCACCTTTGGGTCTCTTTGATTCAAAAACTTTTCATGGAAAATTCAGAGGGTTGAGTTCATATGATTGTTTTTCTATGGGGCGCTCCTATTTGTATAAGTGAATTAATCCTATTAAAAAGCGGTACAAATTCTTTTGCACTACATTTCTTTGGAATTTTTTCATTTAACACTAACCTCTTGGAACGACGACCCTTCATTTTCTTTTAGAGCATCTAACTAAAGTAGCTCACTTGCAAATTTAATGAACAATCAAATGAGAAAATGCCACATCTGAACCAAAGGAATACAACTTTGTTCACATACTGTTAGGGGATCATGTGATGGCATTGAATGGAACTAAATTTTGCCGTGCATGCAGAGCAGATGTTTGTTTGTGCATTTGGGAAAGCAAGTAAAGGTCATGGGGCAATGATGGTGGATGATGCTAAGAGGAAAATAGATCAACAGGGACAAAAATTAATGGCAAAGCATTATCAGTAGAAAAGTGTCAGTAAAAACATAGAATTGAACCAGAACAGAAGTTAACTATGCATGTAGTGTCTTCCCAAGCATTCACATGCATAGCTGAAAATGCAGTGTGAGTAAAAACTTGCCAAATGCGAATGATCCATAAACAAATATGTATTGATAAAACACACATCTTAAAATATAATTTTTCTCAACGTGCATACATATTGTCCTGAACGTAGATGCCCCTGAAGAAATCCTGACATGAACATCCATGTCAATGGTCCTAAAGAAATCTTTGCAGCAGCAGAACTTGTCATGCAAAATTCAGACAGGGACAACTTCTCGCGTATAAACACATGCACATTGTCTGTTTGAGTGATTCATTACCTCATAGTGAAGGAGCAAAGAGACTTTTGATCTCATCAGAGTGAGGACGGTGGACGAGCTTCAGTAGCAGACGACCGTTTACATCGCTACCATCTCCCGTTGCTAAATTTCATTACTTTCCTGACCCCATGATTCTGAATATGCATGCCATAGCAGAAAGTAATATGTTCAGTACAGATGAACTAAATCAACACATCTATCTTTTTGAGGTACAACACAACTCTATGTTGAGTTAAGGTTTCTGCTCCTTTCCTATGATCTTTAATTTATTTTTGAGATATAAGCATATGGCTTACTAAGTCTGAAGTCTGAACTGTTGCCACCGCTTGGGCAGTAACCACAACACAACATACAGCAAAATAATTCCCCTGTGTTTTTCAGATCGTAAGCATCAAGAGTAGCTTCAGAACCAAATTCATTTTCAGTGAAACGCTCCAGCACGAGAAATTCACTTGTTCAGAAACAAAAGAATGAGCAAAAGTTAAAACACAGATACGCACACCTGTACGTGCTTCAGCCGTGTATGGGAGAGCTCATAATTCTTTGCTCCAAAGAAGGCAAGCAGTGGTGGCGGTGCCCAAGGCAGCGAATATCAAGACGTGGTCGTGATTCCCCTGGCCGAACTGCTGTCAACCTCGATTGGTCCCTTATCAAGATGAATGAGATGTTGGCAGAGGTCCTGGCTGGCGGTGAGCGAGAGGCCGGAGGTGCGGCCTCCATGGCCGCTGTCCATGGGATGCAGAAGGTTGAGGTCGGTCATGGCGGCGGTCGGCCATCAAAGCCACAACTTGGCAGAAGGCGACCATTAGTTCTCGGGAGGCGCGGGTGGGCGGTGCAAGTGGGGCGACAGAAAAATAGGAAGTTCAGGAGGAGGCGCAGCGCTCGCCCCACAAACGACCGACGACGGATCCGAGCTGGGCGGAAGGAGAGGGCCATAGATCGGGGCGAGCTTGGGTAGTCGCTGCTGACCAGAGGGCGGAGAGAGAAGGAGGGGAACGGAGTGGAAAGATGAGGAAGGCGGGCTGAGGGGGAGCGCCGGCGTGGCCCGAATCGGCGGCGGCCGATCTCCGGCGGGAGGCGCGGAGTCGGGTGGTCGGGACGGGGCGTCTCTCGCGTGTGGCGGCGCAGGGGAAGTTGGGGAGGAATACCCTAGCGAATGATGTAGCGAGGCTCTACGAACGGACTGCATGTTGAATTTAGTATACGCAGTTAAAATAGTACCACCTTGGATGTTGAAAACAATATTAGGCGAGAAAAACTGAAAGCGTAAAATCATGGAAAGAAGAAAGCGCATTGTGACGGTGAACCCGGAGACCCAATCCGTGCTTTATTATTAGGGAGAGACTAGCAAAAATGCCCGTGCGTTGCAACGGGAGAAACAAATCCTTGCTCGTCCTAGTCTATGATTCCAATTCTCTTAAAATAAAATTAGAAAGAAAATGGCCGGAACTAAAAATCACTACAGAACCAACGGGAATATACTAAACTGCATTTGACATACTACCATTGAATATTTCATCATTATGCATAAACTTCGGGATGATAAATTTGTCAAGATGGAAAGGTGATGAGGAGAATATCAGGTGAGCGTGGGAATTACTAAAATAAAACAAAGTGTAAAAATCATCCCAGCTTTTAGTAACAAAATGAGTGGAACATATTATTACTGAAATTTTTGTGGAGATCAAAAAAAGCAATCCGCTTTAGTGCCAACTTTCACTTTGCACAGTTTTTCAACTTGTAATGTAATGTAATCATGTATCCTGAAGGAATAGCTACAAAATCAGAAATAGCTAGCACGGACACGAAATCATCCTAATAGGTACATCTGATCGTGATTTGTGTTCCAGCTAAACAAAACCAGCCCTTAGCTAGACAATCTAGAAACATGAACCAGCGTTTGATCAGTCAGACTCAAATACACCATTCATTATAGCCCATTCTGCTACTGCCTGTGCTGCCGCTGTGCATGCTTCTACATTTCATGCACTGAAGAGCAATGAGTATGGCAGGGCGCCGGAAGGAATCATCTACAGGGACCTTTGTATCTTCCTTAGCACAGATTTCAATTCTGTAGCAGTTGGTCCCAGTTGATGTAATAAGGTAGCACACGCCCTAGCGGCTTTCGGTGCGCATGAGCCAAGCTCTTTTGGCTTGAGGACGAACGGGACTTTGTATGTGTCTATGCACCTGGCAATCCAGCTAAGCTTGCAAGTTAATGGAATCACAGTGTTCCAGTTCAGAAAAAAACCTAGAAACACAATTATTCTATAAAGTTTTTCTTATCTCCCGTAGTTCACATGAAACAACACAATTGCACTGAATGGTGAAAATATAATCTACTAACAATGGAATCTGCAAAAGCTTTTTTATACATCAAGAGTTGTCATTTAAAGGATAAAGATGACTCCTGGGTGGCTACAATATGACGAGGAAAGGATTTGTACTATATATTTTTTATTTTGTAATGCAAATAAGAAAATATTCTAGTTTGTGACAGATACAAATATAGTTATTTTTTCACTTATTGCTTAGGCATTCGTAACATCCATTCATTCCAGGTACCTAATAACAGATTAGGTTACTTATATAAGTTAGACTAACATATCTAGCGAGTCATCAAACTGTTTTTCATGAAAAAAATGCAAGAAGATTGACCTCTAATTGTTTGCAGGCTTTCATCATATATATGATTTAAAGTTACGTGTGCAGTAGTGAGATAGAAATGAAAGAGATACCAACATACATTTTCATGAATATTAGTGAAGTGCAGAGTCGTGGATACCATTTCTTGCTCAATTCCATGAATGCAGAACCAGGGCAACATTGTTCAAACAGTTTTGGTTAAAACATTTTTTTCAAACAGTCAATAATTTCAGCTTGTAAATCCCCAAAATTTCTCCAAAAAACATAATAAGTAAACATGAACATGCTCTTACTTGTGGTTCCAAAATCAAGAAATAAAGATTAGCGCAGCGTATTGGCGCGTCTCTGTCGGGCATCGTGGCCTCGTATTGGATATCTTTGCTTCTGTACTTTCAATCTGCCGGGTGTCCAAGTGCTTACTGGATGTCGTTTGTGTGTGTATTTGAGCATCTAAAAAAAATAAGTCAATGGTCCATCATTTTTAAAGGAGAAGAACAATTATTCTATCGAAGAACATCAGCACATAATTCAACTTGATGTCAACTCCACATGTCCTGGACACCAAATCCATTTTAAGTACACATAATTAAAAGCTGCAAATAGTTCTGTGGTTCTGCTAAAAAGCAAGTTGGAAACTATTATTAGCGAAATATTTCAGCACCTACTCAATGTTTATATCCAAAATTGAAGTATCTAGTTTGTTAGACAAAAAAATATGCAAGCAACATGATGAACAACTCTCTATAACTTAATTTTCCTAGATACATTGGACTGTACAACATGTTCACTTTTGAAAAGAAATTACACCACGCCTGAATGCCTGATACACCAAAGAAAAACTTGAAAAAATTGAAGTTCAACTCCTCATAAGCATAACATCAAACATGTTGTGGGCGTAATATCCAGAGCAGAGGGGCACACATATTTGGGAAGAATGCAGTTGCCGATCCATGAGAGAGTGATAGAGACAAAGAGAAAGAGATAGATCCTGATGGAGAGGAGCAGCAACATCAGCCCGTGACCATCACTACGGGAGAGAGATGAGATGCAGCTCCTGCGATTCAAGGCGATTGTGTAGGAGGCAATGGGCAGGGGGAGGCGAAGTGGTGCGTGGTTGTGGTGGAAAGCCTACCGGCGTGGCGGCGGGCGAAGAGCTGGGCAGGTGGCTCCACGGCGGCGGCCGACGAGCAGTCTTGAAGCGGGTGGCGGTGCTGAATGGATGGGAGCAGGTGGCGATTGGAGGACGGGTCACGGTTTTTCTTTTCTTTTGGACCGACCTGCCTAAACTGGAGCTCGGATGGCCGCACCCATGGCAGTTTGCCATGGCTGCGGCGCCGCCGCCGGACCACCGAGGTAGGAGACGACGAGTGGACAGCTAGGTGAGACGTGGCTGCGTGGGCAGTCCATCGGGAGGAGCAGGTGGTTGCGGGCGCGGCGAGGGAGCTCGGGCAATGGAGGACGATGAGGGAGGGGGATGAAGAGGGCGGCCCGAGCAGCAACGGAGACATTGACGGTGCTCGGGCGGAGTAGCACCGGCGGCGAAGCGGCCATGCGGCTTGAAATTGGGGATCGTGGGTGGCGGTTGGGATAGGTGATGGCATCGAAGAACAGGAAAACGAAGCGGTACGCTAACTCACGGATAACGGTGACCAGGATTGCGGGTTTATTTCCATAAAACTCAAGGGGGTTTCTATAAATTTGTTGACGGTGAACCCGGAGACCCAATCCGTGCTTTATTATTAGGGAGAGACTAGCAAAAGAGCCCGTGCGTTGCAACGGGTGAAAAATCCACACGTCCCTAACACAAAAACCATGACTGAAGACTCCAATAAATCCACCGTGCATCCCATCTGTGTTGCCACTTATCCTTCTTTCTACCCTTGTCAATGGTGACCGCTGTGCTCACACAATTATAACACGTTTGAATGCGGTCAATTCTAAGGTGTTTGTCTCTCTGCATAAGATGAGGAATCTATTTTTTTCCTGGAGGGTTTGCCAAGGCGTGCATGCATGGTAATGATGATTTCTTTCGCCTCCAAACTTACTTTGATGAGGTTTTGATTTCCAATCGAGATATACGTCGGTATGAAGGAAAGCTGGATTGTGCACTATTGATTAAACTTGTATCCTAAATATCATTAAATAAATGTTGAATAGATAAAACAACATCATATTCAGATTCTACATATTTTTTAGTCAATTTTCATATATAACATGCAAAATTAGAGTTAGTTTTAAAAGATATGGATATTTTTTAAATCATTTGAATCTACCCAAAAATAGTGGATGGACCGCGGGTTGATTAAGCAAAAGAATATAGGGTTTTCTAAAAAGAAAAGCAAATCGTTGACGGACAGATGCACTTCTCCCTTTATGAGTAGATATAGATTAAAATAGGACCGCGGATTAATTTCAAAGAATGGCAGGGGGTTCCGCAAAATTACGACGGATGGGTACTTCTCCCTATATTAGTAGGTATAGTAAAAGAAACTATGTGTTGTAAAGGGAGAAATAAATCCGTACACACCACTAACGATCCAAACCGTGGAGATCTTATAGAACTCAGCCTAGAAAGCAAACTTTACCTGAATAGATATCATTTACGACGAGCCAACAGAAGTGCAAATAAGGTCAAAGTGAATCAATGGAGATGTGGATGGAGGTGTGGGCAAATAGAAGGTAGTCGTTGACCATGAATCATATGGACCCATTGGCGACACGAAGAATAGCATGCGACACATGGTGGCGTGGGCGAGGTCGGCTTGATGGCCTTATCATTGACGGATGCATGGGTCAGTGTTGTGAACGAACTTCCTGTTCTTTTGCTTCATGGCATATGCTCTCCACTGTAGTGTCTTCCATCATCCAAGTGATCGATCTCGTAGCCGTCGAAGTCCTAATCACCTATGGTCGCCGCCGGCGTAGACACAACCTCCACGATGTTGACGATGAACGTGAACATTCAATCTTCATGGCTAACTTGTCTTTTTTTTTGTTAGATTAAGTACTCATCGGTCCAACTGAATTTTGCTAAGAAAAATGTTGCGTATTTGATAATTATAGTTTATTTGGTTTGTGCCACAAAGTAACTTATCGGCAAAGAAATTTGAGTTTATATTGTTGATGCGCCATTTTGAAATGGTTGGAATCATGATGTAAATAGAAAAGATGTAGTTAAGCGGAGTAAAATTCCATTTTAAAACGGCAAGACCTACACCATTTACTTAAGAGAGGAATAACGTTATTACCAACTACACACCATGAGATTCATGAATAAGAGGTTGATGCATTTATATAGTCTAGATATAGGTTAGACTTAGTCTGCTCTCACCCTTACGTCATATAGTTCAAACTTAATCTACATCCGCATCGCTTGTTTAAATTCACTTGATCAAGCTCGTAACTCAACCAAATTAATTTGTTCCTTTATACCTTTCATTTGATATTGCGTACTCGGCGACCTACTCTCCTTTATGCAAACTTAAGGCACGTTTCCCGAAAAAAAAAGTAACATAAGACACGTACTGCTTGCTGATTGGAGGGAGACAGTGACCAAGAAAAATATTGAGCAAGCGGCCCGCATGAGGTCTTCTCGTCGTGTGCCCGTCCACGCAAGACTGGCTGCGCCTTTTGCTCTTTAAGGAGTCCCGTATCTCCTACAAGCGGCGGTGTTGTGCAGCGGATTTTTTCTTATAATATGGCTCTCTTTGCTTGTTTGTTGATGCGGCTGCTCTTTTATAGGTAAATCTCGTGGCTGATCCTGTTTAACTACAGCTGCGTAGCTCTTCTATCTGACGGACATGGACATCGTGACTCCTGGTCAAACTCCATGGTGGCTGGGACGTGATTGTGGGCATGCATGGCTCTTGGCTCTATATAATTAAGTTGCTCTTCTCGCAGGGAGAGCCATGCATGTCCCCCGAGTCCTTCTTTTATTGGTCGTCTCTTTTTTTCACTGGCTGCTTGATTCTCATACAACTGGACGGCCTAGCACAGGCAATACATGGTGTGATTGGTTGTAGGGCAAGAGATGGAAAGAAACGTCCTGGGTTCGATCCCCACCAGATCATTAATTTTTTCCTCCTGTAGATGCCCATCAGGACTGCCGACTGCGTTTGGTTGGTTTGTTTGATGGGCTGAGCCCACGCTAGCTGGTTGTGGCGTGTCAGGTTTCGTTTGGACAGTACCGCACTAAGTTTTCGATGGTAAGAAATAATAGTACCACCTCGGATGTAGAAAAAAATATAAGTGAAAAAAACTGAAAGCGTATTATGACATGAGAAGAAAGCGTATTGTGACGGTGAACCCGGAGACCCAATCCGTGCTTTATTATTAGGGAGAGACTAGCAAAAGAGCTCGTGCGTTGCAACGGGAGAGAAAACATAACACACACTCTTAACCCAACAACCATCACTCAAGACCACAATAGGTCCATCTCCTTTATTTTTGCGAGGCATCATATTTGTGTTACCGCTTATCCTCCTTCTCACCCTCGTCGGCGATGGCCTCGGTGCTCACAAAAAAAATGTTTGAATATGTTTAATCCTAAGGCGTCTCTCTCCCTCTCTCTTCCCTCTCCCTCCCTTCCCCTCTGTCTCTCTCTCTCGCTTTCTCTCACTCTCGCGATGAGAAATCTGTTGTTTTCCCCTGCGACATTTTTCAGAGGTATGCATGTGTAGTTATCGATGTTTTCTTTTCCTTATATTGTTATAGTGGGGTGTTTATTTGCAATACGGGTCGCCGCCGGTACGAAAGAAAAACGAATCTTACGCTATAAATTATAAGTTTGCTCCCAAAATGATATTTTAAAAATATTTAATAGGTAAAATTAACATTATATTTAGATTCCACATATTTTTCTAATAAAATTTCATATATAATATGTTAAAATCGAAGTTACGCTTTAAAAGATACGGATAATTTAGAAAATCATTTGTTTGACTTAAATATATTCCACAATAATATTTTAAAATACTTAACACGTGAAAATAATCTCATATTCCTACTCTACATATTTTTGTAATCAAATTTCATATATAACATGTTCAAATCGGAGTTACGATTTAAAAGATATGGATGATTTTAAAAAACATTGTTTGATTTAAATATGATCCGCGGATGAATTACCTAAAACATCAGGGGGGTCTTGAAAAAATGTAAAATAACGGTTCGCGTGACTTAAATCCGGACTGTGGGCTGATTTCAATAAAACACAGGGACTTTTGTGTAAAATATGAAAACACGATTCGTTTTAACTTAAAACAGGACTGCGGGTTGAATTCTCTGAAATAGCGGGACTTTTCTGAAAAATGCCATGACGGACGAAAGAAACCCAATTTGCTTTATTATTAGGTAGAGATTAGGGATTAGGGATATATATATACTAGCAAAAGGGCCCGTGCGTTGCAACGGGATAATAAATTTGCAGCCTTAAAAATCAAGTGATTGATATCCTAATACAGTACATTTAGTTGATCCACTCCATGACACAAGCTTTAGAGGCCATTTGTCATGAATCAAAATGAATCAAACAGTTGAAGTGATATGTGTAAGTACAATCTCAACGCACTTCGAGGCTTACGTTCTCGTATTGCAGACATATGTAGCTATTAACATCATTAATGCATCATTATTAGGAGTAATAATAACCAATATGACAACTTTGTAAAGTATTTTCTGTTACGAGATAATTCTTGTTCCCTACCTACATATGTAGATTGAACTGAATGAATTATACAGTACTATCTTAGATCAAGTGTGAATCTATATAATCCGGTGTAGTAGCGCCATAGTCTTCTTCACAGATTGTGTGATTTGTGAAATATTCTCGTACTACATTGTCTTGTTACACCGTCTTGTATCGTCATCAAGTCCTAATCAGAAGCAATGTTCAGCTGATAAGAATTCTACCCAAAATGGCAATGAGGCTGACATTCAATTAGTTCCTGATCATCAATCCCACATACAGTTGGCCCCTCTCAAATATGCAAGAATCAGAAAACAAGTACTATCGCTAATTGACTACTTGACAATGTCGATATAATAAATCAGTTAAAAAAACACATGCAAGTGAGAATATCTGAACCGACACTGTTGCTCCTCCTCACTAACCTTAGTGACTTGGCTGTCTTCATTAGATTTCCCAGATTTTACCGATGGCCCTTTCGAGGCACCAGCCCAAAGAAATATGTCATCCTTACGCTTATCGGGCTTGGAATTGGTGTGTCTCTTTCATCAAGATATCAAGGAACTCTGAACAACATAAAGTCCAATAAAGTAACTTAATCACTGAAAGTTCTTTCTCATACATGAATACAAATGCACAATGTCTAAAATGAATTGGATTCAACAGGAGTAGTAATGGGCCAAGCTAACCGTAAGGCTCATTTGATGGTTCAAATGTGTCATGAATGAAGTTACCGAAAGTGATAACAATGTACTACTCTACCGTAATTGTTTCAACAAACGGCAATGTCCCACATAGTCCAGTTTTGTAAAAGGAAAATGCCGAATCTGCACCTAGCAAAATAGGATTAGGAGGTTTTCAGTTAGGGGGTGGTGGGGATTCATTCACAGTTAGGTTCAATGCTCATCAAGTTATTTCCGTAAAAAGGAAATAGTGAGATGAGGTCATCGTCATCTAACAAATAATAAATTAGTCAATGCCACCCATGAAAAAAATTAGGTCAACACTGTTCAGAGAAGAATGCACTGGTGGAAAAAAGGCCTTTGGTCGCGGTTCGCAACTGCCATTAGTCGCGGCTGCGCAACCGCGACCAGCAAAGCGCGACTAAAGCCCCCCCACCTTTAGTCGCGGCTGCTTAAGAACCGCGACTAAAGGCCCGTCCACGGGCGCCAGCGGCCGTCGGGCGGAGGACCTTTAGTCGCGGTTCTTCTGGCCACCGCGACTAAAGGCCGCCGCAGGTTTAGGGTTTTAGCCCCCCCCCTAAACCTGTTTTCTGTTTAATTTGTATTGTTTTAATTCTGTTTTCTGTTTAATTTGTATTGTTTTAATTCTTTTGTGCTTTATTTTAATTTTGAAGGAGTTTCATATATTCTACGGTACTACATACATGCATATGAATGTACAATTTCAAATAAATTTGAAATTAGAACCAAAAAGAATTCAAGAGGAATATACAATATATATTCAATATCATCGGATGACCATATACAATTTTGAACAAGTTTCCATACATGATTTAATCCATATAAAGTTCTACGTCCTCGTGATAGTGTTCTCCTTTAGGATGGAGGACTTCCCTGCTGAACCATCCAGCTAGTTCCTCTTGAAGTGGTCGGAAGCGAGCTTCTGGACTAAGCATCCACCGGAGGTTATTCCTCTGAGCATTGGTATCACTCGGATCAACCCGCTCAGAGGTGTATCTCCGGATCATCTCACAGACAAAGTATGCACATAGATTGGTCAACGGTGGCTGAATATCCCCAGTCTTAGTCTTTACCCTTTTGAATTCTAGCTCTTTTTTGTATTCACCGACCTTTGTATCTACGAACCGTCTCCAAACCCTACGAGGCAAAGAAAATTAAATGAACAAGAGAGTTATTAGTTATTTGATATTAGGAAATGAACGAAATAGGCCGATCGATATAGAGCGCAAATGAATGAAAATAATTACTTCGCAGCATTTTTTCGATGTCGGCCCAAAGCTTTGGATCCTTATCCGAGAGTCGTGGACGAGACATTCGAGGTGTTAACTTTAATTACTAGCGAATCCGGTGGAACTGCGGACACGATACATGCACAAGACGTCATGCATAACTCATCGATTAGCCGCCACATACCATGCATGGAGTAAACAAAAGAGAATGTGCTCAAGACGAAACACTCACCCAAAATGGTAAGGAAATAGAATATCACTTTTGAGTTCTGCTTTGTAAGAAATCGCCACAGTCCGCCTCCACGTCGGCGGGGTAATGCTTCAACACAATATCATTAACGATGTGTGGGTCAATGAACCCAACATCATGGATGTTCCTTACTCTGCATTCCTTAATCTTCATTCTCGCATGTATAATAGAGGACACAACAATATAGTTAGGACATATATATAGTAAGTGCAGGCAATATGAACGAGATGGGGTAGAAATTAATAAATCACTTACGTAACGTAGCAACCGATGATAGATTTGTCGAGCTCAGCAGATTGAAAAGCTGGAACAATTCACTCGGTTCAACTTGTACATAGTAATGTTTGAAGTGATGCTCATGTCTAACTTCCGCATAAATATAATCTTTGGCGTTTTTATTTTTATGTAACCCTTGTACCAATTCAGCAGACGTTTCATTTGGTCGTAGATCCTTTTCTGCGCAGCTCGACGAGAGGCCCATTCTTGACATATGTAATTACTACCTCCTTCACGGCAACTCATCAAGGCCTAACAGTTCACGAAGAGTAATACCTAAGTTGGCCGCTTGTTCTCGCACTCACATGAATAATCCCTCGTTTGCCGCAGCTTGTATGATCTCGGGGCATCCGGACGAAGGCTTCCACTATAAGCGGGCAATCGATTGTTTACTTTGTTCCCGAGCTGGGCAACTTGTTTCCGCTTTTATACTTTCGCCTTCTCCGCTCTTGGTTCTCCTTGAACATGAGTGCCTGCCTTTTAAGTTCACGTGCATAGTCGGTAGGGAGATTCTTGGCGGCTTGGGACGGTGTGCTCAAAATGACTTAGCCCACTTCTTTTCTTGATCGAAAATACTGGCTTGGGCTCGGGCTCTCTTTTCTTCTTGCAGTCCGCCTTCCATTTCTCCAAATCAGCGATCGCGCCCGCGTCGACTTCCTCGGCACTACGCTCCCAAGGCCTTGTGGGGAGAGGCTTCATGATGGCTCCGTACCTTTGTGGTCTTAGGTACATAAGGGTCCGGTTAATACTCCAGACTTCTTCGCTTCTTTGCCATAGGTGGATTGGGGCGGCGTCGATCACCCACGGACGAGGATCTGGGGCGGCGGATGATCACCCGCCGGACGTTGTGGGCTGGGGCGGCGTCGGTGATGTGACGGAGGTGTAGGTGAACCGCCACCACCACCACCACCACCACCGCCACCGCCACCACCACCACCGTAGGGGTGGACTTGTTGTCCTTGGCGCCGCCTCGAAACTTGATAAACTTCTTTTGCCATAGAATGTAATGGCGCTTGACATCTTCAAGTCTTTTCTCCCCTTGGTGTAGCAATTTCAATCTCCGTGTCCTCAAACCCTTGGACTATGTCCTCCACCGTGACACGAGCATAGCCATCTTTAATGGGGTTGTTGTGGTGGAGTGCTCGTAAACATGGTAAAGCACGCCGATGGCTACCTTCATGGAAATGTTCCCGATAGGATAATACAGATGACATTCTTTCATCTCCTTTATATCGCCCACGGGTAGCGAGGAGGCTCCGTGCAGTAATTTCGACCACCGAGGCTCCGTGCGATAATTTCGATCGTCGGTGCATCCGCACCAGCCGGTGGGGCCTCCGTGGAAGCCACGCCGCTTCTACGCTGCTGGCTTCCGAGATCCGCTGGATGATCTTCATCTGCACCCGAGCTGAATCTCTTTCGCTACTAGTACACTCATGGTTTTCTTCATCACTTCCATTTCCGATGCCAACCGCGCCACAACATCTCGCTTCCCGATCCATCTTTCTCTACGGCTTCAGAATCGCACGGGTCATCGCTCGGGGAACCCTATTTTCCACGGAATGTGCCCCATGCCTCGTACACGCCCTCCGTGTTCAGGATTCCCGAGGGCTTTGTCGCTGCGTCGTTCTCTCCGTTGAACTTGATCTTCCCTCTTGAGCAGCCTTCATTGCGCCAATAAGGGCTTGGGTGGGTTTAATTAATTTGCCCCGTAAACACACTCCCCTGTCTCCGGGTTGAGCGTTCCCCATGCCCGTACCACCAGCTTTTGGCCCTTGGGTCCCATCCTCCGCACTGGACGGATTCTCGCGCCCTCACTCGTTCTCCATCTTCTCGAACCTAGGCACCCAAATGCGATACCCTCCTGGCCCCATAACATGATTGTACTCCTTCTTAGCCGCATTTTCCTTATTTTGTTTCGATATTTGAAGGAACTGCCCGATTTCTTTTGCTTCACAAATTCTGGCCATCATCTTTCGTTTCTCATATTGTCCCACGAAAACCGAGTCTTGTTCGCTTGACAAAGTCACGGGCTAGATTTTGCTTGAATTTCCGGAATGCGTCGACCATCTTATGAAGAGCGAACTGTTTGACTTTCCTCCTCCTCTCCTTGTTTTCCTCAATCTTGTTACCCTCCTCATCGAATTTGTTGTATTCCGGAGGTAGAACGAAATGTTCCATAAGCTTCTTGATGCAATCTTTTTTGTTCTCTTATCGACAAAAGTGAAACCATCAATTCGTGCCTTCTTTGGCTCATTCCACTCCTGGACGGTGATCGAGACGTTGTCTCTAACAATGGCTCCGCATTGGCTGATAAACTTGGTGGCGTTCTTGCGGGGCTCCAGCTGCCTCGCCGGTTGCAAAGTCGACAACCTGGATGGTGCATGTTTCTCCGGTTTCATCGTCTGGTTGCGCCACGCTTTGACGCATTTACGCACTCGATTGTTTTGACGATCCGCCGAGGGCTAAAATAAGAAAGAGAGTCGCGCGTTAGTACACACATATTTATTCAAATCAGTTAGTTTGTATCACCGAGGCTCAATGTATATATATACCTCGGCGCGGAGGTGGTTGCTACTTCCATTTGAAGATCGCCGTTTATCGACGTTTCTTCGCATCATCTTGTCGACGGCGCCCTTCATCTTCACCGTCAAGGTTCGGATAAGAAGAGATATCATCTTCTTCTTCTCCGGTCGGCACATATTGAATATCGCCGCTTATGATGCCGAACATATGTGCTTCACCGTCCGGATCATAGTTGTCCATAATCGGGTCACTCTATCGTCCGACATTATGTCACCTGAAAACATGTAGTAAAAACAAATTAATTAAGTGAAGAAGGGGGTGGCGGTGGCGGTGGCGAAAGGGCGGTGGCAAAAGGAGGGGCGAGGAAGGGGTGGGAGAGGGTGTCATGTAGAGCGCAAGACGGGCGGGGTTTAGGGTTTAGGGTTTTAAGTTGGCGGTTTTCTTTGGCGGTTTTCGTTGTTTTTGTTTTTGGGGTTTAGGGTTTTAAGTTGTTTACCGCTTTTGTTAAACTAAAACTAGTTAAAATTAAAAAACAAAAAAAAAAAAAAAAAAAAAATTCCTTTTCCTTTTCCTTTTCTTCTTCTTCCTTTTCCTTTTCTTTTCTTTCTTCTTCTTCCTTTTCCTTTCTTCTTCTTTCTTCTTCTTTCTTCTTCTTCCTTTTCCTTTTTGTTTTTCTTTGGCGGTTTTCTGTGGTTTTTGTTTTTGGGGTTTAGGGTTTTAAGTTATTTACCGCTTTTGTTAAACTAAAACTAGTTAAAATTAAAAGAACAAAAAAAAAAAAAAAAAATTCCTTTTCCTTTTCCTTTTCTTCTTCTTCCTTTTCCTTTTCTTTTCTTTCTTCTTCTTCCTTTTCCTTTCTTCTTCTTTCTTCTTCTTTCTTCTTCTTCCTTTTTCCTTTTGTTTTTCTTTGGCGGTTTTCGTGGTTTTTGTTTTTGGGGTTTAGGGTTTTAAGTTATTTACCGCTTTTGTTAAACTAAAACTAGTTAAAACAAAAAAAAAAAAAAAGAAAAAATTCCTTTTCCTTTTTCCTTTTCTTCTTCTTCCTTTTTCTTTTTCTTTTCTTTCTTCTTCTTCCTTTTCCTTTCTTCTTCTTTCTTCTTCTTTCTTCTTCTTCCTTTTCCTTTTCTTTCTTCTTCTTCTTTCTTCTTCTTCTTCTTCTTCTTCTTCTTCTTCTTCTTCTTCTTCTTCTCCCGGATGCAAGGGCTAGGGCACGGACGGCAGTGGCGGGCGGGCGTGGCGGCAGGCGTCATGGGCAGGCAGGGCAAGGGCGGCAGGCGGGCGGCGGCATGGCGGCGGGCAGCATGCAAGGGCGTTAGGGCACGGCAAGGGCGGCGGGCAAGGGCGGGCGGCGCCATGGGACGGGCGGCGGCGGCAGGGCTCAGGCGTCGGGCGTTGCCAAGGTCGGCGTCAAGCGCCGATCGGCGTCTGGGCGGTCAAGGCCGAGGGCGAGGGCGATTTAACAGTGGGAATCGCCGAGGGCGAGTATTTATAGGGTTTCACTTTAGTCGCGGTCGGGAGGAGGGCGCGACTAAAAGTACCCTTTAGTCGCGCCTCCTCCCCGACCGCGACTAAAGGGTTTTTCGCCAGCAGAAGGACCTTTAGTCGCGGCCGGGAGGAGGCGCGACTAAAGGGTAACCTTTAGTCGCGGCCCTCCTCCCCGGCCGCGACTAAAGGTCTGTGCTGGACTGGCGCGGTGCGGTGGGATGTTTAGTCCCACCTCGCTAGCCGAGAGGGCTCGACAGTGGTTTATAAGCGGCTGCGCCACCACTTCGAGCTCCTCTCAAATGCAAGCTTACGGGCCTATTCATTACTATTAGCTCAGGCCTATTGGGCCTTCTCAAGGGCCTGAATCTCGCCCATTAGTGGGTTTCTAGTCGATTCAGCCGTGGTGGCCCAAAGAGGTGGCTTATTTTTATTTTTTGCCTGTTTTTTGTTTTCATTTTTGCTTTATTTATTTTGTTTTGTTTCTACTTACAACAAAAAACTTATTTATTTTATTTTATTTTATTTCTAATTACTTATTTATTTTACTTTATGATAATTATTTTTGCTATTAAAGTTTCTAATTACTTATTTATTTATGTTATTAAAATCTTAAAAATACAATTATATATCAAAAAATCGAAAATAAAACTAATTCATTTTAAATTCTTGTTTTTCTTCTGTTTTTTCTTCCTTTTTTCTTCTTTTTTTTTCTTCTGTTTGTTTCTTCCTTTTCTTGTTTTCTTCTTTTTTTCTTCCTTTCTTCCTTTTTCCTTTTTTCTTGTTTTTCTTCTGCTTTGTTTTTTTCTTATGTTTTTCTTCTATTTGTTTTTTCTTCTGCTTTTTTCTTTTTTCTTCTGCTTGTTTTTTTCTTCTTTTTTCCTTTTTCTTCTGCTTTTTCTTCTGCTTTTTTTCCTTTTCCTTCTTTCTTCTTCTTCCTTTTTCCTTTTAAAATCAGAAAAATAAAACTAATTCATTTTAAAATCTTAAAAATACAATTATATATCAAAAAAATCAGAAAAATAAAACTAATCCCTTGAAGGTTTGACAAAAGGTTTGATACATCATTCAGTTCATCGACCAAATACAAAGTTTGGTACAATAAATTATTACACATCAATTCTTCCCTTGTGTCCTCGCTTGCTTACGATTGTCGTATCCATGGAGCATCCTCATCATTTAACTTAATGCTTGGGTCGGTGTTCACTTTGAAGGGCGGAATTTCAGCAAACATATTATAATCTTCTGACATGTCTGTCTTGTCCTCCACTCCCACGATGTTTCTTTTCCCTGAAAGAACAATGTGGCGCTTTGGATCATCGCATGATGTAATCGATCGTTTTCTTATCTTTCCGCTTCCTCGGTTTGCTACTCATGTCCTTCACATAGAAAACCTGAGCGACATCTTTCGCTAGGACGAATGGTTCGTCAAGGTAACCAAGATTGTTGAAATCCACCATTGTCATTCCGTATTGCTGGTCCACCTTTACCCCACCTCCCGTTAGCTTGAACCATTTGCACCGAACAAAGGGACCTTAAAGGAGGGTCCATAGTCAAGTTCCCATATCTCCTCTATGTAACCATAATATGTGACCTTTTGCCCATTCTCGGTTCTTTGCATCAAAGCGACACCACTGTTTTGGTTGGTGCTCTTTTTATCTTGGGCGATCGTGTAAAATGTATTCCCATTTATCTCGTACCCTTGGAAAGTCGTTATAGTCGAAGATGGTGTCTTGGCCAACATGTACAACTGATCTACAACATCATTGTCATTCATTAAATGTTTTTCAACCAACCGCCGAAAGTCTCCATGTGGGCCTTCCTAATCCAGATTCAGCTTCCCGGTTGTCCGAGCGTAAAATATTCTTGTGTTTCTCAAAGCACGGAGCCACCAAGTTGGAATTGGTCAAGACAAAGGTGGTGTGCTTCATCAGAGAATGGCCGTCCATACATATCGTTGATTTCCTTCCGATCGTGTTTTTCCACTTAGTCTCCCCTCGTGCGCGATCGAGGAAGACCAATCGGCTTAAGGTCGAACAAAGTCAACACAAAACTCAATTACCTCCTCATTTCCATAGCCCTTGGCGATGCTTCCTTCCGCCTAGCACGGTTACTGAACATATTTCTTTAATACTCCCATGAACCTCTCAAGGGGAACATATTGTGTAGAAATACAGACCGAGAACGGAAATCTCTTCGACTAGGTGAACCAGGAGGTGCGTCATAATATTGAAGAAGGATGGCGGAACACCAACTCAAATCGACAAGACATTGGATCACATCGCTCAGAACCGTGGTAGAACTTCCGGATTGATTACCTTCGAGAGATTGCATTGAGGAATGCACATAGCTTCACAATGGCTAATCGAACATTTTCCGCAGAGCCCCTCAAAGCAATCGGAAGCAATTGCGTCATAATCACGTGGGCGTCGTGAGACTTCGTGTTTTGGAACTTTTCTCCGCCATGTTTATTATTCCCTTTATATTGGACGAGAATCCAGACGGACCTTCATCGCTCGAGCATTCAAAAAGATGACCTTCTCTTCTTTGGTCGAGCGTAGGTGGCACGACCTTGAAACCATTCCGGATGCCGGTCATCGTGGTCTTTCAAACGTTGCTGGTCCTGCCGTGCTTCCTTTGTATCATTTGTCTTCCCATACACGCCCAAGAAGCTTAGGAGGTTCACGCAAATATTCTTCGAACGTGCATCACGCCGATTGCAGAGCGGACTTCTAGGATTTTCCAATATTCTAGCTCCCGAATATAGATTTCTTCTTCCACATGGCTGCGTTCGTCGGCTCCCTTCGAACCGATTGTCCGCCAGACCCTTTCCAAAGATGACTTTCAAATCCTTGACCATATCAAATACCTCAAAGACAGCGGTCGTTCCGCGAGCTTCGCCGGTGATCTGCCTTGCCGTTGTAATGCTTGCCTTTCTTTTTCATCGATGAATTTTGGAAGAAATCGACGATGCCCAAGGTACACGTTCTTCTTACAATTTGGCAAATGTACACTTTCGGCCTCATGTAAGCGATGCGTGCATGCATTGTATCCCTTATTTGACAGTCCCGAAGGTTACTAAGAGCAGGCCAATCGTTGATGGTTACGAAAAGCAACGCCAGAGGTCAAATTCCTCTTGTTTGTGCTCATCCCACACACGGACACCACCCCACAGCTGTAAAAGTTCATCAACTAATGGCCTTAGGTACACATCGATGTCGTTGCCGGGTTGCTTCGGACCTTGGATGAGCACGGCATCATAATGAACTTCCGCTTCATGCACAACCAAGGAGGAAGGTTGTAGATGCATAGAGTCACGGGCAGTGCTATGGCTGGAGCTCGCTCGCCAAAAGGATTCATGCCATCCGCATTTAGAGCAAATCTTATGTTCCTTGCGTCACCTGCAAAATCTGTGAACCATCGTCGATCTTTCTCCATTATGCTCCATCTGCGGTGTGTCTCAACTCCCGTCCGACTTACGTTTCTCTTTGTGCCATCGCAACAACTTGGCATGCTTTTTGTTCATGAACAAACGTTTCAACCGTGGTATTATAGGAGCATACCACATCACCTTGGCGGAACCCTCTTCCGGGTTTCGCCCTCAACATCGTCACCGTGGTCATCGACTCGATCTTATAACGCAATGCAAGGCATACGGGCATTCATTCAAATTCTCGTATTCACCGCGGTAGAGGATGCGATCGTTGATGCATGCATGTATCTTCGTAACCTCTAAACCTAGAGGGCGATAACCTTCTTTGCTTCAGACGATGGCGGGCAACTCGTTATCCTTTGGAAACATATTCTTCAACATTTTCAGCAAGTTTTCAAATGCCGAGTCAGCTACACCGCCTCGCCTTCCATTTCAGCAAATCCATTGTGCAGCCCAGCTTTTTCAGACCATCATCGCATCCGGGTACAGCGCCTTTCGTGATCCTCTAACATGCGATCCAAATTCTCCCTCTCCTTTTCGGGCCAGCGTCTCCGTGCATCGGCAATGGTCCGACCAAGATCATCAACGGATCATCACGCGCCTCTTCTTCACCTTCCCTTCACCTTCAAAGATCCTCCATGAAAGTATCACCGAAATGAGCAAGATAGCTTTCATCGATGAAATCATCCCTTCTTCATCTTCTTCCATTATAACCCTCTTTCTCCATGCTTGGTCCAACAATTATAGCTTGGCATGAAACCCTTCAAGCGGATGCATGTGAACAACTCTTGAGGAAGAGTAACCCTTCTCATTCTTACAGATAACACATGGACAGATAACAAAACCCCCGCTTGTTCGCATTAGCCACTACGAGGAAATCTTTCAAACCCGTAGTGAACTCACGGAGAGTCGGTTATCAGACATCCATTGCCGATTCATCTGCATTATTATAATATAAAATATATAATTAACCATCATGCATTTGTTATGAACTACACACATGCATATTGACACATCAAAGGTTCATCAAGTTGCTAACCGCGATCAAGAGTGTGGCTCCAACACTTCATGTCATGTTTGTTTCATGCTCTTGGGGCATTTCATCAAACACCTTATGTGCATAAGAGGAACCAAAAGCAAACCTACACCCACTTGTGAAGAGAATGGCTCCAAATGGCTAAGTGTTGGCTGCTGGATGGGTATATATAGGGAGGGCTTTAGTCGCGGTTGGCCGTGCCAATCATGACTAAAGGTGCTCGAAGATTTTAGTCGCGGTTGGCCTCGCCAACCGCGACTAAAGCCCTCACGCACCACTGGCCACCGAGCGCCCAGGCCCAGCCTTTGGTCGCGGTTCACCTCCAGAACCGCGACTAAAGGTCCCATTGGTCGCGGTTCCTACAGCTTCGCGACTTATGGGCTGGACGGAAAGCCTGTTTTTCCACTAGTGATGGAACTCACTGTATTAGGATACCAAACTCTCACTATACGCTTATCAGTAGTTATCACTTATCAGTTTAGGTTCAATAGAATTAAGTGTCTGGTGCAGCTTGATATTCAGAACTGCACTGCCATACCTGCAATAAATTAAAAATACACGTTACATACTTAATGAAAGTTTGGATACACTTTTAAAAGGCACAAAGGTGTATTTATACAAAACTGAAACTATATATTCACTTCGGCATGATATTTCCTGTAACAAATGCCCGTGCATTAATCTGTACAATATTGCCAATTCTAACTAAACCTTGTGTTACATGTTAGTTTGTATAATAATGTATTTTTTAGGGGTTAAGTAAAAGTACAGTACAGACTTTAACTTGGAATTATACTGTGTATGTCAGAGTGCTATGTAGCACCTCCTATTTAGTTATTCATTCAAAATCGGTGTTCTGAATATCTGAAAGCAGTGGCACTACATGCATCGATGGTCCGACCCCATCAGATCTATTTTCTTGCAGTTGTCTCGTATTTGAATGCCGATGAATTCGCAATAAATAATGACTATTGTTGTAACATCTCACACAGATTTTTTCAGTGATATGCCCAAAAGGACCGCGTAATGGATATTTTAGATAGAGAAAGGAGAGCACGGACATAATATGTTTTGGAACACTAACAAAGAACATGGCATAGGGCTGAGCTGAAACTTCACAAAACCTAATGCATGAGACGGTACAGAATAGTAGGGCCAAGCAACATACCTGCAAGTTTCATCAAGACACAGCCTAAATGGTAATTCAGACACCAAGAGCATCTACTAACAGAAGAGGCTACAAAACTTACCTCCAAGAGACATCTTGGCTCTGCGATCCAGAAGAGCCTCCAAAGAGCTGATCGCAGCGAGCCTACTCTTTGGCCTTGCCAAGATATCCCGGTCACCACCCGCATGGTACCTCATGTACAAGATCGACAAGCACACAACGAAATATCTGCCATGTTAAAATCGATCACACAAACTTATGAAACTATTGTCGCACATCTCGTCAAACATCTCCATAGTATGAGGCTAACCGAATGTCATGCGCTGGGTGAGGAAGAAAGGATGTGGCTACGCATGATGGGTCATCGGCTGCAAAATCTTTACTGTGAAATTTAATAGAAAAATAATAACATTGCAGTTGTGCTATTTCTAGTTGGATGCATAAACAAATTTGGGTTTAATCTCTCAAACTAAATAGATGATTAATTGGATGAAAGAACATTCAGATAGAAAACATTGGGGTTTAATCTATCAGCACAACCAACATTTAATCAGGGCGGCATGCTCCTTAGTCCTCCAAAACTATATGTAGTAAGAGAATACTTATTGGATAACAGAAAACAATAGAAGGAGAAATAATCAACAATAATGATGACCAGTAAGATAAGGAGCATAGAGATGTCCATGTGAAGAGTGGTTCAAACATGGCGAGAACTAAATGGCAGTCATCGCCAACCAAAAGCAGTTGGAGCAACCCAGATTATGAACCTGCAGCCATAAAAAACAAAACTAAGGCCTGCATCAAAACAGCTGTTAACCAAACATATCGAACACATCTTCCTGACGACGAATTTTAAGAAGTCAGCAGTACAATTTTATCTACATCAATCAGCCAGAAGGCACTGGAGCTCGTACCATGGGTGGAGAACGGGTGGACAGAATTCCGGTGAAGTTGCAAAACGGCAAGATTCTGGCAAAGTCCGCAAAACTGCGATGCAGCAATGTCGAGCATGGGAAGCAATTGAGCAGGGGTTTCCGTTGAGGGGTCAAGGCGTTCTTATACATGCCTACATCGGCTTGCAGAACGGACAAAGGAATCACTGTCAGACACCCTGGGGTGTGTACTCTAGCAGAGTTCATATTGTAGTGTGGTAGGAGTTGCCCAACCTCGAGCGGGGTGGCGGGCAGCGAGGTCCCATGCGATGGATTTCAGTGCACTCAGCGGCGTTGTTCGCAGCAGGAGCCAGGCAGATTGGCCCAACGGCGGGCAGAGTGCGGCGGTAAGGAGTGGCTGGTGACGAATCCGGCCGGGTTGCGGGAACCATTGTCGAGGTGGAAGCAGCGGGGAGGAGTCCCGGCGGCACCATGATAGCCGGGCGGGCGGAGCCGCCACGTCAGCAAGGCGTCGGTGACGGCGCGCCGCGCCCGGGGGGAGGGGGCGGCGGTCGGCAGGAGGTGGCGGTGCGCTGGAGCGTCGAGATGGGATCGGGACACAGTTTTTTCTTCTTTTAGGAAATCACAGCGTTGTTTGCAGTTGCCCAGACACTGTTTACCTCTATTAGCGTACAATAGAGAGACGGGCCAAGGCCCAACTGGATCGCAGCCCAGCTAAGCGACAAAGAAAGCAGCGGCCAATCGCGTCGATAATTTTGCAGAGACAAAATTTAGTACCACCTCGAATATTTTTTAAATTTAAAGTGAAAGCGTAAAATCACGGGAAAAAGCGTATTGTGATGGTGAACCCGGAGACCCAATCCGTGCTTTATTATTAGGGATATCTCTCCCTAATAATAAGCACGGGCTTAATTGCAACTGGGAGGCGGATGGTGATGAATGGGAACTGCATGGAGGAGGTTTGCGGGGTCGTGCCAAGCTTGGGCGCTCCACAGCAGCCAACAGCCCTACAGCGGCCGACGGTCGTGGTGGAAGCGGCCAACGGCCCAACGAGTTGCGGCACCTCACATAGTCCAGGCGACCACTCCATGCACATGAATTGTTAGCCACCCATGACCAGGCACGAGAGATGGGAGAGAAAAGGAGATCTGGATGGGATAAAGAATGAGCAACTCGACTGAGACAAAGGGAGAAAGGAGTAGTGTGGTGCACGGGCCCACAGGGAACACGTGTCACGCGCTAGTGAAGTCGGACGCGCCACCCTGAATCGGCCGATTGATCATGGGAATTGCTTCACTTACGGAGAACACTTACAGAAACTGCATTACGGACAGAGGTGGCAGCTACTAATTCATCCCACCCTCCTGGATTCCCGGGGCGGGGCCCTTCTCCTTCCAATCTGATAGCGCCATCTCTATCCGTAAGCTGAAGTGTGTAAAAGATTGCCTGTAAGTGTAGCATCTCTCATTGATCATAATCATTTCCCAATTCTAAAAGGAATACTTCACAGGTTGGACTATTGTAGCTCCAGTTTATTCTTGCAAAAACTACAGTGAAAAAAGAAATACAACCATGTGAAATGGGATGTCATTTGGCACCCAAAAGATCAGGGTGGTCTTGGGATCAAGGTTTTGTATTTCTGGATGCAAAATAATCTCGTGGGGCACCGAGATTTCCGGTTACAGCAGTAACCAGAAAAATAATTATCAGACGATTTTTTGATGGATTTTGAATCCAAAAAATTCATCAAAATTCAAAAATCTGAGGTATTTTGCTTGGTACGACGATTTCTTGTGGGGTACCGGGATTCACGATTACCGGGTCGTAACCGAATTTTCTGCCCAGTAACCAAATCACTACTTGGGACTCAAGATCTTGAGGTAAAAAAAATACTGCCTTCCTTAGCAAATGCCATTTTTCAACTTTTTATCGAGGATGACTTATAGGAAAAACTTTTGGGCAACAAATATCTTGCCTCAAAAGCATTTTGACAGGTTCATTGGAAATCAGGGAATTCACACTTCTAGGCTTGGCTGGTAATGTTGTGTAACCACTATTCACAAAACAACTACTCCCTCCGATTCAATATAAGTTTCACAGTTTTGAATTAGGGTCAGTTTAAAACTACGACACTTATTATGGATCGGAGGTAGTGTTATTTCTTGGCTAAGTTAACAAATTGCCCAAACGCTCAGAAGCCAGCACTTAGTCAATTAGCTTGGGAAGGAACGTACAGGGAAGGTGGCAAGATTCCTTGAGGTACATCACAGGATCCATTCGTAGAGACTAATTAAGAGCTCCTAACTTACTCTGCATAAGTATATGCATTTTCTCATCGTTAGCACACTACTAGGAAAAGGCATGCTAGTGGCGCACCGAATTTGCCTTCTAATGGCGCACTACTGGTGCGCCACTGGTATCTGGTGTTCTAATGGCGCACCACGTAGTGCGCCATTAGTATAGCCCACAGTGCGCCACTATTATCTGCTATACTTATAGCGCAACACATGGTAGTGCGCCATTAGTAACAACTTTTTTAATTCTTTTCTTCTTAATCTCAGGTCACTATTTCACATATGAGATATTCAACACATATATATATATACAACAAGCATCCATATAGCAATCATATCCAACACACAAGTTTCATCATATATACATACATAGCCAACACATAGTTCCGTCGTTATAAAAGTTTCACATTGTTCATCCAACACCGTTATCCATCAATTCACAAAAGTTTCACATTGATACAAAATAAAAACACAAATGGAAAAGAAGCACTCCATCCATGCAAGCTTCCGTCAGTTAAATCAAATCTGCAAAATGATAAACAAGAAGTTAGAAGAAGAAAAAGAAGAAGACTAGAAGAATACTAGAAGAGGAAGAACACTAGAAGAAGAATAAGAAGAGTTTTGGAAAAGAAGAAGAATAAGAAGAAGACTATAAGCTTATTATGTAAACTTGATCATTTTGTGCTAACATAAGTTATTTTGGAGCTAACCTATAGGAAACTAAGCATATAAGGTCTAAGTTAATATATTAGAGCCAACTTAGGTAAAATGAAGCTAACCTATGTCATTTTGGAAAAGAAGAAGATTAAGAAAAAGACTATAAGCTTATTATGTAAACTTGATCATTTTGTGCTAACATAAGTTATTTTGGAGCTAACCTATAGGAAACTAAGCATATAAGCTCTAAGTTAGTATATTAGAGCCAACTTAGATAAAATGAAGCTAACCTATAGGAAACTAAGCATATTAGAGATAACATAGGTAACTATATATATATATATATATATATATATATATATATATATATATATATATATATATATATATATATATATATATATATATATATATATCATTTGGATACCTAACCTATAGGAGATCTCTACATACCGACAAAGTAGGCAGTTCTTCTCCTTCTTCTCCTTCATCTCTGATGCGCCTAGAGCGGCGAGGCGGTGGAGGCAGTGGAGGTAGTGGGATGTAGTCTTCTACCACAATTGGCGTGGTCATGTCGCCCAGTTGTGGGATCGCCGGCGCCACCATCGGTGCATGGTCATTGTCAGGCACCACCACCATCGCGAGGCCACCTTCAGGCACGACCATCGCTAGGTCATCCTCAGCCACCTCCATCTCTTGCCCATGGTCAGCCACCACCATCTCTTGCCCTTGGTCACCACCACCAGCGCTAGGTCATCCTCACCGATGCCCATCGTCATCATGCAGCTCCTCATCCTCACTCTGCTCCTCTTCTCCCACACTCCAGTCCGGATCATCCTTCTTGTTGTCTATCTGGTGCAGAATCGCTGCTGCTTCGCTACAGCCAGAATCGCTCTTGCTTCGCTACAACCATAGTCGCCGCTGGTTTGGCTGTAGCGGTGTCGCCGCCGCTGCTCCTACCTGTCCAAAATGCAACAATGACCGTTAACAATCGATGTGAGACAAAGCCAAATGTAGAGGAATAAGAAGAGGCGAACGTCGGCATCATCATCGGCAGCAGAGCACATGCGACACATAGTCTTGTTGTACACCTTCACGATGAGCATGTTGGCGCTGTCGTCGCATCAAGACAAGGAAATACCCCAGCTGCAGGTCGTAGGCACGGTAGAACTTCTCCCACCCACGAGACAAGTACATGTGGCCCTTCTTGATCGCCAACCGCACATCCCATCGCTGCGAAACCCGCTGCCGCCTGTCGCAGCTTCACATTATTTGGCGGATCTTCACCCATCAGCATGTTCATAAAACTGTCAGGCAGCCTCTGTAGTTTGGGAAAATGAGTGATGTACAAACAACAGATATCATAATGAGATGGGTGAAGGGGAGATCTCTCGTTTTATATACCTGCGTCATGGATGATACTGAAGCCTCAAGTATGATAGTGAAGAACTCGGAAGCATCCAACTCAGATCATGTGTCGCAGATCGGTGGTGGCTGCTTCCCGCCATCTCTGATAAGCAGCAGAAGAGACCAATTAGTACCCATGCATGATAACAGGCATTAGTCGCAAGTACCCCATATGTCTTATTTTTAGCAAAGTCATGCTAAAATTCACGGAAAATTTCAGCATGACCTTTGCTAAAAATAGGACATATGGAGTGCCCGAATTTGCCGGAACGGAAGTTAATCGACATTC
The DNA here is from genome assembly GCA_021437245.1 of Aegilops speltoides. Lineage (NCBI taxonomy): Eukaryota > Viridiplantae > Streptophyta > Magnoliopsida > Poales > Poaceae > Aegilops > Aegilops speltoides. The sequence continues at coordinate 42,561,758 of CM038143.1, read as the reverse complement.
CGGCAAACTCAAAGGCCTCTCGAGGTACCTGCAAAATCATTATCCCACCCCCGGCCCGCTGCAACCCCACAACACCCCACAATATCATCACGACACGATGGTCGGAGACAAAACCAAAAATGGCATGTTATGTAGCCTTAATGCTACAGAACATATGAAATACATGCCAGCAATATATATGATATAAACTCCAATAATTTTTGAATGAAAACAGTAGCTAAAAGTAGTAGCAAGCAAGCAATTCATAATATTATTGTGTAGTCCCAGTTTTTTGTTTGAAAAATTCACAACAAAGCCTGGTGACAAAAAAATACAGTGGGGAAAATTGATATCAGAACACAACCTGTATTATCAGCCACTATTCACTACATCAACAACATACACAAGAGACTTAACATATCATCCTTGGTGACAGAGCTGTATGCTAACATTACAGATTTATTTACATGCAGCAAGGAACCACCACAATGATTCATTGCAAACTTCTGAATGTCAAGCACACGGTACACAATAAAACATTACCGATGGGATTCGACATCAAGGTTACTAGAAGGTGTAACCTTTAGGCACATTTTGCAGGTTCTACCAACAAGTAGCAGGCTTAACTAACACCTGACAGCAGCCCAGGGGTGAGTGACAACAGCTACCAAGTCACTACATAGTTCTTCCCAGAATTAAGTACTACTACACAGACAACTAAGCTGAGCACTGATCAACGCCAAGCTTCGAAGAAAACTCATGGTTTTGTATAAAAAATTGGTAATGATAATCTGCATACCTCCAAGTGGTACCCTCTCTGCAGATGGTACCCCGGCACGCTCCCGTCCAAGCACACTGCATCACCACAAGCATGAAATTTCAGAAATCACACTCAAACCCTGAATTTTTTTAGAAATCACCTCTGCCCTTGCTTTATCAAAAGGGTAAAGGGGTGTGTCCTTCTATAGATTGTTCTGCAGGAATAGCATGTTAGATGCTGTTCACCTCTTCACCAGCACTTCAAGTGTGACCTACAAATGTTGAAAACACATTAGAAATTTTGGAACAGAAAATTCTTCTGAAATCTCAACATTCCTATAGGAAAAAAAGAGAGAGGAAGTAGCAGACTCTCAGACGGTGGAATGCTGAATGCTGCTACTCCATTAAGGTTTGGCGCAGCAACAAAAAAGACAATCCCTATCAAAGCATTAATCCTCACTTGTTCTTACCCAAAGCACCGCGAATACAGTGCTGTTTGCGGCCTAATCTATGACAGATAGCAGATATCTACACACATTCAGAAAAATATGCCCCTTTTCCCCCTCTCGTGTGCCCTTGTGGGAGTAGCCACACCCATAACCCCATTGCTATTTGGAAGTAAATCCACCCATCCTGGACTAAGATGCCCATCATCCATGAGCACGAGAACAGTCGGTTTTTGGGTAAGAACAAGCGGGGGTGGCGCGACAAAAGTCAGCACGAGCGGACGAGCACGGGCGAGGGATGGCCAGGGGCGCGCAGGCGGATGCGTGCCCAAGCGCAGGAGCAGTGAGGAGGGCATGTGTCGGGGCGCGGCAGAGGAGCACGGGGGCACGGGCCGGCTGTGGGGTGAGCGCGAGGTTGACGGCGGCGGCTTATGGCGGCCTATGGAGGCGGATCGAAGGGGGAAACGGGTGAGGGACTCACCACGGAGATCGTGACAGGCTCGGTGAAGGCCGGGGTGGACCGGAGAGATGGTGGCGACCGTGAGATGGCGACGGCTGGAGGAAGAAGAAGGACTCCTCCTCCTAGTGCTCCGGCGGCGGAGCGGGCGCGGGGGTCGTCAAGTGCGGGGGGTCGGCGGCGGCGGTGGAGAGCGAGAGCGGGCGCGGGGGTCGTCGGGTGCGGGGGGTCGTCGTCGACGGTGGAGAGCGAGAGCGGGCGAGGAGGATCTGGCGAGGGAGGGGGATCGATCTGGCGAGGGAGGCTTAGCAAGGGGGGAAGGTTAGCAATGGCGCACCTCCGGGGGGTGCGCCATAAGTACTTTGGTTGCAATGGTGCACCTTCCCCCGGTGCGCTATTACTAACTTTTATTTTGGATTTTTAGTTGCATCTAATATTTTTTATTTCAAAATATCAACAAATTTGTTATTTGAAAATATTTATGAATGTGAAAAAATATCAATAAATTTGTTATTTGAAAATATTTATGAATATGAAAAAATATCATCAAATTTGTTATTTGAAAATATCTTCAAATTTGTTATTTGAAAATATTTGAAAATATTTGAAAAAGTATATATACTAATGGCGCATCTCTTCTGAGTGCGCCATTACTAGTTTAAACTAGTAATGGCGCACTGTGCGACGATGCGCCATTAGTAGTTTTGCAAAAAAAAGAATAAAACAAAATTTACAGTAATGGCGCACTGCCTGCTTGGTGCGCCATTAGTAGTTATAGATAGTAATGGCGCATTATGGACCAGATGCGCCATTAGTATGTATGGAAAAATGGAAAAAAAAATAATTCATACTAGTGGCGCACCCTGTTTACGGTGCGCCATTAGTGTCTTACACACTAATGGCGTATCACAAGCAGGTGCGCCATTAGTATATAGTAGTGGCGCACTGCTTCCAAGGTGCGCCATTAGAATCAATCCTATCTATAGCCCTTTTCCTAGTAGTGGCAGCCGGATGAATCACCTTGACCTTAATATGTTAACACAAACTGCAATTAGATCTGGTCGCACACGAATACGTCAAGCCAATGTTAATTAGTATTTCGATTGGCGGCTAATTGCAGCCAGTTCCGTAAGCTAGACAACTTTGCTGCATGCTCTCACACACATAGAAGCCCATGTTAATTAGTATTTCGATTGACGGCTAATTGAAGCCAGTTCCGTAAGCATCCATGGGCGGCTGATGCAAACCTAACAATGAATTATGCGTAACTCCCATGGGTTCGAGGACCCGTTGATCAAAGGAAAATGGGGGGGGGGGGTCCAGATTACAGGATGGAGCCGTATGAGGCGAGAGTCTCACGTACGGTTCCCTTGAGAAGGGTGTGATACCACCACCTATCAGGCCCGATGAGTGGTCAGATGAAAGTTGCAAAGTCCTTGATTGCTTTAGTTGGTTATGACGTTTCTAACATCCAAGTGCACAATCATCTTCACACATGGCAGAATAACTGGTCAAGAATTGTTTATCTCCAATAATAAGTGGTGCACTTTGGGATGATGACAACAAAATGGTAATACTAGAAGCAACACTGTTTGGGTCACACTCAGGTATGCATATACATGCTGCAATCATTTTTTACATGCTGAAATGATGAGACACACCCTGAATTGTAAAAAATTATCATGGATCTTGTTGGGTTTCCTCTCGCCGAGTGGTTGCTTGTTTTAGATTATTTCATGGAATATAATGAAAATTTCTTAATTTCCTGAAGATGGATGATGAATTCAGCACAACATCGTTCAAGCATTATTTGAGTTGATCTTAGTTTGTGCATGTTGAGGAACTATCCCTTTTTTAGTGCCTATTATAACTTGAATTTGAACTATGTAATATGAATTCAGTGATGTGCTAGGACAAATTATGATGTTTATTGTTGACACTATGTTGAAATGATGATGCTTTATTGCTGGAATTATGTGCTAAGTGTTGAAATGTGTTTTTCCATATTTACAAATAGCCGAGAAAACTCACTATTGTTGAGATTATGTTGAAATGATGATGCTTTATCGCTGGAATTATGTGTTAACTATTGAAATATGCTTTTCATATTTACATATAGTCAAAATGTTGATCGAATGTTGTATTGGCGCCAAAAACTCCACTGTTGCAGGCTGCATCAGGTACAATCTACCAAAACATAGCCTCAGCCTAGCATGTCTCCCTAGATGCAGTCTACCAATGAAAGTCTAAACTCAGCATGTCTAAACTTATACATAACTACCAAACAACTGCAGTTGCATGTTCTCAACACGTCTACACCCAGCATGTCTCGAAGGGGAACATCCATGCTAGGGAGAGAACATCTAAGAAACACACCATTAGTGCATCAACTCTATTACATTAAGCGGATTCCTAAATTTTACCCCATACCATGGGATAAGTAAGAGGTCTTTTTAATTGTGTTGACCCAGTTGCTCACTAATTGATCTTTACTATGCTTTCTCTGTAAATTAGAGAAACTTTATCCATAGAGTACTAGTATAGGTCATACTTTCTTATTTTTTTATTACCATGAAGTGACCTTCCTTCCTACAGCCTATAGGGAAAAGTTATAGTTTTCATTATCCCTATATAGAAAGCCCATTTTTAGTACTTACTAAACAATTTGATCCTTTTTTATGTAGTACAAATAGTCGCATGCAATGACAGAGCACAATCGTATCATTAAAAGCTTGCGGTAAGAAGGATTTTCTTCTAGTGCCCAAAATAATTTTCCAAAGCCTTTTTACGATCCCTATGTAGAAAGCCCTTTGTATAGAACTTCAACTCAGGGATAGGTTTCTAGTCGTGTAGTTTATTAATAATTTTCACCGGCAAAAAAAGCTTGATAATAATTTTCCAAAGCTTCTATATGATTACCGTTATATACTGAGCCAACATATTTTAATTATTTCAACAAGAATTATTTGGGATATGAAGCAATATTTGAGACAAACTAAACTTTGTATTGATACTATATTTTGACTAGTCGTATGCCTATGCCTGTTGCTGAAGTTACTGTTTGTATTTTTGTAATTAATCGAGCATTATATAAGATTTTTTTGATCTCATCTCAACATAAACTTGGTCAATTATTTTCAACATTATCAGTTGGGTCGATGTACACCCTTCCTTTCTAAAAAGTTCTGAAAATATTTGCTCGACATATATTAATGCCTTGTCACTTTTGACACTGAATTACTTTGACCTGGGTATGTGACCACTGATTTCTAAGCATATTTCTACCTGCATGCTCATACTAAATTTCATGCATCAGATACGTATAGGGATTGTATGAATATCTATCCAACAACAACGTCAAAGATAATTTAACTTGACCAAATACTACTGTAGGTCTGATATATATTATGAAAGTCGAAGGAATTTTATTTTGTGGAAAGATGGAAGATTGCACTACCGCGGCCTTTGCAGCTCAAAATTGTAGGAGTAATGTGTATGTAAATAACTGCAAGAGCGGCTATTCTGCACTTATGCTCATCTACACCCGGGTATGAACAGGAAATTCAAGAGAAATAGTAAACAAATTCGCAAAAATCTGATATTTTTAAGCATCCAAGATACTCATGAGCGCAAGTTGCGTGCAAAATTTTGTGGTGTTTGGACATCTGGGGAGTTCGTGCCAAAAGAACAAATTTTGGGTGTGTGAGAAACTTTGAAAAAGAACACTATTCAGAGTCAATTTTTTTTGGCATGAGCTCCTCACATGTCCAAACACCATGAAATTTTGCACGCACCTTGTGCACATGTTAAAAATTTCATTAAAAAAATAGACCGTTCAATGGGGTGTAGATGAAACTAGTCACTGTTTTGAATTATCGAATAACTTCTTCCCTTCATGTTGAAAAAAGATCAACTGTCAAGGAGTCAAAGAGAAATGTTACGACTAGATTTATGGTTGTATGAATGAAGTAAATATTTATGTGAGGAAACTAAACTAGGACACATCCATCAATCTAGGACTTGGATGTTAATTTGTCGTATATGATGTGGACATCACATCCTAACTAAGAACACAGCCAAATGGCGCGCAAACGTTGAGGGTCAACGGACTAACCAAGTTAAATATACTAGTACCATTGTACTTGCTTCTAATCAGTTCATATCAATATATAGAATGGAAAAAATAGTCACAAACAAGACGGTGGATATAATTACTCTCTATTGTCAAGGGGGATGCTGCCAGGGTCGACCTTCTGTAGCGTGATCATCACATCTAGTAAGTCATCATTACCTCTGTCACAGGCGTCGTGAGTAGTAGCTCACGCCGCCTTGCGCTCAATGAGGATGTTGCCCATGATGCGCTCAATGTGACCATTGCTTCTCTTTATGCGGCCCTCACCATTGATGAACCACCACAACATCCGAGACGACAGGAAGAGGCCAACAAGGCAGAAGCCTCCTTGTAGGCCAGTGATTTGGTCGGCCTCGCAAAGTTACTCCTCCTGACATGTACACTTGACATAGGAAAACTATCACATCACGATATCATTGTTGAGCGTCGCCACCTTCTAGCCGACATTGGCGATGGCAGATGCCAATTCCTCACCCCTAATGCCTTCCATGGGCTTTAATTACCTTTTGCTAGAGTGAAGATATCCTGGATGTAGACCTTTCACATCCGGCGGCAATGGTTATCACAGGAGGTTCAACAATGCCCTTCCCGCCCAAGCCGACAACGTCCTCATGATTGTTGGGGCCAGAACTTGAAGATAGAGGGTTCAAACATGTCATGTAATGCTAAAAGGGGCCAAATGATCTGAATCAAACAAATTTTCTCGCACATTTGGAGGATTAGGAAGCAGGTATACGTGTATTTGTGAGGGCCTGGGAGGAGCCACGGCCCTTGCTAGTCCCCCTATTTGTGAGGGCCTGGGATTAGAACATAACATGATTTCCCAGTTGGTTCTAGTACACAACTGTAAGTCGGTTATACCATGGAGATAGTACTCGTATATTATCCAACTCAATTACATGAAATTGGCTAGAACAGTTTGGCCTCGGTTGGTTTGTAAAACCTCGAATAACATAATCCTTGAAACGTGTAGAAACCCGGCCAAACATAATCAGCCCCTAGTCGGCTACATAAACAAAATTGTCTCCGATATATAATTCTACAGATTTTATAATGAGCGAACATTCGCTCATCTTGGTGCGACCCAATCACAGCATGCAAAGTCTGATGGGTGGTTGTATGCATGCATATGATGATCTAAGCAAAGTATAACAATCTTTCAACCAGCATTATTAACGTCACAGTTATATTCCTCGGGGCACTCCTATACATACTCGGTTAGGATAATAATACACAATGCTAGTTGGCGCCAACATATATTCCTATCGGGTTCACGTGCAAAAGTGGCTATATAATAAAATAAATTAAAATTTTAGTTTCACATATGGTTTGCAGATAACCCTACAAACCAAATTCAGAATAGTTTCATTGCAAACTGGTCATCACCAAATCTCACATGCACAGTACATTAAATTTACCCAGGTCTCACATTTAGGTCACATTCTCTCAACGACGACCACCGTATAATAACTTTAGATTTCAACATGTTAAGATCTGAAATATGCAGTATTTTTATTTTTCAGAATATGACAGTTTTCCCGGGTGCAAATGAGAATATGATGATATTTGAACATATGTGACAATTTTCTCACGTGCATCGTGGGAAAAACATTTATTTTATATTGATGACACACATGGAGGAGGCTCATGCATCTAAGCACACGACTCACTGGGAAAGTAAGGTTTGAATTTGCATCAGGAAAGTAAGAACAAACAATATAGGTGGAAAAATTAAACAGCCAATGGTTGCGTACTATAATGGTCTTAAGGCTAGATGGGCTTGAGGAATAGGCTCTCGACGGTCTCCTGAAGATGTGTACTTAGTGTGTACACATCGTTCCTATTATCATAGAACAACGACGAGCCGCGTGCTAAATCAATAATTGGTTGCAAGGCTGGGAGAAGCGCATGATTTTGAAAGCGAGCTTTGTTCAGAATCTTCCATTCCTCTTCTATTAGTTCATCGATCCTTGCAATGGCCATCTTGTCTGTTACTCCATGCTCATGGATGTAACACTCCACGGAGCTTGCTGCATCGCCCTTGCACTTCCGACGCTGTATACGGCATTATTAATATACGTAAAATGACATGAAGTGTTTACATATTATTATAATTAATCTTCAAATCATATATAAATTTATACCTTAAATGCAGCAATGTCGTTCATGAAACGTACAATCTTTCCACCTGCTCTGACAATGTCGGGTACGCCAGCTACCCAATCGAGTGACTGCTTCATTATTTTTCGATCCACGCCTGCCATCACACTCAACGATAGTGTTGGTCCGCCTACCGTTAGGCTAGTCAAATTTACTTGATCTTCAAATTTTGGCCAGTGATTATTGTGTGACCATTCGGCTTCTTGTAGATAACCGCTAACATGATTTTGAAACTGTATGCATGGGTACATGCAAAAAATAAGCCAAATAACTTAATCAAAAGGGCTAAAGCATAATCACTAATCATATTTTCTTGTCACATATATAACATGTATTTTATTTCTTTAATTTCAAATTTTCTAACATAGAAAGGGCATGTATGTATTACTGCTTTTCTGAGGTAGGAAACATTGTAGTCGACGTTGGCTGGCACTTCATCCTCAATATTCTTAAATGTTATCATCAACTCCATATACAACCTCTTCAGGTACTCCGGCAGAATATCAACGGCACTTTCATCCCATCTATAGGACCAGTTTTGTGTGGCACAAAAGAAAGTAGTGAGACACTTCTATTAGCTTGCTACTGACAATTGTTTCTAGATGAAGACCTACTGATGGCATATTCAGATAAAAGATCAACATCTCACTGCAAGATTCTATCTCACAATTTACAAAATAAGGAAACCAGGGTTGATGGAAGAATACACGGAGGAATATGGGTTCATATGAGCTAACCAGAACTTCATTCTCTCTGTCGTATAACGGCTGGAGTACGCGTGAGTCAACCTGATTTGTACTGCAATCCTAGATGTGTATATAAAGGATCTGTAGTCCAAGGCATAAAAGGAATATGCAAATCACAATTCAACTCACTCCGAAGCAACTATGAGCAATTTGGAAGATTGGTTCAAAGTACTCTACATCGCCAACCATGCCGAGAACTAGAGATCGCTGGGATCTAGACCAGCTAGTTTATAAGTCCCTTTAGCCACCAAATATATACTCTTGTAATATATTTTGAGATAATGAGAAATCGACAACGAGGGAAGTAGGGTTATTACCCACCATGGGTGCTTGAAATCAGGTAAATTTTGTGTCTTGTCTCAACCATTGCTGCCAGATATTTTCTTGTGATCCTTGTGTTGCCCCACCTCAATGACATGACCTCCCAACAATGTGCGATGACAAACCAATCGCACATGGTTCAGAAAATACACATTTGTGCAACTTCATAGCTACATTCGGTCTTAGCGGGTAGGTGGGTGATGTTGTAACGATACCATATTGTTGAACGTCACAACCCATAACATCCTTCCCTTAATGATGCGTCAAACGCTGGCTAACTCTAGATACCTAGAGTACTACCTACGTTCAATGATAGCTTCCCATCCCCACATATGTGTGTCCTCAGAACCGACACATCCAAGTTACCATTTAGTGGTAGTGGATGACCATGAGGAGCTCAGTGACCTCATGCTTTCTATAGTTGTGCGACATAGACATATCTATGACATGGTCGTCCTTGACAGAGAAGAAATGTGGCTATCATCCTCTAGCAACGAACCATTAATTGGACATTGAGGATGTAGTTGTTACCCACCTCCCAAAAACTGTCACTTCACCTCCACTCTATGGTGGCAGCTCCTTCATCTACTAGAAAAGTTGTTAGATCCATGCTAACAATGTCGTATCTGCGGCGGATGTATCTTGAACTCGTCTAATTAACGACAATGGTTGGGTGTCGGCCTCACTCAAGCGACACCAGTCATCACTGTTGCTATTTTTTATTGACACATTCCATATTGCATACATTTCTAAAATTGGGCCATGTGCTTATAGTGTTGCATTGGAGATGAATTATTTCCTTGTGTAGTGCATTAGACCATCTCATCGGTCGATTTTCACCATGTGGGATTTCATTTTACATTATCTCCTACTAACTTCTAGAGGCATATAAAGCATATCCTATTATTCGCGGTGTGTCGTCTTGGAACCCTTCGTATCAAATATGTGTTCATGTCTTATCCAAGATATTGTATCTATACACAATCTAGCAGATCCATTTTAAACTTTGTACTCATTATGACTGACATAATTTTAATAAAAGTTGGTTCACTATACTAAATAATTGCCCTATGTATAAATATTTGAGCTTCCAAATGGCTAATAGGAAACAATTACTAGTATTTCATAGGTAAAGACAAATCTGGTTAGTAAGAAATATAATGTCCACCACTCAAACCTTTGTATGGCTTCATGTAACTTCCGACAATCATCTATGGTAGCATGGATATCATATGTGTCATCCACAGTGGTAATAAGAACAATCATCATTGCGATAATACGTCTTGGTAGTTTGAAACCTCACTGGTAATATACCACAGAGGCCCATGTGTAGCTCTCCACCACGTGACAACGAATATAACTTAGTCCAATATTTCTAGAAAAACTGTTCCACCACCTGCACAATAAAATAATTAGTTTCAATAATATATTTCTTTGATTTAGTAATCATTAGCCCTGCTCCATGTCAGAAAAATGGATCACACCATAAATATAAGGGGTTCCATGAGATCATGAAAACAATTAGGAATAAATATATAAAAACATGCTATGTAGGATTTCACTTTTAGATTCTACACACATAGTAAGTATTCCATGAAAACAACAAATAAGCGTAAATTATATCTAAGTTAGGTTCAACATAGCTAGAAATATTTCCCTCTTAAGCCACACCAGTAAAATATGATGAACAATAGGCATGCACTAGAAAATTATCCATAAGTACCCAAATATATGGTACTGTGTAGGAAATTATTAGGCCATCAATTTCACCACAAAAATGATAATAGGAGATAATATTATCCAACTTAAACTTTTCAGTAGTCTTTTGAGCTGTTGATGGAAGTTTTTTGGATGGCTGGTATCGGAAGTATGCTACCCGCTCATTCTCATATATATGAGTAAGGATAGCCTGTTGAAAGCACATTTGGATAGCTTACATAAACTTTAAAACATGGAGAAAGACCACCTTGAATCTTGTTAGCCCGAAAGTAAAAAAGTACGATTTTCAAATAAGGAACTAACGTGTATTTTTTATGACATCACAAGATTATATTAAAGGTAATTATTTTTGAGGTAAATAATTAAATTTAGGGCCCATGAAATATATGAGTGATTTATGTGGTGGTCCATTTACTAAAGTTGGGTGTGAAATTGTGAAACCGTATAAAAAATAGATGGCTCAACTTTGATGTACCATAATCAACAAAGCTTTTGTTGGTAATGATTTACACTATGTATGAAAACACACACACACACACACATATTATTATTATTATTATTATTATTATTATTATTATTATTATTATTATTATTATTATTATTATTATTATCTCAATTTATCGTGATTCAAAAGAGAAATAAGAGTTTAACTTACTCAGTAATCGCTTTGAGCTCCTTCAAGTGGACATGTTGCAAAAGGTTAAAATCTAGTTTTGCGAGCTCGAGTAGAACTGGATTATATCCTTCCTCTCCTTTGTACTCAGAGATATAATGCAGTGTTTCTATCCTCTTAAAAGCCCGTGGCAGTGGTATGTGAAGGGACCGCTTGACTTGATTAGCTAGTGGGGTCTTTAGATCAATACCCCTCATTGATCTAAGATGATTCCTTGCAAAAGTTATGGCTTCTTCGAGTGTTGGCTCACCATGAACATGAAGATGAGCTGCATTATACAAACTTAATAGCCCCTTTGTATCATGTGATATGTCCTTACTGAAGCCCCCATCTCGTGTCTTGAATTTATTGAAAACATTTGCATCCACAAATTGATGTCTTTGTCAGAGATCTAATGTCATCCTTGTCAAGCTGTTTGAAATACAGATAATGTAACTCCAAGGCATGCATACTAAGAAAATTAGCAATTAATCAAAGCTTCAAAATTCAATCAGCTAGCCAATTGTTAATCTACATCCTCTAAATGTCATGGGCATCATCCAACGCTATGATAAATAGATACAATTAGATACCTGGAGAAACCCAATGGCCATGCTCCCTAAGCAAGCGAAACCCGAGAGCAACTTCTATCGACCGCCTCTCATGTCGAAGTTATCTCGAGGGGGTTATATCGACAACGGCGCGACATACATATACATGGGAAAATAATGTTATCGGGGAGGGGGTATCGGTACCCCCCTCGTGTTGAAGTTTCTTCTTTCTCCTCTATTCCTTTCTTCTTCTTCTACTCTTCTTTTTCTTCTTCTGCCTCGAGAAAGGAAGATAAGGAAAAGGAAGAAAAGAGGAAGAAGGAAGAAGAAAAAAAAGAGGAGAAGAAGAAAGGAATAGAGGAGAAGAAGAAAAATAGAAATTCTTCTCCTCTATTCCTTTCTTCTTCTCCTCTTCTTTTTTCCTCTTCTTATTTATTTCTCCTCTTCTTCCTCTCCTCTTCTTCTCCTTTCTTCCTCTTCTTATTTTCCCTTTTCCTCTCATTCTTTTAGTATTGCTTGTTTTTTAAAAAAATGTTCAAATAGAAAATTTCGAAAAAAACAAAGGTTTTGCCTAATGCATTGTTCATATGAATATACAAACATTTGCATATTCTACAATAATTAATATCACCAAAAAAAATCTATGAACAGAAAAAAATCTAACTTTTCTAAAAATCTATCTTTTGCATATATGAAAACATTAATACACATATGAACAAAAAATACATATATGAACAAAAACATGCTCTGAACAATTTTTTTTATACATTTTGAACATCTACATACACATAGCCACATACATACACATATACATTATATATATTTATATGAACAAAAAAACTAAACTAATAAAAATGAAAAAAAACAGAGCCGGGGGCAACTGGCGACGGCGGCGGCGACGGCGAGGTGGAGCAGCCTGGCGGCGTCGAGGAGGGTCGGCGTCGTCGGGGGCAACTGGCGATGAGATTCTGAATTTTTGCAAAGTGTTTGCTTATATAGCAAAGCCATTGGTCCCGGTTCGTGAAACCAACCGGGACTAATGCACCCTTTAGTCCTGGTTGGTGCCACCAACCGGGACCAAAGGCCTCTTTTAGGGCAGCCCAAAGGGCGGGAAGCGGCGGCCTTTGGTACCAGTTGGTGCCACGAACCGGTACCAATGCCCCCCTTTAGTCCCGGTTGGTGCCCCCCCCCCTTTAGTCCCGGTTGGTGCCACCAACCGGGACCAAAGGCCCCTGTGCTCCCCGTGTCGGGGCCAAAGTTTAGTCCCACCTTGCTAGTTGAGAGGGGCGTGCAGTGGTTTATAAGCCCCACTGCCGCACCCCTCTCGAACTCCTCTCCACCGCAGGCTTTCGGGCCTACTTGCTATTGCTTTGCCTGATGGGCCTTCTGGGGCCTCTGGGCCTGAATCTCGGCTCATAGTAGGGTTTCTAGTCGATTCAGCCGTGGGGCCCGAGAGGAGGCATTTTTATTGTTTTTTTGTTTTCTTTACTTATTTTTGCTATTTTATTTTTTTCCAGTTTTTTTGTTTTGTTTTCTGCATTATTTATTTTCTTTTGTTTTTTGCTTTATTTTTTAATTATTTTTTCCTTTAGTTTTAGGAAAATTATAAACTTTCTGTTAGTGCCATTAGTTTTCAAATTTGAAAACACATTTTTTGTTTTTTTGTTTTCTTTCTTGCTTTATTTATTTTATTTTGTTTCTACTTACAACAAAATACTTATTGTTGTTTTTTTGTTTTGATTTCTGCATTATTTATTTTCTTTTGTTTTTTGCTTTATTTTTCAATTCTTTTTGCTTTTAGTTTTAGGAAAATTATAAACTTTCTGTTAGTGCCATTAGTTTTAAAATTTGAAAACACTTTTTTTGTTTTCTTTCTTGCTTTATTTATTTTATTTTGTTTCTATTTACAACAAAATACTTATTGTTGCTATTTTTAATTATTACGAGGGCCGAACCATAAGACATTAAAGCATTTCAAATGAACTCTGAAAAAGTTGAAAGTTGGCATGGTATCATAAATTGACCCACATAGCATGTGCATGTACAAAACGGACAATGGTATCGTACTAAATCGGCCATAAATTTGGCATAGTATCATCATAATAGTTATGGAGAAAGTCTTCACTTTTTCTTCGCTTGTGTCATTTGCTTATTACGCCGTAACCATGGATAATCTTCATCGCTTATCGTGATGTGGGGTCAGCCTTGACTTTAAAGGAGGAATTTCATGAAACTTTTTATAATCTTCGACATGCCCTGTCTTGTCCTCCACTCCCACGATGTCCCTTTTCCGTAAAGAACTATGTGGCGCTTTGGCTCATCGTATGATGTATTCGCTTCCTTATCTTTTCTCTTTCTCGGTCTGGTAGACATGTCCTTCACATAGAAAACCTGTGCATGGGACCCTTTCACATGGGTCCTTCACATGGGTGCGTGATTCTCAGCGTCATTCGGAACAGCTAGTCCGCCGGGACCCTTTCCAAAGATTACGTGTAAATCATTGACCATAGCAAGTACGTGATCACCGGTATGCATGGCGGGCTTCTTCCGGTGATCTGCCTCGCCTTTGAAATGCTTGCCTTTCTTTCGACATTGATGGTTGGTCGGAAGAAATCGACGATGGCCCATGTACACATTCTTCCTGCAGCTTGCCAGGTATATACTATCGGTGTCAAGTAAACAGTGCGTGCATGCGTTGTATCCCTTGTTTGTCTATCCTGAAAGGTTACTGAGAGCGGGCCAATCGTTGATGGTCATGAACAGCAACGCCTTCAAGTTAAATTCCTCCTGTTTGTGCTCATCTCACGTACGTACACCGTTTCCATTCCACAGCTGTAAAAGTTCTTCAACTAATGGTCTTAGGTACACATCAATGTCGTTGCCGGGTTGCTTGGGGCTTTGGATGGGAACTGGCATCATAATGAACTTCCGCTTCATGCACATCCAAGGAGGAAGGTTACACATACATAGAGTCACGGGCCAGGTGCTGTGATTGCTGCTCTGCTCCCCGAAAGGATTAATGCCATCCGCGCTTAAAGCAAACCATACGTTCCTTGGCTCACTTGAAAACTCATCCCAGTACTTTCTCTCGATTTTTCTCCACTGCGACCCGTTAGCGGGTGCTCTCAACTTCCTGTCTTTCTTACGGTCCTCACTGTGCCATCGCATCAACTTGGCATGCTCTCCGTTTCTGAACAGACGTTTCAACCGTGGTATTATAGGAGCATACCACATCACCTTCGCAGAACCCTCTTCCGGGGCTCGCCGTCAACATCACCAGGTCATCTCGTCGATCTTATACCGTAATGCACCGCGATACCGGGCATGCGTTCAGATCCTTGTACGCACCGCGTAGAGGATGCAGTCATTAGGGCATGCATGTATCTTCTGCACCTCCAATCCTAGAGGACATACGACCTTCTTTGTTGCGTATGTACTGTCGGGCAATTCGTTATCCTTTGTAATCTTCTTCTTCGATATTTTCAGTAGCTTCTCAAATCCTTTGTCAGGCACAACATTCTTTGCCTTCCACTGCAGCAATTTCAGTACGGTATCGAGCTTTGTGTTGCCATCTTCGCAATTAGGGTACAACCCTTTTTTGTGGTCCTCTAACATGCGATCGAACTTCAGCTTCTCCTTTTGACTTTCGCATTGCGTCCTTGCATCAACAATGAATCGACGGAGATCATCATCATCAGGCACATCGTCTGGGTCCTCTTGATCTTCAGCAGCTTCGCCCGTTGCAGCATCATCGTGCACATCGTCTGGTTCCTCTTCATGTTCAGTAGCATCACCGTATTCAGGGGGCACATAGTTGTCATCGTACTCTTCTTCGCCGTCTTCCATCATAACCCCTATTTCTCCGTGCCTCGTCCAAACATTATAGTGTGGCATGAAACCCTTGTAAAGCAGGTGGGTGTGGAGGATTTTCCGGTCAGAGTAAGACTTCGTATTTCCACATATAGGGCATGGACAACACATAAAACCATTCTGCTTGTTTGCCTCAGCCACTTCGAGAAAATCATGCACGCCCTTAATGTACTCGGAGGTGTGTCTTGAACCGTACATCCATTGCCGGTTCATCTGCGTGCATTATATATAATTATGTGTGTCAAAAATCATTAAAGAACATCAAGAATAGATAATTAAGTGACCAAATTAATAGAAGTTCATCATCACATTAAAACAAAAGTACATACATAGTTCTCATCTAACAACATAAAGCTCTGCAGAGCATCTAAATTAATTAAACCATACACTGAAACTATGTAAAACATTTCAATGCGAAAACAAATGCAATCATAATCGCAACCAATGTAACAACTGATCCAACGACATAATGATACCAAGCCTCGGTATGACTGGCATATTTTCTAATCTTCAAGCACATTGCATCCATCTTGATCTTGTGATCATCGACGACATCCGCAACATGCAACTCCAATATCATCTTCTCCTCCTCAATTTTTCTAATTTTTTCCTTCAACAAATTGTTTTCTTCTTCAACTAAATTTAACCTCTCGACAATAGGGTCGGTTGGAATTTCCGGTTCAACAACCTCCTAGATAAATAAAATCCATGTCACGTTGGTCGGCATAATTGTCATAAACAATAAATGAACCAATAGTTATGAAAAGATAATATATACCACATCCGAATCATAGACAGGACGAGGGCCGACGGGATACCAAAACCATCGCACTATATAAGATGCAATAATAAAAGTAAGAAAATTATACAAGTATCTATATAAACATACAAGTAAGAATTTTTTTTTCCTTTCAGAAAGAAGATAAGAACAAGAGGCTCACCACGGTGGTGCCGGCAATGAGATCGGCGTGGGCGATCGACGGCGGTGAAGACGGGGACGGGACATGGCGGATCGCTAAACCTAGACAAATATTAAGGAAAATGGCACTTGGAGGTCGAGCTTGATGAGGAGAAAGCTTAAATAGTGTGGGTTGGGTATTCGATCGAACACCTCGTGTGCATAGGAGGTGAGCTAGAGCACCACAAAGCTCTCCCCTCGCCGGCCACAAAAAACAGAGCACTAGGAGTGCTCTGCTCGTGGGCGAGGGGTATATATAGGCAACTAATTGGTCCCGGTTGGTGACTTGAACCGGGACTAAAGGGCAGCCTTTGGTCCCGGTTCGTTCCACCAACCGGGACCATGGTGGTGGGCCAGGAGCGAGGCCCATTGGTCCCGGTTCGTCCCACCAACCGGGACCAAAAGGTCCAGACGAACCGGGACCAATGGCCCACGTGGCCCGGCCGGCCCCCGGGGCTCACGAACCGGGTCCAATGCCGCCATTGGTCCCGGTTCTGGATTGAACCGGGACTAATGGGCTGGCCGGGCCTGGACCATTGCCCCCTTTTCTACTAGTGCGTGGTGACGGTGATGGTGAAGTGATCCTTGTAGGGCTTCGCGTAAGCACTACGAAGATATGACCGAGGGTGTAAACTATGGAGGGGGGCGCCGCACATGGCTAGGCAATTGTTTGTTGTGTGCTAGGCGCCCCCCTCCTCATATATATAGGTGGGAGGGAGGGACTCCGAACAACATTCAGTCACCAAATCACATAACTCATATAATGCTAAATCGTCATCAGATGTTAAGCGTGTGGACCCTACGGGTTCAAGAACTATGTAGACATGACCGAGACACCTCTCCGGTCAATAATCAATAGCGGAACCTGGATGCTCATATTGGCTCTTACATATTCTACGAAGATCTTTATCAGTCGAACCGTAATGACAACATACGCTATTCCCTTTGTCATCGGTATGTTACTTTCCCGAGATTCGATCATCGGTATCTTCATACCTAGTTCAATCTCGTAACTAGCAAGTCTCTTTACTCATTCCGTAATACATCACCTCATGACTAACTCCTTAGTTGTTTTCTTGCAAGCTTATGATGTGTATTACCGAGAGGGCCTAGAGATACCTCTCCGATACTCGGATTGACAAATGCTAGTCTCGATCTATGCCAACTCAACAAACACCTTCGGAGATACCTAGAGAGCATATTTATGATCACCCAGTTGTGTTGTGACGTTTGATAGCACACAAGGTACTCCTCCAGTATCCGGGAGTTGCATAATCTCATAGTCGAAGGAATATGTATTTGACATGAAGAAAGCAATAGCAATAAAACTTGAATGATCATTATGCTAAGCTAACGGATGTGTCTTGTCCATCACATCATTCTCCTAATGATGTGATATCGTTATCAAATGACAACACAGGTCTATGGTTAGGAAACCTTAACCATCTTTGATCAACGAGCTAGTCTAGTAGAGGCTTACTAGGGACACAGTATTTGTTTATGTATTCACACATATATTTAGGTTTCCGATCAATACAATTCTAGCATGAATAATAAACCTTTATCATGAATAAGGAAATATAAAATAACAACTTTATTATTAACTCTAAGGCATATTTCCTTCGATATGCACACATCTTAGTTGTCCAAAACAAAAGTAATAAAGTAAATGGATCCATCATGGTGATAAAACATGGACTAGGGTTAGCACCTCGATGCGAAAGTATTGGATGATGCAACCCAGTCTTCCGGATGAAATTGAGAAAGAAAAAAGAGAATATTACTAAATCAGTTTTGTCTGGCCATATTAAAGAAGCTGAAAAGTAAACTTGGCTAGAGGTATGAACATTCATGTGTACACTGTGCAGAAGGTTGGCAACAGAAGCAATTGATACCAAAGAAAGATCAGAAGATAAAAGGCCGGATTTCAATGTTGGGTGCAAACTCCAGGGCATCATGAGTGTCATCCAAGTCCTCTTCTTTGGCATCTTGAGGGTCCATACCAGCTCTCACTCTCTGAAGGGGAGAGAGGTTGCTCAAGCTCCCAAACTCAAGCACAAAGTTGTCGGTGTTCCGCTTCAACCACCCCATGTGGAGCTAACTGAAAGCAAGGAATTCAAGATTCGGAATCGCTACCTGCAAAAACCTCACCGGTGTATGCGAGGAATAATCCACTATCACTCATGACGTCTAGGGTTTAGGACAATGGAAATATCAGAGATGAATCAGTGACTCAGATGGGAAATGTTTCAGTGAGTCCGAGTGGCATTTAGCATTTGATATATATAGTGGGAGCTTGTGAAATTGTGTGAGGCTTTTGGAGTTTGATCTTCAAGCACTTGAGCATAGAACTCATCTTCTCGACCCCATCCCCTTTAATTATTATTGGCATATCTATGGACTCACTGTGATCTTTGATCACTCAAATGTAAAATTAGGAATCTTGAGGAATGAACACACTTGTCTTTAACATTTTGAGGGGTCCATTTTAACATCCCATTGTTGGAGAACTTTCCTGAAATATTCTTCTGAGCAGGCATGTTCAATGATATATATGTTATGAATTACCAAAACCACATGTGGATTAGAGGCACTTTCACCTTGAAAATCGATGAATTTGTGGAAGGAATTGTTGGAATGACTTTGTATATTTGATGTTATTTGTATGTGTCCGATTACAACAGAATTGTCTTTTATCTTGTTCTTGTTCCAAGGCACTTCTAGGTAATAGTCCCCAGTGCACCGGGAACTCTCTTGGGATTCATGGCCTACACACATACAGTTAAACACACCTAGACGTAAGCTCAAACACACAAGCAAACTTGCTTTTTTAGGTTTTCCATCTATTTCACTGCTCGAGTGTGTTTGGTGCAATAGACCAACCAAAACATAAAATTTTATAACCACTAGGTAGCTCAAAAACCACAGACCAACCCCCACTTGCATGCTAGGTTTACTACAAATCTAAGTAGCAAAAGGAAGTATGACTTGCAAACAAATAGGGTTGACTAAAAAGTAACAAAAGAAACATATCATCTGAGTGATACTGCACAAACATGTTCTAGAAATTCACATGAGTGCTATAAACTAATTCATTGTTTTTATACACACTAGCAATCAAAAGACGCTAGGCTACTGGAACTAGGCAACTAGCCATAATTCATAAAGGCAATGATACCCATGTATAACCTAAGACTACACATCTTAGGTCTTTACTGGTACTTCTCCTCACAATTACCACATAGTAACTATACTTCAAGGTGCTTGAATTCTATACTATTATGTATTGCTGCATAAAATTAATACGAAGGTAAATGCACATTAGCATAATATTGTTTAAGGATGCTAAAATGACGAAAAATCTAGTGACCCATCGACACTTCATCCTCCTCGGGCCCAAAACATACCTGACCACGACAATTTGAATTTTTTTGTCCTAAAGTAAAATGGAGCACATTCCATATTCCTATCATCTCCCCTAAAATAAGGACTCGTCATCAATTGCTTTTTGCTGCCGACCATCTGCAACATGTCTAATCACTCTGTCACTCTTCTTCCTCTTAGAATGCCAAAGCATAAACTTTACCTCCTTCTTTGCATACAAACGCTTCAGGCATGGAATGATTGGAAAGTACCATACAACCTTATAAGGAGTACCGCTAGCGGGCACTCTATCATCATCATTGTCTTCTGTGCTGTTATTTCCCCGCTTGAATCGGGGGAAATTGCATGTTGGACACCTCGCTAGGTTGGAGTACTCGTTCTGGTAAATGACACAGTCATTTTTGTACGAATGCTATTTTATCGGCTCCATATCAAGAGGAGACAATACCTTCCTTGCCTCATTGATACTTTTTGGCAACATGTTGCCTTCAGGAAAGAACATCATGCAAATACTTCAAGTTCATATCGACGTAAGTGTATGTGTAATTGCTTTTTGACTTAACTAGCAGGTTCACCCGCACGTTTGCCCGGGTAGAGTTTCAATATATATCTGAAGATGCTATTTTATATGTTTATATGTTCTCCAAGTCTAAATTTTGACCCTTTTTCATATGAATATGCTCTATAGAATGTTTGTATTGTAGGTAAATCATTAACAAATTGATACTACTTTCCCCGGACAATGTAGATATTATTCCTTCTATTCTCAAAGAAAGGCATGCATGTTGGTGTACACATACCAAGACACCGTCTAGCCCACCAATCATACAAATGATAAACTCAACTTCTAATTGCCCACATTACTATATGCCTTGCTTTTGGAGACAAAAGAGAAGAAGTCATACCTCTTGTGTATGAGAACATATGTTTTTTTGAGCTGAATTAAAAGTTTTGGCAACACACATTGTTCTTGATCTATTTTTATGATTCACCATCAGTGAGCAATGACCCTAAAAGAGATATCACTCCTTATGTAAATTAATTTAAAAAATTAGAAATATATTTCAGCCATGATCTAAATAAGTTTCCATGTATTGACGTCTTACATCTAAACATGGTTTTCTCTTTCTCCAAGAGCCTCATCATTAGTGTTGTGGTGGCTCACTTCTTCATGCTAGTAGATTTGGAGTTCCTACAATAAATTTAACTCATCTTTCGTGTTGTCCTTCTGATGACTATTTTTGTGAAGAATACTTAATCTATACAGAAGCATTTGCACACCTTATGTCTTTTTATTGCCTTTTTAAATCTCAACTATTGTAAATAGAACGCACATGTGTCACTAATTAGTAATCCCTCCGTCCGGAAATACTTGTCATCAAAATGAATAAAAGAGGATGTATCTAGATGTATTTTAGTTCTAGATACACCCCTTTTTGTCCATTTTGATGACAAGTTTTTCTGGACGGAGGGAGTACAAAAATGCGACAATGAAAATATAAAATTTTGGCACTTAGAGATATCACACTTGTATTTAGGGCCTCAGTTGTCAATTCATGTTTTCCTTATTGCTAACATCGTATTGTAGGCATAATCTATCATTATTATTATCATTGGTAAACTCATCGAGCATACATTATTGGGATATTGATATTTACTCTAGATCTATGCAATTTCTACATGGTGGTTGCATGTGTCTCTCCCTCATCTCCCGCATTTATTTCTAGAAATAAAATTTGATTCAATTGTTGGCTCGTCACTCGATTAGCCTCCTTCAAAACAATACCTACTGCAATAAACTAATTGATCATATATTTGTGTGACCTTTCCATGATGGTTGTGCATGTCCTTTCCCCAATGTAATTACCTAGTATCCATATGTTCCAAAATATATGGTACAATTGAATATTTGTTGTTTCTAAAACACCATTTTACCTACAACTTTTATTTATAATATGCCAAAAAATATTTAAATGGCATATGGATTAAACTATTTTGTAGTCAATATGTTGTTCTTACATCTCCTGTCCATAGATTGGTGCTCAGAGTTTTAAAATTTTAGTGCATGTTTATTTATATGCCTTATATATTTTGAAACGGATGGGTATTTTTCTTGTGCATGAACATCATGCTTTTATGTCATCCTTCTCATGACTATTTTTATGACTTTTGAAGAATGCTTAAATAATATTGCTGGGTAAGAATACTTATTTTATACAAAAGCATTAGAACACATGTCATGATTCATTTGTATAAGTATTGCGAGAATGAAAATATAAATTATTGAAACTTTACATATGCATGTATGTATTTTTTTATCTCATTTGTTCCTTCATGATTTATTACTGGTAATATTCTAAAACATATTTCAATAGTTAGTTACTACTAAATACCACATTAAAGAATCCTTTGACCAGATGATCAACTCTCAACCTTGTCACGAGCAATATAACAAACACAATAACTTTTGGACTATCTATAGCAAATGAAGTCATTGAACAAAAAACTAGCGATGCTAGATTAGTTACGTTAATACGAGAATCCAGACCAAGCAATCATGACTTGCATCTTACACGCATCGACATTAAGATTGCCTAAACTTCTACCGACATACTTTGGCTTGAAAACTATGTCATCTCTTGTGGCAACTTGATCACCCTCTTCGCATTGTAACACGATAGAGACCTTGAGTTCTTCTTCACCATCAAATTTGGCAGAGACAACACGTCGTGAAAGAGTAATTGTGCCATCATCAGCAACATGGAATTCACCATATCGGAAAGCAAGCAACACAACTTCCTCATCATCTATGCTAGCAGTACTAGCCGTGATCACACCTTGAAAACCACCAGGTGGCAATGATGACCCACCAATGAGTCGCACACTGATTGTCGCCTCCACAGAGTTGGTCATGTGGTGGAATCTACACTGGAGTGTGCTACGTTTGCTGGTGTAATCTTCATGGAAAGAACAATACATACTTTCTTTTAAGAGTAAGGTTAGAAAACTTAGGTCTCTGTCCCGACTTTCAGTAGCGCCCTTAACTTTGAGCATGATCTCAATGCTCCCGGGGTCGTAACAGGTCCGAACGGCACGGGTAGGGCCCGTGAGTGTAAGATAGGGATACTGCACGCAACAGATATAATTAAGCTAAGCTTAGCATGGGTCCATCCACAATGAATAGAAAACACCGTAACAAGCTACACCGGTCCATCCACAAATAATTACCTCCTCCGTGATGGTTTGGCAATTATTTCTTGTGCGAGCATAGATAATATTACGCCTGCGGCCGTCCGCGACATCGCGTGCAGTGACCATGCCAAACACATCCAACGGCCACTGTAAACCTCCTGTTATTGCTGCAATTTTGATAGAAAAGATTTGCAAAGTATCTCTTGGGCCGCCGAAACAGTCAGGACGATTGTCGGTAAAACGCATAGGAGGGATGGGCGCTACACCGATCAAAGTACGTGGAGTTAGCTATAGATTGTTGGGAGTGTGGTGAAAATTAATAGTACGCCATTAGGAGGCTGCGTGCTTACTGATGTCCTGGGACGGCCACTCCCTGTAGGCGAAATAATCATGAGCGCGGCAGGCGTGAGAATCATAGTAGCGGTATTCGTTAGGACACCAATACTCCTCCGCCGATTGCCTTTTGCGCTCATGATCGTCCGCATCCATGGGGTGTTTCTCCGTTGGCGGCTCTTTGTTTTCCTGTCACAAAATAAAAGCCCTAGATCGCCTAGGGCTAGGGGGTTGGTGGTATTTAAATAGGACCGGCCGGGCTAATGGTTATTAAGCATCTCGGCCCGTCTCATGCATGGATCCATTGGGTTTAACCAACCAGGAGATTCTCCAGATAGGTCTACGTGCTGGCAAAAGGAACCAGCCGGAGTCCATGCGTATACAGATTGCATCCTATCCGTTCCGTGGATCCCATAAACCGATCAATATATATATACATCAAGGAGAGGCATTCCGGCGTACTATGTATCATACACGGCCGGCGGCGAGAAAGATGGACAGCGGCGACATGGCCGGAGCTGTCTCGTTGCCGTACCACGTCATTTTCAACATCCTCTCCAGGACGCCGGTCAAGTCCGTCTTCCGGTTCCGATGCGCGCGTCCAAGGGCTGGCGCAACCTCATCTACAGCCCGGTGTTGGCCGCCGCGCACCGGTTCCACAATGGTGCCCGGGCGTTATGCGCCATCAGCTGGGCCCAATTCGACCCCACACAGCGGGTCAGCAAATGGGCCATTTTGTGAATTTTTTTTTAAGAAATGGATTCATTTTGTGCTAAACTTTGCGAAAGGGCTGGTTTTGTGGTATAATAAATAGGTGAATGGATATTCACGTTATTGCTTTCTTGGGATCCTTTGTGTAACTGTGTTTAACGAACCAGGAGATTCTCCAGGTAGGTTTACTTGTTGGACAAGGAATAAACAGGGTCGATACACCAATTGCAAAAAAGAAAAAAGAGTCAATTACACCACAGGTGTCTGAACTTGGCGAGAAAAGTCAGTTTGATACTAATACTTGTGGGATACATTGAACCGGTGACAGAACTTGATTTGAGTGTGCATTTACGGTGCTAATCACGTCTGTATACGTACATGATGCTGATGTGGCACACCAGCATGGCACGGGGGCCACCCGTAAGTGAATGGGAGATGGGGCGAAGGAGTGTGGCCTGTTTTTTTTTGCAGAAAACACCTCCATTTTTTTCCTGTCAGGGAAAAGTCACTTGTTTTTTTCTTTCCTAAAAAAAGCTCAGAAACGTAACTTTGTCTTCATGACCCTTGGGGCCCACCCATCATGAAAAATATAAATATTATTTTATTTATAAAACATTTTTGAATTAACGTGTATATTTATATAATTACGAATATTATTTTAAATAAGAACATTATTAGAATTATGTGAACATTAATTTAAATAAGATTAGTTTAGAATTATATGAACATTATTTTAAATAAAGATATTTTATAAAGTGCATGAAATTTATTTTGAATAATTTATTTCCTTTTATTTAAATTATTTATAATTTACATAATACAACATAATTCTAAATTTATATTTTTTGAGGAACAATACAACATAATTGTAAGAAAGGAAAAAACTAACATTTGAAAAAGGGGCGCGAGGACAGCCGGCCATTTAAGCCTTATGTGCGCGCTGGCCTATAGTTCATCTCTACTCCTAATGTCTCAGTTGGTAGGTCGCGTTCCGGGTTTTATTTTCGTCCCACCTCACCCGGTCTTTTTTGGTACTTCTTTGGTACTTCCTCCAACCTCCCACCCGTTTTATTTCGCTGGTTTTTTTCGTCCCTCCCCCACCCCACCGGTTTAGTTTCGCGTCACCCTCTCACACAACGAAAAAAATCTTAACGGATCATAACTTTCCATGCTGGTGCAAGCTATTTTTTGTAATGTCTTTATGTGAAAGAATCAATCACGATCAATATCTAAATATCAAATCTAAATTAATTAACCTTACCTTAAATTGCTCAATCACATCAATTAGGAAACAAAATAACCGATTTTAAGAAAATATCTACTCTTAATGGAGGGTATTACATACCAAACATAGGTACGTCATTAGCTCGCTTCCTTCCTTCTCTTCCTTCGTCCCTCGGTCCCATGCTCGTGGCGCTGAAGTGGCATCGACAGCGATGGCGGCGAGGACAGACGTGGCAGCCCTCAAGCACAAACACGATCGCACCTCGGGTGCCGTCTCCCAAGATATGGGTGAGTTCTCATGATGCCCACCCTAAACCCTCACGTACTACAAATTCCTCAACCTCTACCATCTCGATTTCCTCCATGCTCTGATCCAAATGACGATGCAGCTCCGACCGATTGACAATGGAGGTTTGCCATCCTTCCTCTCAGCACCCACTCCCGGAGGAACGACACGCCATGCCGATCGAACCCGGTCGAGATCACTCACCAAGATTGCTATTCGAAGTTTTTGTCAAAAGTGAAGAGGGACGGATCTGCACTTTTGTTAATATCTCTACTCCTAATGTCTCAGTTGGTAGGTCGCGCTCGGGTTTTATTTTCGTCCCACCTCACCCGGTCTTTTTGGTACTTCTTTGGTACTTGCTCCCACCTCCCGCTCAGCCGAGACGGTTTATTTTCGTACTCCCTCCCACCTCCCAGGTAGTTCCCTCCACTTAAAAAAATCGAACCAACCAATCTCTACTCCTAATTGAGCAGTTGGTAGTCTCCGCCGGTCAATTTTCGTCCCACCACTTTTGTCCGGGTTTTTTCCGTAGGTTAACCGTCGTAGATTTTTTTCGTTGCCTCCCACACTTCGTCGGTTTATTTTCACTTCACCCTCTCACACAACGAAAAAAACTGAACGGATCAGAACTTTCTATACTGACGCAAATTATTTAGTAATGTATTTATGTAAAAGAATCAATCACAATCAATCTCTAAAGATCGAATCACGTCCATAACTTTCCTTCCTTGTTTGGGCAGAAACTGTTTGGTAGCAGAGATTAGGAAGCTTCCTATGAGTGTAGTAATAGAAAGTATTCTTTTTCTTGATGATTCGTTTCCATGCATGGTGATAGTAAATTATGCCAACATTCACCACTATTTATCAACGTCATTAATCGTATCCATTTCTACCCGTTTTAAGGGAATCTGCTCGCTATGTCTTTTTTAAGGGGATCCGCTCGCTAGGTCGTCGTCGCACGTTATTTTCACAAACAATCTCTACTCCTAATGGAGCAGTTGGTAGCCTCGTACGGTTTATTTTTGTCCTCCTCCCACCTCCCTTGGTTTTTTTTCATCCTCCCTCCCAATTTCGTTGGTTTTTTACGTCGGTTTTTACTCGCCCCCTCCCACCTCCCAATTTCACCCGGTTTTTATTCGTCCCACCTCCCACCACCCCCTCATACTGGTTCTTTTTCTCTCCACTCTTTCCTTGCAAACCAATAATTTCCTAACATACAAAAGATCACGAATCTATCTTTCCTTACCCGAACCAATCGCGCCCTACATCAGTGCATTTCTTTATTAAGAAAACTAACACGTAAATCTTAACGCATTGCAAACAAATCCCGTTATGGACCTAATTAATTTATTATGGAATCTATATGTGGTCGCATTGGTTCTTTTTCTCTCCACTCTTTCCTTGCAAACCACTAATTTCCTAACTTACAAAAGATCACGAATCTATCTTTCCTTACCCGAATCAATCGATCCCTACATCAGTGCATTTCTTTATTAAGAAAACTAACACGTAAATCTTAACGCATTGTAAAGAAATCCCGTTATGGACCTAATTAATTTATTATGGCATCTGTACGTGGTCGTAAAGAAATCCCGTTTTATTTTCGTCCCACCTCACCCGATCTTTTTTGGTACTTCTTTGGTACTTCCTCCCACCTCCCACCCGTTTTATTTCGCTGGGTTTTTTCGTCCCTCCCCCAGCCCACCGGTTTAGTTTCGCGTCACCCTCTCACACAACGAGAAAAATCTTAACGGATCATAACTTTCCATGCTAGTGCAAGTTATTTTTAGTAATGTCTTTATGTGAAAGAATCAATCACGATCAATCTCTAAATATCAAATCTAAATTAATTAACCTTACCTTAAATTGCTCAATCACATTAATTAGGAAACAAAGTAACCGATTTTAAGAAAATATCTACTCTTAATGGAGGGTATTACATACCAAACATAGGTACATCATTAGCTCGCTTCCTTCCCTTCTCTTCCCTTCGTCCCTCAGTCCCATGCTCGTGGCGCTGAAGTGGCATCGACAGGCGATGGCGGCGAGGACAGCACGCGGCAGCCCCTGAAGCACGAACACGACTGCACCTCGGGTCTGCCGTCTCCCAAGATATGGGTGAGTTCTCGTGATGCCCACCCTAAACCCTCACGTCCTACAAATTCCTCAACCTCTACCATCTAAATTTCGTCCATGCTCTGGTCCAAATGACGATGCAGCTCCGGCCGATTGACAATGGAGGTTTGCCATCCTTCCTCTCAGCACCCACTCCTGGAGGAATGACACGCCATGCCGATCGAACCTGGTCGAGATCACTCACCAAGATTGTTATTCAGAAGTTTTTGTCAAAAGTGAAGAGTGGGACGGGATCTGCACTTTTGTTAATATCTCTACTCCTAATGTCTTAGTTGGTAGGTCCCGTTCTGGGTTTTATTTTCGTCCCACCTCACCCGATCTTTTTTGGTACTTCTTTGGTACTTGCTCCCACCTCCCGCTCAGCCGAGACGGTTTATTTTCGTACTCCCTCCCACCTCCCAGGTAGTTCCCTCCACTTAAAAAAATCGAACCAACCAATCTCTACTCCTAATGGAGCAGTTGGTAGTCTCCGCCGGTCAATTTTCGTCCCACCACTTTTGTCCGGGTTTTTTCCGTGGGTTAACCGTCGTAGATTTTTTTCGTCGCCTCCCACACTTCGTCGGTTTATTTTCACTTCACCTCTCACACAACGAAAAAAATTGAACAGATCAGAACTTTCCATACTGACGCAAATTATTTAGTAATGTATTTATGTAAAAGAATCAATCACAATCAATCTCTAAAGATCGAATCACGTTCATAACTTTCCTTCCTTGTTTGGGCAGAAACTGTTTGGTAGAAGAGATTAGGAAGCTTCCTATGAGTGTAGTAATAGGAAGTATTATTTTTCTTGATGATTCGTTTCCATGCATGATGATAGTAAATTATGCCAACATTCACCACTATTTATCAACGTCATTAATCGTATCCATTTCTACCAGTTTTAAGGGAATCTGCTCGCTATGTCTTTTTTAAGGGAATCCGCTCGCTAGGTCGTCGTCGCACGTTATTTTCACAAACAATCTCTACTCCTAATGGAGCAGTTGGTAGCCTTGTACGGTTTATTTTTGTCCTCCTCCCACCTTTCCTGGTTTTTTTCATCCTCCCTCCCAATTTCGTTGGTTTTTTACGTCGGTTTTTACTCGCCCCCGCCCACCTCCCAATTTCGCCCGGTTTTTATTCGTCCCACCTCCCACCACCCCCTCGTACTGGTTCTTTTTCTCTCCACTCTTTCCTTGCAAACCAATAATTTCCTAACATACAAAAGATCACGAATCTATCTTTCCTTACCCGAACCAATCGCGCCCTACATCAGTGCATTTCTTTATTAAGAAAACTAACACGTAAATCTTAACGCATTGCAAACAAATCCCGTTATGGACCTAATTAATTTATTATGGAATCTATACGTGGTCGCATTGGTTCTTTTTCTCTCCACTCTTTCCTTGCAAACCACTAATTTTCTAACTTACAAAAGATCACGAATCTATCTTTCCTTACCCGAATCAATCGATCCCTACATCAGTGCATTTCTTTATTAAGAAAACTAACACGTAAATCTTAACGCATTGTAAAGAAATCCCGTTATGGACCTAATTAATTTATTATGGCATCTGTACGTGGTCGCATCTCTCCCCTCGTGAAAAAATCGCATCCATCGCCCGTTAAAAAGGAAATGAGAACATGAACGATCAATCCCACACCCTGCATCTTAGTAGCAAAAAATCGCCACCGCCTCTGCTACTGCGCCTCGCCGTGTGCCCGACTCGACCCATGCCTCGCCTGCATGGCTGGACGCCGCCGTCTCCACCGCCACGTACAAGAAAATGGTGGGCAGAACCATCCATTCAAATCGCACACCCCCACCCTCCTCCGCAATCCCTAGCCCCGCATCACTCTATCGCTTTCTCGCCTCTCTTTCCCCTCGATGTAGATGGTGCCGAGCGGCGGCCTCGAGCACCGGCAGTGCCGCCCTCTCTATCTTCGCTGCGTCGAGAGATGGGCCGAGGCTATCGTCGGTTCGCCGCCCACGATTGGGCCGCCTCCGGTTGTCGCGCACCACCGGCTCCACCTAACGTGCCCGACCCTCTCCGCTTTCGACCTTCCGGTGACCACATCCCTCCGCGCCTCCATCCATCATCCACAAGGCCACTCCCTGCACCCACCCTCCTAAATTCTCCATACCGGCGGACAATCACCAAAGATCCAAGTTGGCCCGATATCAATTTTCTTACATGCTTTCTTTATCAGTTGGTGATGGGAATGGGTTCCAATTTCTCTCTCTGACTGTGGATTCGCAGGCAAGAAGCGCTTCTACATGCATCCTCCTGTCGGTCCCTAAAGTACCAAGGTAAATGCTTGATGTTGCGTTTGTCTAGGATGATATATGTTGGCTCTGTTCCGGTTCATCCGAGCAGTTTGGTGACTAATTTACTGATAATTTAATTATATTAATTAAATGAGTCGGTGTATCGTCGTGCATTTATCTTGCCAGTAATGTTCTGTGATACTTTGATGCACTTTGGGAATTGTTTATCTTGTCTTCAGTGCAGAACATTTGTTTATTAATGCATGAGAAGAATCCTTGTTACTACCTTGAACCTGTTTTATAATCCATATTGTTATGCACTAGCGCGTGTGCGTGTGAAATAGATGGATTATGGTCCCATACCCAATAAGATGGATATGTGTGTGTGTTAGAGAGAGAGAGAGGGAGAGGGGGAGAGAGAGTGAGGAGGAGGGAGGGAGAGAGTGTGTGTGAGAATTTGATGGTAAAAAGGTCGCCAATGTCACTTGATATGTATGAGAATATTAAATATAATATTAACATAATTGATATTGAACTCTTAAAGTTAATGTGGCCCCGTTGCAACGCACGGGTGTTTTTCTAGTTAAACGTAGCTATCCACTTTCGAACCTCTGTGCGCAATATTTTTCATATTAATTGACTCCGTGTAATGTATCATGACGGGTGGTACAGGTGTATAGTGCATGAAATTATTTTTGAGGGGCTTTTTGTGAGAAAAATAAAAATTCCAGGGCGTTTTTGCAACAAAAAAAACCAGGACACACGCCCTCGTCCCCACCTCCCAGTCACTGACGGGTGGGCCCCGTACCATGCTGGCTCGCCACATCAGCACCCTGTACGTATACAAGCGTGAGTAGCACCGTAGATGCACGTCCAAGCCAAGTTCTGCACCGGTTCAATGTATGCTGCAAGTTTTAGCACCAAACTGATTTTTCTCGCCAAGTTTAAACACCTGTGGTGTAATTGACTCAAGAAAAAACAACAGACTCCATGCAAAGATTGCATCCCATCTATTCCGTGGATGGCATAATAAACCAATCAATATATACATCAAGCAGAGGGATCGCAACGTACTACTGCATCATATCATATCATACACGGCCGGCGCGGCGCAGCAACACAAGTACGGACGACGGCGCCATGGCCGGACGTGTAACGTTGCCGTACCATGCCATCTTCGACATCCTCTCCAGGACGCCGGTGAAGTCCGTCTGCCGGTTCCGATGCGCGTCCAAGGGCTGGCGCGACCTCATCTCCAGCCCGGTCTTCGCCGCCACGCACCGGCTCCACCATGGCCCGCTCCTCGTCGACTCAGGATGCTTTTCAGAGGAAGAGCCTGTCGGAGGCCGCGACATGCGGCTCATGGACATGGACGGCAACGTCCTAAGAGTCATCAAGGGCGCCGGTGGCTACGGGATGATGTGCACCACGAGCATCGACGACCTCATCTGCGTCAACGGAGCATGCTGCGACGGCGTCCAGGTGGTCGACCCGGCCACCGGGGAGGTGGTCGTGACCTGCCCACAGGTGGACGTGGTAGAGCACGACGTGTTTCCCTACACAGCGACCCGCTACTACAGCATCTTCGGGTTCGGCCGTGCGGCCCCGTCCGGTGAATACAAGCTGGTCCGCTACGTCGCCACCGACTGCACCGTTGAGGTCCTCACCCTAGGAGACAATAGGGGGTGGAGGAAAACACATGAGCCCCCGATCGAAAACCTCAACTTTAACTTGGGCTCCCCCGTCGTTATTGACGGCATCATGTACTTCTTGCAGAAACATGAGAAATATGTATACCATGATATACTACGCTGCTTCGACCTCGAGGGCGAGCGATGGAGGCCCGGCGTGATCCATGGACCGCTGAAAACCGTGGGCAAGATGAAGTGGAGCGAAACAATAGCGATGCGCATTACAGAGCTCAACGGCGCCTTTTGCATGGTACAGATGGTGGCCGATCGGTGGTACTGGAGGAAGGCTGAACGGCCGATTGTTCCGTCCACCAACATATGGATCTTGGAAGATTCCGTCAAGAGCAGCTGGATCAAAGCTTACACGATCACAATGGCCCAGTGCGTATGCCGTTATATGCCGCTGCGCGTAATGCATGATGGAAAACTGCTGTTACAATGCTCACTTGATTATGGGAAATCGTTGGTGCTTCAGATCTACGATCCTCGTACGGATACATGCACGCAAGTCACAGGGACTCCAGAGGATCTCGCCGGCAGAATTGGCGTTTGTAACTTGCGTTTGGACAGTCGTGTGTCTGCGAAGAATTCATTAGCACACTTTGTAGACCAAGCATTGTTCTTTCTTTCGGTAGCTAGCTAGCAAGGTGAAGCCATGAAAAACTAGAGGGTACGTTGGACATTTGTGATATTCTACATCATTGTTGAACTATATACAGGACGGTGATTTGCTAGCCCAAGAAAAACACACTATATATGAGGCATATGCCCATGCATGTCTGCCTGATGGCCAGCCATTTTTATGTCTTTGTATGGTCTTTATCGAAAAATGTCTTTGTACCGTCTATGTTTTGAGTGCCTGCTTTGTTGTGATTTGCTCACGAATCGGTTACATCTAAATACAACGAACAGACATGCACAAAAACTTTAGCAAAAGGCATGTGTCACATCCGTTTTCTCTCTTCTTTTATATTCTCAAATCCCACATGATACAACGCTCACGCACTCGCCCGTGCTTATATACACGAGCAGACGAGACCCAAAACCTAAACCTAAACATACCTGCTTTTGGACTCTAAAAGCTACACGGACAGTAAAACAAAAGTCACAACTTGTAGACCAAGCATTGTTGTTTCTTTCGGCAAGGTGTGGGCATGTAGAACTACAGAGAGTACCGTTCGACATTTGTGATATTCTACGTCATTGTTGAACTACTCCCTCTGTTCCCGAAATATAAGTTGTTAAACGAAATCCTAGTCAAATTTTTTTAGGCTACGAACTTTCCGGAGTTTCCAAATTTGCCCTCGCTCGCGACACGAACAGATCACCTCTGACGGGTCGCGTACAGCTCACCCTCTTCCTCGCTCGCCTTCTCCCTCTCGTACCCACCGCCGTCGGCGTCTTCCTCACTGCGCCCCACCACGTCGCTCCCCCATGCCGCCGCCGCCTTGCTCCCGCACGCCTTGTATCCGTCCTCTATTCCATTGCCGCGCTACCACCTCAGTAGGTTCCGTGGAGAAGATGGTGAGGCCAAGGTCAGATTTTTCTGGCCATGGGCGGCGGATCTGCAAGCGGCAGGGCTAGATCCTTCGCTTCTTCTACCGGAGTGTAGCGGCGAGGACGGCGGTGGCGGGGCCCACGAACACGATATTTTAGGTGCCGGCGACGAGCTTCTGGGCGGCGGAGCCGCTGGTTCTACGTGCGCTGGTGCTACTGCAGCGGCGGCTCGAGCGTCGAGCCCATCGCCCTGCTTCCCTCCGACGACCCCGACGACACAGTCCGCCTGCCCCCCGTACGGAGTTGGCAGTGGCAGTGGCGAGTCCGCAGCCGGCGGTGTGGGACCAGTTCAAGGAGGAGGTGGGGATCATGGAGGGGAGCTGCGGGAGGAGGTGGAGATCAAGAAGCGACTGCTGGTCCATGCCCGTGAGAATGGGAATGGACATGGCCATGTCAATGGAGGAGAAGCAGAGGAGGACAATGGGAAGGGCCCAAGGTTGCTGAAGAGGAGCAGCAGCCGCACATGAGTATCCGAAGGTGACTCCTTTGTTTCTTACCCATCCCCTTCCTTCCACTGTTTTGGATGATGAACTTGCTGCTGCTTAATTACTGTAATTTCTTTCTCATGGAAAGAAGAAGAAGAAGAATGGAATTTAATTGGATGGTCCATTTCATCATGCTTAATTAGCTGTAAATGTGTCCCCCTTACTGAAGAAGATAAGAATCCATATGTGTTATGCAAAACTAACTTTGTCATCTTGTAAGAGCTCTAGGCAGTGTCTGGAGGGTGAAAAATACTGTTAATTTTCTTGCTCTGTAAATTACTGGATTGATTTACAACATCCATCCTTTACTCTGTCCATGTCATTGTTGTTTACCCCTGGGAGTATTTTTAACTTAAAAATCTCTGGTGAACTACCATTTGGAGTACATATGCTTGCTCTGTTAATTTTCTTGGATTATTTCTTGGAGTATTTAACAAGATTGCTTGGAGTATTTAACAAAGTTCTTTCAGTACATAGTCAAAGCTACTCCAATAGTACATAGTCAAAGTTACTCCAACAAGATTGCTTGGATTATTTAACAAGATTTAACTTGTCAACATTTAACAATATTTGTCAGTAAGTATTCTGTACATGCAAGTGTTCTGAACATACTTCTGAATATTTCCAGATTCTGAACATGCAAGAAAATCTGCAGGAGTAAACAAGTTCTTTCAGTAGATATTGCAAGTGTTTGTTCTGAACATGTACTCTTACTGAAGATATTGTAAGTGTTTGTTCTGAACATGTATGCTTATTGAAGATATTGCAAGTGTTTGTTCTGAACATGTACTCTTACTGAAAATATTGCAAGTGTTCTGAACATGTACTCTTACTTTGCTTGGAGTAATTAACTGGACATCTTGGAGTACTTTAATCATAAATTATTTGCAGAAATTCAGTGAAGTACTGTACTCGAGTGTGCATTAATTACATAAACTTGCTTGCTGTTAACTGTTGTAGCATTAGGAGTAGTTTTACTGCAGTACTGCTTGAACTACTCCAAGCATTAGGAGTACTGTAAATGGAGTGCTTGCATCAGGAGTAGCAAGTGCAGCAGTAGCCCTAGATCCAGTAGCTGCAATAATGAAACCTTTTCAAACAAAAATGATCATACAAATGAAGTAAAAATAACTTTCCAGTTAATTTAAATTAACCGAAGCTTTTCCAGTTAATTAAAATGAACTGAAGCCTTGTTAATTAGGGAAGACAACAGTAGTATAGCAGTGCAGCAGGAGTACTTTGTTTTAGAGTATTAACTGAAACTTTTTCATCTACATCCACACTACTTATAAAAGATCAAACATTATCTTCTCTAAATGCACGCGATAAAACGTACACAGACCCATTATCGCCGTCCGATTAGATCCACTAAACACAATCAACAGCTAGCCGTAATCTAATCTGTTCTGTGTGTACATTTAGCAATTTACTTTCACTGACCATACTCCACTGCGGAGAAAAACACAAAATCCCACGCCGGTCGATTAGGAACGGAAAAACTAACGTCCACACGTGTGGGCGTTTGCACATCGCCCACACGCCTCCATCATCACTCATTTTGCCACGTATGAACAGATGACATCAGCAAAAATCTTTTTGGTTTTCGGCTTAAAAATATTTTATCTCCTAATTAAAAAAGCAAATTAAAAATTTGTTTTCACCATTAAATCCGTCTCGATGAGATTTTCAAAACTAGACCCCATGTTGATATGTTTCGACGAAATATTTTTTTGTCCAAAAGTTGCCATGATGTTTACACTGTAGATGCCATGGTGCTTAAACTAAAGTTGCCATGTGGCAATTTTAGTTTGTAGATCATGGCAATTTTAGTTTTTGATGATGGCAATTCCAGTATTTTGACCATGAGAATATTTTTTTGCATCAACCATGTCAATTTTAAGTGCATGTATCATGTCAATTTTAGTTTATGGTGCATGGCAAGTCTAGTTTCTTAATTCTCTGTTTTATAATATGTCAAAATTTACATTTTAATATAGAAGAAAATAGCTAAAACATAACATGTCAGCTTTAGTGTAAACATCATGTCAATTCATGTGCAATAGATATGGCAACTTTTAACAAAAAAAAAATTCATCGAAATATATTGATATGAGATCTAGTTTCGAAGATCTCGTCGTGAGGGATTTAATGGTGGAAACGGATCTTCAATCGAATTTTTCATTTAAAAGATAAATATTTTAAAAACTGAAAATACAAAAAGATTTTCACATGCATGCGGTGACATGGCGTACTCTATATGTTATAGGACGTGTGGGCGGGTTTGGCTCCTACCCATTGTTTTAAATAGCCCGCTATTGCTCCGCTATAGCACGCTATAGCATTTATAAAAGTTCTTGCGCTAAGAGACATTGGTCCAAACAAACGAATAAATATTTTAAATAGCGCGCTATAGCTCTGCTATAGCACGCTATAGCGTTTAGGAGAGGTTTGCCGCTAAGAGTCTTAGCGCGCTATTTAAAACTTTGCTCCTACCACACGTGTGGGCGTTAGCGTTGTCCATTAAGAAACAAATCACAGACGCATAGGAAACAAATCACGGGAACAGCGTATCATCTCAGGAATCGTGAGTTGCTGCCGCCACCACGCACGCCAATCACGGTGGGGGACGCGCGAGGAGGACCTGCGACTTCCTCAGGGTACACACGACGGCGCACGAGCGGACGGGCGCGGTGCCACCGGCGACAAGTCCGACGAGGACGAAGGACTTCCCTCAGGTAACTCTCCTCCTCCTTCCTCGCCCTACTCTCCATCCAGTCTTGCCGCTCAAGCCCAGACGCCCTCTCTATCTCCCCCTGTTTGTCTTTCGTCGCCTGCGGCGACCTCCAACCTCTGCTCAGGATACCATTGCAGTCGCCCAATCAAAGCATAACAGAGACCACATGAGCCACTCAATTCCTAGGGATTGAGTCCCTTCTAATCCGTCTCCCCCCTCATCTCTATGGGTAACATGAGAATAACACTGAAATCTTACGAGTAGATTGCAGCTGAACCAAATATTGCACTCTAACAGTCTGTTTAGGCTGAAGCAAGTCAACCTTACTGATTACTCATGAAGAACCACCTATTTGCAACTTTGTGGCTCCTTATCACGGCCAATCATGCCGCCGAGCAATAGATCAGTAACCCCATTCGTCTAGATTGAGCCTCCCTTTGCGGCTCGTGTTGTGGCCGCCGTTCTCGGGGATGTGGGATCCACATCCGCCAGCCAGTCCAAATGTGTTGTTAATTTCATTCTTCGGGTCCGTTAGGATTTCAGAATCAGGTTTTTGCCCCCTTGCTAATTTTCGTTGAATACAACACTTTTCAAAGACAAAGCATGACCGGTTGATGGTTTTATGTTCATTCAAGTATGCACTGCATGGCCGATGGTTGTTAGCAGAGGCATGAATTGTAGGGAACTGCAGTGCAATGGAGGGAATAGGTGGTATGAACAACTTTGGCAGTGGCTGCTACGTTTGTGGCCACTGCTTCCTAAGGTTATTGTGTTGGGTTGTCTTACTACACCACTTGCCTAATATACCTGTTGCTTGGATGATGCAACTTGAATTTCATGTGAGAAGGCATTACTTGTTGTCCGACGCAACTTGAATTTCATGTGAGAAGGCATTACCTGTTGTCCAACATAGCGCATTGCACGTGCCGGATACTTTATCTGAAAGTCTGAATACTTGCTTAATATGTGTCTGACTGCTTACATCAAGATTATATTTTCTCTCTTGCAAATATGAGAAATTTTATCTCTATCTGATACTTGTACTTCTGATTTTGCCTGCAATTTTTTGATCATAGTGAGCCGACTAGCAGCATGCCAGTAAGGCTCAAAGCAGTGCCGGACAAAGAGCACATTCCATTCCATTCCATTCTAATAGGGTAACTGGGCTAAATCAATAAAGTTTGATTAATGGGACCTATTTTACCGGCTCTACGTACCTTGCAGGTTAATTAGAACAACAACCGCCTCTTGTTCATGTCATACTGTTAACCATGCGTTTTTCTCTTGATTTATGGTCATAGGGCTGCTAAGATGCCATTGGCTCATTGATTATAACGGACGTATCAGGGATTTTGACGGCTGGTGCAAAACAGTGTCCTAAGAATGTGTCTGTCAAAGATTGGATCTGTGGCATTTTAGAAGATCCATAGTGGCGCTTATCCCCGACTTGTTGTTTAGACTGATGAGTGGCTGTACAGGTAACCTTTTTGCCTATTCACACAAAAAAATAACATGTTTGCCTATAGATGCACCACACAAGTAAGCTCTGGGATTTGGATGACACTCATCTGTTCAGTTAGTTAGATGCAGTGTCGCTTTCACCTAGCTGTAGGAACTAACCAAGGCAAAGCTAAATTATACCTTGTTGTTTCATTACTCTTTTTCATTGATTATTGGTTGATAGTCTTCCTCCTCTTCTTTTTTATGGAAGTTCATCACCATACCCATGAAAAATATATGATGGATACATGGAATTATGTGGGTGACTTGAATTACTGTGCCCTTTTTTCAGCTTTTTTGGAATCAACATTCAGTACAAATGATGTTGAAGTATAGCGATGAAGACAATAGCTTCTAAAGCCTTCATCTATTTTCCGTACTTTGTCAGTTGTTTCACTGAAATAAAGAACCATTGTGGTGTATCAAATATTATCATACTATTGTGTTTAAAATCGTTTCTCCTTCTGGATGACATATTATATTGCTTAAACCTATTTTATCATTATTGTAACTTCATTTGGGAACGCAATGTTTGGACTTCAATGTCTTTCCGCTCTAATTTCAACTTCATTTAGACCAGTGAGATGCTTTGATTTGGATGTTCATCTATTCCCATTAAATGACTTATACCACAAAATCTCTGAAAGTACATTCATGGAGCTATGCAAAAAACAGAGGATGGGACTTGTAATTAAAAATTATTTTGAATGTAACCATGAGATATGGGTAGAAGCAATGAATGATACGGCCACATAAATAACTAAAAATGATTAGTGGGTAGTAGCTACATATATTACGTATATTCGTTTGCACATTCATTTGTCCATGTGATTTTTTTGGCCCAACAAATGCTAGTGCAGTGATCATCATATTGTTAGTGCTTGCAGTGTTTCAGTCTATGATCATCAAATTATTTGTGCTTGTAGTGATCTCCTGGAGTTAGTTTCAGCAGAGAGAGGAGATGAACCTGGGCAGCAGCCGAGCCTCAACCTGGGCGTGGGGGAGGAAGAGCCCAGCACTAGGTCGCATCCACCTAGGCGCGCGTGGGCCAGGAGGAGCGCCTGGGCGTGCGAGGACGTAGATGGAGATGGAGGTGGACTGGAGCGCCTGGCCAGAGGCGAGGGCGGGGCAGAGGCGGAGGGTGGGGCGTAGATGGGGGTGGAGGTAGAAGACTAGAACCAGGTGTATTGACGTCATTTCGCAGGTTTTCACCTGGTCGGAACAAGGACACTGTCATGGTTCTAAGTCTGACAGTAGAAAGGGGGTAGGTATGGAGAGGCAAGATCTTAGCTATGGCGAAGATGTACACACGAGGTTTGCGAGTTCAGGCTCTTCTCGGAGGAAGTAATAGCCCTACGTCTCGGTGCCCGGAGGCAGTCGATTGGATTATGTGTGCTGTTTTACAGAGGGTGAGAACCCTTGTGCCAGAGGAGGGGGGTGGCTTATATAGAGTACGCCAGGACCCCAGCTCCCCTCTGTTACAAGGAAACTAATGTACATAAAGTAAGGGGCGTTATTGGTAACGCCAACATTAAGTACTCTTAATGCTCACGAAGACTAAGGAGTAAATATCCGGCCGTTGCGTACTCTTCCGACTCCTGGTCTTCGATATGGTCAAGTGACCTTTGTGGTCGACTGACGATAAGTAGCGACCGTTGAGTGGTGTGACCATCGAGTGGATTGCACTCGATGTATGAGATTGGTGCTCTTCCGTTGACTCTTGGTCTTTCCATCTTCTAGGGTAGTGACCTTGGGTAGGATGTATAGGTCGAGCCCATGACCCTACCCTGGGTCTGTATCCTCGTCAGTAGCTCCCGAATGGATTAAGGTGTGAGAGGAAAGTAAGACAACTTTTTTACTTGTCCCGCGCTTTGTGTCTCCGCGAGTGTTTCCTGCTAGACTGAACGCCTGCGTTGGTACTTCGGAGTCGACTCGGATACCTTGATCCATTCAGAAGGTTGTCGATTGAACTGGTGGCTTCATGCGTCTAGTGTCGTGTGGGAGTGCGAGATCTCGAGCGTGATTGCCCGCGGGGGATCCCGGATTCGGCGGGATACGAAATTTCGGGGGTGCGCGCGGGTAGGAGGGCGCCGAAAAAGGGGGACCGGGATAAGCAGCGACTCCTCGATCATCGCGCCGCCTTTTTTGCCCCGTTCGCTGTGCAACTGTAGCAGGATTTGACGGGATTGCCCGGCCCCACGCGTCAGTCACTCAGAAGTGAACCTTTATAAGGCGACGGGGCCGGGGTGCTTGCACTGTACACGCCTGCCTCTTCTTCTTTCTCCGCTCCTCCACCGCACCAAGCGCCTCCGCTTCCGACACCGCCGCTCTCCCACCATGGTGAAGGACAAGACGGCGGCGCTAGAGCGCGCCAAGAAGGCGACGGGGGCGGCGAAGGGTAAGAAACCAAGCCGCGGATCATCATCGCGCTTGGGGCTGCCGCCGGGCTGGATCCAAGGCGATTGGATCCGGTCTTCGATCCGGCAGGAGGATCTGACCGATCTGGAGGAGTCTAGGATGATTGCAGCGGGGGCGGCAAGGCTGCCGAAGGGAGAGACGGAGCCACAACCTCGACCGGGTGAGTGTGTCTTGCTCGCTACTCATGTCGATCGGGGTTTCTCGCTTCCTCCGCACCCTTTCTTCCGTGGGTTTTTGAACTTCTTCGGGGCACAACTCCATCACTTTTCCCCTAATACCATCACGTATCTAGCCGCTTTTGTGTCGATGTGTGAGATCTTCTTAGGGTGTCGACCGCACTGGGGTCTCTTCAAACATATCTTCACCATTCGCTCCCAGTCAGTTAAAAAGGCGAATTCGAGTGACTCGAAAACCCAAGTTATCCAGATGTGCGGGGGCTTAGGTATCCAAAAGAGGAATAGGAGTGCTTTCCCTGCTGTGACCCTCCCTGAATCTGTTAGGGGTTGACAATCGTCCTGGTTCTACTGTCAGGACGTTGCGACTCCAGGTCAGTCGACCGGTCTTCCTCCTTTTTCATTCGACCGTGTCCAGACTCCTGCCCCACTGAAGGTTACTGCTACCGAGACCATGGAGACGAGGATGTTAGTGGACCGAGTGGTCCAGCTCATCAATGATGGTGTCACTGGCCTGGACTTGCTAGAGGTGTTCCTTGCTCGGCGTATCCAGCCCCTCCAGGCCCGTGACCACCCGATGTGGTTGTATTCTGGACCGGGCGACACCACTCGGGTCCATCCAGAAGAAGTGCCGCTCAACACCGTGGCCTTGTGGTTGAAGAGTATTACGGGTAGTCAAGATAACCCTAGAGGATCCAGGCGAGTCGTCCCTTTCGGAAGTAACAACCCACCCGACAAGGTACATTCTCCGTTCTGACTGTTTTCCGCTTGCGTTCCGACTGCGCTCGATGTTGGCTGACTCTTGTCTTGACCAATTTGCTTTGCAGGTATTCACCGAGATGTACTCAATGCCCAACGACGAGCAGGCTTTGGTGCAGGACCAGGAGGGGGAGGACAGTGCGGAGAAGAGTGGCGAGTGGGAGTCCCTGGGAGGGGAGGAAGAGGAGAGAGCGAGGAGTCAGACGAAAAGGAAGAGGTCGACTCGCCGCCGCGCTCCGAGCGTCGATCCAAGCAGCAACACGATCCGTCCAGCGGTCGTGTGAAGAGTGCGGCTCCAAGTGCCGCCACCTAGAAGCGCGCTCGGACGTCGACTCCGGAGCCGACGGAGAAGGTGGCTAAGCAGCCTAAAGTCGCCCCCTCCAAGACCCGAAAGACATTTCTGTGAATCAAGATGGATGTCCCCGTTGCCTCAGGGTGGGTATCTTGTTTGCGTTTCTGTAAGTCGACTGAAGGTTCTCTCGACCCGACTGACTAATCCTTGTGTCCTTCCAGCCCCGCCTCTGCTGCCACTGACATGGACGTTGACAAGGCACCAGAAGATGAAGAAGCTACCTCACGAGCTGGTAAGTTCATTCAGCCCAGTTCTGTTTAACTGAGTGGGTGGTCGACTGACTGAAAATTTGATACTTCTCTTCTTATGTAGCTCCACAAGATATCGTTGTGCTCCCTGATGACGAGGAAGAAGAAGTGCCTCTACAGGAGAGGAAGAAGAGTGGAGGTTCGAGCAGAAGGAGACTCGAAGTCCAAATCCCTCAGTCGACACCGGCACCAGAGGCGACAGCTCGGGCTAACGTCACATTTGCTAACCCGTTGACGACTGATCGTCCGTTGGGGTCGACTGCACAGACACCTGCTGCACCAGTGCAACTCCACTCGTCTGACCCGGCCGCTACTTTGACTCCTCTGGAGCCATCCCTCTTTGCTACATATCAAACTCCGGATGACTCGCCGAGTGCCGCTAGGGAAGCTCTTCGCCAGGCGAATCTTGTCATGGAGCAGGTGAAAGTGATGCATGAAGCTAGTCAGATAGCTTACAATGCCAGCACTGCCCTTCAGACCAATGTTCAGGTCAGTAAACTTCCGACTGAATTTTTGAACGTTGCTTTATATCTGATCACCCACTGGGGTGTCCCTTCGTTTAGAACTGAAGAAATCTCTGATTTTGCACTTTTCGAATTAGTGGGGGCACGTCGAGTGCACCCACTGGGTGTAGTCCCCGAGACCACGGTCGGCTGCTGACAGTCGACTGAGGTCTGATGAGTGTTGATCATTCTGTCTCTTTTTTTAACTCTTCGCTGAGTATTCTCTTCGCTGAGTATTGATCTGATCCAGTGGGGGCACGCTAAGTGCAC
Source organism: Aegilops speltoides (assembly GCA_021437245.1). NCBI lineage: Eukaryota > Viridiplantae > Streptophyta > Magnoliopsida > Poales > Poaceae > Aegilops > Aegilops speltoides. Next base: position 42,518,804 of record CM038143.1, on the reverse strand, counting down.
CCATTGGGTGTAGTCCCCGAGACTACTATTGAATATTTGATTCGGCAGTAGTCTGAGAGTAAATCTTTTCCTTCACTGTTACTTGTATGTGTCGACTGACATGTCTGTCTTTCTGGCTGCGGAGGTCTTGTTATCTTGGAGCTCGTCTCACCGAATTAAAGAAGAAGCATATCAGTGTTGAACTTGATCTCGAACTTGCGAAGAAGAATCTGAAGAAAGCTCAAGAAGAAACAGCCATCATGGGAGGTAATCACTCGGTCATTTTGTCTGCTTTGTAGCTTCACCCTTGGCGCTGGCTTTTCTTTTAGTCTCTTTGAACCGAGTGAATTCACACAAGCAGATGTGCGTAGTGAAAATCGCCAACTTCAGTCTCGTATGAAGAGTGTTGTTTCTTTAGAGAGGATGAAAGAAGCTCTGGAGCAGAAGGATCTGGACTTGGCAGCTGCTCAAAAGGAAGCGCGCGAGAAGACGAAGCTTGCGGATGAGAAGCTGGCTTCAGTCGGCAACTTGGAGGATGAGAACGCGACATTGAAGACGGCTGTCTCGGACGCTAATCATGAAGTCGAGCAACTGAGGAAGGACAAGGAGAACTTGACTGCTGAAGTTGAGGGCCTCAGGACCAAGACCGGCAAGCTAGAGTCTCATTTAGAACAACTTGCGGCAAAGCTTGTCCTGAAGCTTGAAGGTATGTCTATTCAGTTAAATAACCATCGTCGACTGGGATTTGCAATATTGTCGACTCATTGTTCGTTGTGATGAAACAGAACTCTGTTAGGACTTCGAGGTTGAAACTGGACGGGTCGAGACAGGTCTCGACCCCATCAATTGCCCCATGAAAGATGAAGTCGCGATGAACTTGCTTCGACTGGAATCGCGCTTGGATGGTGCAGTCGACTATCTGGTTCGGCTGAAGGCGGCGATGGTCCAAGTGGACGCCGAGCTCTGGCCTCAGGCAGAAATATCTCGAGACCTCGAGTCCTTGATGACTCGGCTAAACCAGATTGCAGACTGAGTGCAAGAGTGGAAGAAATCTTCTGCGCGCTGTGGGGCTGACGTCACCTTGTCTTTGGTCCGAGTGCACTGCAAGGAGGCCAAGGAGGACAAGCTGGCAGCTCTCAAAGTGGCAAACACCAAGAAGCACTCCTTCCAGGACTTCATGGACACTTTCCTTGAGGCAGCCACTCGCGTCGCCGACAGCATCGATCTTGACAGCTTCTGCGACCCGGCCAGTCCTTCTCCCGCCGAGTGATTAAAAAACATTATGTCACCGCTTTTATTTGCCTCGGAAATCTGAGTGGATTTGTAATCGTTAAAACTCCTTCGGGCCTGACGCCCGAGCACTTTATTTTGCAGTTAAGAAACTTCGGATTTATCACCCCTCATATTGCGTCTGTCTTCAAATGAAATTCGCCTTTCTCTCGAATTATTGTCCGTTTGTTTAATGCAGCTTCTGGAGAAGAATGGCCAGTCGCTTGATCGAGCGATCTTTGAGTAGCATTGATCAGTTCATCAGCAAGGCACTCAGCAATGGTCTTGACGTTCCGATCGATGGATCTGGTGATCCTTGCTCAGCATTGATCAGCTCATCAGTGAGGCATTCAGCAATGGTCTTGACGTTCCAATCGACTGATCTAGTGATCCTTGCGCAGCATTGATCAGCTCATCAGCAAGTTACTCAGTAATGGTCTTGACGTTCCTGTCGACCAATTGGGTAAGGTTTTCAAAACTTAGGCGAGTACGAGACTGCAGCTAAGCCCCCGAGTGAGAGGATTGCTCTTCACTTGGTAGGATTCTTTGAAACTTAGGCGAGTACGAGACTGCAGCTAAGCCTCCAAGCGGGAGGTTCGCTCACCACTCGGTAGGATTTTTTCAAACTTAGGCGAGCACTGGGCTGCAGCTAAGCCCCCGAGTGAGAGGACTGCTCTTCACTCGGTAGGATTTTTTCAAACTTAGGCGAGCACTGGGCTGCAGCTAAGCCTCCGAGCGGGAGGTTCGCCAACCACTCGGTAGGATTTTTCAAACTTAGGCGAGCACTGGGCTGCAACTAAGCCCCCGAGTGAGAGGATTGCTCTTCACTCGGTAGGATTTTTTCAAACTTAGGCGAGCACTGGGCTGCAGCTAAGCCTCCGAGCGGGAGGTTCGCCAACCACTCGGTAGGATTTTTCAAACTTAGGCGAGCACTAGGCTGCAGCTAATCCCCCGAGTGAGAGGATTGCTCTTCACTCGGTAGGATTTTTTCAAACTTAGGCGAGCACTGGGCTGCAGCTAAGCCCCCGAGTGAGAGGATTGCTCTTCACTCGGTAGGATTTTTATCACTTAGGCAAGCACTGGGCTGCAGCAAAGCCTCCGAGCGGGAGGTTCGCCAACAACTCGGTAGGAATTTTCGAACTTAGACGAGCACTGGGCTGCAGCTAAGCCCCCCAAGTGAGAGGATTGCTCACCACTCGGTAGGATTTTTATCACTTAGGCGAGCACTGGGCTGCAGCTAAGCCCCCGAGCAAGAGGCAGACTCACCACTCGGTAGGATTTTTATCACTTAGGCGAGCACTGGTCTGCAGCTAAGCCCCCGAGTGAGAGGCGGACTCATCACTCGATGGGATTTTGATCACTTAGGCGAGCAGTGGGCTGCAGCTAAGCCCCCGAGTGAGAGGCAGACTCACCACTCGGTAGGATTTTTATCACTTAGGCGAGCACTGGCTGCAGCTAAGCCCCCAGTGAGAGCGGACTCATCACTCGGTAGGATTTTTATCACTTAGGCGAGCACTGGCTGTAGCTAAGCCCCGAGTGAGAGGCGACTCATCACTCGGTAGGATTTTTATCACTTAGGCGAGCACTGGCTGCAGCTAAGCCCCAGTGAGGAGGACTCGTCACTCGGTAGGATTTTTATCACTTAGGCGAGCACTGGGGCTGCAGCTAAGCCCCCGAGTGAGAGGCAGACTCATCACTCGGTTGGGTTTTTTATCACTTAGGCGAGCAGTGGGCTGTAGCTAAGCCCCCGAGTGAGAGGCAGACTCGTCACTCGGTAGGAGTTTTATCGAATCGACTTAGGGGAAATAGATTCGCGGCTAAGGTAATGTACACAAAAGAAATAAACAACAACTATTCAGGGGGAGTAAATTATGTCTCTTGATAGTAAAACTAAAAGGTATTTCTCATTACATCTGATCGGTCTAAACATTTAAGAATAGAAAGGGCGGAGCAGATCCGCATTCCAGGCGCGCGGCTCATCTTTATTGTGTTCGATGTTAAAGAGACGATACGCTCCGTTGTGGAGCACCTTGGTGATGACGAAAGGGCCTTCCCAAGCGGGGGCGAGCTTGTGTGGCTTTTGTTGATCCACTCGGAGGACCAAGTCCTCTTCCTGGAACGCACGACCCCTTACGTTCTTGGCATGGGAACGACGCAAGTCTTGCTGGTAAATGGTCGACCGGATCAAGGCCATCTCTCTTTCCTCCTCCAAGAGGTCGACTGCATCTTGTCGAGCTTGCTCTGCTTCTTCTTTTGAGAAGAGTTCGACTCGGGGAGCGTTGTGGAGCAAATCGCTCGGCAAGACGGCTTCGGCTCCGTAGACTAGAAAGAATGGAGTCCGTCCAGTTGACCGATTTGGGGTTGTCCTCAGCCCCCAAAGCACTGATGGTAGTTCGTCGACCCAAGCCCCTGCCGCGTGCTTGAGGTCACGCATTAACTGAGGCTTCAGCCCTTTGAGGATCAATCCATTCGCTCGTTCCGCCTGTCCATTCGACTGGGGATGGGCGACCGAACCGTAATCAACCCTCGTGCCTTGGGAGGCGCAAAAAGCTTTGAACTCTTCAGAATCGAAGTTCGAGCCGTTATCCGTGATGATGCTGTGTGGGACGCCATATCTGAATATAAGTTCTCTTATGAAACTCACGGCTATGCTTGCTTGAAGGCTCTTGATGGGCTTGGCTTCGATCCATTTGGTGAACTTGTCGACTGCTACCAACACATGTGTAAATCCACTCCTGCCTGTCCTCAGAGGTCCAACCATGTCTAGACCCCAAACAGCTAAAGGCCAGACGAGAGGAATAGTCTTCAGAGCTGATGCAGGTTTGTGGGACATGTTGGAATAAAACTGACAACCTTCACACCTGTCCACTATTTCCTTCGCCATCTCGTTAGCGTCCGGCCAATAAAACCCAGCTCGGTATGCTTTGGCTACGATGGTCCTAGAGGACGCATGGTGACCACAGGTCCCCGAATGGATATCGTTAAGGATCATTCGGCCTTCTTCGGGCGTGATGCACTTCTGGCAGGCTCCAGTTACACTCTCTCTGAACAACTGTCCTTTTATCACAGTGAAGGCTTTAGATCGTCAGACGATCTGTCGAGCCTCTTCTTCATCCTCTGGGAGTTCCTTCCTAAGAATGTATGCAATGTATGGTACTGTCCAGTCGGGAGTGATGACCAAAATCTCCATCGACCACGGCTGGGACTTCAACTTCAGTCGGATCCGTGGCACTCTTGGGCTGCGGTGACTCTTCGGTGAAAGGATCTTCCTGAACCGAAGGCGAATGGATATGTTCCAGAAACACATTTCGGGGAATAGCTTCCCTCTTTGAGCCTATCTTGGCCAACTCATCTGCAGCTTGATTTTTTAGTCGGGGTACCTCTTCTCCAGCTTTCTCACTGCATTGCAATAACCTGTCATGGCTGGGCTCCTGACATCCCATTCCTTCATCAATTGGTTAACCACCAAATCTGAGTCACCGTAGACCATAAGGCGACAGACGCCGAGTGAAATGGCCATACGCAACCCATACATAAGTGCTTCATATTCGGCTTCATTATTGGAAGAATCAAAATGAATCTGGAGAACGTAACTAAGTCTGTCTCCGCGGGGGGATACCAAAACTACTCCAGCACCTGAGCCATTCAACATCTTGGAGCCATCAAAGAACATAGTCCAATGCTCCGAGTGAACTTGAGTCGGCAATTGCAGCTCAATCCACACGGCAAGGAAATCTGCAATTGCTTGGGACTTGATGGCCTTCTTTGCCTCGAACTTGATATCTAATGGAAGGAGTTCAATCGCCCATTTAGCCACTCGACCAGTTGCATCTCCGCTATTCAGAATTTCAGATAGTGGCACGTCGCTGACGACTGTAATGGAGTGGTCAGAGAAATAATGCGCCACCTTCTTCATGGTCAAGTAAATTCCATAGACAAGCTTCTGATAATGTGGGTATCGTTGCTTGGATGGAGTCAAAACTTCAGAGAGATAATAGACTGGGCGTTGAACTTTGTAAGCTTCCCTTCTTCTTCTTGCTCGACCGTGAGTATTGTGCTGACAACTTGTCCAGTGGCTGCAATGTAGAGCAGTAAAGGCTCTTTGCTGATTGGCGCAGCGAGCACCGGCTGGGTGGAAAGCAGGGTTTTGAGCTCTGCAAACGCCGCTTCAGCTTCATCAGTCCACTCGAACTTATCAGACTTCTTCATCAATCGGTAAAGAGGCAGGGCCTTTTCACCGAGATGAGAAATGAATCGACTCAGGGCGGCCAGACAACCAGTCAGCTTCTGAACGTCATGCACTCGCACGGGGCGTTTCATTCGGAGGATGGTGTCAACTTTTTTCTGGATTGGCGTCGATCCCTCGTTCGGAAACGAGAAAACTGAGTAACTTTCCTCCTGGAACTCCGAACGTGCATTTTGACGGATTAAGCTTGATATCATACCTTCTCAGGTTGGCAAAGGTTTCTGCCAGGTCGATCAATAGGTCGGAACCTTTGCGAGACTTGACCACAATGTCATCCATGTACGCTTCCACATTCCGACTGATTTGAGTGAGCAGGCACTTCTGAATCATTCTCATGAATGTGGCTCCGGCATTTTTCAAACCAAAAGGCATGGTGATATAGGAAAAGCACCCAAATGGGGTGATGAAGGCTGTTTTTATTTCATCGGGACCATACAGTCAGATCTGATGGTATCCGGAATATGCATCTAAGAAAGACAAGCACTCACACCCCGCAGTCGAGTCAACAATCTGATCGATGTGAGGGAGAGGGAAGTGATCTTTCGGACAGGCTCGATTGATATGCTTGAAATCAATGCACATACGAAGTGAATTATCCTTCTTAGGAACCATGACTACATTGGCTAACCACTCGGAGTGATAGATTTCACGGATGAATTCTGCTGCCAACAGTCGTGCCACTTCTTCGCCAATTGCTTTCCTCTTCTACATGGCGGACCGCCGAAGGTGTTCTTTGATGGGTTTTATTTTGGGGTCAACACGTAAAAGGTGCTCGGCCAGTCCTCTGGGAACACCTGGCATGTCAGAAGGTTTCCATGCAAAGATGTCCCAGTTCTCACGGAGGAACTGGACGAGCGCTTCTTCCTATTTGCTGTCGAGCGTTGTTGATATATGGGTCGGTGCGGCATTGGGATCCGTCGGGTGAATATGAACTGGCTTCGTCTCACCAGTCGATTGGAATGCAGAATTTGTGGCTGGTTTCTTGGCTTTGAGCAAATCACTCGGATCTGCATTCTTTTGATATTCTTGGAACTCAACTGCTTCCATTTGTTCATCGGCGATCTTGGAGCCTTTCTGGAAACACTCCTCAGCCTTCTGTCGATTGCCTGTAACTGTGATCACACCTTTGGGACCAGGCATCTTCAGTTTGAGGTACACATAACATGGTAGAGCCATAAAGCGTGGATACGCTGGCCTACCCAAAATGGCATGATAGGCACTCTGGAAATCTGTGACTTCAAATGTAAACTTCTCCTTACGGTAATGCTTCGAGTCACCGAAAACCACGTCAAGGGTGATTGGGCCGAGTGGTTCGGCTTTCTTTCTAGGAATAACGCCATGAAAACTCATGTTGCTCTCGCTAAGCTTGGACATCGGAATGCCCATCCCCTTCAAGGTCTCAGCGTAGAGGGTGTTCAGACCACTGCCACCGTCCATCAGTACTTTAGTCAGTCGAGTGCCCCCAACCACGGGGTCGACCACCAGAGCTTGCCTCCCAGGGGTGGCCACGCGAGCAGGGTGGTCAGACTGGTCGAACGTAATGTCTGTCTGAGACCATCTCAGGTACGTGGTTGTTGCTGCAGGAGCAACCATGTTCACCTCCCTGTTGATGACCTTCAATCGACTCTTGCTCTCAACGTCAGCGAATATCATCAGAGTGGAATTTACTTTGGGATAACCATCGTCTTCCTCTTCATCTTCACCTTGGTCCGACTCCTTCTCCTTCTCATTGGGTTGTTTCTCCCGGAACTGCTAGATTAGGAGTCGACACTGTCGTGTGGTATGCTTTGGGTAAATCAGATTACCTTCCTCATCTTTCTTCGTGTGGATGTGGCACGGCAAATCCAGCACATCATTCCCTTGCTTGTCCTTCACCTTCTTAGGGGGCCAGGGCCCCTTAGGTTTTCCCTTAAACTTTCCTTGATTCACTGCCGCAATCTCTCCGGGCGCCGCCGGCTCGGCCTTGCGCTTTTGCTTCTGGCTGGAGTTAGCTCCACCGGTCTATTGGTCGACTGGTTTGCTCTTCCCGCTACGGAGTCGATCATCTTCTTCCCCGTTAGCGTACTGGGTGGCTATCTCCATCATTCGAGCCAGAGTCATATCACCAGTCCGACCGAATTTCAAGACCAACTCTCTGTATTTGACGCCTTCCTTGAAGGCGCACACAACTTGACGCTCTGAAACATTCTCGATGGTGTGATGCAAACTGGACCATCTCTGGATGAACTACCTCAAAGTCTCATTCGGTTTCTGCACGCAGTGCTGCAGCTCAGGCAATCCTCCAGGTCGCTTCCATGTGCCCTCGAAAGTTCTCACGAACACTCGGGATAGCTCTTCCGAACTATGAATACTGCCCGGAGCCAACTGAGTCAGCCATGCTCGGGCCGACCCTTCCAACATGAGTGGGAGATGCTTCATCGCTATCTCATCGTTACCGCCCCCAATCTGCACAGCCACTCGGTAATCTTCAAGCCAAGTTTCAGGCTTGGATTCACTAGTGAACTTACTAACCCCAGATGCCAGCCTGAAGTTGGGAGGTATCACTGCTGCCCTGATGGCTCTGCTAAAACACTCAGGACCAGAAACATGCACTCGGCTGCCACTTGGATGATCTCTGCCAGGGTCTTCTATATGTGCACTCTGTTCCGGTCGACCAGGCCTTGAACGAGGATAGACCTCGCGTCGAAGCCCGACTCCCTTGGGTCGACCGAATTCCTGCGCTCACCACTGTGACGGCGCCTATCATCGTTCCGCTGAGGCACATATGATGCACTCCTCGGAGGAGGCGTGGGTCCCCGACGACGATTGTCACGGTCGAGTGGATGATCATACTGCCCACGGCCTTCACACCGCGGAGGCGATCTTGGGCTGTGAGCCGACTGAACCGTGTCCGCTACAACGGATCTGCTATGAATCCTATTCCGCGACTGAGATACTGCTGTATTCTGCTCTCCTGCTGCCCTGAGCAGGGTCCGGATCTGCATCAGCCCTCTGCCAGCTTCCGACTGGGAAGGCTGGATCGACTCTGCTATTCGGGCCGCGGCAGTGAGATTCTGAATCGGAGTGCGGTATACCTTAGGTGGAGGCGGGAAAAGCTGTCGTCGATTGGATTCATTGACCCGCTCCCGGGCGCGCTCGTCGAGAGCACGCTGAAGGTTATCCAGTCGAATGCGCTTGGCCAAGTTGGCTAGGCGCACCTCCTCCAAGGCCCGAGCCTCGGGGGTTTCTCCAACGATGGGCGTATGGAGTGCATCCATGTTGCGGCGACGAAGTTCCTCCCTCTGATGCGAAGAGAGGGGATTGGGTCGGTATTCCTCATGGACGTGCGACGGATTACCGCCTCCGTCTCCGCCGCCCTCGCGGCGGAACCCGGTCGGGCTGTGAGGACCGTCGACCATCAGGACTTCGGCTGCAGGATCGCTGCTATCGCACTCGGATGCAGTCTCCATGGAGCCAGTCGACAGATCGAACATGCCGTGGAGGGTTTCGTCGGGCTTGATTGCCGCGACTTGATGGGTGGTCGAGCGCCGAGCCACCACGTGTTTCACCCAGCGCTGAAGCCGCGAACGACCGGACCGCTTGCAACGGCGAACAGCGGGGAGAGAAAGCACTGAAGGAAATATGCCCTAGAGGCAATAATAAAGTTATTATTTATTTCCTTATTTCATGATAAATGTTTATTATTCATGCTAGAATTGTATTAACCGGAAACATAATACATGTGTGAATATATAGACAAACAGAGTGTCACTAGTATGCCTCTACTTGACTAGCTTGTTAATCAAAGATGGTTATGTTTCCTAACCATGAACAAGGAGTTGTTATTTGATTAACAAGGTCACATCATTAGTTGAATGATCTGATTGACATGACCCATTCCGTTAGCTTAGCACGATCGTTTAGTATGTTGCTATTGCTTCCTTCATGACTTATACATGTTCCTATAACTATGAGATTATGCAACTCCGTTTGCGGAGGAACACTTTGGTACTACCAAACGTCACAACGAATCGGGTGATTATAAAGGAGTACTACAGGTGTCTCCAAAGGCAGATGTTGGGTTGGCGTATTTGAGATTAGGATTTGTCACTCGAATGTCGGAGAGGTATCTCGGGCCCTCTCGGTAATGCACATCACTTAAGCCTTGCAAGCATTGTAACTAATGAGTTAGTTGCGAGATGATGTATTACGGAACGAGTAAAGAGACTTACCGTAATGAGATTGAACTAGGTATTGGATACCGACGATCGAATCTCGGGTAAGTAACATACCGATGACAAAGGGAACAACGTATGTTGTTATGCGGTCCGACCGATAAAGATCTTCGTAGAATATGTAGGAACCAATATGGGCATCCAGGTCCCGCTATTGGTTATTGACCGAGACGTGTCTCGGTCATGTCTACATTGTTCTCGAACCGTAGGGTCCGCACGCTTAAGGTTTCGATGACAGTTATATTATGAGTTTATGAGTTTTGATGTACCGAAGGAGTTCGGAGTCCCGGATGAGATCGGGGACATGACGAGGAGTCTCGAAATGGTCGAGACGTAAAGATCGATATATTGGACGACTATATTCGGAGTTCGGAAAGCTTCCGAGTCATTCGGGTATTTATCGGAGTACCGGAGAGTTACGAGAATTCGCCGGGGAGAAGTATTGGGCCTTATGGGCCATACGGGAAAGAGAGAGGGGCTGCCCTAGGCAGGCCGCGCGCCCCCCCTTGCCCTAGTCCGAATTGGGCTAGGGGGAGGGGCCGTAACCCCTCCTTCCTTCCCTTCTCTCTTCCCCTTTCTAGTCTCCTACTCCTAATACATGGAAGGATCCCTAGTTGGACTAGGAAAAGGGGAATCCTACTCCCGGTGGGAGTAGGACTCCCCTATGGCGCGCCTCCTCCCTAGGCCGGCCTCCTCCTCCCTCCCTCCTTTATATACGGGGCAGGGGGCACCCCATAGACACACAAGTTGATCCTTGAGATCGTTCCTTAGCCGTGTCGGTGCCCCCTCCACCATAATCCACCTCGGTCATATCGTAGCGGTGCTTAGGCGAAGCCCTGCGTCGGTAGAACATCAAGATCGTCACCACGCCGTCGTGCTGACGGAACTCTCCCTCCCCGAAGCTCTACTGGATTAGAGCCCGAGGAGCGTCACCGAACTGTACGTGTGTCAAGAACTCGGAGGCGCCGGAGTAACGGCGCTGGGATCGGTTGGATCGCGAGGAGAACGTACGACTACTTCCTCTACGTTGTGATCGCTTCCGCGGTCTCACGAGGGTGCGAGACAACACTCTCCCTCTCGTTGCTATGCATCACCATGATCTTGCGTGTGCGTAGGAAATTTTTGAAATTACTACGTTCCCCAACAGTGGCATCGAGCCTAGGTTTTTATGGTTTGATGTTTTGCACGAGTAGAACACAAGTGAGTTGTGGACGATACAAGTCATACTACCTACCAGCATGTCATACTTTGGTTCAGCGGTATTGTGAGATGAAGCGGCCGGACCGACATTACGCCAGACGCTTACGCGAGACTGGTTTCACCGTTACGAGCACTCGTGCTTAAAGGTGATTGGCGGGTGTCTGTCTCTCTCACTTTAGTTGAACCGAGTGTGGCTACGCCGGTCCTTGAGAAGGTTAAACGAGTCTATTTGACGAAGTATCGTTGTGGTTTTGATGCATAGGTGAGATTGGTTCTTGCTTAAGCCCGTAGCAGCCACATAAAATTTGCAACAACAAAGTAGAGGACGTCTAACTTGTTTTTGCAGGACATGTTGTGATGTGATATGGTCAAGACGTGATGCTATATTTTATTGTATGAGATGATCATGTTTTTATCCGAAGTTATCGGCAACTGGCTGGAGCCATATGGTTGTCGCTTTATTGTATGAAATGCAAACGCCCTGTAATTGCTTTACTTTATCACTAAGCGGTAGCGATAGTCGTAGAAGCAATAGATGGCGTAAACGACAACGATGCTACGATGGAGATCAAGGTGTCGCGCCGGTGACGATGGTGATCATGATGGTGCTTCGGAGATGGAGATCACAAGCACAAGAAGATGATGGCCATATCATATCACTTATATTGATTGCATGTGATGTTTATCCTTTATGCATCTTATCTTGCTTTGACGGTAGCATTTTAAGATGATCTCTCACTAAAAATTATCAAGTAGTGTTCTCCCTGAGTATGCACCGTTGCCAAAGTTCTTCGTGCCCAGACACCACGTGATGATCGGGTGTGATAAGCTCTACGTCCATCTACAACGGGTGCAAGCCAGTTTTGCACACGCAGAATACTCAGGTTATACTTGACGAGCCTAGCATATGCAGATATGGCCTCGGAACACGGAGACCGAAAGGTCAAGCGTGAATCATATAGTAGATATGATCAACATAAGATGTTCACCATTGAAAACTACTCCATCTCACGTGATGATCGGTTATGGTTTAGTTGATTTGGATCACGTGATCACTTAGATGACTAGAGAGATGTCTGTCTAAGTGGGAGTTCTAAAGTAATATGATTAATTGAACTTAAATTTATCATGAGCTTAGTCCTGGTAGTATTTTGCAAATTATGTTGTAGATCAATAGCTCGCGTTGTTGTTTTCACATGTTTATTTTGATATGTTCCTAGAGAAAATTGTGTTGAAAGATGTTAGTAGCAATGATGCGGATTGGATCCGTGATCGAGGTTTACCTCATTGCTGCATAGAAGAATTGTGTCCTTAATGCACCGCTAGGTGAGCAGACCTATTGCAGGAGCGTATGCGAGGCGTTATGAGCGTTTGGCTAGCTCAATATGATGACTACTTGATAGTTTTGTGCACCATGCTTTATGGCTTAGAATCGGGACTTCAAAGATGTTTTGAACATCATGGACCATATGAGATGTTCCAGAATTGAAGTTAATATTTCAAGCAAATACCGAGTTGAGAGATATGAAGTCTTCAACAAGTTCTATAGCTAAAAGATGGGGAGAATCGCTCAACTAGTGAGCATGTGCTCAGATTATGCAGGTACTACAATCGCTTGAATCAAGTGGGAATTAATCTTCGAGATAAGATAGTGATTGATGAATTCTCTAGTCACCATCACCAAGTTAGTAGAACTTCGTGATGAACTATAGTATACAAGGGATGATAAAAATGATTCCCGAGTTTTTCATGATGATGATTTCGATGAAGGTAGAAATCAAGAAAGAACATCAAGTGTTGATGGTTAACAAAACCACTAGTTTCAAGAAAAGGGCAAAGGGATGGAAGGAACTTCAAGAAGAGCGGCAAGCAAGTTGCTGCTCAAGTGAAGAAGCCCAAGTCTGGACCTAAGCACGAGACTAAGTGCTTCTACTTGCAAAGGGACTGGTCTTCGAAGCAGAACTACCCCAAGTATTTGGCGGATAAGAAGGATGGCAAAGTGAACAAAGGTATATTTGATATACATGTTATTGATGTGTACTTTACTAGTGTTTATAGCAACCCCTCGGTATTTGGTACTGGTTCAGTTGCTAAGAGTAGTAACTCAAAGCGGAATTGCGAATAAATGAAACTAGTTAAGGGTGAAGTGACGATGTGTGTTGAAAGTAGTTTCAAGATTAATATGATCATCATCGCACACTCCCTATACTTTCGGGATTAGTGTTGAACCTAAATAAATGTTATTTGGCGTTTGCGTTGAGCATGAATATGATTCGATCATGTTTATTGTATACGGTTATTCATTTAAAGATATAGAATAAATTATTATTCTGTTTACATGAATAAAACCTTATATGGTTACACACCCAATGAAAATGGTTCATTGGATCTCGATCGTAGTGATACACATATTCATAATATTGAAACCAAAAGATGCAAAGTTAATAATGATAGTGCAACTTATTTGTGGCCTTGCCGTTTAGGTCATAATGGTGTAAAGCGCATGAAGAAACTCCATCTTGATGGGATTTTGGAATCACTTGATTATGAATCACTTGATGCTTGCGAACCATGCCTCATGGGCAAGATGACTAAAACTCCGTTCTCGGAACAATGGAACAAGCTCTTGACTTATTGGAAATAATACATACCGATGTATGCGATCCAATGAGTGTTGATGCTCGTGGCAAGTATCGTTATTTTCTGACCTTCACAAGATGATTTGAGCAGATATGGGTATATCTACTTGATGAAACATAAGTCTGAAATAGTTGAAAGGTTCAAAGAATTTCAGAGTGAAGTGGAAAAATCATCGTAACAAGAAAATAAAGTTTCTGCGATCTGATCGCGAAGACGAATATTTGAGTTACGAGTTTGGTCTTCAATTAAAACAATGTGGAATAGTTTCACAGCTCACGCCACCTAGAAGACCACAATGTTATGGTGTGTCCAAACATCGTAACCGCACTTTATTGGATATAGTGCAATCTATGATGTTTCTTACTGATTTACCAATATCGTTTTGGGATCATGCATTAGAGACAGCTGCATTCATGTTAAATTGGGCACCATCTAAAACCGTTGAGACGACACTATATGAACTGTGGTTTAGCAAGAAACCCAAGTTGTCGTTTCTTAAAGTTTGGAGTTGCGATGCTTATGTGAAAAAGTTTCATCCTGATAAGCTCGAACCCAAATCGGAGAAGTGCGTCTTCATAGAATACCCAAAGGAAATTGTTGGGTACACCTTCTATCACAGATCCGAAGGCAAGATATTCGTTGCTTAAGATGGATCCTTTCTAGAGAAGGAGTTTCTCTCGAAAGAAGTGAGTGGGAGGAAAGTAGAACTTGATGAGGTAATCAGTACTGTTCCCTTATTGGAAAGTAGTTCATCACGAAATCTGTTCTTGTGACTACTATACCAATTAGTGAGGAAGCTAATGATGATGATCATGTAACTTCAGATCAAGTTACTACCGAACCTCGTAGGTAAAAGAGTGAGATCCGCACTGAGTGGTACGGTAATCCTGTTCGGGCGTCGTGTTACTTGACCATGACAAACCTACGAACTATGAGGAAGCGATGATGAGCCCAGATTCGCAAAATGGTTTGAGGCCATGAAATCGAGATATGATCCATGTATGAGAACAAAGTATGGACTTTGATGGATTTGCCCGATGATCGGCAAACCATAGAAAATAAATGGATCTTCAAGAGGAAGACGGACGCTGATAGTAGTGTTACTATCTACAAAGCTAGACTTGTCGAAAAAGGTTTTTGACAAAGTTCAAGATGTTGAATACAATGAGATTTTCTCACTCGTATCGATGCTTAAAAGTCTGTCCGAATCATGTTAGCAATTGCCGCATTTTATGAAATCTGGCAAATGGATAAACAAAACTGCATTCCTTAATGGAGTTATTAAAGAAGAGTTCTATGTGATGCAACCAAGAGGTTTTGTCGATCTTAAAGGTGTTAACAAAAATGTGCATCTATGGACTGGTGCAAGCATCTCGGAGTTGGAATATACGCTTTGATAAGTTGATCAAAGCATATAGTTTATCTGAGACTTGCGGTGAAGCCTGTATTTACTAGAAAGTGAGTGGGAGCACTACAACATTTCGATAAGTATATGTGAATGACATATTGTAGATCGGAAATAATGTAGAATCATTACGCAAAGCATAAAGGAGTGTTTGAAAGGAGTTTTTCAAAGAAAGACCTCGGTGAAGCTGCTTACATATTGAGCATCAAGATCTATAGAGATAGATCAAGGCGCTTGATAAGTTTTTCAATGAATACATACCTTGACAAGATTTTGAAGTAGTTCAAAAGGAACAGTCAAAGAAAGAGTTCTTGCCTGTGTTACAAGGTGTGAAATTGAGTAAGACTCAAAACCCGACCACAGCAGAAGATAGAAAGAGAATGAAAGTCATTCCCTATGCCTTGGCCATAGGTTCTATAAAGTATGCCATGCTATGTACCAGATCTATTGTATACCCTGCACTGAGTTTGGCAAGGGAGTACAATAGTGATCTAGGAGTAGATCACTGGACATCGGTCAAAATTATCCTTAGTGGAATAAGGATATGTTTCTCGATTATGGAAGTGACAAAAGGTTCGTCGTAAAGGGTTACGTCGATGCAAGTTTTGACACCGATCTGGATGACTCTAAGTCTCGATCTAGATACATATTGAAAGTGGGAGCAATTAGCTAGAGTAGCTCCGTGCAAAGCATTGTAGACATAGAAAATTGCAAAATACATAACGGATCTAAATGTGAAAGACCCGTTGACTAAGATTCTCTCACAAGCAAAACATGATCACACCTTAGTACTCTTTGGGTGTTAATCACATAGTGATGTGAACTAGATTACTGAATCTAGTAAACCCTTTGGGTGTTGGTCACATGGCGATGTGAACTATGGGTGTTAATCACATGATGATGTGAACAATCGATGTTAATCACATGGTGATGTGATCTAGATTATTGACTCTAGTGCAAGTGGGAGACTGAAGGAAATATGCCCTAGAGGCAATAATAAAGTTATTATTTATTTCCTTATTTCATGATAAATGTTTATTATTCATGCTAGAATTGTATTAACCGGAAACATAATACATGTGTGAATATATAGACAAACAGAGTGTCACTAGTATGCCTCTACTTGACTAGCTTGTTAATCAAAGATGGTTATGTTTCCTAACCATGAACAAGGAGTTGTTATTTGATTAACAAGGTCACATCATTAGTTGAATGATCTGATTGACATGACCCATTCCGTTAGCTTAGCGACGATCGTTTAGTATGTTGCTATTGCTTCCTTCATGACTTATACATGTTCCTATAACTATGAGATTATGCAACTCCGTTTGCGGAGGAACACTTTGGTACTACCAAGCGTCACAACGAATCGGGTGATTATAAAGGAGTACTACAGGTGTCTCCAAAGGCAGATGTTGGGTTGGCGTATTTCGAGATTAGGATTTGTCACTCGAATGTCGGAGAGGTATCTCGGGCCCTCTCGGTAATGCACATCACTTAAGCCTTGCAAGCATTGTAACTAATGAGTTAGTTGCGAGATGATGTATTACGGAATGAGTAAAGAGACTTACCGTAGCGAGATTGAACTAGGTATTGGATACCGACGATCGAATCTCGGGTAAGTAACATACCGATGACAAAGGAACAACGTATGTTGTTATGCGGTCTGACCGATAAAGATCTTCGTAGAATATGTAGGAACCAATATGGGCATCCAGGTCCGCTATTGGTTATTGACGGAGGCGTGTCTCGGTCATGTCTACATTGTTCTCGAACCGTAGGGTCCGCACGCTTAAGGTTTCGATGGCGGTTATATTATGAGTTTATGAGTTTTGATGTACGAAGGAGTTGAGTCCCGGATGAGATCGGGGACATGACGAGAGTCTCGAAATGGTCGAGGCGTAAAGATCGATATATTGGACGACTATATTCGGAGTTCGGAAAGGTTCCGAGTCATTGGTATTTATCGAGTACCGGAGAGTTACGGAATTCGCCGGGAGAAGTATTGGGCCTTATGGGCCATACGGGAAAGAGAGAGGGGCTGCCCTAGGCAGGCCGCGCGCCCCCCCTTGCCCTAGTCCGAATTGTGCTAGGGGGAGGGGCCGCAACCCCTCCTTCCTTCCCTTCTCGCTTCCCCTTTCTAGTCTCCTACTCCTAATACATGGAAGGATCCCTAGTTGGACTAGGAAAAGGGGAATCCTAATCCCGGTGGGAGTAGGACTCCCCTATGGCGTGCCTCCTCCCTAGGCCGGCCTCCTCCTCCCTCCCTCCTTTATATACGGGGCAGGGGGCACCCCATAGACACACAAGTTGATCCTTGAGATCGTTCCTTTGCCGTGTGCGGTGCCCCCCTCCACCATAATCCACCTCGGTCATATCGTAGCGGTGCTTAGGCGAAGCCCTGCGTCGATAGAACATCAAGATCGTCCTGCGCCGTCGTCTTGACGAAATCTCCTCCCGAAGCTCTCTTGGATTAGAGCCGAGGGCGTCACCGAACTGTACGTGTGTCAAGAACTCGGGCGCCGGAGTAACGCGCTGGGATCGGTTGGATCGCGAGGAGAACGTCGACTACTTCCTCTACGTTGTGATCGCTTCGCCGGTCTCACGAGTGCGTAGACAACACTCTCCCCTCTCGTTGCTATGCATCACCATGATCTTGCGTGTGCATAGGAAATTTTTTGAAATTACTACGTGCCCCAACAAGCACTGCCGGAGCCGACTGATACTGAGTCGACGGCTGCTTGAGAAGGACACCGCGAACGCACGCGCGAAAGTGCGTCACCCCTCGGACGGGGAGCGCCTCAACGTCGAGCGGAGCTTCCTGAAGCCACGCCGAGTCATCGACGACGAAAACGAGCGTGCCGAGACGGATCTCATGGTCCTGAACCATCTCGCCGCCGGAAACCATGATGGTGATCGGAAAAACTTGCAACTTCACCAATAAGTCGCTAAGACTCGGGCCCCAAGGTGGGCGCCAACTGTCGTGGTTCTAAGTCTGACAGTAGAAAGGGGGGTAGGTATGGAGAGGCAAGATCTTAGCTATGGCGAAGATGTACACATGAGGTTTGCGAGTTCAGGCCCTTCTCGGAGGAAGTAATAGCCCTATGTCTCGGTGCCCGGAGGCGGTCGATTGGGTTATGTGTGTTGTATTACAGAGGGTGCGAACTCTTCTGCCAGAGGAGGGGGGTGTCTTATATAGAGTACGCCAGGACCCCAGCTCCCCTGCATTACAAGGGAACTAATCTACATCAAGTAAGGGGCGTTACTGGTAACGCCAGCATTAAGTACTCTTAATGCTCATGAAGACTAATTAAGGAGTAAATATCCGGCCATTGCGCACTCTTCCGACTCCTGGTCTTCGATATGGTCGAGTGACCTTCTTTGCGGTTGACTGACGATAAGTAGCGACCGTCGAGTGGTGTGACCGTCGAGTGGATTGCACTCGACGTATGAGATTGGTGCTCTTCCGTTGAGTCTTGGTCTTTCCATCTTCTAGGGTAGTGACCTTGGGTAGGACGTATAGGTCGGGCCCATGACCCTACGCTGGGTCTGTATCCTCGTCAGTCCCCAATGACGTATATTTCGGAACGGAGGGAGTATATATGAGGCATGGTTATTCTACATCATTGTTGAACTATATATGAGGCATATAACCATGCATGTCTACCTGATGGGCAACTATCTTTATGTCTTTTGAGCTTTATATGCCATCTAAGTTTTGAGTGCCTCCTTTGTTGGGATCTGCCACACCAATCGGTTACATCTAAAGTTCTAAACACAACGAACAAAGCCCGCACAAAATCTTTAGGGAAGGGTATGTGTCATCGGAGCGGACTTTCAGCGCACGGCGGCATTGGCGCACTTTATCCATGCCGTGCTCTGCATGCATTGTGATTGGTCCAATGGGCCCCACGCTCCAATAATCAGCAATACGCGAGGCCTATACTGCATGGAGGTGGTACATCTAACTCAAGTTATTGTGGCAACAAGGCAAAGAAGGGAAGCTTGGCTAGAAGGGTCTGCAGGCACGTCTAGTGCGGCCACTGAGGAGAAGGAGTGGAAATCATTGTGGAAGACGGCGGTCCCCGGAAAGGTGAGAATGTTTCTATGGCGTCTGTCACACCACTCGATACCTACTAATGATGTAAGATCACACCGACATATGTCGGATTCAAGTGCATGTGGAATATGTGGGGCGCCAGACTCATGGAAGCACTCGTTAGTAGATTGCACCATGTCAAGGTGTACGTGGGCGTTGGTTGATGAAGAGCTTGGACAACAAATTGCAGCAACCGCGGAACCCAATGCGAAACAATGGTTATTTACACATATGCAGTCATTATCGCATGATTTGTTTGTCAAGCTATCTGTCACGTTGTGGGCAATCTGGGCTGCTAGGAGAAAGGCAATACATGAGGGTATATTCCAAAGTCCCCATACTATACATTCATTTGTGAGTCGATTCATCCAGGACCTGGAGATGATTCGAGAGGAAGGGGGAAAAGCAGCTCGCACCACTCCAGCCCACCGTAACATTATAGCAAGAAGGCCCAAAGCGCCACCGCTTGAGTTATCAGAAGATACACGTCGATGCGAATTGGCGGGCGAAGGGGAGTGGCAGCCGCAGTCTGTCGGGACAGCGATGGCAACTACTTAGGGAGTTCGGCATTGTCAATTTATGGCCTCCACGACCCAGCTACTCTGGAGGTGATTGCATGTAGAGAGGCTCTTGCACTTGCATGAACCGAGCGTGCATCAGTTCATTATTTCTTCGACTCAAAGCAAGCGGTTGGCGATATTAATAGTGGAGCTACAGGAGGATCTGAGTCATTATCAAGGAGATAAAACTTCATGCATTAGCTTTTAATTGTTCTTTTATTTACGAAAGTCGTCTTTGTCGACTCTGAGACACATAGTTTAGCCAAATTTGTACTTAATCTCGGTCAGGGGCGCCACGTCTGGTTTGGCGAACCCCATGATCCGAACCGCATACCACTTCATGTGGTGTTTGATGAATAAAGTTTGGCTAAACCCTCAAAAAAAAAAAAATCTAACTCAAGTTATGGTCCAACTGCCCACCTTCGTCGGGTACTTGTTCCACGATCGCTCGTACCCGATGTGAAACCCGACCCATGTCCGCCTTGCATGCATCGTTTGTTGTGACCCAATTAGTACCTGGTACATGTTTCGGGCCACACAGACTTGGCTTGGACCCATTCGTTCCTCGGGTATTACTATAGCCAAAACCAAGGGTTACTTAAATGATGGCACTATCAACTGACAGTGAAACTAGCTCAACCGCTGGCTAATAAATAAAAGTTTTATTAATCCTGTGGGAGATATAACTGCTTGTCTAATCATGTTTAGCACGTGCATGCAATATAGGGTGCTTAATATTTAACCAAGCCCTCATGCGATTTTGTCTTGGTCAACTGAGGCAACTACAGCATAAAAAAAGCAATAATGACTGATTATGGTGCAGTAATAAATCGACTTAATTGTGCATGATAACTATGTGCTCGGCATGGGTGAGACAGATATTGTTGGGCCAAACTATTTGGCCGGCATCTCTGTCAGTCGTGACCACACCCCACGATTTGGTACTTGTTCTGCTTGTGTACCAGGAACTGGTCCAAATTACTACCTGAGCCAGAATTCGTCCTACTAAGGAGATGGATCGGGGAACATTTACTGCTGCGAGGAGACGAATTCAGGGCCAAACCATGCACTATACCAGCCATATACTACATGATGTAATGGAAACGCTGCGTTGATATACATCGATTCATAAATGCGCTGGGGAGATCCACATGCAAACGAGAGGTGCAGATAAGCATAGCACTGGACGCCATGCACCAAAACAACTTTTCGATGTGTCATGCCTTTCCCTCTTTATTTCTCTTCTCAAATCCCACACAATACCAAACTCACGCACTCGCCCGTGCTTATATACACGAGCAGCCGAGACGCAAAACCTAAACCTAAATATACTTGCTTTTGGACTCCAAAAAACTACACCGATATCAAACCTATGAACCCTAATATCTGGGGAACGATCGCCGGGGAGGAGGTTCCCCATTGAACGATTGTGTTTTTAGAACCATCCAATGATTGGCTCGCCACGGAGTCGATCCACTAGCGAACTTTTACATTGGCTAGGGCTGGGGCGGTTGAGCAACCGATCCAGTTGGCCAATTGTAGGAGAAAACCAGCCCATGTAACTCTCGGCATGAATTATTTTTTGGTTTTTAAAATAAGTCTATTTATTTTTCTGAATGAAGAAAAAATTAAAATGAGAAAATGAAAAAAATGCCACAAAGTTGCCACCTTTCTAGGTATCACCCAAAAATCTTGTGTACCAAAAAAATGACAGTAAAAATATTAATAATAAATGCCATCTTCTCAATAATAAAGTTGTCGTCCTCTTCCAATTTAACAGTGTCTCATCTAAGTCCATCACCGTTCAATCTGTTGTTGCTTGTGTTTTCGTGAGAGCTCTTGATTCGTGTCGTTGCCCGCGCCTGTTCTCTGTTTCGTTTGGTTCAACCTATTATCTGTCCCGCGTCCCCCTGTTCTTGTCAGTCTGTTGTGCACTTGTGCCTGCTTTTTTATGTGCATCCCCTTGGCTGCTGCCAAGAGATAAAAGTGAGGAAGTGCGTCCTCCTCATTCCTCCCTCCCGTGAAGCTTTGTTGCAATGTGTCAACAAAAGCTAATTCAACGACATCAGAACCATCAATGCGAAGCCTTAATCCATGTGTGTTGTGGCACAGAAGATATGTTCCGTTGCAGCTTCCACTACTGATATCACTAGATCATTTAGCCTCTTAACCCTTTTTTTTACCCTCATGGACAAGTGACAACACTTTGGTAGTTTTTTTGACAGTAAACTCTACATGACTCCATATCAAAATTTCTTTCGCAAAGAACAATAAGAAAAGAAATAACACAAACTATATATGTCCAGGACATAAGTTATGTGCACTAGTAAATAGGACATCAATTAGAGCACAACGATACTGCATATTTCTACTTATTAGACATATGCAGTATGATTACATCGCGTATTGCCGCTTTCGTCCATCAACTCGGACTTTTGGATGAACTGGCTGGAACGTATATTCAATATGGTATTAGTGTGAGAGATGTTGAGTTCAAGACTATGTCAATGCACTAGTAAAAAAGGGGGCAAAGGTCCAGGCCGGGTCAGCCCATTAGTCCCGGTTCAGTCAAGAACCGGGACCCATGGGGGCATTGAACCCGGTTCGTGAGCCCCGGGGGCAGGCCGGGCCACGTGGGCCATTGGTCCCGGTTCGTCAGGACCTTTTGGTCCCGATTGGTGGGACGAACCGGGACCAATGGGCCTCGCTCCTTGCCCACCACCATTGGTCCCGGTTGGTGGCTTGAGCAGGACCAAAGGCTGCCTTTAGTCCCGGTTCATGCCACCAACCGGGACCAATGAGGTGCCTATATATACCCCCTCGCGTAAGAGCAGAGCACACTGCTCTGTTTTTTCTGGCAGCCGAGGGGGAGAGGGCTTGGTGGTGCTCTAGCTCACCTCTTATGCACACAAGGTGTTCGATGGAATGCCCGAGCCACACTACTTAAGCTTTCTCCTCTCCAAGCTCGACCTCCAATCTCCATTTTCCTCAATATTTGTCTAGGTTTAGCGGTCCGTCACGCCCCATCCCCGTCTTCACCGCCGTCGATCACCCGCGCCGATCTCATCGCCGGCACCACCGTGGTGAGCCTCTTGTTCTTATCTTCTTTCTGAAAAGAAACATATTCTTACTTGTATGTTTAGATAGATACTTGTATTATTTTCTTACTTTTATTATTGCATCTTATATAATGCGATGGTTTTGGTATCCGCCCCCGTCGGCCCTCGTCCTGTCTATGATTCGGATGTGGTATATATTATCTTTTCATAACTATTGGTTCATTTATTGTTTATGAAAATTATGCCGACCAACGTGACATAGATTTTATATATCTAGGAGGTTGTTGAACAGGAAATTCCAATCATCCCTATTGTCGATAGGATAAATTTAGTTGAAGAAGAAAACAATTTCTTGAAGGAAAAAATAAGAAAAATTGAGGAGGAGAAGATGATATTGGAGTTGCATGTTGCGGATGTCGTCGATGATCACAAGATCAAGATGGATGCAATGCGCTTGAAGATTAAAAAGACTAGAAAATATGCCATTCATACCGAGGCTTGGTATCATTATGCCGTTGGATCAGTTGTTACCTTGGTTGCGATTATGATCGCATTTGTTTTCGCATTGAAATGTTTTACATAGTTTCAATGTATGGTTTAATTAATTTAGATGCTCTGCAGAGCTTTATGTTGTTAAATGAGAACTATGTATGTACTTTGGTTTTAATGTGATGATGAACTTCTATTAATTTGGTCACTTAGTTATCTATTCATGATGTTCTATAATGATTTTTGACACACTTAATTATATATAATGCACGTAAGTGAACCGGCAATGGATGTACGGTGACAGACACACCTCCGAGTACATTAAGGGCGTGTATGATTTTTTCAAAGTGGCTGAGGCAAACAAGCAGAATGGTTTTATGTGTTGTCCATGCCCTATATGTGGGAATACGAAGTCTTACTCTGACCGGAAAATCATTCACACCCACCGCTTTCTGAGGGTTTCATGCCACACTATAATGTTTGGACGAGGCACGGAGAAATAGGGGTTCTGATGGAAGACGGCGAAGAAGAAGAGTACGATGACAACTATGTGCCCCCTGAATACGGTGATGCTACTGAACATCAAGAGGAACCAAACGATGTGCACGATGATGCTGCAACGGGTGAAGCTGCTGAAGATCAAGAGGAACCAGACGAGGTGCCCGATGATGATGATCTCCGCTGGGTCATTGTCGATGCAAGAACGCAATGTGAAAGTCAAAAGGAGAAGCTGAAGTTCGATGAAGTTCGATCACATGTTAGAGGATCACCAAAAAGGGTTGTACCCCAATTGCGAAGATGGCAACACAAAGCTTGGTACCGTACTGGAGTTGCTGCAGTGGAAGGCAGAGAATGATGTGCCTGACAAAGGATTTGAGAAGCTACTGAAAATATTGAAGAAGAAGCTTCCAAAGGATAACGAATTGCCCGACAGTACATACGCAACAAAGAAGGTCATATGCCCTCTAGGATTGGAGGTGCACAAGATACATGCATGCCCTAATGACTGCATCCTCTACCGCGGTGCGTACAAGGAACTGAATGTATGTCCGGTATACGGTGCATTACGGTATAAGATCAGACGAGATGACCCTGGTGATGTTGACGGCGAGCCCCCAAGGAAGAGGGTTCCTGCGAAGGTGATGTAGTCTGCTCCTATAATACCACTGTTGAAACGTCTCTTCAGAAACGGAGAGCATGCCAAGTTGATGCGATGGAACAGTGAGGATCGTAAGAAAGACGGGAAGTTGAGAGCACCCGCTGACGGGCCGTAGTGTAGAAAAATCGAGAGAGAGTATTGGGCTGAGTTTGCATGTGACCCAAGGAACGTATGGTTTGGTTTAAGCGCGCATGGCATTAATCCTTTCGGGGAGCAGAGCAGCAATCACAGCACCTGGCTCGTGACTCTATGTATGTATAACCTTCCTCCTTGGATGTGCATGAAGCGGAAGTTCATTATGATGCCAGTTCTCATCCAAGGCCCTAAGCAACCCGGCAACGACATTGATGTGTACCTAAGGCCATTACTTGAAGAACTTTTACAACTGTGGAATGGGAACGTTGTACGTACGTGGGATGAGCACAAACATGTGGAATTTGACCTAAAGGCGTTGCCATTCGTGACCATCAATAATTGGCCCGCTCTCAGTAACCTTTCAGGACAGACAAACAAGGGATACCACGCATGCACACACTGTTTACTTGACACCGAAAGTATATACCTGGGAAGCTGCAGGAAGAATGTGTACCTGGTTCATCGTCGATTTCTTCCGACCAACCATCAATGTCGAAAGAAAGGCAAGCATTTGAAAGGCGAGGCAGATCACCGGAAGAAGCCCGCCATGCGTACCGATGATCATGTACTCGCTATGGTCAATGATTTACACGTAATCTTTGGAAAGGGTCCCAGCAGACTAGCTGTTCCAAGTGACGCTGGGGGACACGCACCCATGTGGAAGAAGAAATCTATATTTTGGGACCTACCCTACGGGAAAGACCTAGAGGTTCGCTCTTCGACCAACGTGATGCACGTGACGAAGAACCTCTGCGTGAACCTGCTAGGCTTCTTGGGCGTGTATGGGAAGACAAAAGATACACCTGAGGCACGGGAGGACCTGCAACGTTTGCACGAAAAAGACGGCATGCCTCCGAAGCAGTATGAAGGTCCTGCCAGCTACGCTTTTACCAAAGAAGAGAAGGAAATATTCTTTGAATGCCTTCTTAGTATGAAGGTCCCGACTGGCTTCTCGCTGAATATAAAGGGAATAATAAATATGGCAGAGAAAAAATTTCAGAACCTAAAATCTCATGACTGCCACGTGATTATGACGCAACCGCTTCCGGTTGCATTGAGGGGGCTTCTACCGAAAAACGTTCGATTAGCCATTGTGAAGCTATGTGCATTCCTCAATGCAATCTCTCAGAAGATGATCGATCCAGAAATCGTACCAAGGCTAAGGAGTGATGTGGCGCAATGTCTTGTCAGTTTCGAGCTAGTGTTCCCACCATCCTTCTTCAATATCATGACGCACGTCCTAGTTCATCTAGTCGACGAGATTGGCATTCTGGGGCCCGTATTTCTACACAATATGTTCCCCTTTGAGAGGTTCATGGGAGTCCTAAAGAAATATGACCGTAACCGCGCTAGGCCAGAAGGAAGCATCTCCATGGGCCATCAAACAAAGGATGTCATCGAGTTTTGTGTTGACTTCATTCCTGGCCTTAAGAAGATAGGTCTCCCTAAATCGCGGTATGAGGGGAGACTGAGTGGAAAAGGCACGTTTGGAAGGGACTCAATAATATGCAGGGACGGATATTCTTGGTCTCAAGCACATTGCACAGTTCTACGGAACTCTACCTTGGTGACCCCTTATGTCGATGAACACAAGAACAGTCTGCGCTACAAACACTCGGAGCAGTGCGGCGACTGGATTACATGTGAACACATCAGGACTTTCAGCAGTTGGTTGGAAATACATCTCAGAGGTGAAAACACTGTTTGTGATAATGTGTCAACAAAAGCTAATTCAACGACATCAGAACCATCAATGCGAAGCCTTAATCCATGTGTGTTGTGGCACAGAAGATATGTTCCGTTGCAGCTTCCACTACTGATATCACTAGATCATTTAGCCTCTTAACCCTTTTTTTTACCCTCATGGACAAGTGACAACACTTTGGTAGTTTTTTTGACAGTAAACCCTACATGACTCCATATCAAAATTTCTTTCGGAAAGAACAATAAGAAAAGAAATAACACAAACTATATATGTCCAAGACATAAGTTATGTGCACTAGTAAATAGGACATCAACTAGAAGACAACGATCGCATATTTCTACTTATTAGACATATGCAGTATGATTACATCGCGTATTGCCCGCTTTCATACATCAACTCGGACTTTTGGATGAACTGGCTGGAACGTATATTCAATATGGTATTAGTGTGAGAGATGTTGAGTTCAAGACTATGTCAATGCACTAGTAGAAAAGGGGGCAAAGGTCCAGGCCGGGTCAGCCCATTAGTCCCGGTTCAGTCAAGAACCGGGACCCATGGGGGCATTGAACCCGGTTCGTGAGCCCCGGGGGCAGGCCGGGCCACGTGGGCCATTGGTCCCGGTTCGTCTGGACCTTTTGGTCCCGGTTGGTGGAACGAACCGGGACCAATGGGCCTCGCTCCTGGCCCACCATCATTGGTCCTAGTTGGTGGCTTGAACCGGGATCAAAGGCTGCCCTTTAGTCCCGGTTCATGCCACCAACCGGGACCAATGAGGTGCCTATATATACCCCTCGCGAAGAAGCGAGCACACCGCTCTGTTTTTTCTGGCAGCCGAGGGGGAGAGGGCTTGGTGGTGCTCTAGCTCACCTCTTATGCACACAAGGTGTTCGATGGAATGCCCGAGCCACACTACTTAAGCTTTCTCCTCTCCAAGCTCGACCTCCAATCTCCATTTTCCTCAATATTTGTCTAGGTTTAGCGGTCCGTCACGCCCCATCCTCGTCTTCACCGCCGTCGATCACCCGCGCCGATCTCATCGCCGGTACCACCGTGGTGAGCCTCTTGTTCTTATCTTCTTTCTGAAAGGAAACATATTCTTACTTGTATGTTTAGATAGATACTTGTATTATTTTCTTACTTTTATTATTGCATCTTATATAGTGCGATGGTTTTGGTATCCGCCCCCGTCGGCCCTCGTCCTGTCTATGATTCGGATGTGGTATATATTATCTTTTCATAACTATTGGTTCATTTATTGTTTATGAAAATTATGCCGACCAACGTGACATAGATTTTATTTATCTAGGAGGTTGTTGAACAGGAAATTCCAACCAACCCTATTGTCGAGAGGATAAATTTAGTTGAAGAAGAAAACAATTTCTTGAAGGAAAAAATAAGAAAAATTGAGGAGGAGAAGATGATATTGGAGTTGCATGTTGCGGATGTCGTCGATGATCACAAGATCAAGATGGATGCAATGCGCTTGAAGATTAGAAAGACTAGAAAATATGCCATTCATACCGAGGCTTGGTATCATTATGCCGTTGGATCAGTTGTTACCTTGGTTGCGATTATGATCGCATTTGTTTTCGCATTGAAATGTTTTACATAGTTTCAATGTATGGTTTAATTAATTTAGATGCTCTGCAGAGCTTTATGTTGTTAGATGAGAACTATGTATGTACTTTGGTTTTAATGTGATGATGAACTTCTATTAATTTGGTCACTTAATTATCTATTCATGATGTTCTGTAATGATTTTTGACACACTTAATTATATATAATGCACGTAAATGAACCGGCAATGGATGTACGGTGACAGACACACCTCCGAGTACATTAAGGGCGCGTATGATTTTTTTTCAAAGTGGCTGAGGCAAACAAGCAGAATGGTTTTATGTGTTGTCCATGCCCTATATGTGGGAATACGAAGTCTTACTCTGACCGGAAAATCATTCACACCCACCTGCTTTACAGGGGTTTCATGCCACACTATAATGTTTGGACGAGGCACGGAGAAATATGGGTTATGATGGAAGACGGCGAAGAAGAAGAGTACGATGACAACTATGTGCCCCCTGAATACGGTGATGCTACTGAACATCAAGAGGAACCAGACGATGTGCACGATGATGCTACAACGGGCGAAGCTGCTGAAGATCAAGAGGAACCAGACGAGGTGCCCGATGATGATGATCTCCGCTGGGTCATTGTCGATGCAAGAACGCAATGCGAAAGTCAAAAGGAGAAGCTGAAGTTCGATGAAGTTCGATCACATGTTAGAGGATCACAAAAAAGGGTTGTACCCCAATTGCGAAGATGGCAACACAAAGCTTGGTACCGTACTAGAATTGCTGCAGTGGAAGGCAGAGAATGATGTGCCTGACAAAGGATTTGAGAAGCTACTGAAAATATTGAAGAAGAAGCTTAGAAAGGATAACGAATTGCCCGACAGTACATACGCAACAAAGAAGGTCGTATGCCCTCTAGGATTGGAGGTGCACAAGATACATGCATGCCCTAATGACTGCATCCTCTACCGCGGTGTGTACAAGGAACTGAACGTATGTCCGGTATGCGGTGCATTACGGTATAAGATCAGACGAGATGACCCAGGTGATGTTGATGGCAAGCCCCCCAGAAAGAGGGTTCCTGCGAAGGTGATGTAGTATGCTCCTATAATACCACTGTTGAAACGTCTGTTCAGAAACGGAGAGCATGCCAAGTTGATGCGATGGCACAGTGAGGACCGTAAGAAAGACGGGAAGTTGAGAGCACCCGCTGACGGGCCACAGTGTAGAAAAATCGAGAAAGAGTATTGGGCTGAGTTTGCATGTGACCCAAGGAACGTATGGTTTGGTTTAAGCGCGGATGGCATTAATCCTTTCGGGGAGCAGAGCAGCAATCACAGCACCTGGCCTGTGACTCTATGTATGTATAACCTTCCTCCTTGGATGTGCATGAAGCGGAAGTTCAATATGATGACAGTTCTCATCCAAGGCCCTAAGCAACCCGGCAACGACATTGATGTGTACCTAAGGCCATTAGTTGAAGAACTTTTACAACTGTGGAATGGGAACGGTGTACGTACGTGGGATGAGCACAAACATGAGGAATTTGACCTAAAGGCGTTGCTATTCATGACCATCAATGATTGGACCGCTCTCAGTAACCTTTCAGGACAGACAAACAAGGGATACCACGCATGCACACACTGTTTACTTGACACCGAAAGTATATACCTGGGAAGCTGCAGGAAGAATGTGTACCTGGTTCATCGTTGATTTCTTCCGGCCAACCATCAATGTCGAAAGAAAGGCAAGCATTTCAAAGGCGAGGCAGATCACCGGAAGAAGCCCGCCATGCGTACCGATGATCACGTACTCGCTATGGTCAATGATTTACACGTAATCTTTGGAAAGGGTCCCAGCAGACCAGCTGTTCCGAGTGACGCTGGGGGACACGCACCCATGTGGAAGAAGAAATCTATATTTTGGGACCTACCCTACGGGAAAGACCTAGAGGTTCGCTCTTCGACCGACGTGATGCACGTGACGAATAACCTTTACGTGAACCTGCTAGGCTTCTTGGGCGTGTATGGGAAGACAAAAGATACACCTGAGGCACGGGAGGACCTGCAACGTTTGCACGAAAAAGACGGCATGCCTCCGAAGCAGTATGAAGGTCCTGCCAGCTACGCTCTTACCAAAGAAGAGAAGGAAATATTCTTTGAATGCCTTCTTAGTATGAAGGTCCCGACTGGCTTCTCGCTGAATATAAAGGGAATAATAAATATGGCAGAGAAAAAATTTCAGAACCTAAAATCTCATGACTGCCACGTGATTATGACGCAACCGCTTCCGGTTGCATTGAGGGGGCTTCTACCGAAAAACGTCCGATTAGCCGTTGTGAAGCTATGTGCATTCCTCAATGCAATCTCTCAGAAGATGATCGATCCAGAAGTCGTACCAAGGCTAAGGAGTGATGTGGCACAATGTCTTGTCAGTTTCGAGCTAGTGTTCCCACCATCCTTCTTCAATATCATGACGCACGTCCTAGTTCATCTAGTCGACGAGATTGGCATTCTGGGGCCCGTATTTCTACACAATATGTTCCCCTTTGAGAGGTTCATGGGAGTCCTAAAGAAATATGTCCAGTATCGCGCTAGGCCGAAGGAAGCATCTCCATGGGCCATCAAAGCGAGAGGATGTCATCGAGTTTTGTGTTGACTTCATTCACGGCCTTAAGAAGATAGGTCTCCCTAAATCGCGGTATGAGGGGAGACTTTGGAAAAAACACGCTTGGAAGGACTCAATAATATGCGAGGACGGATATTCTTGGTCTCAAGCACATTGCACAGTTCTACAGAACTCTACCTTGGTGACCCCTTATGTCGATGAACACAAGAACAGTCTGCGCTCCAAACACTCGGAGCAGTGCGACGACTGGATTACATGTGAACACATTAGGACTTTCAGTAGTTGGTTGGAAACACGTCTCAGAGGTGACAACACTGTTTGTGATGAGCTGTACTTGATGTCCAGGGGACCATCTTCGACTGTTACGATTTGGAAAGGATACGAGATAAGTGGGAATACATTTTACACGATTGACCAAGATCAAAAGAGCACCAACCAAAACAGCGGTCTCCACTTTGATTCATCCACCGAGAGGGGAAAGGACACATATTATGGTTACATAGTGGACATATGGGAACTTGACTACGGACATGATTTTAAGGTCCCTTTGTTTAAGTGCAAATGGGTCAATCTGTCAGGAGGCGGGGTACAGGTAGACCCACAGTACGGAATGACAACAGTGGATCTGAAAAATCTTGGGTACACTGATGAACCGTTTGTCCTAGCCAATGATGTCGCACAGGTTATCTATATGATGAGCCAAAGCGCCACATAGTTCTTTCAGGAAAAAGGGACATCGTGGGAGTGGAGGGCAAGACAGACATGTCTGAAGATTACGAAAAGTTTCATGAAATTCCTCCCTTCAAAGTCAAGGCTGACCCCAGCATCCTGATAAGCAATGGAGATTATCCATGGTTACGGCGCAATAAGAAAATGACACAAGCGAAGAAAAAGTGAAGACTTTCTCCCGCAACTATTATGATGATACCATGCCAACTTTGTAACATACGAGTATGATACCATTGTCCGTTTTGTACATGCACATGCTATGTGGGTGAAATTATGATACCATGCCAACTTTCAACTTTTTCAGAGTTCATTTGTAATGCTTTAATGTCTTATGGTTCGTCCCTCGTAATACCATTAATCCCGGTTCGCTCCTTGTCAACTATGTTCTCAGCAAGAACACTCTCAAGAGGGCAGCCACGTGGGCCATTGGTCCCGGTTCGTCTAGACCTTTTGGTCCTGGTTCCACGCACGAACCGGGACCAATGCGCCTCGCCCCTGGCCCATGACCATTAGTCCCGGTTTGTGCCACAAACCGGGACTAAAGGGCTGGTCCTCGTTGCACTCAGAGTTTAGTCCCACCTTGCCAACCGAAGGGCGCTCACACCGGTTTATAAGCCCGTCCCTCTCTGCCTTGTTGAGCTTCTCTCAAAGTGAAAATAGATGCCCCTATGCAGGGAATTTGACCTAAATTCATAGTGATTTTCTCTGAAATTCATAGAAATTTATTACGAATTTAGGTTGAATTTTCTCTATAGGAGCATCTATGTTCATTTTTTAGTAAAGTTAATCACAAACTTGTGATTCACACAAATTTCAAAGAATTCAAATTTTAACTATTCAAATTTGAAAACTAATGGCACTAACCGAAAGTTTATAATTTTGCTGACCTAAAAGCAAAAAGAACTAAAAATAAAGCAAAAAACAAAAGAAAATAAATAATACAAAAAACAAAACAAAAAAATTGGAAACAAAATAAAAATAGCAACAATAAGTATTTTGTTGTAAGTAGAAACAAAATAAAATAAATAAAGCAACACAGAAAACAGCAAAACAAAAAAGTGTTTTCAAATTTGAAAACTAATGGCACTAACAGAAAGTTTATAATTTTTCTAAAACTAAAAGCAAAAAAGAATTAAAAAATAAAGCAAAAAAAGAAAATAAATAATGCAGAAAACAAAACAAAAAACTGGAAAAAAATTTAGAAACAGCAACAATAAGTATTTTGTTGTAAGTAAAAACAAAATAAAATAAATAAAGCAAGAAAAAAAAAGTGGTTTCAAATTTGAAAACAAATGCCACTAACAGAAAGTTTATAATTTTTCTAAAACTAAAAGCAAAAAGAATTAAAAAATAAAGCAAAAAACAAAAGAAAATAAATAATGTAGAAAACAAAACAAAAAAACTGATAAAAAAATAGCAACAATAAGTAAAGAAAACAAAAAAAACAAAAAAAGTGCCTCCTACTAGCCCCCCACGGCCTGAATACGACTAGAAACCCGACCATGGGCCAGGATTCAGGCCCGCACAAGGGCCAGCAGGCCCACAGGCAAAGCAGTGTCAGATTAGGCCCATAGGCCCGCAGTTCAGAGGAGTTCGAGAGAGAGGAGGCATCAGTGCTTATAGGCAGGTGGTCGACGCTCTCAACTAGCGAGCTGGGACTAAACTCCCACCACCACGCCGATGTGCAAGACCATTGGTCCCGGTTGGTGGCACGAACCGGGACCAATGCCACCCTTTGGTCCTGTTCGTGGCACCAACCGGGACCAATGCCACCCTTTAGTCCTGGTTCGTGCCACCAACCGGGACCAAAGGCCGCCGCTTCCCGCCCTTTGGGCTGCTGAAAAGAGGTCTTTGGTCGGTTGGTGGCACCAACCGACTAA
This sequence comes from Aegilops speltoides, assembly GCA_021437245.1. Taxonomy (NCBI): domain Eukaryota; kingdom Viridiplantae; phylum Streptophyta; class Magnoliopsida; order Poales; family Poaceae; genus Aegilops; species Aegilops speltoides. The sequence goes on along the minus strand of CM038143.1, from coordinate 42,485,837 downwards.
AGCAGGCATTAATCCCGTTGGTGGCACGAACCGACTAAATCTTTGCTATATAAGCAAACACTTTGCAAAATTCAGAATTTCATCGCATGATTGCCCCGACGACGCCGACCTCCTCGACGCCGCCAGTTGCCGCTCGCCGCCGTCGCCGTCGCCCGTGCCCCGAGCCACGCCGACGCCGTCCGCCGCCCCGAGCCCACGCTCACGCCGTCCGCCGCCCAGCGCGCCGGTCGCGCTTCTACCCCGACCCGCCCCACGTCGCCGTCGTCGCCGGCCATTCCCTGCCGGACGCGCCGTCCGCCGCCCAAAAGCCCACGCCGACACCGTCCGCCGCCACGCCGTTGCCGTCCGCCGTCCCGAAGCGTGCCCGATCGCGCCGCTGCCCCACGACCCGCCCCCACCGTCGCCGTCGTCGCCGGCCACTCCCCTGCCCCGGCCCGCACCCCCCACTGTGGTCGTCGCCGATGCCCTCGCCACCCCCGCCATCGCTCTCGCCGGCCGCCCCCGACGTGAGCTTCCACCATCAGGCCTCTATGTTAAGTGTGCTTTTTTTCATATATACATGTGTATTTTTTTTGTTCATTGCATTTTTTCATATATATAATGTATATATGTCTTTGGTAGCTATATGATGAATGGATGTGGCTATGTATGTATTAATATAATGTTCATAGCATTTTTTTGTTTATATATGTTTTTTCATATATGTATTAATTTTTTATTTAGGTTGTTAGTAGATATCGACTTTAGGTTAGTGCATTTTAGGTTAGTGTAGAGGAAAAAGTAAAATAAGGAAAAGGAAGAAAAGTGGAAGAAGGAAGAAGGAAGAAGAAGAAGAAAAAGAATGAGAGGAAAAAGGGAAATAAGAAGAGGAAGAAAGAAGAAGAAGAGGAGAAATAAATAAGAAGGGGAAAAAGGAAGAACAAGAAGAGGAGAAGAAAAAAGGAATAGAGGGAGAAGAAGAAAAAATAGAATATGCGACGGTGCAACCTGGCTCTGATACCAACTTGTCACGCCCAATATGCGACCCTATCCAAAAGGAACTCGAAGGTCCCACCAAGGATAGACTCGCATATTGGAACGCTTTTGCAAGGTGGATATCATTACATCAACATTACATAATAGATGGGGATACATACATAAGGCATACAATGCCACATGAATACAACATCACAACATACATACGATCAACATCCGACTACGGATGAAACATAAACAGAAACTCAAATGACATCCACCCTGCTAGCCCAGGCTGCCGACCTGGAACCTATCCCCTGATCGAAGAAGCAGAAGAAGAACTCAACGCAAGCAAGCATCGCTCTCGCGTCATGACCATCACGAACCTGTACCTGCAACTGTTGTTGTAGTAATCTATGAGCCACGAGGACTCAGCAATCCCATTACCATGGGTATCAAGACTAGCAAAGCTTAATGGGAAAGGAAGGGGTAAAGTGGTGAGGTTGCAGCAGCGACTAAGCATATATGGTGGCTAGCATACGCAAATGAGAGCGAGAAGAGAACAAGCGGAACGGTCGTGAAGCTAGCAATGATCAAGAGGTGATCCTGAACTCCTACTTACATCAAACATAACCCAGAAACCGTGTTCACTTCTCGGACTCCGCCGAGAAGAGACCATCACGGCTACACACACGGTTGATGCGTTTTAATTCGGATCTGGTGTCAAGTTATCTACAACCGGACATTAACAAATTCCCATCTGCCTATAACCACAGGCACGACTTTCAAAAGATTATACCCTGCAGGGGTGTCCCAACTTAGCCCATGACAAGCTCTCACGATCAACGAAGGAATAGACCTTCTCCCAGGAAGACTCGATCAGACTCGGAATCCCGGTTTACAAGACATTTCAACAATGGTAAAACAAGACCAGCAAGACCGCCCTATGTGCCGACAATCCCGATAGGAGCTGCACATATCTCGTTCTCAGGGCAACACCGGATAAGCTAAGCGTACAGGTACCGACGTAACCCAAGTTGCCAAGGGATGGTCCCACACGGTGCTCTAGTTTGGACCAACGCTTAGACAAGGACTGGCCCGGGGGGGCTATAATAAAGATGACCCTCGAGAGAGCGACTCCCAAGGGAAAAGTAGGTGGTGGTGAGGCAAATGGTAAAACCAAGGTTGGGCCTTGCTGGAGGAGTTTTATTCAAAGCGAACCGTCAAGGGGTTCCCATAAATCACCCGACCGCGTAAGGAACGCAAAATCCGGGAACATAACACGGTATGGCGGAAACTAGGGCGGCAAAAGTGGAACAAAACACCGATCATAAGGGCGAGTCTTCCACCCTTACCAAGTATATAGATGCATTAATAATATAAGAGATATTGTGATATCCCAACCAAAATCCTTTCCACCATGGAGAAATCTTCAACTTCACCTGCAACTAGCAACGCTATAAGAGGGGCTGAGCAAAGCGGTAACATGGCCAAGCAACGGTTTGCATAGGAAAGGTGTCAAAGGTTAGAGGTTCATGGCAATATGGGATGGCTCGATAAACAGGTGATAGGTAGCGCAGCATAGCGATAGAACGAAACAACTAGCATAGCAATGATAGTAGTAAGATCCAGGGTAGCGGTCATCTTGCCTGAAATCCCGCAAGGAAGAAGAACGAATCCATGAAGAAGACGAAGCCACGAAGACGAACCACACGAAAACGAACGAATCCTCATGATCGCAACGAAGCAGGAACTATCGAAAAGAAGCACACAACATAGTAAACACACCGCACATGATCATGACATGATGCACAACAAGCATGATGCATGACAAGGCTACATGAAGCTACTCATGGCAAGGGATGATGCAAACCAAAGCAACACATCAAGACAAGTTCAAATGAGGCCGGGAACAACATATAACAATTCCGGTAAGTCCTCATATGCAAATTTCGAAATTGGTCCCGATCTGAATAAACCTTATGTTCGAGTTGTTAAACAGCAAGTTAATATGCAACAAGATGATCTACACGAAATTTTAGTCAACTTACATATAAAGTTCATTTAGTTCGGAGCTACGGCCTAGAAGATCTGAGCAAAACAAGTTAAGCATGGCATTAATGCAAAATGCACCCAAACATCAAGCAAACACCTCAAAACATGAATGCAACATGATAATATGAAACTACATGCAATTCTAAGCAAGTTTCATATAGAGCACACTCAACACGGAGCAACGGTGCAACACATACACTATATACAAGTCATAGCAACAATCTGTCCAAAACAGCAAGTAGGCATATTGTAAGCATCAAAACAACATGCTATAGTATCTCAACGTATTACCAAAAGGCATGGGCATGATGTACAGGTAAAGCATAACAAAACATGAACACTGAGCTATCTCCAGAAATCATTAGAACATGCTCAAACACACATGGAAAGATTGCAAATAATAACAGTTTCAGACATATCAGGAAATAACATCAGGTTGCAATGTTTAGAGCTATCAAACGACATGTTACAGGAATTTATGATGGCAACCAAAGGCATGGCATGAATCTACTAAACCCATAGAACAATAGTCCCTTACTGACCAAGAGCCAAAAAGGATCAGAAGATATGATGGCACCCATGTAAACATAGCAAGTTATATGACAGATTCATACATGGCAGGAACAACAATAAGTAGGCATGTTGGTGAGCTTGAACCACTCACCACAGAGCAATACATGGCATGGAAAGGCAACCAACAGTAATAAGACATGTTTATGAAGCTAAGAATGGCAAGAGCAAGTTCATATGGCACATGGATCACTAACCATAAGCATGGAAGCAACTGAACTTAATGTTAACAGGCTGACAGCAACATTATATAGCAACTTTGGAGCAAGATTACAACAAGCTACAGAAAGCTATAAATGCAACCAGGGGCATGAATGGATAGAGCATGACATGTAGAAAAAAACGTGTTTAGTGATCATCTCCAGATTATGCATAGAATGATTAGTAGCAACATGTTTATATAGCATCACGAAATAACAGATTCAGCCAAGCAAAACAGTAACATCATGAACCCCACTTAACAAGCTCGATTCACTCATCACAAGTCATTGCATGACAATATAAGCATAGAATCATCAAGAAGTCATGTTTATGTAACCAACCAAGGCAAGAACAAGTCCATAGCATGCAAGGATCAACTATAGCAAGCTTGGCCATATTGAATAACACGTAAACAATCTGCCAGGAAACATTTTGAAGCAAAAGTAGAGCACTCAAATGACATGCTAAACTACTCCATAATTGCACCCAAGGGCATGAATGGATAGACAATAACCACATGTTCAAAATACCCTTACTTAAGTATCTCAAAATATGTATGGATCTCTCTGTAGCATCATGTTTACATGGCATAAAAATAACAGCAGAACAGGGACTAAAACAGCAACAACAAGTACCCTACTTAGCAAGCTCGATGCACTCATCACACATATCACAAAAATACATGGCATAGATCAAAACACATGTAGACATCAACCTCATAGGATGCACACATCAATCATGGCAAAAATGACAAATGAGCAAGTTATAACAGTTTCAGCAGATTAACATCACTTAGCACTCTTCCAACAGCATTTAGGGCATCAAGATGAGCTCAAATGAAAATGATGCAATGTAATGAAATGAAGTACTCTTCGAGGCGAACAATTTGACATATTACACGCACGAAACAGAGCTACAGATGCAGAGTTACGATGCGATGAACATGGCATGATTATGCAAAATATTAGGGACTTGGGCGATTTCGGGTCAACCTTAGGGTTTCGACACGGATTACGATGCACGTCGGGATCTCGCCGGAGATGCATCGCCGGAGACGAGGGAGGCAGTGGCCGGGCTCGGGGAGGTGGCCGGGGAGGTCGAGGGGCGCCGGATCCGTGGGCGGAGGAGGTCGGGGCGGCACCGGGCGCGGGCGGCGGGGCGGATCCGGCCGGGGCCGAGCTCTCGGCTGCTGGCGGCCATGGAGGCGAGGCAAGCTTCGCGACGGCGAGGCGAGAGGACAGCAGAGCGGCGGCGGCGGCGAGGAAGGCCGGGAGGCGCGACCGGTCGGCGGCTTGGCGGGCGGCCAGCGCCATGGCGGGGTGGAGGAGGCCGAAGCGGCGGAGGCGGCGACGTGGGCGGCGCGCCGCCCTGCGCTATCGCGCCGCCCGCCGCCGCCGCCCGCGCTCCCGACGCCGAGCTGCGCCGTCGCCTCCGCGCCGCCCGCCGCCGCCCGCCAGCTCGGCCACGCGGCGCCCGGTGCGGCCCTATCCGCCCGCGACTCGGCGAAGCTCGGAGCTCGCGCCTTGCGCCTCAGCGCCTCGCCCGCCGCCCTCGTCGTCCGGCCCTGCTCCGCCCCCACCTGCACCGGATCCGGTCGGATCCGGGCGGATCCATCCAACCCGAGCCTCCCCAGCTTCGTCTCCCTCCTCTCCGGCCGTTCTCCGGCGAGACTCCGACGAGGTTGACTTCCCCCCCTCTGAAAAATCCACTAAGTCCCGAATAGTTTTACATTATCATGCCATGTTTGACCTGTTGTATCTCTGCATCCGTAACTCCGTTTCGTGCGTGTAATAAGTCAAATTGTTCGCCTCGACGAGTGCTTCATTTCATTCCATTGCATCATTTTTATTCGAGCTTATCTTGATGCCCGAAATGCTATTGGAAGAGTGCTAAGTGATGTTAATCTGCAAGTGTTATAACTTGCTCATTTGTCATTTTTGCCATGGTTGATGTGTGCATCCTATGAGGTTGATGTCTACATGTATTTTGATCTATGCCATGCCATCTTTTCAGAGGTGCTATCCATGTATTTTTGTGATTTGTGTGCTGAGTGCATCGAGCTTGCTAAGTAGGGTACTTGCTGTTGCTGATTTCAGTCCCTGTTCTGCTGTTATTTTTATGCCATGTAAACTTGATGCTAGAGAGATATCCATGCATATTTTGAGATACTTCAGTAAGGGTGTTTTGAACATATGGTTATTCTCTATCCATTAATGCCCTTTGTTGGAATTATGGAGTAGTCTAGCATGTCATTTGATTGCTCTACTTTTGCTTCAAAATGTTTCCTGGCAGATTGTTTACATGTTATTCAATTTTGCCAAGGTTGCTATAGTTGATTCTTGCATGCTATGGACTTGTTCTTGCCTTGGTTGGTTACATAAACATGTCTTCTTGACGATGCTATGCTTATATTGTCATGCAATGACTTGTGGTGAGTGAATCGACCTTGTTAAGTAGTGTTCATGATGTTGCTGTTTTGCTAGGCTGAATCTGTTATTTCGTGATGCTATATAAACATGTTGCTACTAATCATTCTATGCATAATTTGGAGATGTTATATAAACATGTTTTGGTCTACATGTTATGGCCTATCCATCCGTGCCCCTGGTTGCATTTATAGTTGGCTGTAGTTTGTTCATATCTTGCTCCAAATTTTCTATATAATGTTGCTGACAGCCTGATAACATTAAGTTCAGTTTCTTCCATGCTTATGGTTAGTGATCCATGTGCCCTATGAACTTGCTCTTGCCATGCTTAGCTTCATAAACATGTCTTCTTACTGTTATTTTCCTTGCCATGCCATGTATTGCTCTGTGGTGAGTGTTTCAAGCTCATCAACATGCCTACTTATTGTTGTTCCTGCCATGTTTGAATCTGTAATATAACTTGCCAAGTTTACATGGATGCCATAATTTCTTCTGATCCTTTTTGGCTCTTGGTCAGTAAGGGACTTTTGATCTATGCAATTAGTAGATTCATGCCATGCCTTTGTTTGCCATGATAAGTTCCTGTAACATGTTGTTTGATAGCTCTAAACATTGCAACCTGATGTTATTTCCTGATAAGTCTGTAACTGTTATTATTTGCAATCTTACCATGTCATTTTGAGCATGTTATAATGATTTCTGGAGATAGCTCAGTGTTCATGTTTTGTTATGCTTTACCTGTACTTCATGCCCATGCCTTTTGTTATTACGTTGAGATGTTGTAGCTTGTTGTTTGATGCTTGCAATATGCCTACTTGCTGTTTTGGACAGATTGCAGCTATGACTTGTATAGTGTGTATGTGTTGCATCGTTGCTCCGTTTTGGGTGTGCTCTATATGAAACTTGCTTAGTTTTGCATGTAGCTTCATATTATCATGTTGCATCCTTGTTTTGAGGTGTTTGCTTGATGTTTGGGTGCATTTTGCATCAATGCCATGTTTAACTTGTTTTCTCATATCTTCTAGGCCGTAGCTCCAAATCTAATGAACATTATATGTAACTTGACTAGAATCTCGTGTAGATCATCTGGGTGCATCTTAACTTGCTGTTTAACAACTTGAACATAAGGTTTATTCAGATCTGGACCAATTTCGAAATATGCATATGAGGATTTACATGATTTGTTATATGTTGTTCCCGACCTCATTTAAACTTTTCGTGATGTGTTGCTCTTGTTTGCATCATCTCTTGCCATGAGTAGCTTCATATAGCCTTGTCATGCATCATGCTTGTTGTGCATCATGTCATGTTCATGTGTGGTGTGTTTAGTATGTTGTGTGCTTCTTCTCGATATTTCCTGTTTCGTTGCGATCATGAGGATTCGTTCGTCTACGCTTGGTTCATCTTTGTGGCTTCATCCGTTCGTCTTCTTCATGGACTCGTTCTTCTTCCTTGCGGGATTTCAGGCAAGATGACCGCTACCCTGGATCTCACTACTATCATTGCTATGCTAGTTGCTTCGTTCAATCGCTATGCTGCGTTACCTATCATTTGCTCAACAAGCCTCCCAAATTGCCATGAACCTCTAACCTTTGACACCCTTCCTTGCAAACCGTTGTTTGGCTATGTTACCGCTTTGCTCAGCCCCTCTTATAGCGTTGCTAGCTGCAGGTGAAGTTGAAGATTGCTCCATGGTGGACAGGGTTTTTGTTGGGATATCACAATATCTCTCTTATATTATTAACGCATCTATATATTTGGTAAAGGGTGGAAGGCTCGGCCTTATGCCTGGTGTTTTGTTCCACTCTTGCCGCCCTAGTTTCCGTCATACCGGTGTTATGTTCCCGGATTTTGCGTTCCTTACGCGGTCGGGTGATTTATGGGACCCCCTTGACAGTTTGCTTTGAATAAAACTCCTCCAGCAAGGCCCAACCTTGGTTTTACCATTTGCCTCACCACCACCTATATTTCCCTTGGGAGTAATTAACCCAAGGGTCATCTTTATTATAGCCCCCGGGCGGTGCTTGTCTAAGTGTTGGTCGAACCGAAGCAGATCTGCGGGGCCACCTCGGGCAACTCGAGGGTTGGTTTTACTCGTAGGCTGACCTATCCAGTGTTGCCCTGAGAACGAGATATGCGCAGCTCCTATCGGGATTGTCGGCGCATCGGGTGGCTTTACTGGTCTTGTTTTACCATTGTCGAAATGTCTTGTAAACCGGGATTCCGAGTCTGATCGGGTCTTCCTGGGAGAAGGTCTATTCCTTCATTGATCGCGAGAGCTTATCATGGGCTAAGTTGGGACACCCCTGCAGGGTATAATCTTTCGAAAGCCGTGCCTGCGGTTATTGGCAGATGGGAATTTGTTAATGTCCGGTTGTAGATAACTTGACACCAGATCCGAATTAAAACGCATCAACCGTGTGTGTAGCCGTGATGGTCTCTTCTTGGCGGAGTCCGGTAAGTGAACACGGTTTCCGGGTTATGTTTGACGTAAGTAGGAGTTCAAGATCACTTCTTGATCATTACTAGTTGACGACCGTTCCGCTTGTTCTCTTCTCGCTCTTATTTGCGTATGTTAGCCACCATATCATGCTTAGCCGCTGCTGCAACCTCACCACTTTACCCCTTCCTTTCCTTTTAAGCTTTGCTAGTCTTGATACCCATGGTAATGAGATTGCCGAGTCCTCGTGGCTCACAAATTACTACAACAACAGTTGCAGGTACAGGTTTTTTCCGATGATCATGACGCGAGAGCGATGCTTGCTTGCGTTGAGTTCTTCTTCTGCTTCTTCGATCAGGGGATAGGTTCCAGGTCGGCAGCCTGGGCTAGCAGGGTGGATGTCGTTTGAGTTTCTGTTTGTGTTTCATCCGTAGTCGGATGGTGCTCTGATGTATTGTGATGTTGTATTCGTGTGGCATTGTATGCCTTATGTATGTATCCCCATCTATTATGTAATGTTGATGTAATGATATCCACCTTGCAAAGCGTTTCAATATGCGGGTCTATCCTTGGTGGGACCTTCGAGTTCCTTTTGGATAGAGTTCCTTTTCTATTTTTTCTTCTTCTCCCTCTATTTCTTTCTTCTTCTCCTCTTTTCTTCTTCTTTTTTTCTTTGATCTTCTCCTGTGTCGTCATCGATATACCCCTCCCGATAACTTCAACTCGAGGGGGGTCGATATACCCCCTCCCCGATAATATTATTTTCTCATGTACGTATGTCGTGTCGATATAAACTCCCGATAACTTCAACACGTGCGGGGGGGTCGATATACCCCCTCCCCGATAATATTATTTTTCCATGTACGTATGTCGTCGTTGTCGATATAAACCCCTCCCGATAACTTCAACACGTAGGGGGGTCGACATACCTCCTCCCAATAACTTCAACACATAGGGGGGGTCTATATACCCCCTCCCAATAACTTCAACATGTGGGGGGGGGGTCGATATACCCCCTCCCTGATAACATTTATTTTCCCGTGTATGTATCTCATTGTTGTCGATATTACCCCCTTGAAGCGTTGTCGAGGCCACCCCAAACCCTAGAGAAGCAGCGTCGAGGCCACTAATTAATATGATTCCATATCTGTCATGTTTGAATAATAATTGCCATGTTGTAAATATTTGTAGAAACTATGGACACCCCCCGAGACGAAGCAACATAAGCGATGTTGGGGGAGATAATTGCAGAAGGAAGTGATGCCGTCTTATCGTTTTTGAACGACACTGATGGTCTGGAAGGACAGCGTGAAGAAGCAGGCTATGAATATGATGGCTCCTTTGACCCAATGCCGGTGCAAGAAGGAGACCATGAGGACGGCTCCGGTGACCCAATGACGGTTCAAGAAGGAGACCGTGATGACGGCTCCAGTGACCGAACCGAGTCTGGCCAGGTATATATATTAGTTAAGCATGTGCTGTCTAGCTAATTGATGCTTTCATTGTTTTGGTATATGTACACATATTAATTAACTCTCATCTTTCCTCTTTTTTCTAGCCCTCCGGATCGAGCACAACTTCGGTAAGGAGACGAGGCCCAAAGAAAAAGTTGAGCTCGGATAAAAGGTTTGAGATCACAGCAATCGCACGCGACGGCGAACCGATTGAACCCATCCGGACAAAGAACGCATTTGCTTCTCAATGCGGGGTTCTTGTTAGGGACAAGATCCCGATCAGCATCCACCAATGGTATAAGCCTAAGGAGGAAGACCCTCAGGTGTCTTATGTCAATGATATGCAGAAAGATGATCTTTGGACTGAGCTGAAGGAAAATTTCACCCTACCGCCAGAGGAGGATCCGGAGAAGCCAGTTAAAGAGCAATTAATCAAGTCTTGTGCTCTTAAGAAGATGGCAGGCCTATTCAGGAGGTGGAGGAAAGAGCTGAAAAAGTTTGTCGACAAAGAAGAGACACCAGAATTCATCGGCAAATATGAGAAGATCAGAGATCACTGGCCCGCATTTGTGGCCCACACGACATCGGAAAAGAGTAAGATGATGTCGGCGACAAACAAGAAAAATGCTGCGAAGAAGAAGTTTCACCATCGCACGGGGTCAGGTGGCTACCTCAAAGCCCGGCCTAAGTGGTCCAAGGCTGAGAATGATCTGCTTGATAAAGGGATCGAACCAGAGACCATGAAATGGCCAGACCGTTACCGGACTTGGTTCTTCGGGGCTGGCGGAACCTTGGACCCTGTATCAGGGAAGTGTCGTTGGACGGACGAGCAACTTAAAACACCAGTCAACAGGCTTCGGCACTATATCGATGCAGCGCAGCAAGGGACGTTCGTTCCAGACAGGGAGAAGTACAAGCTCACAATGGCCCTCGGGAATCCTGAGCACCCTGGATGGACACGAGGCACGCCAGGCTCCATTCAGTGGAAGGTTGGTTTTTCGGACGCAGGGGGTTACAAAACCCACAAGAGGAGGAAGAAACTGGATCGAGCCAAGCTGCAGCGCGCTGCGAAAGGGTACAAGGGCTAGAGGAACGAAGCGGATCGCAGCAAACAACCGCGAAGCTTCCCCGGCTACCTCGCCATCTCAGCAGAGAAGCAGCGTGGCTTCCATCGAAGCTGCTTCAGCGGAGCATGTCTTGGCGGCTCTGCTAGCTACCCCTAGATTTTATCACAGAGGCTCAAAATTGCCACCTTATGGCGCAATGTGAGAACTTAAAAGTCAAAGGCGGTGTCGGCCAAGTTCGACCTTGAACCGGCGCAACTTTTCCTTGTCGTCCGATTCCAGAAGGATATGCTAGGGTGACGGTGGACGAAATAACGGAGGGATTTGAGGACCTCCAGCTTGACCACCCTAACGGTGAAGGGGAGACTCGGCTGGGTTCTGCTCTGAAGACTCCATGCCTATGGCGGAAGGAGTTCATCAAGCTTCCGAACTAGACGCCTCCTCCTCCTCCTCTGGTGAGTCAGGGCACTCCGCCTCCTCCACCGCCTCCTCCTCTAACGAGTGACGATCAGGGCACTCAGCCTCCTTCTCCGGCGCGTGGCGGCACTCTGCCTCCTTCTCCTCCTGCGCCGGCGCACCCGAGCAGCCAGCAGCCTCCTCCTTCTCCACCTCGCCTGCTCCGGCTGCCCCGGCGCGTCGTAGTCCTTCTCCCCCGCCTCGTAAGAAAGCACGAAAGAAGACAGACGCCGCAGCCGCTCCATTTGCTCCGACATCTAGCAGTACAGCCAGCAGAGGCGGGAGGCAATATAGATACGGTCCTTCTCTCAAGCCTCTAGAGAAGTTACCGTATGAGAGGACCAAGGAGGAAAACACGAAGATCGTGCAGACCAAAGTGAACGACTTCTTTGAAGGGGTGAAAGCAAAGAGACATCCACCTCCAGAGGAGAAGGTAGATCCAGTGAAAGCAAAGCGCACTATCGATGCCCTGAGGAAACCACCAAAGTCTCCGTCGAAAAACAACTATGAGTGCATTACTGCAAAGACATATCTCGAAGCTAACCGGTCGGGAAGTACTGTCAGTGATAAAAGGTTAAATGAACGAGCAGATGAAAAATATTGCCCAGCTCGGCGAACAAGCAAAGCAATCGTGCCCCCCGCTCAATGTGTCTAGCGACATCGTCGCTAATGCTCCGGGGATGGTGCCCGGTTATAACAATCTTGGAGATTACCTGCCTGATGATGTACATTTTGATTTCTTGGAGGTTGACGAACACAGATACGAGTACGGGAAGCCTCTCGTCAAAGATGAAAAATCTCTAACAACGATGATGCGAAGATTCCATAATTGGTACATGAAAACCTGCAGAGAGTCTGGGGGGACGAATGCTTTGTATCTGAATATGAAAGAGGAGAACGACCTCGTTGGAACTGATCTGTTGACTGTTCCATTTGAGGAGTTCTTTGAGTTCTTCAATCAAAAGGCCCTCGTTAAATTAACGGTCTTTTGCTACTGTCTGTTAGTACTATTTCTGTCATTAAGTCTCTATATATAGCTCGGCTTTTTCATTGCATGTATATATAATTAATTATCCTCACTATATTATGCAGATTGAAGATCGTCGAGTGCAAAAAACAAGAAATTTTATGATATTGGGTTCATTAACACAAATATCATAGATGAAATTCAGGTTAAAAAGCACGCCGAAGAGGCCGAGGCCAACTTTTTACAATCGTTGATCAAAAATCAAAACAAAGATTTAATACTCTTTCACAACTTCAAGTGAGTGTTACTGTCGTGTGCATATTTGTTTTCCCTTATTACTCGAGCGAGGCTATAGTAATGTAATTGATGAGTTATGCATGCGTGCGCAGCTTCCACTATGTTTTTCTGGAGATTAAGCTTGAGCGCGGAGTAGTAACCGTCTTAGACTCGAGACGAAAAGATCCGGAAACCTATGCGGACATGACTAATTTGCTCAACAAGTAAGTTCAATCGATCATTATCGCACCATATCGGCAACTTTTTATTCATTTCCTGATATCTCAAGTAATAATAATTATTTTCTTTGTCTTGCAGGTTTTGGAAACAGTTCACCGCAGAAGTTCCGGGACTACCGAAGGAGCTGCGATATACATACCCGAAAGTAAGTACTACTAGCTAGCTAGTTGCACGCATCTCCCGTTGATTCTATAGCTGTACTTTCATCAATGCCATTTATAATACTTCATTATCAGTTTGATTGACCTCTATTTCTCGTAAAGTGCTTGTGGCAGGAAGAAGGGAATAATTTCTATGGATACTACATGTGCGAGTTCATCTACAACGCGACTTTGAAAAATAAGCGAGGCTACTCTAGAAAATAATATGAAGTGCGTAAGCAATAATAATTACAATTTCATTTTATTACACCATCATTTATGTTGAGTTTCATTCATATATGTATTAACCCCCTTCGTCAAATTAGACATGGCAGATGCGGAATGAACTCGTAGAACAAGATCGCATGAAAGCAATTCAAGAGGAATTGGCGGGATTCTTTCTTGACCACGTCATCAATAAAGCCGAAGAATACCATGTGGAAGTTGATTTCAATTGCTAGGGGATTGTAAGAGATCTTACATATTGTATATGTATGTAGCCAGTAGCGTCGGATAGATAATACGAAAACTTGTTGTTTGACCAATCTCTCGGAGAAGGAGAGGTCGATCGATCACTTCTCTCGGTATGCATGACGAACTTCTGTACTTAATGGTTCCCTTCATTTTCTTATTAGCTAGCGTGTCGAGGGCCTCTCTATGTACAATATGTAGCGTCGATCAAGCACGGACATAAAAGAAGACACTTCTCTCTATTAATTAGCTAGGTAACACAATATATGAAACACCTAAATTAACCCCCCAAAACCCCCACCCCCCTTAAAAAAAACAAAAATCACAGCCACTGAAATGCTGACGCGTGGATGCCTTTTGGTCCCGATTGGTGCCACCAACCGGGACCAAAGGCCCTCCTGCCTGGGCTCGGCGCACCGGCCACGTGGAGGTCCATCTGTCCCGGTTCTTGTTAGAACCGGGACTAAAGGGGGGAGGCATAAGTAACGACCCTTTAGTCCCGTTTCAAGAACCGGGACAAAAGGCCCTCACCAACCGGGACAAATGTCCTGTTTTCTACAAGTGATGCAATATTAAAGAATATATTTACAGCATACATCTATCCAACATCCAAGGACAAAAAATAGATGTGAGCAGTTTAGAAATATATTGCTCGCCTCTCTCCATTAGTCCGGACCTTTGGGGTTAAAGCATGAATTGAATATCGCGGCGTCCGAAAATTGTCACATCTCCTTCTCTAGGACACGCACCTTGGCCTCTTCTTCGTCTCCGCATAGCTGAGATTCAAGGGGTGCCAAGCTCTCTAGGTCTACAAATCAAGGGCCTAATCATTTTCAACAATTAGGAGGTCACCAAAGTCGTAGCTTGGGTAGACAGCAGACAAGCACATTTGGTTGCCGTACACAAGGAATAATTCATGTCACGACTACAAAATCGGGCATTGGAGTTGGTTTTGCTACATGGGCCTTCCATCTCCCTGTTCCACTTCTTCTAGGGTTGAATCATAGCCACGTTTGCCATTGACGAGGGTCTTGAGATGGGCGGCAAACTGATCAACCATCTCACTTTCCTCCAGCTTCAGGCACTCATAACTTCTCATCAGGGACTCGAGGTGTTGGGCTCCTCTGCAGGCAAACTACTACAGCACACGTGCTGTAGACGTCGACATCGGCCGTCAATTCCCATCTGACCGCTCTAATTTCCCCACTTATTTCTTTAAAAAAATGGAAACAAACACCCAATTTGTCTGCTGAAAAATCTCCTACGGCTGCTTGGCGCCAAACAGAACGCATGTTGGGGTCAAATAGCTATCTCCACGCCTTCGTCGCCAAACAGAACGCTGGCGCCAAACAGCGATCTCTATGCCTTCATCCCGCCCGTCTTCCCCAGTCCTCCTTGATCCTCCTCCTTGTAGCCAGAATGTGACCAAGGTATATGTTGATCTATGGGCGGCATAGAGATCCCCTTTTGCCCTATCTTTGTCCTCTTCACGTTGATCTGCAAGTTTATGTGGTACAAAAATCTCCCTTTTGCCCTATCGCTCTACTGATTGTTCTCCTCCCGCTGATCTGCAAGTGGTGTGGATGATCTCCCTTTTGAACTCACTTTTACATCCTTCTCCTAGCAACAAAAAAGAAGCTGATCAATCTCAAGGTATGTGACATGTGGTCTGATTCTATTCATGTTCTCAAGGAAACAAGAGAATTCCTAGACTGATTTTGCTATATGATCACAGATTACAAAAAAAAGACAAGGTTTAGTGGAGAATATGATTAACGGCAATGAAGATTCAAACAGGTAACATCAATTTTAATAAATTCAGCAGCTAAATTGCAGAGGAGTCGCACCCTCCAAACAACTAGTAGAAAATTAGAAGTAATAAGGAAGGAATGAGATCCAAAATTTATTCCTGCACCTTTTGGATGATGTTAGAGTGAAAAAATATATTTGAACAGAAGTGATCTCTATTGTTCTAAATAGCTCAAGATAAAATACATGAATGTAGTCAGACCTTTACATGCAAGTTGTACCATAGGAAAATACATGAATGTAGTCAGACCTGTAGATGCGAGTTGTACCATAGGTGCTTTGCTAACAGAAGTGATCTCTATTGTTTTGAATAATCTCAAGATAAAATACATGAATGTAGTTAGATCTATAGATGCAAGTTGTACCATAGGTGCTTTGCTCGTGAAGTACTTGGGATTTCCAATAACTGACAGGAGATTAATGTAGATGATCTCCCTTTTGCCTCTTCCTTCTCCTAGCAAAAAAAAATACGATCAATCTTGAGGTATGTAACATATGCTCTAATTGTATTCATGTGCTCAAGGCAGCAAGAGAATTCCTATAGACTGAGTTTGCTATGCTATCACAGATTACAAAAAAGGAAACTAAAAGGTGTAATGCAGAATATGACCAACTCCAACAAAGATTCAAACATGTACGCTCAATTTTTTTAAATTCTCAGGCCATATCATCGTATTCTTGTAGTGTAACTAGACAAATAAATTAAGATATGCCTATTTTTTACAGGGCAAATATGGTTCCTAGTTGGATGCCTCAAATTGGTATGAAATTTAATTCCACCAAAGAGGCTTGGGGCTTTTGGACTTGTTATGGAGGTCATATTGGTTTTGACGTAAGGGTAAATTATGAAAATAAGAGCAAACTTGATGGGGCAATCACTTCCGCGAGATACGTTTGTTCCAATGAGGGCTACAAAAGAATAGACAAAAGAGATCATAATACCAAGCGTCCTCGTGCAGAAACAAGGACTGGTTGTAAAGTTTGAATGGGAATCACCATCGAGCGAGAAACAGGAAATTATGAAGTACATGAGTTAGTCACTGAACACAACCATGTCTTGCAATTGCCTGGAACATGCCACTTGATGCCATCACAGTGGAAGATATCGACCTTGCAAGCTTTTGACATTGAAACTGCAGATGATTCAGGAATTGTACCAAAAGCAGCCCATGAGTTGGCAAGTCGGCAAGTTGGTGGGTCATCAAACCTTACCTACACACCTCGTGATCACAAGAACTATTTGGGAACCAAGCGTCAAAGGGAGTTGATATATGGTGAAGCTGGAAGTATGCTCAAGTACTTTCGAGATAAAAAAATGAGAATCCTGCATTTGAATATGACGTACAACACGATTGCAATGAACAAATAGCAAATATCTTCTAGGCTGATGCGAAGATGATCATTGACTATGCTCACTTCGGTGATGTTGTTACGTTTGATACTACATTTGGGACAAATAAAGAGTACAGACCCTTTGGTGTATTTGTTGGCTTCAACCATTTTAGAGAAATGGTCATTTTTGGTGCTGCACTTCTATACGACGAGACATTTGAATCCTTCAGATGGTTGTTCAACACTTTCCTATCAATACATAACAAAAAGCAGCCTAGAACTATCTTTACTGACCAGGACGTAGCAATGGGTAATGCAATTCGGGTGGTATTTACAGAAGCATGGCATGGATTGTGCACTTTTCACATAATGCAAAATGCCATCAAACATTTACCTCATAAGAAAAAAGACCAGGATGGCCCAAATGTACTTGCTGATTTGAGTGCTTGCATGTACAAGTATGAGGAAGAGGAAGACTTTGAAGAAGCTTTCACTGCCATAAGAATCAATGTGGATACATAGGCTTGGTTGGACAGTATCTATAATGTAAAAGAGAAATGGGCAAGATGTTACATGAGGAATGCTTACACTATAGGCATGAGAAGCACACAATTAAGTGAGAGCTTGAATAGTGACTTGAAAGACCATTTGAAGTCTAATCTTGACATTCTTCGTTTTTTCAAGCACGTAGAGAGCACTACAGGGAAAAACTTATAAGTCGTGTACCTAATACACTCGGCTTACGCATGTCTGAACTCGGTTTATATATAAGCCGAGTAAAATACCCGGCTTATTGGACACGGTTTACAAGTGACCGGCTTATACGATATAAGCCGAGTGCCCGAACAAAAAAACTTGGTTTATGTATAAACCGAGTGTTTTCACAAGGCTCACAGTTTAATAAAGTAACATGACGGCAGCGGATGTTAACGGCTACATGTTACAGTTTGTATAAGCCGAGTGCATCTATGCGCTACACGGTTTACCTATAAGCCGTGTGCCTCCTCTCGATGCATGGTTTATATACAAGGCGAGTGCCTACGCAAGCCACACGGGTTATATATAAACCGAGTGCCTTATAGCTGCTGTACACGGTTTATATATAGGCTCCCGTTGCTTCCATATGGCCTATAAGCCGGGTGTTTTGTCTGTTACACGGCTTATAGCATGTCGTGGCTTATATGGTCTATAAGCCGGGTTCCTTTGGCTGAGGTACACAGCTTATAGCCTACCCATGGCATATATGGCCTATACGCCTGGTGCTATTCGCTGGGGTACTCGGCTTATAGGCTATATATCATTGTTTTTTTTTTGCTTTCTTTAGGGAGCAGCAAAATATACATATATAGGAGTACATGATCAACCAAAATATATCCAAGGAAGGTTCACAACAACAATATATTACAAGTTGACAACCATAACAAACCGACCATGAGTTCCAAGTCCACACATGCATACATACCAACGAAGGATCACAACAACATACATACATATGCATCCAGAGTTCACAAATGGAAGGACCATGAGTTCCAATTTGACACCAGGCATGAACCTAAAATATGCAATGAGCTCCACCGCAACATGTATGCCACTGCCAACGGCATCCACGATGCAAACCTATAAGTCAATTATCACATGCATGAGTTTCCAAAGTTAAGTTGCAAAGATCGATAAGAGACTAGAGTCAAACAACATCAACATATAAGGTTCAAATTTAAGCTAAGAATTATGAACAATATAAGCATCAACACTTGTGGGCTCTACCATCAACAATGCACAAGTAGTATGTTGAGAAGCACAAGCAACAACAAGACGTAACCATCAACAATGCACAAACATAGAAAACTACCTCGAGTGATCATTGTTGCGGGGAGGTCGAAGTGACATGAGCCGTAGTGGGTGCCACTAGGCTTGCTTAGGCCAGGTGTAGATCCACCTACCACACTGTTATTGGAGCCTTGTCCCGACTGAGAAAACTTCAAGCACGAGATGATGATGTAAGATGCATGATCTTTAAGCAGGATGGTAAGATGCATGATTGAAAACTTTGAAGACTTACAAAGTTGAAAGTAGGAAGAGGTGGAAGTGGAGGAAGATCCGGCAAAGTGGAACCCTGCATATTAGTTCATTCTGAACTGAGCGAACGTCTCCTGCAAGGCTGCCTGCTGTCTAGCCTTGAATTCCTGCTGTTGAAACATGGCTTGCTGCATTTTCATGGCTTGCTCCTGTTGAAGCAAGGCATTGGCCTAAGCCTCCTGCCGCAACCTGGTTTCTTCCTCTAGGCGGGCCTACAATATGCGATCACAACAAGTTCACCATCGCAATGCAAAGAAACCACAAGGAAGGTCAATGAAGCAAAACATACCTCAAATTGATGGAGCATGTGCAGCCCAGGCTGTGGGCGACGCTCTATAGCAGGACCTGAGCTCGACGTGGTAGCATGGAGGTGGGAGAGTTTCAGAATGTCCTTCTCACGGATGGCGCCGGCCCAACGTATAACCGGCCACCCTTCTTGCCTTGTCCTGACTAGACGGAAATCATAGCGTGAATGTCCTGTGAGGCCGGATCAGAGTCGGGCCCGTTATGCTCTTTGAACTTCCCACGGTATGCATCAAACCTCAAGCCAGCACCTTTGTTGACCCACCCCCCTTCCGGTTTCTTTGACAAGCGGGAGAGACATAATCCCGTAAATGTATTGAGTGGCTCAGTGCTGGTCGTCCCTCCAACAAGAAGCCCTGCGACGATGGTCCCGTCGTCAAACTAGTGCATGTCCTGCAATAAAGTGCAAACTGAGATCAAACATAAAACAAAAATAAGGAATAAGCTGCATCTCATACACTTTGCCATGTCCATCACAATCACATTCAAATAAAATTGCAAACTATCGAAGTGCTTCTTTTAATCAATGGACACTCAAACACAATTTTTTTGGCAAGATGAGAATTTTAATGTTGGTTTATAATTTGCAGCAATACATGAATTTGGGATTCCATCATTCGAGAAGGTTCATAGAAGAAAAATCTCCACTCCGCCTAGGTACTGTTTCTTCTCGACTCCCATAGCATAACAATTGTTAGATAGTACAATCATTTCAGATCATTGAATTTCAATCTTAAGTTATTAAATTTCAAACATGAGGCTGTTTCTTCTCGGCTCCCATAGACTAACAACTGTTTCTTGATTCCCATAGCCTAACATAGATACTGTCATAATTTTGGTTCCTGAAGATGCAATTGGGGGAGGGAGCAGAACCAAGACCTGGTTGATGATGTTGTTGTTGCAGAAGTGGAGATCAGCAGGGGCACCTTGCACAGGAGGAGGAGATCAGCAAGGGCAACTTGCCGCCGGAGCACCTTCCACATTATTTGGCTTATTAGTTTCTACTAGCAATAGTGTGTATAGTCAAACATTGAGCAAAATTGTTTCTTTAATCATCAAAGCTCTTCACAAGGAAGAACACACTATATCTCATACACTTGCTGCTGTGTCCATCAAAATTGCAGCAAATAAAACTGCAAACTGCTGTAATGGACAGATGCAAACTGAACCCAACATGTGTACTGAAGATGCAAACTGAACCAAAACCATGTACAGAGAACACCTTGCCGTTGGAGGATCCGAACACCTTGCCGCCGGAGGATCCGAACACCTTGCGTCTGGGTCACCTTCCCGGCGTCCTTCTCCTCCTCGCCAAGCACCTTGCCGCCGGAGAAGCCGAACCGGATCTGCAGAGAACATGGCCGGTCAGAGAGAGAGAGAGAGAGAGAGAGAGAGAGAGAGAGAGAGAGAGAGAGAGAGAGAGAGAGAGAGAGAGATGTACCAGCTGGTGGAGGGAAGGTGGCGTGGCGGAGAAGGCCCGGCGACCTCAACCCTAGCAGACAACTATGAGCGGCGGGGCGGCGGCCGGTGGGAGGGCCCACTCAGGGGGAGCTCGGTGAGGTGGCGGGGTGTGGATCTGGTGCACGAGAAGGGGGGCAGCGCGGTGGCGGGTGGTGGCGCGGCCGGCCGTGGGTGCAGACAGGGGAGTAGCGGGCGATTTGGGGTGCGCGATGTGGGAGGCGGCGCGGGGCAGAGATTTGGGGGAAGATGAGCGCGCCTGTGTTTTGGTAAGTCCCGCGCATTCTTTTTTCTAAGAAAGTCCCGCGTTTTGTGCTACAGCTTTTTTATTAGGGTAAGCCGAGCACTACATGCGGTTTACATTATATATGTATTCGTTCTATTTCATTATTAAAAGAGATATTTCCCAATTGGTTTCTCAATCTTTTTTGTATTTTCTTTTATTACATTTTTATACCTTTTTTATTCTTTTGTCATTGTATTCCTTTCTATTGTATTTTTATTTCATTGTTTTAGAAATGAAATCCCCCTTATTTCATCATTTCGTACATATATTAGGTCATTTGACATGTCATACCAACATTGGGGCATATGCAAGTCGTGGAGATTTTCCAACTCCCCTGGATGTTTCTAGCCAAAACCCTGATTGATTTGACCCGCTAGGTTTAGTGCTACTTTGACTGACTTCCAAAGGCAGTTTACTAGGCGGCCACATGATATCATGTCGAGAAGAGGTTTGAGAAATCTCATATGATGTCCTCGCGACATGCGTAGGCCTTGTACAATGGAAGGAGTGACGGGCCCCACCACTCGGGGTGCAAATGTACCTGGTGGAAAATTCATGGAAAATTATACGATGCCGAAATTCCTCGGGACCTGGCATGGTGTTTTGATATCGTCCCTCTAGTCTATGGTAAAAATCTCAGCGTGTTCCGCATAAGCCCGCTCGGAGGCCGCTTGTAAACTGCACAGTCTTCGAGGTAGTACCTAGTTATCGAGAGGGAACTTGTCCTGTTTGTGAAGGAAGTGTGGGACTCATTGCTCCATTGGCCTCAAAACTTCTTGTACTCTCAAAGGAGGCCATCCCATGACACGTGCCAGACCCTAGTGACGGGGTCCTGGACTAGGGGGTACTCAACGCGTCGTCTCCCGATCAGTTGGATTGGGTCGAGGACCCCCATGGCCGTATACTCATGGGTCAGTCCGGACAGCTACCGCATACAAGGAAGAATCCACAAGACTTGGCGATCAAGACAAGGACTCCTCCCCCACCAGCGTATTCGACTAGGACTCTTGTTATCCTAGGCCTCTGGTGCATTATATAAACCGGGGCCAGGCTAGTCGATAGACATATACAACAACAATCATACCATAGGCTAGCTTCTAGGGTTTAGCCTCTCTGATCTCGTGGTAGATCAACTCTTGTACTACCCATATCATCAATATTAATCAAGCAGGAGTAGGGTTTTACCTCCATCGAGAGGGCCCGAACCTGGGTAAACATTGTGTCCCTTGCCTCCTGTTACCATTGATCCTAAGACGCACTGCTTGGGACCCCCTACCCGAGATCCGCCGGTTTTGACACCGACATTGGTGCTTTCATTGAGAGTTCCGCTGTGTGATCGACGAAAGGATCAATGGCTCGACTGCAGGTCAACTGCGACGTCGGCTTCTTCGTCACCAGCTCGACTGGTCACCTTGGCTTGACCGAGGACTGCGCCCTACCTCCGATCGTCATGTTCGGATGAAGGCCTTCATCAACACCAACTCCGATCTCTATCAAGATCATGGAGAAGTCATCCATGGAGCTCGGGGGCTCAACGTCAACATTGCCCTAAGGCGACCGTGCTATTTTTCTGTATAGCAAACTTGTATCCGCCGCCACCGCCTCCTTGAGTGGTGCTTAAACAATTACTTCGTTGGAATTATGCGGAATCTACAACAACCCTGCAAAAATTTCGCCGAGTTCCGAAGGAGGAATCTCCGGCAATCTCCGATATACCGGAGCCCTGTTGAATCTGGACAAGAATCCGGAAGAGTTTAGGGCGTGGTATCCAGCATCTAGCTCGGATGTCCTTTGGAGGATCCAACTGTTGATTTGCTGCGCAATTCCCATATCTACCACCTGCCAAAAATTCAGCTCGATCCGACCGTCCAAACTCCGGGAAACTTCCGATTAGTGCATCACTTTTTGGATTTGTTTTCTGCACGAGAACGAATCCGACCTGAATTCATCTTCTTTATGAACGGGATCTCGAACATCCTTTTTGAAGGAAGTTTTCGTATGAGGTGTTGTGTTTTATTCTCAAACACATCCCAGTAATATTAAAAGTATTCTTGCAATACGAATTTCACCGTCGCGCCGGTGTCAAACCAGCCCAACAACATCACTCCACGGTGGCCGACCTGCGTTAGACACGTCGTCGCTTTGTTGAGCCGAGCTCAATTTCTTCGGATCATCATCTCGGCCAGCCGAACAATACTTCGGCATCGCAAAGGATAAATCGTCACCAACATCGCCGCCCCACGGATTACACGGGGCGGGCACACCTGCATCGCCACATGGTCACTTCATCAAGCCGGCATCGACCACGTCATGACCTGCATCGCTGGACCGGGGGCTTCATCATCTTTTCATCAACCTACTCCCGAGACTTCGGCGTTGCTGGCTGATCAGCTCCGTCACGTTAGCTGGACCGAGGGCTTTGCCTCGGTGAGCCAACCTTTGCCAGCATCGCCATGCCATTGCTTTATCGCCCATCAGGCGATAGGTGTGCGGATTGAGTCCCAATTTTGGGAATCACCTTTCTTCGGATTGCTACAACAAATAAGCCAGGTGCTATTAATCCAAGTATTTTTTGGATGTTAGGGTTCATTTTTCCCAATGAATTATTACTCTGATTTGTCCGTCATATGTATGCAGGTCTATCAAATGGTGGCCGCATTAACGACGGTCGCATGGTGGTTCGGTTAGTTTCCGTACATAGTCCGGCAAACGCCGCATCCGGAACTCGAACCGACCTGTGAATTCAGGCCTTGCCATGCCTTTACCGCATCGCGCCGCCGCCCTGCATCGACATTGACTTCGGCGCCAGGCCATATTTCTTTTATTACTCACTTTGCATAAATTATTTGTTATGCAACGAATTTTTTTATATTTTTTTATTATTATTACTATTTATCTCTGTGTTTGCACTATTTTTTGTGCACAGGAAAATGATCCAGCCGGACTATATCCTTTGGCGTCACGTCGGCTGGACGGGGGGCTTCGTCAACACTTCATTACCCCATGCCGGGGACTTCGGCATCACCCTGCCGTCCTGCATTGACCGTGCTATGTCACCACTTCGGAGTGCCGAGCTCTTTGCTCCGCCACCTCGGGACCATCTCGGGGATGGAACCTTATCCCGCATCAAGCTCGGACCGCGTCATCAATATCGAACACATTAACCAGCTAAGTTGTCTTCATGCTCAAAGTTTTAAAGTTTTAACTTATGTTCGGCTCGGCCAAGCATTATACTTTTTGGGAAAGAAGTTGCTTGTAAAAATTTCCTTGTCCAAACTTTGTTTGTGACGCGCAAATTCAAATACCCCGTTTACTTGGGGGCTTCCTTCATGAAGCTTTTTCCTCTTGCATATGGTTATACTTGTACGGCTTCGTTCCTTGTTCGTGTATTACGCCACAATATGCACCATATTGACTTAAGCGATTTGCAAGCTGGGTTGCCTGGCTCCTGTGCTTACCCCTACGTTCCCGATTGTTCGGCTAGGGAGTAAAGGGAGCACTCTGCGATTGTCACGATCGGGTCACCCGAGCCTGACCTCAGACTGGGTGAGGCCGAAAGCTAGCGCTCTTATTGTTTTCAATCATGGTCGGCACACAACAGAACTCATGAGTACAAAAAATCTATTGCACAAGTCTCATAATAACAATGAGCACCAAAGAAAGGTATCGGTGGGGGCACTATTTTCTTCAAAGATGCTTCTTACTCTTCGCAGTAATATAGCATAAGTTCCCTGAGCGCGCTTTGTCTGTTACAGCCTTATCACCTGATTGCCTGGTTATTGGAAACACCGTCGATATTCTCGACAGATGGAGTACATAACACTTTTCGGTCCTTGACCGAAGAGGGAGAAGCCGACGGTCGGTTAAGATGCGTTTAAAGTTCGGTTGAACATAGATATGATATAAGTACTTCTGTACATGCAATCATGCTTTTACCCAAGTCACTTGGGGGCTCTTAAATTTATATGAGCCGTTTTATGATAAGTGTTTTTCTTCTTAGTTGTTGCAATTTTTTATTATTATTTATCACTCTTTTTTCGACACAAGTGTGCGGTCACTAGCCGGGGATCCTAATTTGTCTCTCAAAGCCGCCAGAGTTTAGTTTGCTAAACTGGCCTAGTAAGAAGTACTCCGCCTTCGGGATAGGAGGTTGAAGCCGTAGGCTGACCCACTTGAAGTTTTGAGATATGATGTGTCATGTTAAAGCACGGCAGAAGCACCTTTTTTTTCTAAAGTCCAATTTTCAGATTGGCACCGAACACTTGATCTAGTTTGGACATTAACCTTTTGAATAAGTTTTTTGGCTTTTCGTGCCCATGGCACTTTTAAACTATTTGTGTGTTTACAGCACAAGTCTCGCAGTGCAATGCCGGACACCTTTAGAGATTCGGCAAAAACATTCTCGGATATTGCTATCTATGCATCGGTTTCGAACTGTGCCTTCGGTCAATAGTTGGGTTGCCCGGCTCCTGCGCTTGCCTCCTATGTTCCGCTTTGTTCGGCTAGGTGTGCAAAGGGAGAACCACTGCGATTGTGCTTCCAGCTCACATGGTTAAGCACCTCAGTGGAGAAAGCCAAAAACTAACTGTCACAATAAGCGTAAACTAGTCGCCGATCCGATGACGGTGTTCAACGACGGGCCATTCATAACAATGGTCGAAGTGTTTACGGCGCACCGGCCGAAATTTGAGCCGGTCGAGCCCGTGTCTTTGTATAGATAGCGATTTTTGTGCCTGTGTTTATGCCACCTCATCCCACGCCCTCAAAACGCGTGGCTGCGGGGGACCACAGACCGCCCACGACCGCTTCTTCAACGTTTATCCCCACTCGATCCCCATTGCTTCTTCTCGTGCGAGGTTCATCTCCGACGCAGAGATCCTCAACTCCATCACTCTCATCTCGCCTCTAGATCGTCGACCTCAAGCGCCCCCACGCCTCCTCGCCTCTCGCCACCCGAGCAGGGAGGATTGCGCAGCTGAGCGCGCTCATCACCATGGGCCGCCTGCGGCTGGGTGCGCCCCTCTCCATGGCCGGCACGGCCGGATACGCTAGCCGCCATGGTGAGCTGAAATTGACCACGACGACGGCGAGTTTTTGCTACAACCACGTTTTGGTTTTGCTGGAACCGGCCAATTTTTTTGCTACCACCTATCCCACCCAAAATCTGCTTCCATGGTGTTTTTTGCTGGAACCGGCGAACGATTTTGCTACAACCGTTTTGGCTTTTTGTTACTACCCGTGTTTGTCAATTTTTCCTACATTCCATCTCCGTATGTCAGTTTTTGATTCAACATTTGTCAAATTTTGTTACACAGGTGTCGATGATTGCTACATTCATTTTTTTTCACAAGCTGCTACATGGCCTATTTTTTGGGCGATTTTCTTGCTACAACCATATTTTCATTTTGCTGGAACCGAAGACATTTTTTGCTACACCCACCCATGCCGGTGTTTGTCGACGGTAGCTGTGGCTTTTTTTTGCTGCAACTGTCTTGGAGGTTTGCTACTACCGGAGATGAAATTTGCTACTACCAGAGTTTTGCTAAGATGGTGGTAGAAGGCAGACACAACGGTGTTGTGACCTTGACGGCGATGTGGAACCTGCCGGGGAAAACGATGGGTGGCGGGAATGCTTTGACCATGGCCGTCGAGAGTTGGAATTCAGGGGATTTGCTTTTTGGAATCGCAGCTGCCCCCAAGAGCAAGAATGGATCGGCGGCGAGCTTCGAGGCCGGCGGCAAGCTCGTCCATGGCGGGGGAGGGGCGGGGTCAGCGGGGGCTCGTTCATCGGGCGGGGAGAGGAGCGGTTCTTCTGCGTCTCGCGTGGGGCGGCGTGAGGTGGGAGATGCGGGGAGGACAAAGAAGAACAGGAGCCAAATCAAACGGCTCATATGACGCACATCTGATGGCTAGGTGTGGACCGGCTGAAACTCTTCGGCCGGTGCGCCGGCGCCTAGCAGTCGCCTATGTAGAGTGTATTATGAGATACTTAGTTTTGCTGAGAAATACAAAGTACACGAGGTAGATCTAGCTGGATAGATTCCTTATGAAGAATCCATCAAACTACCAAGGTAGCGTAAACCTAAAACTACTCATAGCATCTACCATGAAAGCCTAAGTGCCTAACCGCATCTCCCAACCCTTCTTCGACCAACGGCACCATGGTGAATGAAAGGAGAGGGACCAGGGAACTCCTGGCAACTCTCAAAGGAGGGAGGAGAGTGGAAGAGGACGTGGGAGGAAAATTCAAGTCATGGAATTTTGTGGTGTGGGGGATTAAATCTTTGGTGGAAAATTCAAATCATTTGTATTGTTGTGGAGGGAAGCGACGGATCTCCCATCGGGCGGCTGGGGCGCCTCGTGCGGGGTGTCTTCGCGCGGCAGCCACGGTGGCGTCCTGGTTGTGCGGCGGCAGCCGGCGAACCTAGGGCCGGCGAGGTCCTCCGGTGGGATTCTCCGCTATGCGATGCGCGGCGGCGGTGGCCGTGGATCTGGCGTCCAGGCCAGATCCGTCGTGGTTCGGCTATGGTGGGGCCGTGGTGGGGCGGCTGGAGGTCCTCAACCGGCTTTCCAAGTGCACCATACGTCTTCATGGCAAGGGTGTGCTCGGATCCAGTCAGCGGCGAGATCGTGGTGGCGCTACTTCCGATGAAAATCACGCCGACACTACTAGGAAAATGCCTACTAATGGCGCACCGGTTTTGCCTACTAATGGCGCACCGCCATTAGTAGCACGCCATTAGATTTTTTTACTAATGGCGCACCACTAGTGCGCCATTAGTATCTGGTATACTAATGGCGCACCTGGCAGTGCGCCATTAGTATGTAACTCCATGCGCCATTAGTATGCCTCCCGGGGGGCCATATGTAACCATGTGCTTTGTCACACTAATGGCGCACTCTACCTTGATGCGCCATTAGTATGAATATTTGGTTTTTTTTTGCTTTTCTGATTTTTGCACATGTTACAAAACATATTATTGGACAGAATATAGACAGCAGCACACATCAACATCAGATTCATCGAATACAATAGAAGATTAGTCTCCGAATACAATTCATCATATTAGTCTCCGAATTCAAAAGACCGAACAAAGATAAAACATTACAAGTCTCAAGACCGCGAGTATCGAGTTTGTGAAGTCGATATCGATCATCTAAACTACCATCACATAAAAGAGAGTTGTGGTCATCACGATGAGCATCATCACGATCAAACTGGTCCTCATCCGGTTCCTCCAACGCTCCCTCCTCTCTCCCGCTAGATAGCGGGCATATCTAGATTCGGCCTCCGCCCTAGTGGTGTATCCTTTGTAACTGTTACCGCTGAAACGGTGAACCTGTCTCCGACACTCCTCCCAGTCGTCG
Organism: Aegilops speltoides; assembly: GCA_021437245.1. NCBI lineage: Eukaryota > Viridiplantae > Streptophyta > Magnoliopsida > Poales > Poaceae > Aegilops > Aegilops speltoides. The sequence goes on along the minus strand of CM038143.1, from coordinate 42,457,491 downwards.
TAGACTCCGGGAACCTTACCCTTGTACTTGAGTGAATTCCTCCTTGACGGTGTGGAGCGCATTCGGACGCCGGTCCTTCCTTTGCTTCTTCGATTGGCTGCCATCTGTGTGTGCGCCGCCATCATCAGTGGTGGCATCCTCGGCGGCACCATCAGCGGTGAGGTTGTTCCTCCATCTCCTGGGACAGCTCCCAGAATTGCTTGCCGCCCAAACCACCGGCCTCATCGTTGTGGGCCATGTTTCGCTCTAAATAGGAAAAAAGTTTGGTCAAAAAGTTGGTTATTGTCAAGGAACAAGATCATGGTCTCATCATTTGGGGTTTTTCGACACCGAGGCACCCTAAAAGCCTAAGCTTTCATCATTTAGGGTTTGTCGACGCCGAGGCACCCTAAAAGCCTAAGCGTACATCATTTAGGTTCTCATCGACACCGAGGCATCCGGGGCAGCCAAGTTAAGTTTTCATCATTTAGGGTTTATCGATGCCGAGGCACCCTAGGTTGGGCCTAATCACTTGGCACTAATCACTTGGCTCTATTGCCACCTATGTTGCGTTTATCATCTAGGGTTTATCGATGCTAAGGAGAATTCTAAGTTGGGCCTAATCACTTGGCTCTATTGCCACCTATGGTTTAATGCAACAAGAATGGCGGGGCAGTTGATCCTACTTAACTAAGTACTAAGATACCCCGGCCCATGCATTAGTCGCAAGTACCCCATATGTCCTATTTTTAGCAAAGTCATGCTAAAATTCACGGAAAATTTCAGCATGACCTTTGCTGAAAATAGGACATATGGAGTACCAATTTGCCGGAGCGGAAGTTAATCAACATTCGACAAACTCAAGGGCCTCTCGGGTACTGCAAATTCATCACGACACGATGGTCGGAGACATGACCTTTGCAAAATGGTCGGAGACACGATGGTCTTTCTCAATGTGATCAATTGATGGATCAACACATAAAACATGTCCAATAAGTATGATTTATAGAGTCAACATCAAGTATGAATATATATAAAGTTTTTCTTCATCAGCCGGGCCCATGCAAGTAGCGCATCCAGCAACTATTTACGCTACTCGTAACTAACTACACTCTGTATTTATAGATTCATTTCAGATGAGATCAGATTGAGCTCCAACTGTAGCTGCAGCTGAGGGATCCATGAGCCATCATGCCAGCCAGCCAGGAAATAAACTTTACTTTCCAAAGGAAATAAAAATACAATGCATACATACATACTTAAGCAGGTAGATAGATAGATAGATGATCATGTTCAATTTACAAGAATGAATATAAACAAGCAAAGAATGCATGCAAGTTTAAAGTAAAACGTTTCAGTTAATGCAAGTACTCCTCTTGCTCTCTACTTTCTCTCTTCTCTTCTTCAGTTAATTAACTGAATTTTACTGATGTTGTTGTTAACTGAATTTTAATCAGCTGCTGAAGAACACCTTCAGTTTCGTCAGATATAGGTGTAGTTTTCAGTCTCTGTCAGTTTCATCAGAGAAGTTTGCTTTCAGTTTCAAATAATCCGAGCTGCGCCTCAGTCGTAGTTTGTTAGGTTTCTCCGCGGCCCTGACCCGACCATGGGATGGCACGAACTAGACGGTCATGGCTGCATCGTGGGTGACGCGCGGGGAGCGCTGGGATGGCAGTGCTCACGACCCGGAAGTGGCCTAGTTTCTCGTTTTCTGTTAGCTGTGTAATCGCTGAATAAGAAGAGAAATAGAGAGCAGAAAAGCTGCGAAGTTGAACGCGGGACAAACACATTATAACTGAATTTTGCCACGTCTCCCCTCCTGGACGTTTCAGAAACAGGAGGGCCCACATCTCCCCTCCAGAGTTTTCGAGGGCCCACGTCTCCCCTCCAAAGGGCAGGACGTTTGAGTTTTCGAGGCAACTCCCCACGTCTCCCCTCCACTGGCAACTCCCCAGGACGCAGAGGGGGTTTTCCTCCCACGTCCAGGTAACTCCCCTCCTATTCCGTTGCCGCTCCATCTTCCTCCCTCTACCTCCCTCTTCATTCCATTGCCGCTCCATCTTCCTCCCTCTACCTCCCTCTGCCTCCAGCATCAAGCAACTCCCCTCTGCCTCCACCATCGCTGGCCAGGAGGGCAATGGTGGAGGAATCGTGGAGCAACTCCCCTCCGTCTGCCAAGAGAATGGCGGAGGCATCGTGGAGCAACTCCCCTCCGTCTGCCAAGCATCACCGTGGTGAGGCGTCTGTCAAGGAGCCACTGGTGGTCGACGACGACGTTCCGGTCCCCGGGCAGAAGCGGGACTACACCGTGCCGCTCAAGGTTGATATCCACCTGAAGGAGCCGCTGGATGTCGTATGCACCAGCAATCTAGACGAAGCCGACAAGATGATCCGCAAGATGAGGAGGAGGCTCGGCGGCATGCTTTCTTGGAATATCGGCGTTGATGTCGAATATACCAGGGAAGACAAACCTCCGCAAATTGCTGCAGTTCTGTAGTTATGCGTGGAGGATCTCGTCCTGGTATACCACATCACCGCGGCAACCAAATGATAAAAACATCCAGTTCTGAAGTAGTTTTTTGGTGATCATATAGAATGTTGTCTACAAGTTTTTGTGATCATTTAGTAGCTGTTATGAATGTTGTCTTGTAATGCAAAAGATTGCAAAAAAACATCATTGAGATGTTATGCTTGCTGTTTTGATCATACAGAATGTTGTCTTGTAGTTGTTGTGATCATTTAGTAGTTGTTGTGATCATACTGTTTTAACTGAATTTTGGTCAGAACTGAAGATGCTATTTTAACTGAATTTTGCTTCAACTGAACCCATTTTAATTATGTAGTTTCTGAAGTTTTTGAAGTAGATGAATTTGAATGCTAAAGATAATTTTGATGCAGGCCCAAGGAACTCTGCCCGCTCCTGCAGGAGAAGAAGCTGTACACCTTTGTTGGCTTCTGCATTGGAGGCGACAAGGAGAAGCTGAAGTTGTCTGGTTTGGAGATCAACCCCGACAAGTACGTCGACTTGCAGCGCAAATGGAGAGTTCCAAACAATGGAAAGAAGTGGCAGTCTTTGGCTGAGTTAGCAGCCAGCCTCATCCACCCATCCTACTCAAAAATGAAGCAGAAGATCGACAGAAATTCGGACCACCTACTATGGGGGGACAGCCCACTGCCAAACAAGCTCATCGAGTACGCTGCGAAAGATGCGATGTCACCTACGAGGCATGGAAGAAAATCGAAATCACCAAAGAAGGTTTTAAGCTCTGGCAAGAGGCGGAGGATCATTGGGATGGCCCCTACTACTGGGGATATTGAGTTGTTTGTGGTATTGGGATGACCCCTACTACTGTGTCTCAGTTTGTAGTTATGTGGTTGAACAAGTTTGCTTTTGTTATGTTGAACAAGTTTGCTTTTGTAATGATGAACAAGTTTGCTTTGGTTTCAGTTGACATCATCTCATCGCTGAGCATGGTTTAGTTTTACCTTTATCTATTTATTATTTAGGCAGAGCTATTCAGGCATGGAATATATAATCATCCTTATGGTGAGGATCGTAATGTTTTTAGCTTCCAAGTTTTTAATGACACGTGATCTTTCCAACCACATAACTTAACTGCAAACATTTCCCCTGTAAATTGTAGTTACACATTCCAACCAATACCTGCAGGTTGTAATTTCATACTGAATGACCATCAATGACTAAGTGAAGCAAATAATTGCTATGCATTTCTTGGCACGCGAGAAGGAAGAGGGGAGAGGAGGCGGAGCTCACTGGGGAGGCGCAAGGAGGCACTGCGACAGCTTAGTAGCAATAGAGGTGGCCGAAGTTGAGGAAGACATCGGCGACCCAAGGAAGAAGAGGTGAAGGGGGGGGTGGAGGGGTCGAGCGCCGTCGCGCCCTGGTTCCGCGGCTCGCCGGCCCGGTGTTGAAGCAGATTCTGCCCGTCGCCTTGCCTGTCGCCTCGCACGGTGGAGCTCGAGGGCTGGGAAGGCGAGGAAGGGGGTGGGTGGGTGCGGTGAAGGCGAGGGAGGGGGGTGTATTGGGAGCGGACGGCGATGGGGGGGAGGGCAGGGGCTGACTGGGGGCGGCGACGGAGACGGAGGCGCGGGGGCGGCGGCAGCGGCGTGGGTCGGGGCAACGCGCGGGTGGATCTGGTGGCGAGGGAGAGAGGGTCGAAGGGGATCTGCCGAGAGGGAGGGAGGTTAGCTAGGGGGGAGGGTTCTAATGGCGCACCGTCCAGTCGTGTGCCATAAGTATGACTATTCTAATGGCGCACCACCCCTCGGTGCGCCATTAGAATTTTGTTTTAAGCTAGCCCACTAACCATATCTACAACCTAACCCTATTTACAACAGAACCCACCCACTAGCCCGACTGGTCAGCACGCAGCACACACACCAGGAGGTCCTGGGTTTGATTCCCAGGCTCCCTAATATTTTTTTATGCATTTTAAATGCTGTTTTTTATATCTATTTGTGTTTAAATATGTTCAAACTTGTTTAAATCATAACAGTAATATTTTTTTATAAAAACAGTAATAATTTTTTTAAAAATATGTTCAAATTTCTTACTTGAAAATATCATCAGCGACGGCGTTGGAGCGGGGGAGGGTGCGGGGATTGAGATCGAGATGGAGGGGGGAATCGAGATCGAGATGGAGAGGGATCGAGATCAAGTGTCCTCATGAATTCAAAAAGTGCCCATGAAATTTAAAAATATTCATGAGATCAAAAAGTGCCCATAAAATACGATCGAGAAATGAAGACTACGATTTAAATACAATCGATCTTAGCTAGCTATCTGTTCACAATCTTCTTGCCCTTCTTTTTCACAAATGGAGTTCTTCTGTGGAACGGACGTCCTTTAGGTAGGGTGGTCCTGCTTCTTGTTGTGGTGTGTGCTGCTACTTCATCGTCGTCGTCATGTTTGATCTTCGGGTCGCCGTACTTGTCGAAGTCTTGCTCATTGGCTACTCCATTCATTCCGATGATCTTTCTTTTGCCTCTCCTCACGACAACACGACTGGGCTTTGTCGGGTCGGTAATGAAGAAGCATTGGTCCACTTGGGAAGCCAGTACCCATGGCTCATTTTTCGCGGTGACGTTTACGCCCGCGGTCTTGGATTTGGCTTCGGGTATAAACACGGCTGGGCTTTGGCATAGTGCGTCATTAGTAGGTTTGCAAAAAAGTAAAAAAAAATTATATACTAATGGCGCACTGTCTTGGTCGTGGCCATTACTAGTTCTAACTAGTAGTGACGCACTTTGCCATCCCTGCGCCATTAGTTTGTATGGAAAAATGGGAAAAAAATCAATAGTAGTGGCGCACCGTGAGCACGGTGCGCCATTAGTGTCTTCCACACTAATGGCGCACGAGCAACCGATGCGCCATTAATTAGTATATAGTAGTGGCGCACTACTTACCTGGTGCGCCATTAGAATCAGTCCTATCTATAGCCCTTTTCCTAGTAGTGCGACTTCGGTCATGGCGGATGATGACGACGTCTCTGACAACCCCTGTTGAGGCATCGTCGTTACAAACTGCGTCAACATGATCGGGATGTTCCAGGGAAAACCTAGATCTGGATCTACCGGATCGGACGATGACGGCGCCTTCGGTGTCGTACTCCCTCCTGAGGGCATCGTTTTGGAGCAGGAGCTAGCTGGAGGGGACGAGAAGGAGCGTTGTTTCATCTACCGCAAGGCCGACGACGGATCCCGGCGGCATGGCGCTGCGGAGTTTCGGCGACAAGCGCGTGTGGATGGATACGCGCAGGATGGTGGCGTTGTATGGCGCCGTGGTGGCGTCGAAGGCAGGCCTGGCAAGGGGTCGGTGCGTCAGTACCCGCTCTAGAGATGGATCGGTGAAAGACGGCGGCGGCAGCCTCGGTGAGTGCGCCGGGCCAGTGTGTGACCCAGTCCAGGTATGTGGCCAGGATGGGGCATCCGACACTAAATGTTAGGATTTGGTGCGAAGTCTGTTTGGTATTAGGTTTGGACATTCGGTACCACTACATCAAGGGGATAGGAGTTGCGACAGATGTTGCCTAGAGGGTGACATTAGTTCATGCTTACTGATGTACTTCCTTGTAAGATCTTTTGTGTATAATTAATAAAGTGGCCGCATGCATGCATGCGGCCGGGGGTGCATCCTCCTTTTCTAAAAGAAAATATTGTTGCCTGACAAATGTTTTTCGTTATTTTGACAATTACTTCGTGGCAGATTGTAAATAAGTTCAGCAACTCCAAACCAATGAGCTAAATAAAATACAAATGACAATTACAACTAGACACCTGGCAACGGCACACGCAGGACAGGGCGCAATACGAGTCCATTCTTCCGCCTTGTAGTGAGACCGAAGGCCTCGGTCATGTCAAACCCTGTCGGATCATCTAGCCCCGGCGTCTCCCAGTCGAAGTGGAGCAGTAGACTAGCAAGCGCCAGCTCCACGTTAGCAAGCCCAAACGCTAAGCCAGGGCACATCCTCCTCCCAGCGCCGAATGGCAGAAGCTCGAAGTCCGCTCCCCTAAAATCCACCTCCGATGTCTCAAATCGCTCCGGCCGGAACTCCTCCGGTGAATCAGGCCAGTACCGCTCGTCGCGGCCGAGCGCCCAGGCGTTCACTACCACCTGTGTGCCTTGTGGCACGTCGTATCCGAGCACACAGCAACCTGCCTCTTCCCGGCACTGTCGAGGGAGCAGCAGCGGCAGCGGTGTGTGCAGCCGGAACGTCTCCCGAATCACGAGCTGCAGGTACGGGACGAGGTTGGCTAGCTGCTCCTCGACCACCATGCCGCCCGCCTCGAAGGCTTGGCGAACCTCCGTTGTGGCCCGACGCATCACCTTCGGGTTCTTCACCAGCTCCGCCATGATCCACTCAAGTGTTGTCGATGACGTTTCACTGCCCGCGGCAAAGATGTCCTGCATGTATATTGTTTCTGAGTTGACAAATCCACTATGTTTTTCGGTACTAAGACTAAAATTCATCAATCATGGAAGTATCTTTCTTTCTGGAAAACGGTTACATTACTGAAGCATCAAGCTTATACTGAAATCTTCTACCTATCTCATACTCCCTCCATCTCAAAATAAGTGACTCAACTTTGTACTAACTTTGTACTAAAGCTAGTATGAAGTAGAGTCACTTATTTTGGGACTGAGAGAGTATCAGTTTACAGAGGGAGTACTTACTAACTGGAGGCATCTTTCCTGCCACCAAATTAATTCTAGGAGCAAATAGATCTAAGCCATCAATTCTAAATACTAACAGAACATGTAAACTAAGCCATCAATTCTAAATACTACTAACAGAACATGTAAACGGTTCAGATTGTATGTCGACTGGTCATAACAGTCTGGCTAGACTAACGTACTGATGACTCCGAACAACGAACAAGCGTCTTCAGAACAAAAGCACTGTTAGGCAGTAGAAGTGTTCTAACGATATGAAAGCTACAGATCCATTGCAGAAGAGGATGGCAGGGAAGAGCAATAAGGAACGGATTGTACTTGGCAGGCCATGTTGGCTGTACGAAGGTAGAAATCGAGTCTGATTGTTACTTTGCTGTTGATGCTATCAACCAGGTTGAGGACTACTTAGGTCCTAAGGTAGCAATCATCACGGAGTGCAAACAACTGATTGTGGACTTCACAAAGATATCCTTCAAACACTGTTTCAGGGAGACAAATCAAGTGGGAGACGAAATAGCAAAGAATTCTTTTTGCATTAGATTTTCTGGTTCATGGGATGAGGAGATTCCTGATTTTATTTCTCATTTGCTTGTAAGTGACATGTCCATTATTTGAGGAATAAAATCTATTTGATATCAAAAAAAACAAATACAAAAAAATTATTTTGATATAATATAGGTGGCATATATATAGTCATGTGTATGCTGATAAAATACTGTGATAAATTAAATTTAATGTTTATCATCAAGCAAAAGGAATGTCTCATGAACACTCGTTAGAACACTTGCATAAGCAGAATTCCTTGTTTAGTAAATAAAATATCCATATAAATGAAACCAAATAAAATCCATGCCATGTATCGATATGTGATAAATTTCAAGAAATCAACAACAGACTTCTGTTTCTAGAAAAGTGTAAAAGATATTATAATGTTAAAAAATAACATAATACCCAACAAGTACAAACATTCTCTTTTAATGCAATAGTATAACCTAATAATTGATGGATTGGAGGAGTCAGACCCCCGCACCGCTCCTTCCAGGAGTGACATGGGTGGTTCCCCAACCCAACGCTAACCACACTCCCCCACTCTGAGCCCACCTTTCTTGCCATCGTCGGAGGATGTGGCCTGGCAAAGACCGCGTCGAGGATGACAAAGAGGCAAGGCTTCTTGTACTCATAGCATCACGGCACAGAGCGTTGATAAAGGGGCGGCGACAGGGTATGCATCAGGGGTCAACTCTTTGTCACGGTAGTGCGACGTCGTGGCGGTGCAGGGGTTGAAGGTTCTGTGATGTGCGACATGACTACGTGGGGCGGTGGTTAGGGTTGTGATCCTGATATGGCTGACATGAGCCAGTGACCTGGTGGGTACGTGGTGTCCGGTGGCTCTTGTCGGTTGTGGTGCATCGGGGTTGCAGGTGGGCATCATCAACTTGCTTTGGTCTTGGACGCTTAGTGGTTATCCATGCCAAAGTTTGTCACGACCAGGGTGTGGCCACGTAGTTGTTCTCTAGCGGCGGTTTGTTGTTGCTGGGAGCGGTGCTACCACGCATGGTGGAGTTGGTCTCGATAGTGTTCGGTGTCTTGCCAAGGATTCGCGAGGCCGAAGACGGGGTTTTTTTGGGCAGTGGCGACGGCCACAAATCTTCTCCTCCGGTGGCATGACCGCCACTTGTTGAAGTGGGATGATGGTTCTGAGTTGTGGATTTGTATCACGCCCAGATCCATCATCGGGGTGTTCTGACATGCCACCATGCTAGAAACGGGGTCGTCAAGGTGGGGCTCGACGGTGGGCACTCTGGTGGTCCACATGTACCTCGCGTCCGTGGTGTCGCTACATGCATGTTCTGGTTGTGGTGGTACGTGTCGCCTCATGCGAGGTTAGTCTCCTTGGTGTTGTAGCACGCCTGGTGTTGTGGAGAGGTGTCAAATGGTAGTTGGGTCTTTGTTCTAGTTCTTGTGGCATGTCACTTCCACTTTGGGCACGTGGTTCGGCTTGATTGGAGCGTGTTGGTGGCTTAGAATCCTCACATAAGGCTCGTCGTTTCTTGAAGGCAACGTCGAATAATTTATCCTGACACTAGAACATTGCTGGCTATAGCTAGGGTCATCTGTTGCGGGCGTGGCCGGATCCTATTCCACATGGTTCGGTGAGGTGGTGGAGTGTGGGGTGAGTATCCTGTGATACGGGAGCTTAGATGCTCCCATGATACGGGCTTTTTGGCCATCGGATCTCAGATCCAACGGTGTATGAGAAGGCTCTTGTAGGCTGTTGTCTTTGCGCATTTTTAGATTCTATGAGGGCTTTCTTGCAAAAATGTTCACCATCTCACAGGAGCTGTTGGATTTGAGATCCAACGGCCGAGGTCGCACGGGAGCACCTAAGCTTAGGTGCTCCTGGAGCACCAGATATTCTCCCCGTGTGGGGCTCTAGGCGAAAGCTTTATCTCTGGCGGTGACGTTGACTCTCATGGGCGCCATTTCTTTCTTGAAGGCATTGGCGAAGAGCTTCTTCTCCCTTATGCTAGCTCTCTTTGGCCCTCGGTCATTGGCTTGTGGTGGTGTCTAGTTTCGTTAGGGATTACTCCCTCTGTTCGGAATTACTTGTCATCAAAATGGATGTATCTAGAACTAAAATACATCTAGATACATCCATTTCAATGACAAGTATTTCCGAACGGAGGGATTACTTGATGTTGTGGTTTTTGCATGGTTGTCCCATGATCAAGAATGTTTGTGTGATTTTCGGCCTAGTTTTGTCAATAAACCGGATCAACTTTTTCTTCTGAATGAAATTGCAGGAACGAACACCTTGTCCTCTCACAAGGTTTCGTAAAAAATACTTTGATAGGTGTGATGAATATCTCAAATGCATATTGACGGAATCTTGTGAATAAATTGGATGAACATCATCAAGTCAAAAATGGGTGCCCTTATGACCCTCTGTAGCAGTTTTTTCATATTAGTACTCCATTACATGAATTTGTTCAAATAAATACTATGACCTGAGTTAATGCTAGAAAAGTCCGATCCATATAGAGAATTCTAAGAAATTCATATATCTTATGGAGTGTACATATGCTCATTATTTCTGCAAATTTATGAGAAAAATCTGTCATATTTCAGTTCACAAAAGGACACAAATGATATACACACTGAATACTGCATTTGCGCTAAATATCATGTCACCCACCAATACACATGCATATGCTTCATAAATTTTCTACTGCCTCTAATTTGAATTAATTGTCTCAGCTTTAGTACAAACTTGATACTAAAGTTGTACTAAAGATGCGACAATTAACTTGAATCGGAGGAAGTACATTGTTGCTCCTACATCAATTTACTAATCTGAAGTTGTTTGGACATGATACAAATATAATATGGTGCTCTAAGCACACAAACTGTCTGGAGTAATTGAATTTCTTCCCTCCTATGGCTAAGCATAAGAAAAACTCCTCTTCAAGAGAAGACTCCTTCCTCCTCCTGCTGGCGCCGTCGCCAATCCGTCCCATCTCCAGTGGCTTTTAGGCCGCATAGGTGAGGAGGATCTCAGGCCCCCGCTGGCAGGAGGGACCCCATTACCCTTTTGTTAGGTTCAATATCTTGGTTGGGGGTGTGTAGCGGTGGCGATGTCCCTTAGTAGGAATAATGTCTCCCATGTCATATCCCCGTCCCGGTGATGCGAGTAGTGTCGTCGAAGGATGTGTGTGTCCTTCCAATCTCACGGGATTCGGTTGTTGCTGGGTTCAGTGGATCTATTCGGATCCAGATTTTGTTCATCTTCATTCGTGTGGTTACAGATTTGATCTTTCTGATTTACAACTCTCTTCATCGGCGATGATTGCTGCTCTGTGCGCCGGTCCTTCGGGGCCTTAGCACGACGACTTCCCGATTGTCAACTACAACAAGGGTTGCCCGGCTCTGGTGATGAAGGGGTGACGACGGCTGCGTGCCTTCGGCTCGCTTTAGTGCTTTTAGTCATCGGCAGGTGGTCCATGGATTTGGTTGTAATTTTTAATACGTCTAACGTTCTTTGTATTGCTATGATTGATGAATAAACTAGAACTTTCTGTCGCAAAATAAAGGACAGGAAAAACACCTACAATTTTAAATAATTTATAAAAATGGTGTACTAAGTTTAGCCTATGTCTATGATTTGTACAAACATTACATGCAGTAAACACTGAAATTCGCCAGCACGGGATTAATTACTGACGTTATTAAGTATAGTAAATGTAACTGAGATTGCTTACGAAGATGACGGCTTTGATGGAGTCCATGTCGAGGTCGCCGCCGCCGTCCTTCTGTATCCTCAGGAGCACGTCGATGAGGTCCTGATCGTCGTCTCCGCCACCGTCCATCGTCTCCAGGTGCTCGGCGATGATGTTGTCGAGGATCCCGAACACAGTGTCACGGCACTCCTCGGCGCGGCGGACGGCGCCGGTGGCCCAGACGACAAGCCGCGACGACGGCCACATATCGGCCAGGTTGAACCCCTCACCAAGCGCGTTGGCGCGGTCGACCTCCCGGAGGAACACGTCCCGGTCCCTGCAGCTGTCCCCCATCACGGCGCGCACGGTGCTGTCGGCCACCATCGCAGACAGCCGCGCGCGCATGTCGACCTCTTCCCCGCCGGCAAGCGATGGCGCGGAGCATGGCAGCGACTTCCTCCTCCCGGATGGCACGGAAGGAGAGGACTCGGCGGGCGGTGAGGAGCTCGGTGACGGCGATCCGGCGCATCTGTCGCCAGTGGTCGCCATAGGGGGCGAAGGCGATGTCCCGCCCGCCGTTGGTGATCACGCGCACGGCAGAGCTCATGGGCCGTGTGGCGAACGAAACGTCGTGGGTCCTCATCACTTCGCGAGCGCCGGAGCGGGAGGAGACGACGAGCGTGGGCACCTCGCCAAGCTGGAGCAGCATGACGGGCCACCCGTGCCGCCGCGCCAAGTCGCGCAAGGCCCGGTGCGGGAGCTGCCCGGCGATGTGGTGCAGACTGCCGATCACCGGCAACGTCCACGGCCCCGGAGGCTGGCCCATTGTTTTGTTTTGTGCTAGCTGCAAATGTGATTGTCGCTTGGGCTCGTATATATATAGTACTAGTACTAATATTCCCGGCATCGAGACTCTGCAGATGAACCATTATAAGCTGCCATGCTGCTGCTTAATTTCTTTTTTGTTGTTGATGTTTCATTTTTTTTTCTTTGGGACAATACATAACCACCTTCCCCTGTTGCACACAACTTCATCTGGGAATTGAAAATTAACAAGTCTTCGGAAAATCTAGGGCACCCCATTTACTTATTAAGATTGTTTATTATAGATAATATGTTGATCCTTGGTAAACTGTCATAATGTTACTTCTATATTTATAAATTCTAAAGGGGTTTGTTACGCGTCCGCCGACTGATCTTTGTAAAAAATCGGCCGGGTCGCGAGCCATCAGATCGTGTGGCATCGAGCGGCCGAGCAGCGTTCTTTAATTTTGCAATAGAAGTAATGTTGAAGAATCTTTTGCACCGGAGGCTGTGTTGCAAAGATTTCTGCAACAGAGGTCATGTTGCAGAATAATTTTGTCTTCACCGTTTTGCAACATAGGTGATACGGCGAAAGAAACTTTTGCAACATAGATGATGTTGCAGAAATGTTTGCTATGAAGATGATGATGTAGAAATGGCGCCCGCCGTTGCTAATGCATGTCGCAGCAGCATCACCGTCATTCATCGGTGTCGAAATTGCAGTCGGGAGGCGGGCGATGATGATCACGAACTGCATGAGGAGGTTGGCGGGGATGTGCCAAGCTCGGGCGCTCCGCTACAGTCAACTGCCTTGCAGCGGCCGACAGTCGTGGTGGAAGCGGCGGATAGCCTCGCTAGCTGCGGCACCCCCACGTAGTGCAGGTGACCTCTCCATGCGCGTGAGTTGCTTGCCACCCACGACCAGGAACGAGAGATGACAAAGAGAGACGGGAGAGAAAAGGGGATCTGGTTGGGATAAGAAACAAGCAACTCGAGCGAGACGAGGGAGAAAGGAGTAGTGCAGCGCACGGGCCCACAGGGAACACGCGTCACACGCTAGTGACCCCGCGCTAAATCGGCCGGTTGGTCATAATCATTTCCCGGTTCTAAAAGGAATACTGCACACGTTGGACTATTTTAGTTCTAGATTATTATGGTGAAAACTACAGTGAAGAGAAGAAATACAACCTTGTCAAATGGGATGTCATTTGGCTCCCAAAAGATCTGGGTGGTCTTGGGATCAAGGTTTTGTATTCTGGATGGAAAAAATTCTCGTGGGGCACCCGAGATTTCCGGTTGTAACCAGAAATTTTTAATACAATTTTTTAAAGGATTTTGAATAAAAAATATTCAATTGAAATTCAAAATTTTGAGATATTTTGCTTAGTACAACGATCTCTTGTGGGGTACTGGGCTTCGCGGTTACCAGGCTGTAACTGAATTTTCTGCCCAGTAACCAAATCACTACTATTTTCGAGAACACCACGAGAGGGGCAGGGTTCTTGCATTTCATTAAAAACAAGAGAGTTGGTCCAGTTTATATGAAAAATCGGACCCGAAAACCTAACATTGTCAGCTAATCCAGGAAAACCGAAAGAAAACTCAAAGAAAAAAAAGAAAACAAGAAAAAAGAGGCACTAGAACTTAGGGAGAGGGACAAGGCAAAACGAAAACAACATCAAGGAACATCGTCGGAGCCAGACACCAGAGCGTCTAGGCCCAAAGCAGTTAGGTGAGGCTCAAGTGCAACCAAACTGATCGCCACTCGTCAAAGGGAAACCTTGCATATCGGATGACTCATCTGGCTCGGCCATAAAGAATCATGTGCTAAAAATATCTTGTGGAAAACATCCTGAGAGGTCCAACTTTGACTTTCCCGCGATCCTTGCCAAAGAGCTCAATGTGTTGATCACTTGTGATGAGAGCGGTTTTTTGTACATGTCCAAGTATACTTGCATCTTTTGCTCTGGACCCTCTACTTTGCTGACCTCTGCCAACTCACCAAAAGCCTCCAACATCCTATGCTCTGTGTGCTTGGATGGAGGGATGTTGCACGCCTTGTTCTTCTTATCCAAACGCCCGCTTCGCCGCCCATCCTTCGTCTCCCCATAGGAAGGCACCGGGGTCCCAAGCAGAGGTTGTGGGAGCGGACAAGTAACCTTACTAAGAAAATCCTCCAGAGATAACTGTGCTGCTTCAGGGATTGCGCCACCCTCGCAGCAACACTGCACACCTCAACCACAGGCTCAACCAGAATGTTGGGCGTGTTGCAACCAAGTGGCTCCTCTGGACTCGACATCGCACGTGCAACGTACTGCACCACGGAAGACGAGGAGGAGCCTCAAGGGCATGGCGACCTGAGCATAGCCTCTGAGCACATAGGATCAACTTGCGACGCCACCTCAACACTGCGAGTGTCGAAGGTCCCCATCGTGTGTTCCGTGTTGAAACCAAGCGGCTCCTCTGAGCAAGGAAACGGATGTATCGTGTGCTCCGTATTGAAACCAAGCGGCTCCACTGAGCAGGGAATCGGATGTGCGACAAAATGCACATCGGTAGTCTGGGAGGAGCCAACAGGGTGGGACGACAAGATCGTAGCCTCCGAACACATTGGGTCAACAAACTCCTCGCTCCCCACCGACGGAACAACAAGGTCCACTTCATCACACCAAGCAGTAGGCGACATTTGAGGAGGAGGCGCCAGTCGTTCATCAAGCATAGGGCCTACATACAGCAAATCAATATCCATCGGCCCCAACAAGTGTTGCAGCAAGAAGATCCTCCCCATGAGGGAGGATGCATAGCATTCTGCGGGACGAGTCGAGCGATGTCCAAGGGACAACGGCAAGATAGCCTCAAAGTGAGCCGTCGCGGCTTCAATCCTATCCAACAAGGAAGACGCGTGCAATATCCACTGATGGAGATTGGAGGCCTCCTCCTTCAATGGCACAATTAGCTGCATCGAGATCGGCCTGTAGGTCCCCATGCAGGAGGCATGCTTTATCAGCAAGAGTCGTCCTAAGGCTGGCGTCTGTGACATGAACACGTTGGTCGACAGGAGCAGGGTTGGAGGGCGAGGAATGCCGGTGACAATCGTAGCCCATGACCGAGCACCATGCCCGCTAGATGTGGGAAATTGCCTGGTGGACACACGCGCAGCTGGGCGTGGAGCTTCCTCCGGCGCGTCGGGCAGTCGCGCTCCCAGTGACCAGAGAGGTTGCAGGAGATGCTGCGAACATCGTCACGGCATATCGAAGCACGTTGTCGCGGGGCGAGCGGTGCGAGGAAATGGAAGTACAAGCCAGACGTCGGGACTCAAGATCTTGAGTAAAAAATACTGCCTTCCTTAGCAAACGGCATTCTTAAACTTTTTACCGATGATGATGTATAGAAAAAACTTTTTCGCAACAAATATCATGCCTCAAAAGCATTTTGACAGGTTAATTGGAAATCTGGGAATTCACACTTCTTGGCTTGTCCGATAATGTTCTGTAACCGCTATTCACAAAACAAACTACTCCCTCCAATTCAATATAAGTTTCGCGGTCAATTCAAAACTACAACACTTATAATAGATCGAAGGTAGTAGTAGTATTTCTTGGCTAAGTTGACAAACTGCTCGGCCACAACCGCTTGGTTCTAAGCTTGACGTGATAACCACACAGCCAACGTCAACTGATCTGGTTAGATGAATAAACTCTAGCCGCCGCCTCCTCCTCCAAGAAAAGCTAGGGTTCGTGCCTCTCGCCGGCCCGCCGCAGGTCCGCCTCGTCTCCGGTGGCCCTAGGGCCATGGGGGCGTGGTGGATCCTGGCAAGGGCCGGCGGGAGGGCTTCGTTGTTAGTCGTTCCTTCAAAATTTGTTAGGGTTTGTGTCCTACTCAGGAAGACGAGACGGTGGCGGCTCCCTGAAGATGGAATAAAGGTCTCCCCGCCTAGTCCCCGTTCCGGTGGTGCATCTAGCATTGTTGGTGGGCGTGTGGAGGTGTGTCTCCGGCGGATCTATCCTCGGTGGATTTGCTCGGATCTGGTTGTGGTTCGTCTATGTTCGTGTGTCTTCGGGTTGGATCCTTTCGATCTACGTTATTCTTCATCAGCGGCGGTTGCTGTTCTGGTGCGCTGGTCCTACGGGGCCTTAGCACGACGACTTCCCGACTGTCTACTACAACAAGTTGTGCCCGACTCCGGCGAGGGAGGGGTGATGACGGCGGCGCGCCTTCGGCTCGTTTCAGTGATTGTAGTCGTCGCTAGGTGGTCTACGGATCTGGATGTAATTTTTATTATTTCTAGTGTTTGTTGTACTGCCGTGATGGAAGATGAATAGATTGAAAGTTTTCTCGCAAAAAAAGTTGACAAACTGCTCAAACGCTCAGAACCCAGCACTTAGTTAATTAGCTTCGGAAGGAACGTACAGGGAAGGCCGCAAGATTCCTTGTGGTCTATCACAGGTTCCATTCCTAGAGACTAATTAAGAGCTCCTAACTTACTGTGCATAGTATATGCATTTTCTCATCGTTAGCAGCCGGATGAATCACCTTGACCTTAATATGTTAACACAAACATCAAGGCAATGTTAATTAGTATTTTGATTGGCGGCTAATTGCAGCCAGTTCCGTAAGCTAGACAACTTTGCTGCATGCTCTCACACACATACGTACAAGCCCGTGTTAATTAGTTCTTGCTGCAATGTTAATTAGTATTTCGATTGGCGGCTAATTGCGCCAGTTCCGTAAGCATACATAGGCGGCTGATCCAAACCTAACATTGATACCCAGCTCTTAAATGTACGTGGTGCGAATGCCTGGTGCGTTGCAAACTTCAAAGATTACATATTTATAGATCTACATCAATTCTTTTTTTGGGGAAATATTAATTCGAAGATATGATATTCACATGTAAAATATGGTAAGAAAAAATGACGAAGACAAATTTGTCTGGGCTATTGCAACACAGAATCACACAACTCCAAACATTCTTAACTAATGCCTCAGACCATATGAGTATGTTATACTCCGTCTGTCCCAAAATATAAGAACGTTTTTAACACTACACTAGTGTCAAAAACGTTCTTATATTATGGGACGGAGGGAGTAACTAATAACCAGGAAATGGTCTCACTAATGACTTGATGCCGATTATGACAAGTGAGGCCCTCTTATTGGTGGCTGCAGTCAGAGCCGGCTATATGATCGTCTCGCTGGGAAACATGATTTGAGGCTGGCCATACTGGTGGTATCTTAGTTAGTATTATGCACTTGGGAATAACAAACACATTGACGTGGCAGAGAAGTAAAGAAGAGAGAGGGTTAGAGTAACATAGGTAGTTACCGTATCATATTAAATGTTATGCTAGTTTGTGTCATGCATGGCAACAAATATGATCATCTATGATACTGCTCTATGATACTATGCACTATAAAGGTAGTATCATACACTAGTGACATATGCATGATAGTAGTATATCATACTCCCCACTATGAGGAGCCTGACAAACCTAGAAATAAGGAATTTACATCAAATTCTCATAGGACTGGCCATCTTTTTCATTTCGAACGTGACACTACCGGAAAAAGAATTATAGATGAGTTCATGTTAGTTGGGCGGCGCACTCTAGCGCATGTCACCGGTACTCTAGCAAATTACCGGTGGTAGGAGCAAAACATCGCCTGCAACTGCTATTTGCTTACGAGTGGCAGGCGCTAGTTTGTGTCCGCCATTGGAAACAACTGTTCAGTTTACCCATGGGACAAATATTATCAGTGGTAGCAGACACAAGAAATGTGTGAGTTACCAGTGGCGGGCGTGTATATGCACCTGCCACTGCTATTTTCAATCCCACGGTTATCCTATCCAAAAATACCAGTAACGGATGCATATACCTGCGCATCACTAGTAAGCAAATAGCAGTGGCAGACGTGGTTTTGTGCCCGTCACTAGTAGCTAGTTGCTACTTCTTGAGCTTGCATTGATTTTTCACGAGGAAAGGGTGATGTAGCAAATTAGAGATAATTATTTCTCTCAGTTAATAACAAAGGTATCAATCCAGTAGGAGGTACAAGCAAGTCTCCAATAGATGCACCTGCACAAACTAACGAAACTTACATAAAACGCGAAGAAGGGGTTATCAATCCCTTCACGGTCACTAATAAGAGTGATATCTGGTAGAGATAGTTATAAAAGATAACTAAAAATGTAAAATAAAGTAAATATAAATAAATTGCAGCAATGTATTTTTGGATTTTTGGTTTTATAGCTCTGAAAATAATATGATAGAAAATAGACCCGGGGGGGGGCATAAGTTTCACTAGAGGCTTCTCTCTTGAAAGAAACATACTATGGGTAAACAAATTACTGTTGAGAAATTGATAGAAAAGCACATAGTGATGAGGATATCTAAGGCAATGATCATGAATATAGGCATCACGTCCGTGACAAGTAGACTGACTCCTGCCTACATCTACTACTATTACTCCATACATTGACTGCTGTCCAACATGCATCTAGTTTATTAATTTAACAAGAACGGAGTAATGCCTTAAGCAAGAAGACATGATGTAGAGGGATAGATCCAAACAATATGGTAAAACACCATTTTTTTTATCCATAATGGCAACAATACAAATACGTGCCTCACTACCCCTTCTGTCACTGGTTGAGGATACCGCAAGATTGAACCCATCACAAAGCACTTCTTCCATTGCAAGAAAGATCAATCTAGTTGGTCAAACCAAATCAATAGATCGGAGAGAAATACAAAGCTATCTTAAGCATGCATAAAATACTTCAGAGAAGACTCAAATAATATTCACAGATAATCTGATCATAAACCCACAATTCATCGGATCTCAACAAACACACCGCAAAAGAAGATTGCATCGAATAGATCTCCAAGAACATCGAGGAGGACTTTGTATTGAAGATCAAAGAGCGAGAAGAATCCATCTAGCTACTAGCTATGGACCCATAGGTTTGTGGTAAACTACTCACACATCATCGAAAGGGCAGCAAGGTTGGTGTAGAGGACCTCCGTGATCGAATCCCCGTCCGGCAGAGTGCCAGAAAAGGCTCCAAGATGGGATCTCACGAGAATAGAAGCTTGCGTCGGCGGAAAAGTATTTTTGGTGTGCCCTCTGGTGTAGGGGGAATATCAGGTATTTATGGAGCAGAGATTAGGGTTATAAGAGACACTGGGAGCCCACAAGCCTTGTAGGCGCCCCCAAGGGCGCAACCTCAGGGCTTGTGGCCCCCTCGTGGGTCTTCTGGCCTTCTCCCGAAGCTTCGTTGGTGTCTTGTTGTCCTAGAAAAATCGTCAAAAATTTTCGTTCCGTTTGGACTCCATTTGATATTGATTTTCTGTAGAAGTCAAAAACATGGAAAAAACAACAACTGGCACTGGACACTAGGTTAATAGGTTAGTCCCGAAAATGATATAAAATAGCGTATTAATGCATATAAAACATCCGAGATGGATAAATTATAGCATGGAACAATAAAAAATTATAGATACGTTGGAAACGTATCAATCATCCCCAAGCTTAATTCCTTCTCGTACTCGAGTAGGTAAATGATAAAAACAGAATTTTTGATGTGGAATGCTACCTAACATGTTTATCAAGTAATCTTTCTTATTATGGTATGAATATTCAGATTCATAGGATTCAAAACAAAAATTTAATGTTGATATAAAAACAATAATACTTCAAGCATACTAATAAAATAATCATGGCTTTTCAAAATATCATGGCTAAAGAAAATTATCCCTACAAAATCATATAATCTTGTCATGCTCTATCTTCATCACACAAAGTATTTATCATGCACAACCCCGATGACAAGCCAAGCAATTATTTCATACTTTTGACGTTCTAAAGCTTTTTCAACCTTCGTGCAATACATGAGCGTGATCCATGGATATAGCACTATGGGTGGAATAGAATATGATGGTGGAGGTTGTGTGGAGAAGATAAAAAAGGAGAATGTCTCACATCGACGAGGCTAATCAATGTGCTATGCATATGCCCATCAATTGATGACAATGCAAGGAGTAGGGATTTCCATGCAACGGATGCACTAGAGCTATAAGTGTATGAAAGCTCAAAAGAAAACTTAGTGGGTGTGCATCCAACTTGCTTGCTCACAAAGACCTAGGGCAATTTGAGGAAGACCATCATTGGAATATACAAGCAAAGTTCTATAATGAAAAATTCTCACTAGTAATATATGAAAGTGACAGCATAGGAGACTCTCTATCATGAAGAACATGGTGCTACTTTGAAGCACAAATGTGGAAAAAGGATAATAACATTGCCCCTTCTCTTTGTTTCTCTCATTTTTTTCTTTTTTTCTTTTCCTTTTTTGCTTTGTTTCTTTTTTTCTTTTTTCTATTGTTCGTCCGGTGCCTCGTCCCGACTTGTAGGGGAATCAGAGCCTCCATCATCCTTTCCTCACATGGAAAATGCTCTAGTAATGATGATCATCACACTTTTATTTACTTACAACTCAAGAATTACAACTGGATACTAAAACAAGGATATGACTCTATATGATTGCCTCCGGCGGTGTACCGGGATGTGCAATGATCTAGGGTGATATGTAGGAAAAATATGAACGGTGGCCAAGGCACAAATACTATGTCAACTATATGATCATGCAAAGCAATATGACAATGATGGTATGTGTCATAATAAACGGAATGGTAGAAGTTGCATGGCAATATATATCGGAATGGCTATGGACATGCCATAATAGGTAGGTATGGTAGCTGTTTTCAGGAAGATATAAGGTGGCTTATGTGTGAAAGAGCATATCATATCACGGGGTTTTGATGCACCGGCGAAGTTTGCACCAACTCTCAACGTGAGAAAGGGCAATGCCCGGTACCGAAGAGGCTCGCAATGATGGAAGGGTGAGACTGTGTATAATCCATGGACTCAACATTAGTCATAAAGAACTCACATATTTATTGCAAAATTTTATTAGCCCTCAAAACAAAGCACTAACACTCATGCTCCTAGGGGGGTAGATTGGTAGGAAAAGATCATCGTTCATCGCCGACCGCCACTCATAAGGAAGACAATAAAAAATAAATCATACTCCAACTTTATCACATAACGATAGACCATACGTGCATACTTCGGGAATCACAAACCTTAACAAAATTATTGCTATTAACCCACAATTATCAACTAGCATGACTCTAATATCACCATCTTTATATCTCAAAACAAATACAAGGAATCAAACTTCTCATATATTCAATGATCTTCATGAAAGTTTTTATTATATCCCTTTTGGATATCCATCATATTAGGACCAAATTCATAACCTAAGCAAATTGCCATACTATTTTTAAGACTCTCAAAATAATATAAGTGAAGCTTTAGAGTTCATCAATTTCTTCAAAATAGAACCACCGCCGTGCTCTAAAAAGATATAAGTGAAGTACTAGAGCAACTACTTAGCTCAAAAGATATAAGTGAAGCACATAGAGTATTCTAATAAATTCAGCGTTAATGTGTGTCCCTCTGAAAAAGGTGTGTACAGCAAGAATGATTGTGGTAAACTAAGAAGAAAATAAAGCAAAGACTCATATAATACAAGATGCTCCAAGCAAAACACATATCATGTGGTGAATAAAAATGTAGCCTCAAGTAATTTTACCTGTGGATTGAAGAAAAAAGAGGGGATGCCATACGGGGTATACCCAAGCTTAGATTATTGGTTGTCCTTGAATATTACCTTGGGGTGCCTTGGGCATACCCAAGCTTAGGCTCTTGCCACTCCTTATTCCATAGTCCATCAAAATTTCACCCAAAACTCGAAAACTTCACAACACAAAACTCAACAGAAAACTCGTGAGATTCGTTAGTATAATCAAAGCAAGTCACCACTTAGGTACTATTGTGAACTCATTCTAAATTCATGTTGGCACTATATGTACTGTAGTCCAACTTCTCCATGGTCAAAATAGAACAGTCTGTAGTAATCTAGAAACTATCCATACTTATGTAACTTCAAAAATTCTGAAAAATTAGTATAATGTAGGAAATTTGTATATCAATCTTGTGTAAAAAATTCAGAATTGTTTGTCTCTTATATTAATTTCATAAATTATGCCACTGGACGCAAAAGTTTCTATTTTTCAACAAAACCAAATCAACTATCACCCAAGATCATCCCAAAGGTCTTAGTTGGCACAAACACTAACTAAAACACTTAAAAGACAATAGTAATAGTAGCATAATTGTGCAAACACTCAAGAACATAAAGAAAAATTAGAAAAATATTTTATTCATTGGGTTGCCTCCCAACAAGCGATATTGTTCTATGCCCTTAGCTTGGCATTAATAATTCTAATGATGCTCGCATAAAAGACAAAAATTTGAAGCACAAAGAGAGCATCATATAGCATGTGAAAAAAAGTTTCAGTCTAACATACTTCCTATGCTAGGCATTTTATAGGGAAAAGATTTATCAAGAAAAGCAAAAACTAGCATATGCAAGGAAGAAAGAAACAATAGCAATCTGAACATAATGGTAGGTAATTTAGTAACATCAAATTTTATACAACCATATTTTCCTCTCTCATAATAATTACATGTAGGATCATAATCAACAAATAGAATGTATGTTGCAGATGGATGATGATGTGCATCCGATTCTGGATGTTGGTGATCAACCTAAGAAGGCCTACATGCAATGAATTGGACCCCGCCTATGTCTGCTATGATGTTGAAAGTTCTTGCCAAGGTGGTAGAAAAAGGTGCTAGGACTGGCAAAGGATTTAGCCTTTTTTCCTACATTCATTTTGTGGTAGTTTATGTGTCAGAAAAATAGAACCTTTCCGACCTCGAAGATCGCTGCTTCACTTCTGACGACTAGCTTCTACCCACAATGGCTAAAGCTTCCTTGAATCAATGAATGAATGATTCGTAACCCCCATGGGTTTGAGGACCTGTTAGTCAAAGGAAAAGGGGGTCCAGATTCCAAGACAGAGCCGTATTAGGCGAGAGTCTCATGTACGGTTCATTTGAGAAGGGTGTGATACCACCACCTATCAGCCCGACGAGCGGTGAAATGAAAGTTGCAAAGTCCTTGATTGCTTTAGTTGGTTAAGACATTTCTAACATCCAAGTGCACAATCTTCTTTGCAAATGGCAGAATAAATGGTCAAGAATTGTTTATCTCCAATAATAAGTGGTGTACTTTGGGATGATAATAAGAAAATGACAGTACTAGAAGACCAACATTGTTCGGGTCACACTTAGGTATGCATGTACTTGCTGCAATCATGTTTCACATGCTGAAATGATTAGACACACCCTGAATTGTACGAGATTATCATGGATCTTGTTGCATTTCCTCTCACTGAGTGTTTGCTTGTTTTAGATTATTTCACGGAGTATAATGAAAATGCCTTCATTTTGTGAAGATGGACGATGAATTTAGGACAACATCATTCAAGCGTATCTTGGAAAAGAATCCAGATCTTATTTGAGTTGATCTTAGTTGGTGCATGTTGAGGAACAACCCCTTTTTAATGCCTATTATAACTTGAATTTGAGGTATGTAATATGAATTTAGAGATGTGCTAGAACAAATTATGATGTTTATTGCCGACAGTATGTTGAAATGATGATGCTTTATTGCTGGAATTATGTGCTAAGTGTTGAAATGTGTTTTTTCATATTTGCATATAGTCAAAAAGACTTACTATTGTTGAGATTATGTTGAAATGGTGATGCTTTATTGCAGGAATTATGTGTTAATTGTTGAAATATGCTTTTCATATTTACATATATCGAAATGTTGATCGAATGTTGTATTGGCGCCAAAAACTCCATTGCTACAGGGTGCATCAGGTACAATCTACCAAAACACAGCCTCATCCCAGCATGTCTCCCCAGATGCAGGCTACCAATGAAAGTCTAAACTCAGCATGTCTCAACACATACATGCCTACCAAACAACTGCAGTTGCATGTGCTCAACACGTCTACACTCAGCATGTCTCAAAGGGGAATAATAGGGAGACAACATCAAAGAAACACACCCTTAGTGGATCGACTCTATTACATTATGCAGTTTCCTAAATTTTGCCCCATACAATGGGATAAGTAAGCGGTCTTTTTAATTGCGTCGACCTAGTTGCTCACTAATTGATCTTTACTATGCATCTCTGTAAAATAGAGAAACTTTATCAGTAGAGTACTAATATAGGGCATACTTTCTTTCTTTTTTATTATCAAGAAGTGGCCTTCCTTCCTACAACGGATAGAGAAAAGTTGTTCTTTTCATTATCCCTATATAGAAAGCCCCGTTTTAGTATTTCCTAAACAATTTGATCCTCTTCTTTTTCTATAGTACAGATAGTCGCATGCAATGACACACAATCGTATCATTAAAAGCTTGCGGTAAGAAGGATTTTCTTCTAGTCGCCAAAATAATTTTCCAAAGCCTTTTTACGGTCCCTATGTAGAAAGCCCTTTGTATATAATTTCAAACGCAGGGATAGATTTCTAGTCGTTTAGGTTCATAATAATTTTCATCGGCAAAAATGCTTCATAGTAATTTTGCAAAGCTTCTACATGATTACCATTATACTGAGCCAACATATTCTAATGTTCCATAAAGAATTACTTGGGATATGAAGCAATATTTGTGACGAACTAAACTTTGTATTGATACTATATTTTGACTAGTCGTATGCCTATGCCTGTTGCTAAAGTCATTGTTCATATTTTTGTAATTAACCAAGCATTATATAAGATTTTTTGGTCTCATCTCAACATAAACTTGGTCAATTATTTTCTACATTATCAGTTGGGTCGATGTACACCCTGCCTTTGTTAAAGTTGATATGTATAGGGATTGTATGGATATATGTCCAACAACATCAGAGATAATTTAACTTGACCAAATACTAGTTTCTACCTAATATATATTGTGAAAGCCGAAGGATTTTTATTTTCTGGAAGGATGGAAGATTGCACTACCGCAGTCTTTGCACCTCAAAATTGTAGGAGTAATGTGTATGTAAATAAGTGCAACAACGGCTATTCTGCACTTACGCTCATCTACACACGGGTATGAACATCAAATTCAAGAGAAACAGTAAACAAATTCACAAAATTGTGAATTCTTTAAGCATCCAAGATACACATGTGCGCAAGTTGCGTCCAAAATTTTGTGGTGTTTGGACATCTGAGAAGTTCGCGCCCCAAAAAAATATTCAGGTGTGAGAGAAACTTTGAAAAAGAACACTATTCGGAGTCAAAAAAATTTGGCATGAGCTCCGCACATGTCCAAACTCCACGAAATTTTGCATGCACCTTGTGCACATGTTAAAATTTCAGATTTTTTAAATTTATTTTTCAGTTTGTTCAACGGGTGTACATGAGACTGGGCACTGTTTTGAATTATCCAATAACTTCTTCCCTTCATGTTGAAAAAAGATCAACTGTCGGGGAGTCAAAGAGAAACGTTACAACTAGATTTATGGATGTATGGAGTAAATATTTTTGTGAGGAAACTAAAGTAGGACTAGGATGTTAACTTGTCGCATATGATGTGGACATCACATCCCGACTTAGAACACATCCAAACGGCGGCCAAACGTTGAGGGTCAACGGACTAACCAAGCTAAATATACTAGTACCATTGTATTTGGCTCTAATCAGTTCATGTCAATAGAATGGAAAAATTAATCACAAACAAGACGGTGGATATAATTGGTCACTACTAGAGAAAAGCCTAGTAGTAGCGGGCACAGTTAGTAGTCTTCCTCCTGTAGTGTGATCATCACATCTAGTAAGTCAGCATTACCTCTGCCATGAGCGTCGTGAGTAGCAGTTCGCACCGCCTTGCGCTCAATGAGGATGTTGCTTATGATGTGCTCAATCTGACTGTTACATCTCTTTACGCGGCCCTCACCATTGCTGAACCACCACAACATCTGAGATGACTGGAAGAGGCCAACGAGGCAGAAGCCTCTTGTAGGCTGGTGATTAGGTCGTCCTCACAAAGTTACTCCTCCTGACATGTAAACTTGACAGAGGAAGATTATCACATCATGATATCATTATTGAGAGTCGCCACCATATAGCCGACATTGGCGATGGCAAATGCCAATTCCTCGCCCCTAATGCCTACCATGGGCTTTAACTTTTTTAGAGTGAAGATATCTTGGATGCAGACCTTTCACATCCGGCGGCAATGGTTATCATAGGAGGTTTAAGAATGCCCTTCCCGCCCAAGCCGACAATGTCCTCACGAGTGTTGGGGCAAGAACTTTAAGATAGAGGGTTCAAACTTGTCATGTTGTCGGGGAAAACCAACACCTATGGGGTCACAAGGATCCCTTCTACGTTCGGCGGGGGATTAGTTGCTCGAAGAGCAGGTCGAGCCGTTATCACACGGGGGATTTATCCAGGTTCGGGATGCAAAGATGCGTAATACCCTAGTCCTGCTTGTCTGGTTATATGTGTGCTCTCTAGCTTTTGAACTAGCTATGGTGCGTGCTTTGTCCAAAAGTCTGAGTCCTCTCTCTGTATGCATCTGGCCTCCTTTTATATGCAAAGGGGTTGCCACAGTGGCACACAGGAGGTGGCAAGCTACAATTGTACGAGCTTATCGCTCGATCAACATAGGACAAGTGCATTTAATGTGTTGCTTATGTGTCCTCTCGCTTTATTGGGGACGGCAACAGAGGCCATCTCATCCTTCGCCGCTCCTCCTCGCCTTGTCTAGGTTGACAAGGCATGCAGTGCCACACTGGCTAACTAGCTGCTGCGTTGGCACATTGGTAAGCTTCCACGAAGATCTGCATGCCGCCACGCAGGCGCTTGCTTAGTTGGCACGCCTATCGTTGCACAGGGGTGGTGGTGAGGTGGCGAAACCTTGCCGGGCGTGGGTCTGGCCACGGCCCAGCGATCGTCCCCGGCAAGGCATGCCGGGGGCCTTGGAGTCGTCCCCGGCAAGGGTCTTGTCGGGGATCTTCGTCTTCTGGTCCCACGTGGATTCGTGGGCTGCCAATCTTCATGAGGGGCTGCATGCTATCAGGCACGTGCTCCCCAGATCTTGGTCTTAACGTTGTCGATGGTGTAAGAGCTCTTAGCCACAAGGGCTGGTGGACTTGCTGGTGCTTGTGTAGGTTGCCCCGACAAG
The DNA here is from genome assembly GCA_021437245.1 of Aegilops speltoides. Taxonomy (NCBI): domain Eukaryota; kingdom Viridiplantae; phylum Streptophyta; class Magnoliopsida; order Poales; family Poaceae; genus Aegilops; species Aegilops speltoides. Next base: position 42,430,134 of record CM038143.1, on the reverse strand, counting down.
GCCTTTGCCGGGGAGGTCCAGCTTGCCCCTCCCCCCTCGCGCTTCGAGTGCCTATTTTGGTAGTCTTCGGGCTTTGCCTTCCTCTGCCTTGCCAGGCCGTACCGTAGGCATGGCTGCGACTGCCCGTGCACTAGCAAGGGGTACAAAAGTACCCATACTTTTGTACACCGACATGACCCCCCAGTCCTGGGCCACACATAAGCGCAAGGCGTAGTTGGGCTAGGCCCAAGCCAGTGCGTGGGCGGGCGTGGCGGAGATGGATCGCCACGATCCTTCTGTTAGTTGCGTTTCCCCACGACCCGCGTGAAGCGCGTGACGTGGGGGTCATGCGTGGGATGGCCTCAACATGCTTGCGTCATCTCGTAGTCGATAGTAAAGAGGCGGTCCAAGCTTTCCTTATTAAAAAAAGAAGGAATCTGCGGGGCGCTACTCATTTACTAAGTGGACTCGGGTCGCAGCTTGCATCGCGCCGCACCTTACGATCACGGGGTGGAAAATGGTCGTCCCACCTGTCCTCACACCCCCTTCCGCTTAGCCACGTATCCTTCATGCCTTGAGAAGGGGGAGGGGTGGTGTTTCTCCAAACTCGCCCCCTTCCCCTTCTTCTGCTTATCATCTTCCTCTGATTCACCATGGTGAAAGGGTGTGCTGGCGCTTCGACGGAGGCGACGAGGGCTTCTGCTTGACAGCGCATTCCTCCTCCTCCGGAGCCTCCGGTGGCAAAGACCGCCGCGAGGGGAAGAGGAAGGGGACGAGGCCGAGGTCATGGCGGTGCTCGGGGAGGAGGTGGATGGGGCAGTGCTCCGGCTGCGCCTCCGCCGGCGGCCCCTCCTCCGATGGGCGGCCACATCGGGGACCAACCCTACGAGTTCTTCATCAGGCTGTATAAGCCTGTGTGTAGTCGTCTCGGATTTCCGACCCCGTTCGCCTGGGTGATGGAGCAGGATGCCCCGCGGTCCTTGAGGCTTCACATGACGGGCTGCGGGAATGGCAACATGTGGGCTGACGTTGACTTTCCCCGCCCTCACGTCGTGTATCTTCGTCAGGGGTGGAAGACTTTTGCACGTGCCCATAGCTTGTCGGAGGGGCACGTTCTCCATTTTAAGTTAATGGAGAGCGGCCTGCTCTCCGTCAAGGTCTTCGGGAGCTCAGGAATTCGCTTAGGGTGCTGCGTGGAGAGCTCCACTAACAATGAAAGCTCCTCCTCGAGTGACAGCGGCGAGGAGGACAATGCTAAACGACGACAGCAGTGGGCGGGAGGACGATGACTCCGACTCCGGCTGACCGCCAGTGGCCGCACCATCATCTGGCCCACCTCCTCTCCCAGCAACACGCCTTGCCGGGGGCCTCGTCCTGCTGTCCCAGGCGACGGTGGTTGGCGGGCTTCTTCATCAAGCTCTCCATCGCCCAGTTCCCCATGCCATTCACCTTGCACGACCTGCCGTACCTAGGGAGAAATGGGGCAAGAACGGTGATTACGGGGCACTTATCTTTTCCTCAATTTGCAGGCACTTGCCAAATCTTAACTTTCTAGGAAATGTAATCTACCAAGCCCATGCTTATGGTGTGCAGTATCTATACTTGCATCAGTATATCAATGAAAAAGATAAGCTTTTGCCGGGAACTCATGCACGTATGCGTTCGTGCAGAGGAAAAATGCCCCTTCAGTGAAAATAAATGAGTCTCCCCGGCAAGCTACCTTGTCGGCGCTCCTGTGCCTGCCAGAGAATCACATCTGCAGGGTTACAGGCGCAGGGTTCAGCCCCCTGCCAAACTGTTTTTACCCAAGTTTACTGCAACTACCCTGACCGAAGCAGCATTCGAGTCGGGGATGGGAGCACCCAAGTCTAAACAGAGTGGCGAGGTTTTCTAATGCACAAGTCACAAGTTACAAACATGAATGGGCAGGGGAGGAACTTTATCTGGTTGAGTTGTCGGTGGAGACGTCGTGCCAAGCAGTCTTCTCAATTTCTTGCCGGGGCGTTGTTACTGCGGCCGGAAGGAGGAGAGGACGGGGGCACGGAGCCTTGGAGGTTTCCCAGCACCTGTTAGAATCTAAGGTGACACAATATCCTAGGCAAGCACACATACATACATATATATATATATATAAACATGGGAACTAGCAGGAAACTGTACATGCTAAAAGCTATCTGGCTGCGCGCTGGATCTGCGCCTGGCTTTGTACATTGGGTTACATGCCTTGCCGGCAAGGCTAGTACAAAAAGGGGGTTGCCGGAGCTCCCAGCAACCGTGCCCGATGGGTAAAACTTGCGAAGATGTCTGATATTCCAGGAGTTGCTCACTGGAATGCCATCTTCAGTCTCCAGGTGGACTGCGCCGGGCCTGGTGACTTGTATTACCCGATAGGGGCCTTCCCACTTTGGCATCAACTTGTTTTAATTCTTGGCGGACTGAACGCACTGAAGAAGAAGGTCGCCTTCCTCAAGGCTTCGGGCGTGAACCTTGCGGCTATGATAGCAGCGCAAGGCTTGCTGGTAGCGAGGGGCTCGCACAGCAGCTTGAAGACGATCTTCCTCAAGGCGTGTCGCATCATCTTGGCGCAACTGCTCTTGCTCAAGCTCATCATAAGAGAGCACTCGAGGTGACCCATATATGAGTTCATTTGGGAGAACTGCTTCTGCCCCATAGACCATGGCAAAGGGTGTATGGCCAGTGGTTCGATTTGGTGTCGTTCTGATTGACCAAAGAACCGTTGGCAATTCATCAATCCATCGCCTTCCACATTTGCGCAGTTTGTCGAAAGTCCTCGTTTTGAGGCCTCGCAGCACTTCAGAATTTGCCCTTTCCGCTTGGCCGTTGCTCCTTGGATGAGCAACAGAAGCAAAAAAAACTTTGCTGCCATGTTCTTGGATATATTGCATGACGGTGCGGCTCGTGAACTATGTGCTGTTGTCGGTGATGACTCTGTTTGGCACACCAAAAAGGCAAACGAGTCCCTTGAAGAACTTGACGGCGTCACCTTTCTCACTGGCTCTACTTCCTGCCACTTTGTGAACTTGTCGATCGCAACGTACAAGTACTCAAAGCCCCCGACAGCACGGGCAAAAGGGACCAGTATGTCGAGCCCCCAGACCAAAAATGGCCAGGAGAGAGGGATTTTTTGAAGGGCTTGAGCTGGTTTATGAAGCTTCTTTGAACGAAACTCGCATGCTTCACACTTGGTTACTAGTGGGCCAGAAGAAACCTTGCCGGAATGCTTTGCCGGCCAGGGCTCTTGACCCTATGTGGGAGCCACATATGCCTTCGTGTATCTCTGCCAACAGCTTCAGTCCATCCTCCCAAGGAATACACTTCAATTTCACGTCGTTCGGCCTTCTTATGTAAAGGACATCATCCACAAACTGGTACATGCTAGACCGACAGGCTACATTCTTTGCTTCTTCCTGCTCCTCAGGGAGCTCCCCTGTTTGGAGGAAACGGGCTGTATGTTGTGCCCATGCTAGAGCCTGAGGCTCGATAGGAAGGACCAAAGGCATGTTGTCCGCTGCGGGGGCAGCCGCCTCGACGGCAAGGGCCTTGGGCCTTGCCGGGGGCTGCTGCTCCTCGGCAAGCTTGCGGTACCCGGCAACTTCTTTGCCGGCGGCTCCTGGGAGCTCTGCGGGGAAGTACTTGCCGGGCCCCGCCTTCCTTCGCTTGTTCTGTCCTGCTGATGGTTCTATGGATGGCTAAGTCAATTGAAGCGCAAAGGTACCTGGTTCCACAGGTAGCTTGAGGGCGGCGCGCTTTGACAAGTCATCGGCAATGTTGTTCTCTGCCCGAGGAACGTGCTCCGCTTGTAGATTGTCAAAGCGATCTTCCAACTTCCTCACTTCATCCACGTAAGCCTCCATCAGCGGGCTCTGATAATCCTTGTTAACTTGCATGACGACAAGTTGTGAATCTCCTCGGATAATAAGCTTCCTGATACCGAGGTCCGCCTCGATCCTGAGTCTAGCAAGCAACCCCTCATATTCTCTGGTGTTGTTTGTTGACCTCTCCCGGGGAAAGTGCATCTGGATCACGTACTTGAGGCGTTCTCTGGTGGGCGCGACGAGCAACACGCCGGCACTAGGACCTTGTAAGGAGAAAGCTCCATCAAAGTACATAATCCAATGACTACTTGGCTCTTTGCCGGGAAGGGTGGTTTCTTGAACTTCTTCATCGGGCGTGGGTGTCCATTCTGCTATGAATTCTGCCAAGGCTCTACTCTCGATCGTCGAGGTACTTTCAAATCTAAGCCCAAAGCTTGACAGTTCCAACGCCCACTCCACAATTCTTCCAGTTGCATCTGGGTTATGCAAGATTGGTTGCAAAGGGAGGCATGTGAAAACGGTGACTTCATGTGCTTGGAAATAGTGACGCAGTTTTCTCGAGGCCATAAGGAGGCCGAAAAGCAACTTCTGCATACCGGAATACCTTGATGTAGCTCCCTGCAAGAGGGAGCTGACAAAGTAGAGTGGGTGCTGCATCACCTCTTTTTTTGTTCACCTCGCTTGCTTGCGCAGACACTGCCTTGCTGGGATCGGACCCTGTCGGGGGGCCCTCCCTGCCGGGCTCAGGTCCTGCCGGGGATCCTCCCTCGCCGGGATCGGGCTCTGCCAGGCCCAGCTCTTCACCTAAGGGCCTTGCCGCTGTTGTTGCCTCCTCCTCAACTTCTCTCTGTGCCACTAGCGCAGCATTGACCACTAGATTTGTTGCCGCTATGTATAGCAGCAACGGCTCTTATGGCTTGGGCGCAAACAGTATTGGCGTAGAGGAGAGGTATGTCTTCAAATCTTGTAGTGTTGCCTCTGCCTCCGGGGTCCATTTCATTGGACCCGCGTTTTTTAGACTTGAAAAAGGCGAGGGCAGGCTCAGCAGATTTAGAGATGAACCTGCTTAGGGCGGCGACGAAGCCGGCAAGCCTCCGGACATTTTGACTCGTCGTGTTGCCTCAATCTGCTCAATTGCTTTGATCTTGTCGGGATTTGCTTCGATTCCACGTTGAGACACAAAGAACCCAAGAAGTTTGCCGGACGGAACACCGAGCACACACTTCTCTGGGTTGAGCTTGAGGTTGATCTTGCCCAAGTTTGCAAAGGTCTCTTTGAGGTCCTGCACGAGCGTGGCCATGTCCTTGGTTTTGACCACTATATCATCCATGTAAGCTTCCATATTTCTATGGAGCTGGGGCTCAAAACTAATTTGGACCGCTCGGGCGAATGTTGAACCAGCGCTCTTCAACCCAAAAGGCATTCGTGCAAAACAATACGTACCACATGGGGTGATGAACTCGGTCTTCTCTTCGTCTTCCTTCGTCATGATAATCTGATGATATCCTGAGTAAGCATCAAGGAACGACAGCAGGTCGCACCCAGCAGTGGAGTCCACTATCTGGTCGATACGTGGCAATGGGAAAGGATCCTTTGGACAGGCTTTATTGATATCAGTATAGTCGATACATAGCCTCCACTTCCCAGTCGCCTTACGGACTACGACCGGATTGGCCTCCACTTCCCTTGACCAAGCCTGCCGCCTCCAACTTCCTGATCTCTTCAATGATAAACTCTTGCATTTCCAGCGCTTGCTTCCTCACGTTCTTCTTGACGGACCGTTCATGGGGACAGATAGCAAGCTGGTGCTCAATCACCTCCCTGGGAACGCCGGGGATGTCGGATGCTTGCCATGCAAACACGTCGACATTCTCTCGCAGGAAGGCGATGAGCTCGCTTTCCTCTTTGCTGTCAAGGGTGGGGCTTATGACAAAATCCTCGCCCGTGCCATCCTCCTTGACAGGCACCTTCTTGGTTTCTGGCGGGGCAGCTTTAGACTTCTTGCTCTTGCCGGTAGAGCTCTCTGATACGTCATCATCGGGAACACAACACTCCCAAGATGTGTGTTTGCCGGAATGAGTACAGGAACCCTTGCCGGAGCCAGGAGTCTTGCCGGTGGCCGAGGCCTTTTTAGCTAGTCTTCTCGGCGGCAGGAGCAGGTGCCTTGGCGGTAGACGCCGCGACCGCCTCTTGATAGAGTTGATCGGCGCAGATGAGCGCGTCCTTCTTATCACAACTGACGATGATGATACTCATCGGGCCAGGCATCTTCAGCTTATTATATGCGTACTGCAACGCCGCCATGAACTTGGCCAGTGCTGGGCAGCCAACGATCCCGTTATACAGCAACTGGATCTTGGCAACATCGAAAACAATTCTCTCCGACCTATAGTTGAGGTCGCCACCAAAGGTATCTGGTAGTGTGACCATTCCCTTGGGCCGACTCCTCCCCGGATTGATCCCTTGGAACGTGCCCGTCTCCTTGAGATCTTCATCAAGGATCTGCACCCTCTTGATCACGTTGGGCGAGATCAGGTTAAGGCCATGCCCACCGTCAACTAACATCTTCGTCACCTTGAGGTTGCGTATTGTTGGGGATACCAACAACGGCAAACACCCGACCGCAGTTGTGCAATCAGGGTGATCCTCGGCGTCGAAAATGGTAGGTGTATGGGACCACCTCAACGGCTTCTGGGCGTCGACCGTTGGTTCCGTTGCATTAATCTCACGTGCCCACTGTTTTAGTTGGCGGTGGGAAGAATGCAACGAAGCACCTCCCTCAACACACATGACTTCTGTCGCCTTCTGGAACTCATGCTCGGTGGATTCGTCACCATCATCGTCATGATCGTCATCCTCTTCGTTCTTGTCGTGGCCTCGGGCAGGACTCTCTTGTTGCTTCTCCTTGTTGCTGCGTCCTCCTTGGCTGCCGTGCTTCTTCCGGACCCTTCAGCGCCTCCTTGGCCCTTCTCCTTGTCTCGTCTCTCATACTCAGCCCTTTGCTTCTCCATCAGCAACTCTACTTGGTGGAAGTTCTAGAGGTCGTGGCCCTTTTACGGTGAATCTTGCAGTACTGCTTGTCGGAGCCCTCTGACTTGCCGGCAACCGCTAAGGCCCGGCAGGTGTCGCACCCGGCAACCTCCTTGCCGGGGTTGTCAACCTTGGCTTTCTTGGCGGTGTGATAATACCCAAGTGCAGGGAATCATCATAGCAATCCAAAGGTGGAAGTGATAAGCATGGAGTGTCGAACCCACAAGGAGCAAAAGGCAAGATCAATATTCTCTCAAGTCCTATCTACCACTGATACGACTCTACGTACAACGTACGTTTGCTTCCAACTAGAAACGAGAAATAAAACTACATTGTGGGTATGAAGAGGATAACTTTGTATGATATCGAAGAGCTAAAATATAAAAATAGGTGTTGTTATAATAAATTTATAATATATTAATAAATATTGTAAATAGCGAGTGTGGAATAATGATGGTTGGTGTGTGGAATTATCCTAGGCAATTGTTAACAAGACCGGTAATCACTATTGCAATTTCATATGAGGGAGAGGCATAAGCTAACATACTTTCTCTTCTTGGATCATATGCACTTATGATTGGAACTCTAGCAAGCATCCACAACTACTAAAGATCATTAAGGTAAAACCCAACCATACCATTAACATATCAAGTCCCCTTTATTCCCACACGCCATGACCCACTTATCCGTGTTTATGCTTCTGTCACTCAAGCAACGCAGACAATAAGTAAACCATGGACATATTTGATACATCTCCAACGTATCTATAATTTTTTATTGTTCCATGCTATTATATTACCCGTTTCAGATGGCTTTACTTTACACTTTTATATCAATTTTGGGACTAACCTACTAACCGGAGGCTCAACCCAAAATGTTTTTTTCATGCCTATTTTAGTGTTTCGAAGAAAAGGAATATCAAACGAAGTCCAAACGGAATTAAACCTTCGGGAGATTTATTTTTGGAACGGAAGCAATTCAGGAGACTTGGAGTGCACGTAAGGGAAGCAACGAGGCAGGGAGGCACGCCCTACCCCCCTGGGCGCGCCACCCACCCTCGTGGACCCCTCACGGCCCCCCTGACCGACTTCTTTCGCCGATATATGTCCATATACCCTAAAATCATCGAGGAACACAATAGATCAAGAGTTCCGCCGCCACAAGCCTCTCTAGCCACCAAAAACCAATCGGGACCCTATTCCAGCACCCTGCTGGAGGGGGGATCTCTCATCGGTGGCCATCTGCATCATCCCAGCGCTCTCCATGACGAGGAGGGTATAGTTCACCCTCGGGGCTGAGGGTATGTACTAGTAGCTATGTGTTTGATCTCTCTCTCTCTCTCTCTCTCTCTCGTGTTCTTGAGGTGATACGATCTTGATGTATCGCGAGGTTTGCTATTATAGTTCGATCTTATGATGTTTCTCCCCCTCTAGTCTCTTGTAATGGATTGAGTTTTCCCTTTGAAGTTATCCTGTCGGATTGATTCTTTAAGGATTTGAGAACACTTGATGTATGTCTTGTCGTGCTTATTTGTGGTGACAATGGGATATTCACGTGATCTACTTGATGTATGTTTTGGCGATCAACTTGCGGGTTCAGTGAACTTATGCATAGGGGTTGGCACATGTTTTCGTCTTGACTCTCCGGTAGAAACTTTGGGGCACACTTTGAAGTACTTTGTGTTGGTTGAATAGATGAATTTGAGATCGTATGATGCATATCGTATAATCATACCCACGGATACTTGAGGTGACATTGGAGTATCTAGGTGACATTAGGGTTTTGGTTGATTTCTGTCTTAAGGTGTTATTCTAGTACGAACTCTGTGATAGATCGAATGGAAAGAATAGCTTCGTGTTATTTTACTACGGACTCTTGAATAGATCGATCAGAAAGGATAACTTTGAGGTGGTTTCGTACCCTACAATTATCTCTTCATTTGTTCTCCGCTATTAGTGACTTTGGAGTGACTCTTTGTTGCATGTTGAGGGATAGTTATATGATCCAGTTATGTTATTATTGTTGAGAGAACTTGCACTAGTAAAAGTATGAACCCTAGGCCTTGTTTCCTAGCATTGCAATACCGTTTGTGCTCACTTTTATCATTAGTTACCTTGCTGTTTTTATAATTTCAGATTACAAAAACCTATATCTACCATCTATATTGCATTTGTATCACCATCTCTTCGCCGAACTAATGCACCTATACAATTTACCATTGTATTGGGTGTGTTGGGGACACAAGAGACTCTTTGTTATTTAGTTGCAGGATTGTTTGAGAGAGACCATCTTCATCCTACGCCTCCCATGGATTGATAAACCTTAGGTCATCCACTTGAGGGAAATTTGCTACTGTCCTACAAACCTCTGCACTTGGAGGCCCAACAACGTCTACAAGAAGAAGGTTGTGTAGTAGACATCAAACTCTTTTCTGGCGCCGTTGCCGGGGAGGTGAATGCTTGAAGGTATATCTTTAGATCTTGCAATCGAATCTTTTTGTTTCTTGTTTTATCACTAGTTTAGTCTATAAAAGAAAATTATAAAAAAATGGAATTGAGTTTACCTCATATGCTTCATCTTTTTAATATCTTCCGTGAGAATGATGGAAAGGAAAAATGTGCTCAAGTGCTAGAAGAAGAAGTCTATAAAATATTTGGCACTAAATCTTTGAATGATGAACATGATTGCAATGTTGTTAGTATAAACTCTTTGAATATCCATGGTACTAATGATGATTGCACTAGTCATGATGAAAATGTCTCTTATAAGCATGTCAATTTTTGTGGAGTGCATAGAGTTTGCAAGTACACACCAAATAGGGAAGATTGATTTTGTAAGAGGCATAAGTATTTATAAACTAAATGGTTGCAAGAAATGCTAGATGTGAGTCCTGAAATTTTAAAATATATCCATCGTACTTGTGAACTTTGCAATGAACATGGTCATTTAAATCTCCGATGCAAATTGTTTCATGATCGAATCGTGTCCAAAAATTGTGATGACTTGATTTCCCTTGCACATCATAATGAACTTAGTTTGCTTTTGGGTTATGAAGAAATGAAACGTGCAACTAAGCATATTTCAGAATTTAACCTTAAGAAATTTCTTGATATTGATCTAGAGGAAATTTATATGTATTGTGTCGTGAATTGCATTGAAAAACCTTATATTTCCAATTACATAAAGAAAAGAAAGCAAATAGAATATGAAGAGAATACTAATGAAAGGGAAGAGACTTCCCAATATTCTCCTATTATTTCTTATGATGAATCAGGTAACGAGGATGAGCTTTATATTCAACCAATCTCATCAATAAAGAGCTCTAAAAGGAGGGTTAAACCTACACATGATGTGAAGAAGAAAAAGAAAAGACGGAGAAGCAAAGGTAGAAAGGTATCCCTCTCAAATGATGTTGCTCCTACTACTCATTGTGATGATGATAATTGATATACTATTGGTGCTATCCATACTATTAATGATGAGAGTGATTATGCTTATGATATGAAAAAGCCCAAGCTTGGGGATGCTATGTTTGATGAGAATGACATGTTTGAGAATATATTTGCTGCAATTAATGTTTGTCCAAAGCTTGGGGATGCTACGTTTAATGAAGATGATATTTTTAGCCTCCCAAGTTTCGATGAGCAAATCTATTATGATGTTATCATGCCTCCTACTTATTATTACCCACTATTTTGGAGAATGTTGAACCTTATTGTAATATTTATGAAAGTGGATTTGGAGAGGTCATGACTTTATTAAGTAATGAATCCGCTATCTTGGAAGAGGTCTCAATTGATTATGATGCGAACAAAGTTGCTACTTATGATGATTAATGTGATGAAACTTATGCTATAAAAAGTAGTGATGATTATATTTATAAAACTTGTCATGACTATTATTACCCTTTTTCTGAACATTACTCTTTTAATGTGGAAACAATTTATAGTATTCGAGTCTCTTATGATACTCCCACTATTCTGAATGAGAAGAATTTTGCTTATGTGGAGAGTAGTAAATTTTGTATGCTTGTAGATCATGAAAAGAATGCTTTATGTGCTGGTTATATATATTGGTGAATTCATTCATGATGCTACTGAAAATTATTATGAGGGAGGAACATATGCTTGTAGGAATTGCAATAATATCAAGTTTCCTCTGCATGTGCTTAAAATCTTGAAGTTATGCCTGTTTTGCCTTCCTATGCCAGTTGATTTTTGATACCATAAGTTGTTTGCTCACAAAATCCCTGCATAGGAAGTGGCCTAGGCTTAAATGTTCTAGTCATATGCTTCATGATGCTCCTGTTATGTTTCAATTCTTACCTTTTATGTGAGCATCATTGTCATCATCATGCCTAGCTAGAAAGACATTAAAGAAAATCGTTTGTTGGGAGACAACCCAATATTTACCCTTACTGTTTTTGTGTGTACACATGATTTTGCTACCGTAGTAATCATGTTTTATAGATTTTCTTTCAATAAAGTGCCAAGTAAGACCTTTAGGATAGCTTACGGTGATAGTTGTGTTGATCCGGCTGAAAATCAGAAACTTTTGCACCCAGCAAATTAGTTTTGATATTTCACACAAACGTGCTTTTGATCTGATTATTTTTGCTCTGGATTGGTAAACAAATTGATCAGGTTTTCCTAATTTGGTAGAATTTTTGGAGTTCCATAAGTAAACAATTTGATACAGATTTCGACAGATTCTGTTTTCCATGTGTTGTTTGCTTATTTTGATGTATCTATGAAAAGTATCGGAGGGTATGAACCATAGAGAAGTTGGAATACAGTAGATATTACACCAATATGAATTTAGAATGAGTTCATTACAGTACCTAAGTGGTGATTTATTTTCTTTACTAACGGAGCTTACGAGTTTTCTGTTGAGTTTTGTGTTGTGAAGTTTTCAAGTTTTGGGTAAAGATTCGATGGACTATGGAATAAGGAGTGGCAAGAGCCTAATCTTGGAAATGCCCAAGGCACCCCAAGGTAATATTCAAGGACAACCAAGATCCTAAGTGTCACAGCCCTAGATTAATGTTTGTAAATAGTGGCTTTGCCACCCATGCATCATGTCTAGATTTCTGAAACTTGAATTGAGGAATTTTGAAAGCCTCAAAAACTTAATTAAAAGTAGGGCAAAGAACCCTAGAAATCTCATTCTTTGTTCCAAGATGTTCTTTTGCAATGTTTGAGAATTTTGGCAAGAGCTATATATCAAACCAAAATTTAGGAACATTTTGAAGGAATTATTTTGGGACTTTGAATTTAAATCAATACTATTTTGAATTTGAATTTATATTCAAATATATACTGAATATATGTTCAAATAACTGAAACAATTTTATGTGCTTTGGTATAACTCCATTGTGCTAAATAAAATGTTCAGGGGAATTTTGTCACTGATCTTGAATTTGTTTTATTTAGAAACAGTGGCAAAAGGAAGTAAATTAAACAAAACAGAAGGAAATTAAAAAAAGCAGAAACTTACCTGGCCTCACCGCGCAGCCCACCTAGTCGGCCCAGTTGTGGCCCAGCACCGAACAAAGCCCAGCCCACCACCCCACCGCGTCGTCTTCCTCCCCGCCAAGAGGAGCAGCTCATTGTCATGTGCAGCAAGGCTCCACCTGCCACCTCATGCTTGCCACCGAGGCGCCGCCCGCGTCTGGAGACGCCACGACGCCTGGAACCCCTCTCGCTCTCTCGTCCCCATTCCTTCCTCGCTCTCTTCCTCGCGACGCACCGAACGTAGCCGTCGCCGCCGCTTCTTGTTGCTGCTGCCTCCCCTCGCCTCTCCGACGCGCCCGAAGCTCGCCGTGGCGTCCCGTCCTTACCACGGAGCCACAAGGCGTCAGACGCTTCGAGCGCCGTCACCGCGCCATCTTAAATCCTCTGCACCGGCGGCCGCCGTCGCTGATTCGCCGCCCACAGGCGTCCCGGCCTCGCCTTGGCGCTTCGTTGGACTCGCGGTGAGCCTCGACCGTTCCCTCTTCCTCCCATGCCGTTTGGCGCTCTAGCCGTTGTTTCCGCGGACCGAGCTCGCCGCCGCCGTGCCGTCGCCGTCGTGGCGAGCCATCGTGGCTCAAAGCCGGCACACCACCGTGCTCCAAACCTCACCAGAGCACGAGCACACACCAACGCCTCCCTAGCACCCGCGACGCCTAGCCCGCCGTTAGCGAACTCCGGCGGCCAAAAAGCTTCGCCGCCGTCAACTCCGGCCACCCCGCCCGGCCGCCTCCACCACTAGAAGCGCCACTCCATGACTCCGTAGATGCTCCCGCGCCCCAAACCGTGGCACAGAAGCGCAATCCCGACGCGCCGCCGCGATCCGAGGTCGCCGGCGGTTAAACGCCGGCGGTGACGTGGCACCGTCGTTAGCAGTTAATGACTCCACTAATTAACCCACACTCTCACTGACATGCGGGCCCTGCTGCCTAACTAACCAGCTAACAAGAATAAATAAAGATTAGTCTAAACACAGTGGCCCCACGCGTCAGTGTTGACTACGCTGACGTGGCCGTTGACCGGTCCCACCTGTCAGTGAGCTAAAAAGCCCTGTGTCACTGACGTGTGGCCCCCACACGTCAGGTTTGACCTGGGCTGGCGCTTTGACCTGCTGACGTCACCATGACATGCACTGCTGACGCAGTAAATCCTTTTCTGGATTTATTCTTATATAGGAAATTCCAGAAAATATCCAAAACTTCTAAAATTCATAGAAATTAATCTGTAACTCCAAATGAAACAAATTATATATGAAAAATGATCAGAAAAATCCAATCTATCCATCTGTACCAGTTTCATGCATGTCTGAACAAGTTAACTTGCTGTTTAGTGAAAAACATGATAAAGCACTATTTAAGATCACAAATATGTATGAACTTCGAATCTTTGGTTCAAAATAGCTCAAACCCATCTGGTTGTAGCTGCATTAGCCCAACACACTCATTTTACCATGTCATGATCATGCATCATATTGTGCATTGCATTGATTGTGTTTCCTTCTATGTTGCCGGTATTTGTCCTCTCTCGATAGACGTGGTTTCGACGATGAGATCGATGACACTGATGAAGAGCTATATTATCTTCGGAAGTGCCAGGCAAGCAAAACCCCCTTGTTCATTCCGATACAATCCTACTCTCTCGCTCCTGCTCTCTTTTACTGCATTAGGACAACAACGATTCATCTGTTATTTGCTGCGGTAGCTGAACCCCTTTATCCTTTGCATGACCTATCATTCCACAGTAAATAGATGAAACCCACTAGCATGAGTAGGAGTTGTTTGAGCCCTGTTGTGCCTACTCATACATGCTTGTTTGTCATGCACTGCCATTGCTTAGAGTTGAGTCGGGTCCGATTCATCAAGGATGAATCGGAGGTGTGAACATGTCCTCTTGTGTGTGAGCTAAGTGTGTGAACACGATTTGGTAAAGGTAGCGGTGAGAGGCCATGTAGGAGTACATGGTGGGTTGTCTCATTGCAGCCGTCCTCGAACCGAGTTACGTGTTTGTGATCCATGATTCAGCTACTACCACGCATTGGGCCCGAAACCAATGGACCCTCTCGGCTTCTTAATTACCCTTGTCCTCTGTCCGGGAGTTGCAAGTAGTTTACGGTGTTTGTAGTATCTTTGGAGGCCGTGGACAGCGCTGACCGTAGGGGTGGGCTGTGATGCGGTAGGCACGTGGCACGGTGTACCGAGCGCCCGTTTGGTGTCTCGGGAACCCTGCTCACATCGTTTGGGGCTGTGAGCGAAACTTCGGCCGGTAAGAGGTGAGAGCGTGTGTGAAGAAGTACACCCCTGCAGGGTTAACATCATCTATTCGAATAGCCGTGTCGCATGAAAAGGACTTCGGGTTGCTGCAGTTCATAGACAAGTGAAAGTGGATACTCTAAAATACGCAAGATAAGTGTGAGTGCTATGGATGGCGTTCTCGTAGGGAGACGGAGCGGATCCATAGTGGTGTATTGCTATGGTGAATATGTGGACTCGTGTGCGCCACCTCAAAAGAGTTACTTGCAGTAGTAGTTTAGGATAGCCACCGAGTCAAAGCTGGCTTGCTGCTGTTAAACTCCACCATCCCCTTTGTTGATAATGATGCATATGTAGTTAGTTCTGATGTAAGTCTTGCTGGGTACATTTATTTGGAAATATGCCCTAGAGGCAATAATAAAAGTATTATTATTATATTTCCTTGTTCATGATAATTGTCTTTTATTCATGCTATAACTGTATTATCAGGAAATCGTAATACACGTGTGAATACAAAGACCACAATATGTCCCTAGTGAGCCTCTAGTTGACTAGCTCGTTGTGATCAACAGATAGTCATGGTTTCCTGGCTATGGACATTGGATGTCGTTGATAACGGGATCACATCATTAGGAGAATGATGTGATGGACAAGACAATCCTAAGCATAGCACAAAGATCGTGTAGTTAGTTTGCTAGAGCTTTTCCAATGTCAAGTATCTCTTCCTTAGACCATGAGATCGTGTAACTCCGGATACCGAGGAGTGCTTTGGGTGTATCAAGCGTCTGGCGAATCGGGTGACTATAAAGGTGCATTACGGTATCTCCGAAAGTGTCTTTTGGGTTGACACGGATCGAGGATGGGATTTGTCACTCCGTGTAAGCGGAGAGGTATCTCTGGGCCCACTCGGTAGTACATCATCATAATGTGCACAATGTGACCAAGGGGTTGATCACGGGATGATGTGTTGCGGAACGAGTAAAGAGACTTGCCGTGCGAGATTGAACAAGGTATCGGTATACCGACGATCGAATCTCGGGCAAGTAAAATACCGCTAGACAAAGGGAATTGTATACGGGATCGATTGAGTCCTTGACATCGTGGTTCATCCGATGAGATCATCGTGGAACATGTAGGAGCCAACATGGGTATCCAGATCCGCTGTTGGTTATTGACCGGAGAACGTCTCGGTCATGTCGCATGTCTCCGAACCCGTAGGGTCTACACACTTAAGGTTCGATGACGCTAGGGTTATAAAGGAAGCTTGCATGTGGTTACCGAATGTTGTTGAGTCCGGATGAGATCCAGGGCGTCACGAGGAGTTCGGAATGGTCCGGAGGTAAAGATTTATATATGGGAAGTCTGTTTTGGTCACGGAAAAGTTTGGGTTTTATCGGTAAAATCTGGGACCAGGGAGGGTCCTGGGTCCACCAAGTGGGGCCACCTACCCCAGAGGGCTCGTGGGCCATGTGTGGGAGGAACCAGCCCAGGTGGGCTGGTGCGCCCCACAAGGGCCCAAGGCTAGGGGAGGTGGGAGGGGCAAACCCTAGGCAGATGGGCCCTAAGGCCCATGCTCCTGCGCCTCCTCTCCTCCCCCTGGCCGCCACCCAGTTGGATGCGAGGCTGGCCGCACCCCTTGGGGTGGGAAACCCTAAAGGGGCGCAGCCCCTCTCCCTTATAAATAGTGAGGCATAGGGCTGCCCAGAGAACACACAGAATACACGTGATTCGGTCTCGCCTTTGGTTGCAGCCCTCTCCTCTCTCCCAAGTACTCCTCCTCTCCCGTGGTGCTTAGCGAAGCCTGCTGGATTGCCACACTCCTCCATCACCACCACGCCGTTGTGCTGCTGCTGGAGGAGTCTTCCTCAACCTCTCCCTCTCTCCTTGCTGGATCAAGGCGGGGAGACGTCACCGGCTGTACGTGTGTTGAACGCGGAGGTGCCGTCCGCTCGCACTTGATCATCGGTGATTTGAATCACGGCGAGTGCGACTCCACCAACCCCGTTCACTTGAGCGCTTCCGCTCAGCGATCTACAAGGGTGCGTAGATGCACTCTCTTTCTACTCGTTGCTGGTCTCTCCATAGACAGATCTTGGTGACACGAGGAAATTTTTGAATTTCGCCACGTTCCCAAACAAATGGCATCATGAGCTAGGTCTATTGCGTAGATTCTTTGCACGAGTAGAACACAAAGTAGTTGTGGGCGTTGATGTTGTTCAATATGCTTACCGTTACTAGTCCAATCTTGTTTCGACGGTATTGTGGGATGAAGCGGCCCGGACCGACCTTACACGTACTCTTACGTGAGACAGGTTCCACCGATTGACATGCACCGTGCATAAGGTGGCTAGCGGTGCGATCTCTCCCACTTTAGTCGGAACGGATTCGATGAAAAGGGTCCTTATGAAGGGTAAATAGCAATTGGCAAATCACGTTGTGGTTTTGCGTAGGTAAGAAACGTTCTTGCTAGAAACCCATAGCAGCCACGTAAAACATGCAAACAACAATTAGAGGACGTCTAACTTGTTTTTGCAGGGTATGCTATGTGATGTGATATGGCCAAGATGAATGTGATGAATGATATGTGATGTATGAGATTGATCATGTTCTTGTAATAGGATTCACGACTTGCATGTCGATGAGTATGACAACCGGCAGGAGCCATAGGAGTTGTCTTTATTTATTGTATGACCTGCGTGTCATTGAACAACGCCATGTAATTACTTTACTTTATTGCTAACCGGTAGCCATAGTAGTACAAGTAATAGTTGGCGAGACAACTTCATGAAGACACGATGATGGAGATCATGATGATGGAGATCATGGTGTCATGCGGTGACGATGATGATCATGGAGCCCGAAGATGGAGATCAAAGGAGCAAAATGATATTGGCCATATCATGTCACTATTTGATTGCATGTGATGTTTATCATGTTTATGCATCTTGTTTACTTAGGACGACGGTAGTAAATAAGATGATCCTTACAAAATTTCAAGAAGTGTTCTCCCCGATTGTGCACCGTTGCTACAGTTCGTCGCTTCTAAGCACCACGTGATGATCGGGTGTGATGGATTCTTACGTTCACATACAGCGGGTGTAAGACAGTTTTACAGCGAAAACACTTGCGGTTAACTTGACGAGCCTAGCATGTGCAGACATGGCCTCGAACACGGAGACCGAAAGGTCGAGCATGAGTCGTATAGTAGATACGATCAACATGAAGATGTTCACCGATGATGACTAGTCCGTCTCACGTGATGATCGGACACGGGCTAGTTGACTTGGATCATGTAATCACTTAGATGACCGGAGGATGTCTATCTGAGTGGGAGTTCATAAGATGAACTTAATTATCTGAACATAGTCAAAAGACCTTTGCAAATTATGTAAAAGCTCGCGCTTTAGTTCCACTGTTTAGATATGTTCCTAGAGAAAATATAGTTGAAAGTTGTGATGGCGATTATGCGGACAGAGAAAGCTTATGTCCTTAATGCACCGCTCGGTGAGCTGAACCCCAAGCGTCGTTTGTGGATGTTGCGAACATCGGACATACACGTTTGATAACTACGTGATAGTTCAGTTAAATGGTTTAGAGTTGAGGCACCAAAGGCGTTTTGAAGCGTCGCGGAACATATGAGATGTTTGAGGGCTGAAATTGAGATTTCAGGCTCGTGCCCACGTCAAGAGGTATGAGACCTCCGATGATTTTCTTAGCCTGCAAACTAAGGGAGAAAAGCTCAATCGTTGAGCTTGTGCTTAGATTGTCTGAGTGCAACAATCACTTGAATCGAGTGGGAGTCGATCTTCCAGATGAGATAGTGATGTTTCTCCAAAGTCATTACCACCAAGCTGCTAGAGCTTCGTGATGAGCTATAACATATCAGGGATAGATATGATGATCCTTGAGGTATTCGTGATGTTTGACACATGAAAGTAGAAATCAAGAAGGAGCATCAATTGTTGATGGTTGGTGAAACCACTAGTTTCAAGAAGGGCAAGGGAAAGAAGGGATACTTCATGAAACGGCAAATCAGCTGCTGCTCCAGTGAAGACACCCAAGGTTGAACCCAAACCCGAGACTAAGTGCTTCTGTGATAAGGGGAATAGTCACTAGAGCGGAATTACCCTAGATACTTGGTAGATGAGAAGGCTGGCAAGGTCGATAGAAGTATATTGGATATACATTATGTTAATGTGTACATTACTAGTACTCCTAGTAGCACCAGGGTATTAGATACCGGTTTGGTTGCTAAGTGTTAGTAACTCGAAATAAAAGCTACGGAATAAACGGAGATTAGCTAAAGGTGAGCCGACGATATGTGTTGGAAGTGTTTCCAAGGTTGATGTGATCAAGCATCGACGCTCCCTCTACCATCGAGATTTGGTGTTTGCGTTGAGCATAGACATGATTGGATTATGTCTATCGCAATCTGATTATTCATTTAAGGAGAATAATGGTTACTCTATTTATTTGAATAATACCTTCAATGGTCTTTCACCGAAATGAATGGTTTATTGAATCTCGATCGTAGTGATACACATTTTCATGCCAAAAGATATAAGATAATAATGATAGTACCACTTACTTGTGGTAATTGCCATGTAAGTCATATTGGTGTAAAACGCATGAAGAAGCTCCATGTTGATGGATCTTTGGACTCACTCGTTTTTGAAAAGTTTGAGACATGCGAACCATGTCTATTGGTGTATACGCATGAAGAAACTCCATGCAGATGGATCGTTTGGACTCACTTGATTTTGAATCACTTGAGATATGCAAATCATACCACATGGGCAAGATGATTAAAAGGCCTCGGTTTTCAGTAAAATGGAACAAGATAGCAACTTCTTGGAAGTAACACATATTGATGTGTGCAGTCCAATGAGTGCTGAGGCATGCAGTGAATATCGTTATGTTCTTACTTCACAGATGATTCGAGTAGATGTAGAGTATATTTACTTGATGAAACACAAGTCTGAATTATTGAATGGTTCAAGTAATTTCAGAGTGAAGTTGAAGATCATCGTGACAAGAGGATGAAATGTCTATGATATGATCATAGAGATGAGTATCTGAGTTCTGAGCTTTGGCATAATTAAGACATTGTGGAAATTGTTTTCACAATTAATACCACTGGAACACCATAGTTTGATGGTGTGTCCGAACATCATAGTTGCACCCTATTGGATATGGTGCGTACCATGATGTCTCTTATCGAATTACCACTATTGTTTATGGGTTAGGCATTAGAGACAACCACATTCACTTTAAATAGGGCACCACATAATTCCGTTGAGATGACACCGTATGAACTATGGTTTAGAGAAACCTAAGCTGTCATTTCTTAAATGTTTGGGGCTGCGACGCTTATGTGAAAAAGTTTCAGGTTGATAAGCTCGAACCCAAAACGAATAAAATGCATCTTCATAGGACACCCAAAACAGTTGGGTATGCCTCCTAATTCAGATCCGAAAGCAATAGGGATTGTTTCTTGAATCGGGTCCTTTCTCGAGGAAAAGTTTGTCTCGAAAAGTTGAGTGGGAGGATGGTGGAGACTTGATATGGTTATTGAACCGTCACTAAAACTAGAGTGTAGCAGGGCACAGGAAGTTGTTCCTGTGGCACCTACACCAATTGAAGTAGAAGCTTATGATAGTGATCATGAAACTTCGGATCAAGTCACTACCGTGCCTCGTGGGGTGACAAGGATGCATACTACTTTAGAGTGGTACAGTAATCCTGTCTTGAAGGTCATGTTGCTAGACAACAATGAACCTACGAGCTATGGAGAAGCAATGGTGGGCCCAAATTCCGACAAATGGTTAGAAGCCATGAAATCCGAGATAGGATCCATGTATCATAACAAAGCATGAACTTTGGTGGACTTGCCCGATGATCGGCAAGCCATTGAGATAAATGGATCTTTAAGAAGAAGACGGACGTGGACGGTAATGTCACCGTCTATGAAGCTCGACTTGTGGCGAAGAGTTTTTCACAAGTTCAAGGAGTTGACTACGATGAGATTTTCTCATTCGTAGCGATGCTTAAGTCCGTCGGAATCATGTTAGCATTAGCTGCATTTATGAAATCTGGCAGATGGATGTCAAAACGACTTTCCTTACTAGTCTTCGTAAGGAAAGGTTGTATGTGATACAATCAGAAAGGTTTTGTCGATCCTAAGGATGCTAAAAGGTATGCTAGCTCCAGCGATCCTTCTAAGGACTGGAGTAAGCATCTCGGAGTTGGAATATGTACTTTGATAAGATGATCAAAGATTTTGGGTTTATACAAATTTATGAGAAACTTGTATTTCCAAAGAAGTGAGTGGGAGAACTATAGAATTTCTGATGAGTATATGTTGTTGACATATTGTTGATCGAAATGATGTAGAATTTTCGTAAAGCATATAGGGTTACTTGAAAAGTGTTTTCAAGTGAAAACCGGTTTAAGCTACTTGAGCATTAAGCATCAAGATCTATAAGGATAGATCAAAACCGCTTAATGGTACTTTCAAATGAGCATATACCTTGACATGATCTTGAAGGTGTTCAAGATGGATCGATCAAAGAAGGAGTTCTTGCACGAGATGTAAGGTATGAAGTTAAGACTTAAAGCTCGACCACGCAGAAAAGAGAGAAAGGACGAAGGTCGCCCCTATGCCTTAGACGTAGGCTCTCAAAGTATGCTATCTTTGTGTACCGCAGGAAGTGTGCCTTGCCATGAGTCATCAAGGGTACAAGAATGATCCAGGAATGGATCATTGGACAGCGGTCAAAATTGTCCTTGGAGTAAATAAGGACATGTTTCTCGATTATGGAGGTGATAAAGAGTTCGGCGTAAAGGGTTACGTCGATGCAAGCTTTAACACCTATCCGAGTGACTCTGAGTAGCAAACCGGATACGTATAGTGGAGCAACCATTTGGAATAGCTCCAAGTGGAGCATGGAAACAGCATCTACAATATGACCTAGAAATTTGCAAAGCACACACGGATCTGAAAGGTTCAGACCCGTTGACTAAAACCTCTCTCACAAGCAAAACTTGATCAAACCCCAGAACTCATTTGATGATGTTGGTCACATGGCGATGTGACCTGTCAATGTTAAATCACATGGCGATGTGAACTAGATTATTGACTCTAGTGCAAGTGGGAGACTGTTGGAAATATGCCCTAGAGGCAATAATAAAAGTATTATTATTATATTTCCTTGTTCATGATAATTGTCTTTTATTCATGCTATAACTGTATTATCAAGAAATCGTAATACACGTGTGAATACAAAGACCACAATATGTCCCTAGTGAGCCTCTAGTTGACTAGCTCGTTGTGATCAACAGATAGTCATGGTTTCCTGGCTATGGACATTGGATGTCGTTGATAACGGGATCACATCATTAGGAGAATGATGTGATGGACAAGACCCAATCCTAAGCATAGCACAAAGATCGTGTAGTTCGTTTGCTAGAGCTTTTCCAATGTCAAGTATCTCTTCCTTAGACCATGAGATCGTGTAACTCCGGATACCGTAGGAGTGCTTTGGGTGTATCAAACGTCCTGGCGAATCTGGGTGACTATAAAGGTGCATTACGGTATCTCCGAAAGTGTCTTTTGGGTTGACACGGATCGAGATGGGATTTGTCACTCCCGTAAACGGAGAGGTATCTCTGGGCCCACTCGGTAGTACATCATCATAATGTGCACAATGTGACCAAGGGGTTGATCACGGGATGATGTGTTGCGGAACGAGTAAAGAGACTTGCCGGTAACGAGATTGAACAAGGTATCGGTATACCGACGATCGAATCTCGGGCAAGTAAAATACCGCTAGACAAAGGGAATTGTATACGGGATCGATTGAGTCCTTGACATCGTGGTTCATCCGATGAGATCATCGTGGAACATGTGGGAGCCAACATGGGTATCCAGATCCCGCTGTTGGTTATTGACCGGAGAACGTCTCGGTCATGTCTCGCATGTCTCCCGAACCCGTAGGGTCTACACACTTAAGGTTCGATGGCGCTAGGGTTATAAAGGAAGCTTGCATGTGGTTACGAATGTTGTTGAGTCCGGATGAGATCCGGGGCGTCACGAGGAGTTCGGAATGGTGGGAGGTAAAGATTTATATATGGGAAGTCTGTTTTGGTCACGGAAAAGTTTGGGTTTTATCGGTAAAATCTGGGACCACGGGAGGGTCCTGGGTCCACCAAGTGGGGCCACCTACCCCAGAGGGCTCGTGGGCCATGTGTGGGAGGAACCAGCCCTGGTGGGCTGGTGCGCCCCACAAGGGGCCCAAGCGCGAGGGAGGTGGGAGGGGCAAACCCTAGGGAGATGGGCCCTAAGGCCCATGCTCCTGCGCCTCCCTCTCCTCCCTCCGCCGCCACCCAGCATTGGATCTCGAGGCTGGCCGCACCCCTTGGGGTGGGAAACCCTAAAGGGGCGCAGCCCCTCTCCCTTATAAATAGTGAGGCATAGGGCTGCCCAGAGAACACCACAGAACACGTGATTCGGTCTCCCGCCTTTGGTTGCAGCCCTCTCCTCTCTCCCAAGTACTCCTCCTCTCCCGTGGTGCTTAGCGAAGCCCTGCTGGATTGCCACACTCCTCCATCACCACCACGCCGTTGTGCTGCTGCTGGAGGAGTCTTCCTCAACCTCTCCTCTCTCCTTGCTGGATCAAGGCGGGGAGACGCCACCGGCTGTACGTGTGTTGAAGCGGAGGTGCCGTCCGTTCGCACTTGATCATCGGTGATTTGAATCACGACGAGTACGACTCCACCAACCCCGTTCACTTGAACGCTTCCGCTCAGCGATCTACAAGGGTACGTAGATGCACTCTCTTTCTACTCGTTGCTGGTCTCTCCATAGACAGATCTTGGTGACACGTAGGAAAATTTTTGAATTTCTGCTACGTTCCCCAACACATTTGTACTCACGTTTGCCTATTTTATGTTTTTGCAGAGAGACCTCGGTCTCGCTAGTAGTTCCGCGTGGACTTCGACGTTTAGCTTGATACCTCAGCTACGATCTTGTGCCCACGGCAGGATCTAGTAGATAGTCAGGCTTCTAGCCTTTTTCATTTATAGTTGTCTGCACTCAGACATGTTAAGCTTCCGCGTGTGCTTTGATTCGTATGCTCTGAATGTTGGGTCATGAGACCCCTGTTTGTAATATCTCGCTCCTCGGAGCCTAATGAATAAATACTTGAGTCGTAGAGTCATGTTGTGATGCCATGTTGTATTTGCACATATCGAGCATATTGTGTGTATGTTATTGAAATGCTTGGTATGTGTGGGATCGACTATCTAGTTGTTTATCTTTAGTAGCCTCTCTTCGGAAATGTCTCCTAGTGTTTCCACCGAGCCATGGTAGCTTGCTACTGCTCCTAACACTTAGGCTGGCCGGCATGTGTCCTTCTTCGTTCTGTGTACGTCCCTTCGGGAAATGTCACGCGTTGGTTCACCGGAGTCTGTTAGCCCGCTTCTGCCCGATTTACGGAGGCTGCTAGCCAGTGCTACAGCCCGAACTTACTTGTCGATGACCGACACGTTCGATCTTTGGGTCATGGATGCTGTCCTCGTAAGTCTGTGCCACTTTGGGTTTACGACTAGCCATGTCAGCCGGGCTCCTTATCATATGGATGCTAGCGACACTATCATATACGTGTGCCAAAAGGCGCAAACGGTCCCGGGCAAAGGTAGGGCGACACCCATGGGAATACCGTGCGTGAGGCCGCAAAGTGATATGAGGTGTTACAGGCTAGATCAATGTGACATTGAGTCGGGGTCCTGACAGCTTTGGTATCAGAGCTTGACTGCATGTAGGATTACCAAGCCAAACTGGTCGAAGTTGCGTCTAGAAATGCTTTAGTTATGTAGGGGAATTGATTGTGGGATGGGAACGTAAGGCTCTTTTTACTCCTTATACCTCATGGCCTTCTGATCTGAGTCAGCCTCTTCTCTTCTACGGGGATTAAGAACTAGGCCTTCTCATCTATCTATTAGGATGACGTGTTACTAATCCATAGAATTATAAGATTGATAGTTTCAAGCCTCAGTTCAGTTTCTACTATTTTTAATATGTTCTCAGTTGAACCAGAACCTTGATATTGTGCTTCTGAGTGGTTATGCCACCATTTTTGTAGCATGTCTCCAATCTTTTCGAGCATTTACAGCCGTTATGCTGTCCGAGTCATCCCAGGTTTCTAAATAGTCTGATGCATTTGCAAATCCTTTCTTTCCATTCCTGATGTCCATTATGGTCAGAATAAGCACACTAACCGGTGCGTTGAGGTAATTATTGCCTTGACATATATGTTGGAATTGTTATTATGACCCTAGGTGTCTTAGGGGATCATCTAGTAATCTAGCCATGATTTGTGTTCCTGGTGTGATGATTCTGGCCACCATACTTGAAAGCGTCCCGTGATGCAATTTAGTTAGTAGGTATTCTACTCGTGGGTTTTGAACCCGATATTCACCCTACTTACTTCGTGTTGATAGTGTTGCTAGTTCCTTTAGGATATTAGTAAACTTTGCGATAGTTCTCGAGGTTCGTGGTATATCATTCCTCCAAATACCATGAACTACTTATGGCAGCAGTTCCTCGTTGAACCAAAAGATCGCAACAAAAGTGCTCTCGATGAATTATCGATTCTATGTTGCGACTCTGCCAGTTCTACCTTTCTGCATGGGTTATCTGGAAGAAATATGTTGAACTTGGTTCGACATACTAATCTATGCATCCACAACTCAGAAAATCATATGTTCTTTTGGGTTGTCCCTCTTAGTTATATTCTGACCCCCGTCTATCAATTGATAGTCAAAAGTATGCGTGCATTCTTTTATCAATGCCTATCACTCTTGTGGTCCGTCAGGCCATTCTATTCAGAATGACTAGGAGAAACAAACTCCAGTACCTTGTCCATTTCTAGGATTGGGTCAAAGCAGTTGTACTCCGCAGATCAAATTGCTAATCAAGCTTTTGTTCTGTTCTACCTTGGAGTGTTACCATCTTTATGTCAGGATTGTCATAGGACTCGCAGCATCTCTCATGAATTCTTGACGTAGTGATACTCTCTCCATCATTATTCATTTCTTGGTTCCCGTGTTGTTGCAACCGGAATGCCGACAAGTGAATCGTGGTGTGTGAAATCAATACTGCTAGCAACTCCGTTGCTTGGTTGTTAAATGGACGATAACCTCATTCTTAGCGTGTTGGTTCTTGAATCATCATTCTAAGATAGATTGTGCTACCTAGTCCTTATTTCTGGTGCACTCTTCGATCAACGAGTTAGAATTATTCAGTCCCTTGCTTATTTGATCATATCATTTTGCTCTGAAAGCAAGATTCTTCTCGAGCTTAGTAACATATCGGTGGTTCATGATTCTCCGATTGTCTTCTCGGAGGTATCACCAGGATGTCACCTGACCGCTATGTTGAGTTCGTGATCAAGTTGGTTTATTCTTGTAAACCACCCTTTCTCCAAGAATCTGTGTTGGATACCCCTGAGCTAGTTGGTTAAGCTAAACAACAACTTGGAGAGTTGGAAGATAAAATATTGCCTGGCTTAGTTCCTTCTAAGGGATATCTTTTTGTGTGTGTTGAAGAAAGATGATATCTTCATCAATTGTTCCTCGAGACCAGTTGTTGGAGCTATTGTCTTGCCAAAACTTTGATTTGAGTATGGGTTATCATCAAATCAAATCAGAACCAACGATGTTCGTAATGTTGTCTTACTCGTGGATTTTCCTCGAGCATACACCATTATGTCTCTTGGGTCTGACCAATACTATCACCTTGTTCACATAGTTATGGAATTCCATCCCCATGGGAATCTGGATGAATTGTTGTTGAGCCCATCGACAACATCCTTATCTTCTCCATAATCTTGTTGAACATCAAGCTAGTATTGGAAACTTTCTAAAGCATTTGCTCATGCTAGCTCATGAAGCATATGTTCGGATGTAAGAAGTGACTTCCTCTAGTTCATGTGCATTTGATGTAAGTTGCCGCCGTGAATTCGAGAAAGTCAATGTTGCTTCCTTTGGAATCATCCCAAATCAGTCATGCATACGTACGAAGTATTCTATGGTTTGGTAGATTAATTACCTCCACTCCATATGTGTTCCTAGCACACCAAGCCACTGATTGATTGTTCAAGGAGAAGAAGTTCCTTCGTAGGCTTGAGACTTATGCCAGGACTTCGATATCCTCGATGATGGTTTCCCTCCTGAACTCGCTAGTGTTTTATTATAAGACTACTATGTGGTCATGCTTGTCTTGGACAGCGTGTTCACAGGTTTGTAGCAGAACCAACTCATGCTTTGGAGCTTGCTATCGTAGTTCATTTCCCGAGAATCTCGCGACGTCATCTCGTCGATTTGTGTTGCAAACTTTCATTTTTCTTTCTAGACTCGATGAGTCTGGATTATTCTGACACCAACCAGATCTGAATCTCAGGCAGATATGATGGTTGGAACATTTCCCAAGAACTATAATATTGGTCTCGCGATAACGGTAAAGTGGATGTCGTGGCTAACACACCCTACGGAAGACCTGCTATTGTAGTATCTTGATTGAGAAAGTTGGCCACCTCCCCATAAGGACTTCGTAGGATTTACTCCCTAGTTGTGCCTTATGATTTTTGTGTTTCCGAAGTCCGACCTTTACTTGATGTTCTAGACACCAGACCATTTCAATGAATGGGATACGCTAGTACATCAAGGAGAACATTAGAAGCGGAGTGCTAATTGTCTCTCGGTCGATCATCCAGATTTTGTCCCCTTGGTCTCGCTAGGGTGAAATATGAGAAAGTGTTATCTTCCTTTGCATCTGCACCGTCCATCGCTACTCATCATGGTAGTATGTTGTGTTGTCAGCATCCTTGACACGAATGTTGGTAAAACCTTGATGAATATGGAAATGCTCAAGTTCTTGAGAGCACGCACAAGCACTATGTATTATCACCGGCACTAACTGGAATTGTTCCTAGTCTTTTCGGTTATGCTATAACCACTCCAATAGTGGAATCACTCTCTACTGTTGAGCTTCTCCCCAGTTACTAAAAATCATCCTTTGTGTTGTCTTCAACAAGGTAATCCACATCATCCAACCTGACCCGAGAATGTCATTCTTTCGGACTCCTTCAAATAATTGATTGTGATTTGCCTTAGGCTGGTATAAAGAGTTTCAATGATCTCTGAATCAAAGGTAATTCTTTTTGCCACTTAAGGGGATATATCTATGAGTTACCTTCCCTAAGGTCTCTCGTTGTGGTATCATGACAACCATTTTCCTCGCTACTTTGAAACCTCATCAAATTGTTTCCTCCGTCCTTCATGATGTGTGATTTACCTCTCAGCTCAAGAGATGTTCTACATCTCATTCCGTGAGTTGATCTTGTGATCATTAAGATGATCCATCCTTGTAGAGTGTCTTTGTCCTCGTGTTGGATGAAAATCTCAAAAGCAAAGACGTCAAGATCAATTGGAGCACTGAATCAGCATCCTCGAGAAAGACAGTTGGATGGTGAAGATTGTAATAGCCTGTGTCCCTCTGTCTTCTTACCTCACGTCTTGAATCTTGGGACGAGATTCTTGTTTAGTGGGGGTGAGTTGTCACAGCCCTAGATTAATGTTTGTAAATAGTGTCTTTGCCACCCATGCATCATGTCTAGATTTCTGAAACTTGAATTGAGGAATTTTGAAAGCCTCAAAAACTTAATTAAAAGTAGGGCAAAGAACCCTAGAAATCTCATTCTTTGTTCCAAGATGTTCTTTTGCAATGTTTGAGAATTTTGGCAAGAGCTATATATCAAACCAAAATTTAGGAACATTTTGAAGGAATTATTTTGGGACTTTGAATTTAAATCAATACTATTTTGAATTTGAATTTATATTCAAATATATACTGAATATATGTTCAAATAACTCAAACAATTTTATGTGCTTTGGTATAACTCCATTGTGCTAAATAAAATGTTAGGGAATTTTGTCACCGATCTTGAATTTGTTTTATTTAGAAACAATGGCAAAAGGAAGTTAATTAAACAAAATGTAGGAAATTAAAAAGCAGAAACTTACTGCCTCACCGCAGCAGCCCACCTAGTCGGCCCGAGCCAGGCCAAAGACCGAACAAAGCCCAGCCCGCCACCCCACGCGCTGTCTTCCTCCCGCCAAGAGGAGCAGCTCATTTGTCACAAGGCCACCTCGCCACCTCATGCTTGCCACCGAGGCGCCCGACGCGTCTCGAGACGCCACGCAGCCCCTCGAACCCCTCTCGCTCTCTCGTCCCCATTCCCTTCCTCGCTCTCTCCTCGCGACGCATCGAACGCAGCTGCCGCCGCCGCTTGTTGTTGCCTGCCATGCCTCCCCTCGCCTCTCCGACGCGCTTCGAGCTCCGTCGTGACGTCCCGTCCCTACCACGGAGCCACAAGACGTCAGACGCTTCGAGCGCCGCCACCGACGCCATCTTAAATCCTCTGCACCGACGGCCGCCGCCGCTGATTCACCGCCCACGAGGCCCCGGCCTCGCCTTCGCGCTCGTTGGACTCGCGGTGAGCCTCGACCGTTCCCTCTTCCTCCCATGCCGTTTGCCGCTCTAGCCGTTGTTTCCGCCGGACCGAGAGTCGCCGCCGCCGTGGTTGTCGCCGTCGTGGCTGTGAGCCACCGTGGCTCAAAGCCGGGCACACCACCATGCTCCAAACCTCACCAGAGCACGAGCACACACCAACGCCCCTAGCACCCGCGACGCTTAACCCGCCGTTAGCGAACTCCGCGGCCGCAAAAGAGCTCGCCGCCATCAACTCCGCCACCCCGCCCGCCGCCCACCACTAGAAGCGCCACTCCGCCAGCCTCCCGTAGATGCTCCCGCGCCGCAAACCGTGGCTCAGAAGCGCAATCCCGACGCGACGCCGCCGGGATCCGAGGTCGCCGCGGTTAAACGCCGGCGCCGACGTGGCACCGTCGTTAGCAGTTAATGACTCCACTAATTAACCCACACTCTCACTGACATGCGGGCCCCGCTGCCTAACTAACCAGCTAACAAGAATAAATAAAGATTAGTCTAAACACAGTGGCCCACGCGTCAGTGTTGACTATGCTGACGTGGCCGTTGACCGGTCCCCACTGTCGCTGAGCTAAAAAGCCCTGTGTCACTGACGTGTGGCCCCCACACGTCAGGTTTGACCTGGGCTGGCGCTTTGACCTGCCGACGTCACCATGACGCATCACGACGTATGATAAATCCTTTTCTCGGATTTATTCTTCTATAGGAAATTCCGTAAAATATCCAAAACTTCTAAAATTCATAGAAATTAATCAGAACTCCAAATGAAACAAATTATATATGAAAAATGATCAGAAAAATCCAATCTATCCATCTGTACCAGTTTCATGCATGTCTAAACAAGTTAACTTGCTGTTTAGTGCAAAACATGATAAAGCACTATTTAAGATCACAAATATGTATGAACTTCGAATCTTTGGTTCAAAATAGCTCAAACCCATCTGGTGTTTCCTTCTGTGTTGTAGCTGCATTAGCCCAACACACTCATTTTACCATGTCATGATCATGCATCATATTGTGCATTGCATTGATTGTGTTTCCTTCTGTGTTGCCGGTATTTGTCCCCTCTCGATAGACGTGGTTTCGGCGATGAGATCGATGACACTGATGAAGAGCTATATTATCTTCGGAAGTGCCAGGCAAGCAAAACCCCCTTGTTCATTCCGATACAATCCTACTCTCTCGCTCCTGCTCTCTTTTACTGCATTAGGACAACAACGATTCATCTATTATTTGCTGCGGTAGCTGAACCCCTTTATCCTTTGCATGACTGTCATTCCACAAGAATAGATGAAACCCACTAGCATGAGTAGGAGTTGTTTGAGCCTGTTGTGCCTACTCATACATGCTTGTTTGTCATGCCCGCCATCGCTTAGAGTTGAGTCGGGTCCGATTCATCGAGGATGAATCGAGGTGTGTGAACATGTCCTCTTGTGTGTGAGCTAAGTGTGTGAACACGATTTGGTAAAGGTAGCGGTGAGAGGCCATGTAGGAGTACATGGTGGGTTGTCTCATTGCAGCCGCCCTCAGAACTGAGTTCGTGTTTGTGATCCATGATTCAGCTACTACCACGCATTGGGCCCGAAACCAATGGACCCTCTCGGCTTCTTAATCACCCTTGTCCTCTGTCCGGGAGTTGCAAGTAGTTTCGTGTTTGTAGTATCTTGGAGGACGTGGACAGCTGACCGTAGGGGTGGGCTGTGATGCGGTAGGCACGCGGCACGTGTACCGGTGCCCGCTTGGTGTCTCGGGAACCCCGCCACATCGCTTGGGGCTGTGGAGCGAAACTTCGCCGGATCTCCTCATGGATGGAACCCGAATAGGCGATAAACCGGACTAGGGTCTTGAGTGTTTAGGTAGGCCGTGGCCGACACCCACGTTGGGCTTCCGCTTGAAGGTTGCCGAGTACATGTCGGTAAACGGCGGTAAGTGGTGAGAGCGCGTGTGAAGAAGTACATCCTCGCAGGTTAACATCATCTATTCAATAGCCGTGTCCATGAAAAGGACTTCTAGGTTGCTGTACACTTCATAGACAAGTGAAAGTGGATACTCTAAAATACGCAAGATAAGTGTGAGTGCTATGGATGGCGTTCTCGTTGGGAGACGGAGCGGATCCATAGTGGTGTATTGCTATGGTGAATATGTGGACTCGTAGCGCCACCTCAAAAGAGTTACTTGCGCAGAGTAGTTTAGGATAGCCACCGAGTCAAAGCTGGCTTGTCGCTGTTAAACTCCACCATCCCTTTGTTGATAATGATGCATATGTAGTTAGTTACGATGTAAGTCTTCTGGGTACATTTGTACTCACGCTTGCCTATTTTATGTTTTTGCAGAGAGACCTCGGTCTCGCTAGTAGTTCCGCGTGGACTTCGACGTTTAGCTTGATACCTCAGCTACGATCTTGTGCCCACGGCAGGATCTAGTAGATAGTCAGGCTTCTAGCCTTTTTCATTTATAGTTGTCTGCACTCAGACATGTTAAGCTTCCGCGTGTGCTTTGATTCGTATGCTATGAATGTTGGGTCATGAGACCCCTGTTTGTAATATCTCGCTCCTCGGAGCCTAATGAATAAATACTTGAGTCGTAGAGTCATGTTGTGATGCCATGTTGTATTTGCACATATCGAGCATATTGTGTGTATGTTATTGAAATGCTTGGTATGTGTGGGATCGACTATCTAGTTGTTTATCTTTAGTAGCCTCTCTTACGGAAATGTCTCCTAGTGTTTCCACCGAGCCATGGTAGCTTGCTACTGCTCCTAACACTTAGGCTGGCCGGCATGTGTCCTTCTTCGCTCTGGTACGTCCCTTCGGGAAATGTCACGCGTTGAGTACCGGAGTCCTCTTAGCCCGCCACGGCCCGGTTTATCGGAGTCTGCTAGCCCAGTGCTACAGCCCGAACTTACTTGTCGATGACCGACACGTTCGATGCTGGGTCATGGATGCCTGTCCCTGTAAGTCTGTGCCACTTTGGGTTTACGACTAGCCATGTCAGCCCGGGCTCCTTATCATATGGATGCTAGCGACACTATCATATACGTGTGCCAAAAGGCGTAAACGGTCCCGGGCAAAGGTAGGGCGACACCCGTGGGAATACCGTGCGTGAGGCCGCAAAGTGATATGAGGTGTTACAGGCTAGATCGATGTGACATTGAGTCGGGGTCCTGACACTAAGCTTGGGGATGCCCCAAATGGCATCCCCTCTTTCGTCTTCATTCATCGGTAACTTTACTTGGAGCTATATTTTTATTCACCACATGATATGTGTTTTGCTTGGAGCGTCATTTTGTTTTATTTTGTTTTGATTTATGTTTGAATAAAATACCAAGATCTTAAGTTCTTAAATGAGGGAGAGTCTTTACATAGTTGCACAATTATTTGACTACTCATTGATCTTCACTTATATCTTTTGGAGTAGTTGGTCGTTTGCTCCAGTGCTTCACTTATATCTTTTAGAGCACGGCAGTGGCTTTATTTTGTAGAAATTGTTAATCTCTCATGCTTCACTTATATTATTTTGAGAGTATTTTAGAACAACATGGTATTTGCTATGGTTATAAAATTGGTCCTAGAATGATGGGCATCCAAGTTGGGTATAATAAAAACTATCATAAGAAGTGAATTGGATGCTATGATCAATTTGATGCTTTATAATTGTTTTGAGATATAGAGATGGTGATATTAGAGTCATGCTATTTGGGTAATTGTGAATTTAAAAATACTTGTGTTGAAGTTGGCAAGTTCCATAGCATGCACGTATGGTAACCGTTGTGTAACAAATTTGAAACATAAGGTGTTCTTAGATTGTCATCCTTATGAGTGGCGGTCGGGGACGAGCGATGGTCTTTTCCTACCAATCTATCCCCCTAGGAGCATGCACGTTGTGCTTGGTTTTTGATGACTTGTAGATTTTTGCAATAAGTATACGAGTTCTTTATGAGTAATGTGAGTCCATGGATTGTACGCACTCTTACCCTTCCATCATTGCTAGCCTCTTCGGTACCGTGCATTGCCCTTTCTCACCTTGAGAGTTGGTGCAAACTTCACCGGTGCATCCAAACCCCGTGATACGATACGCTCTATCACACATAAACCTCCTTATATCTTCCTCAAAACAGCCACCATACCTACCTATTATGGCATTTCCATAGCCATTCCGAGATATATTGCCATGCAACTTTCCACCGTTCCGTTTATCATGACACGCATCATCATTGTCATATTGCCTTGCATGATCATGTAGTTGACATCGTATTTGTGGCAAAGCCACCTTCATAATTCTTCATACATGTCACTCTTGATTCATTGCCCATCCTGGTACACCTCCGGAGGCATTCATATAGAGTCATATCTTGTTCTAGTTTTGAGTTGTAACTCATGAGTTGTAAATAAATAGAAGTGTGATGATCATCATTATTAGAGCATTGTACCTTAAAAAATGGCCAAATAAAAAAAGAACGACCAAATAAAAAAAAGGCCAAAAAAAGGAAAGGCCCAAAAAAAGGGGGGACAATGCTACTATCTCTTTCCACACTTGTGCTTCAAAGTAGCACCATGTTCTTCATATATAGAGTCTCATTTGTTGTCACTTTCATATACTAGTGGGAATTTTTCATTATAGAACTTGGCTTGTATATTCCAACGATGTGCTTCCTCAAAATGCCCTAGGTCTTTGTGAGCTAGCAAGTTGGATGCACACCCACTAGTTTCTTTTGTTGAGCTTTCATACATTTATAGCTCTAGTGCATCCGTGGCATGGCAATCCCTACTCCTCATGTTGACATCAATTGATGGGCATCTCCATAGACCATTGATTAGCCTCGTTAACATGAGACTTTCTTCTTTTTTTGTCTTCTCCACACAACCTCCATCATCATATTCTATTCCACCCATAGTGCTATATCCATGGCTCACGCTCATGTATTGCGTGAAAGTTGAAAAAAGTTTGAGATTATTAAAGTATGAAACAATTGCTTGGCTTGTCATTGGGGGTGTGCAAGATGAGAGCATTCTTGTGTGACGAAAATGGAGCACGACCAAACTATATGATTTTGTAGGGATGACCTTTCTTTAGCCATACTATTTCCTATGTCAATATGAACTTTTATTTTGAATCATTTGGATCTGAACATTCATGCCACAACAAAGAAAATTACATTAAAGATTATGCTAGGTAGCATTCCACATCAAAAATTATGTTTTTATCATTTACCTACTCGAGGACGAGCAGGAATTAAGCTTGGGGATGCTTGATACGTCTCCAACGTATCTATAATTTTTGATTGTTCCATGCTATTATATTACCCGTTTTGGATGTTTATGGGCTTTACTTTACACTTTTATATCAATTTTGGGACTAACCTACTAACCGAAGGCCCAGCCCAAATTGCTGTTTTCTTGCCTATATCAGTGTTTCAAAGAAAAAGGAATATCAAACGGAGTCCAAATGGAATGAAGCCTTCGGGAGAGTTATTTTTGGAATGGAAGCAATCCAGGAGACTTGGAGTGCATGTAAGGGAAGCAACGAGGAAGCTACGAGGCAGGGAGGCGCACCCTACCCCGTGGGCGCGCCCCCACCCTCGTGGGCCCCTCGTGACTCCCCTGACCGACTTCTTTCGCCTATATATGTCCATATACCCTAAAAACATCGAGGAACACAATAGATCGGGAGTTACGCCGTCAAAAGCCCCTGTAGCCACCAAAAACCAATCGGGCCTGTTCAAGACTCACGAGGGGGGATCTCTCACCGGTGGCCATCTTCATCACCCCGGCGCTCTCCATGGCAAGGAGGGAGTAGTTCACCCTCGGGGCTGAGGGTATGTACCAGTAGCTATGTGTTTGATCTCTCTCTCTCTCTCTCTCTCTCTCGTGTTCTTGAGGTGATACGATCTTGATGTATCACGAGCTTTGCTATTATAGTTGGATCTGATGATGTTTCTCCCCCTCTACTCTCTTGTACTGGATTGAGTTTTCCCTTTGAAGTTATCCTGTCGGGAGTCTTTAAGGATTTGAGAACACTTGATGTATGTCTTGTCGTGCTTATCTGTGGTGACAATGGGATATTCATGTGATCTACTTGATGTATGTTTTGGTGATCAACTTGCGGGTTCAGTGAACTTATGCATAGGGGTTGGCACATATTTTCGTCATGACCCTCCGGTAGAAACTTTGGGGCACTCTTTGAAGTACTTTGTGTTGGTTGAATAGATGAATTTGAGATTGTGTGTTGCATATCGTATAATCATACCCACAGATACTTGAGGTGACATTGGAGTATCTACGTGACATTAGGGTTTTGGTTGATTTGTGTCTTAAGGTGTTATTCTAGTACGAACTCTATGATAGATCGAACGGAAAGAATAGGTTCGTGTTATTTTACTACGGACTCTTGAATAGATCAATCAGAAAGGATAACTTTGAGGTGGTTTCGTACCCTACAATTATCTCTTCGTTTGTTCTCCGTTATTAGTGACTTTGGTGTGACTCTTTGTTGCATGTTGAGGGATAGTTATATGATCTAGTTATGTTATTATTGTTGAGAGAACTTGCACTAGTGAAATTATGAGCCCTAGGCCTTGTTTCCTAGCATTAATACCGTTTGTTCTCACTTTTATCATTAGTTGCCTTGCTGTTTTTATAATTTCAGATTACAAAAACCTATATCTACCATCCATATTGCACTTGTATCACCATCTCTTCACCGAACTAGTGCACCTATACAATTTACCATTGTATTGGGTGTTTTGGGGACACAAGAGACTCTTTGTTATTTGGTTGTAGGGTTGTTTGAGAGAGACCATCTTCATCCTATGCCTCCCACGGATTGATAAACCTTAGGTCATCCACTTGAGGGAAATTTGCTACTGTCCTACAAACCTCTGCACTTGGAGGCCCAACAACGTCTACAAGAAGAAGGTTGTGTAGTAGACATCAATATTGCAACACCTTACAGCGGGAATCCCTCACGCTTGCACGACACGGAGGGCACAATAGGACAGCACCAAAATAAATCATACAACTCATACCAATCTAGATCATCAATCAACCCAAAGACAATGGGTATCTAGTTGAAATATCATAAGATGGCAACACATCATTGGATCATAATATGTGGCATAAAGCACCATGTTCAAGTAGGGATTATAGCGGGGTGCGGGAGAGTGGAACGCGTAAAATAGATGAGGATGGTGATGATGATAATGATTTTGATGAAGGCGATCACCGTGGCGATGATTCCCCTCCCGATGGCACTCTGGCGCCACCGAGAGAGAGGTGTAGAGTTCTTGACCTTGTTCTTCTTCCCCCAAAGTCTTCCCCCTGGTTGGGGAGAGGTCCCCCCTCTGGTCCTTGGCCTTCATGGCGATGATGGCCCCTCCGAGATTCTTCCCCATGGCCTCCGGTGATGATGGCCCCCTCCGGTAGGGTGCTGCAGAGGGCCTAGATTGATTTCTCGTGGCTACAGAGGCTTGCGGCGGTGAAACTCCCGATCTAGGTTATTTTCTGGAGGTTTGGGTATTTATAGAAGAGGTTGGCGTTGAGGACAAGTCAAGGGGCCTGATACATCTCCAACGTATCTATAATTTATGAAGTATTCATGCTATTATATTATCTGTTTTGGAAGTTTATGGGCTTTATTATACACTTTTATATTCTTTTTGGGACTAACCTATTAACCGGAGGCCCATCCCAAATTGCAGTTGTCTTGCCTATTTCAGTGTTTCGAAGAGAAGGAATATAAAATGGAGTCCAAACGGAATGAAACCTTCGGGAGAGTTATTTTTGGAATGGAAGCAATCCAGGAGACTCGGAGTAGACATCAGGGGAGCTTCGAGGTGGCCACGAGGTAGGGAGGCACGCCCTACCCCCCTGGGCGCGCCCCCACCCTCGTGGGCCCCTCGTGGCTCCCCTGACCGACTTCTTTCGCCTATATATATCCACATACCCTAAAAACATCGAGGAGCACAATAGATCGGGAGTTCCGCCGCCGCGAGCCTCTGTAGCCACCAAAAACCAATCGGGAACCTGTTCCGGCACCCTGCCGGAAGGGGGATCCATCACCGGTGGCCATCTTCATCATCCCGACGCTCTCCATGATGCGGAGGGAGTAGTTCACCCTCACGGCTGAGGGTATGTACCAGTAGCTATGTGTTTGATCTCTTTCTCGTGTTCTTGATTCGGCACGATCTTGATGTATCGCGAGCTTTTCTATTATAGTTGGATCTTTGTTTCTCCCTGAGGGAGTCCTGGACTAGGGGGTGTCCGGACAGCCGGACTATCATCATCAGCCGGACTCCAAGACTATGAAGATACAAGATTGAAGACTTCGTCCCGTGTCCGGATGGGACTTTCCTTGGCGTGGAAGGCAAGCTTGGCAATACGGATATGTAGATCTCCTACCATTGTAACCGACTCTGTGTAACCCTAGCCCTCTCCGGTGTCTATATAAACCGGAGGGTTTTAGTCCGTAGGAAAACACAACCATTACAACAATCATACCATAGGCTAGATCTAGGGTTTAGCCTCCTTGATCTCGTGGTAGATCCACTCTTGTACTACCCATATCATCAATATCAATCAAGCAGGAGTAGGGTTTTACCTCCATCGAGAGGGCCGAACACAGGTAAAACATCGTGTCCCTTGTCTCCTGTTACCATCCACCTAGACGCACAGTTCGGGACCCCCTACCCGAGATCCGCCGGTTTTGACACCGACACTCCCCCTCTACTCTATTGTAATGGATTGAGTTTTCCCTTTGAAGTTATCTTATCGGATTGAGTCTTTAAGGATTTGAGAACACTTGATGTATGTCTTGCATGTGCTTATATGTGGTCTACTTGATGTATGTTTTGGTGATCAACTTGCGGGTTCACCTTGTGAACTTATACATAGGGGTTGGCACATGTTTTGTCTTGACTCTCCAGTAGAAACTTTGGGGCACTCTTTGAAGTTCTTTGTGTTGGTTGAATAGATGAATCTGAGATTGTGTGATGCATATCGTATAATCATACCCACGGATACTTGAGGTGACATTGGAGTATCTAGGTGACATTAGGGTTTTGGTTGATTTGTGTCTTAAGGTGTTATTCTAGTACGAACTCTAGGATAGATCGAACGGAAAGAATAGCTTCATGTTATTTTACTACGGACTCTTGAATAGATTGATCAGAAAGGATAACTTTGAGTTGGTTTCGTACCCTACAATAATCTCTTCGTTTGTTCTCCGCTATTAGTGACTTTGGAGTGACTCTTTGTTGCATGTTGAGGGATAGTTATATGATCCAGTTATGTTATTATTGTTTAGAGAACTTGCACTAGTGAAAGTATGAACCTTAAGCCTTGTTCCCTAGCATTGCAATACCATTTGTGCTCACTTTTATCATTAGTTACCTTGCTGTTTTTACATTTTCAGAATACAAAAACGTATATCTACCATCCATATTGCACTTGTATCACCATCTCTTCGCCGAAATTGTTCACCTATACAATTTACCATTGTATTGGGTGTGTTGGGGACACGAGAGACTCTTTGTTATTTGGTTGCGGGGTTGCTTGAGAGAGACCATGTTCATCCTACGCCTCCCTCGGATTGATAAATGATACGTCCATTTTGCATCATGCTTTTATACCGATAATTATTGCATTATGGGCTGTTATTTCATGTTATGTCACAATACTTATGACTATTCTCTCGTATTTTAAAAGGTTTACATGAAGAGGGAGAATGCCGACAGGTGGGATTCTGGGCTGGAAAAGGAGCAAATATGAGAGACCTATTCTGCACAGCTCCAAAAGTCCTGAAACTCCACGGAAGTAATTTTTGGAATTAATGATAAATATTCAGCGGAAGAAGTACCAGAAGGGGCTCACACCCTGGCCACGAGGGTTGGGGCGCGCCCTACCCCCCTGGACGCGCCCCTGCCTCGTGGGCCACCTGGTAGCCCTCCGGTGCCCATCTTCTGCTATATGAAGTCTTTTACCCTCAAAAAAATCATAAGCAAGCTTACGGGACGAAACTCCGCCGCCACAAGGCGGAACCTTGGCGGAACCAATCTAGGGCTCCGGCAGAGCTGTTCTGCTGAGGAAACTTCCCTCCGGGAGGAGGAAATCGTGACCATCGTCATCACCAACGGGAGGGGGTCAATCTCCATCAACATCTTCACCAGCACCATCTCCTCTCAAACCCTAGTTCATCTCTTGTATCCAATCTTTGTACCAAAACCTCAGATTGGTACTTGTGGGTTGCTAGTAGTGGTGATTACTCCTTGTAGTTGATGCTAGTTGGTTTATCCGGTGGGAGATCATATGTTCAGATCCTTAATGCATATTAATACCCCTCTAATTATGAACATGAATATACATTGTCAGTAGTTACGTTTGTTCCCGAGGACATGGGTGAAGTCTTACTATTAGTAGTCATGTGAATTTGGTATTCGTTCGATATTTTGATGAGATGTATGTTGTCTCTCCTCTAGTGGTGTTATGTGAACGTCAACTACATGACACTTCACCATTGTTTGGGCCTAGAGGAAGGCATTGGGAAGTAATAAGTAGATGATGGGTTGCTAGAGTGACAGAAGCTTAAACCCTAGTTTATAAGTTGCTTCATAAGGAGCTGATTTGGATCCATATGTTTCATGCTGTGGTTAGGTTTACCTTAATACTTCTTTTGTAGTTGCGGATGCTTACAATAGGGGTTAATCATAAGTGGGATGCTTGTCCAAGAAAGGGCAGTACCCAAGCACCGGTCCACCCACATATCAAATTATCAAAGTAACGAACGCGAATCATATGAGCGTGATGAAAACTAGCTTGACGATAATTCCCATGTATTCTCGGGAGCGATTTTCTCTATATAAGAAGTTGTCCAGGCTTGTCCTTTACTACAAAAAGGATTGGGCCACCTTGCTGCACTTTATTTACTTTCATTGCTTGTTACCCTTAACAAATTATCTTATCACAAAACTATCTGTTACCTACAATTTCAGTGTTGCAGAATACCTTACTGAAAACCGCTTGTCATTTCCTTCTGCTCCTCGTTGGGTTCGACATTCTTACTTATCGAAAGGATGACGATAGATCCCCTACACTTGTGGGTCATGAAGACTCTTTTCTGGCGCCGTTGTCGGGGAGTGAAGCGCCTTTTGTGAGTGGAACTTGGTAAGGAAACATTTATATAGTGTGCTGCAATTTACTATCACTTGTTACTATGGAAACTAATCCTTTGATGGGCTTGTTCGGGGTATCTTCACCCCGACCAGTAGAGCAAAGAGTTTCTCCTCAACCTACTGAACCTACTGAAAATGTTTACTTTGAAATTCCTTCGGGTATATGGTAGAGAAACTGCTAGCTAATCCCTTTGCAGGAGATGGAACATTGCATCCCGATTTACACCTTATCTGTGTGGATGAAGTCTGTGGATTATTTCAGCTTGCAAGTATGCCCAATGATGTTATTAAGAAGAAGGTTTTACCTTTATCTTTGAAGGTATACGCATTGACATGGTATAGGCTATGTGATGATATGGGATCCTGGGACTATAAACGATTGAAATTAGAATTTCACCAGAAGTTTTATCCTATGCATCTTGTTCATCATGATCATAATTATATATATAATTTTTGGCCTCGCGAAGGAGAAAGTATCGCTCAAGCTTAGGGGAGGCTTAAGTCAATGTTATATTCATGCCCCAATAAAGAGCTCTCAAGAGAAATGATTGTTCAAAACTTTTATGATCGGCTTTCTCTCAACAATCGCACCATGCTTGATACTTCTTGTGCTGGGTCTTTTATGATGAAGACTATTGAATTCAAATGGGATTTATTAGAAAGAATTAAATGCAACTCTGAATATTGGTATTCCGACAATGGTATGGAGTCAGGTATGACACCTAAGTTTGGTTGTCTTAAATCTTTTATGGATACCGATACTTTTCGTGGATTAAGCACTAAATATGGACTTGACTCTGAGATAGTAGCTTCTTTCTGTGAATCATTTGCTACTCACGTTGATCTCCCTAAGGAGAAGTGGTTTAAATATAATCCTCCCACTAAAGTAAAAGTAGTTGCACCTATTACGGTTGAAGAAAAGACTATCACTTATGCTGATCCTATTGTTCCTTCTACTTATATTGAGAAACCACCTTTCCCTGTTAGGATAAAGGATCATGCTAAAGCTTCGACTGTGGTTCGTAAGAGTAATACTAGAACATATACACCTCCTAAGCAAATTAAAGTTGAACTTAGTATTGCTATGGTTAAAGATCTCTTGGCTGATAATACTGATGGGCATGTTATTTATTTCTGTGATCAAGCTGCTAGAATTGCTAGACCCGATGCTAAGAAACATAGACCTGTTGTGGGCATGCTTGTTA
Source organism: Aegilops speltoides (assembly GCA_021437245.1). Classification (NCBI taxonomy): domain Eukaryota; kingdom Viridiplantae; phylum Streptophyta; class Magnoliopsida; order Poales; family Poaceae; genus Aegilops; species Aegilops speltoides. The sequence goes on along the minus strand of CM038143.1, from coordinate 42,388,595 downwards.
TTTCTGCTAAAATAGGGGTGCTAGTGCTAGTGCAATACCTCATTCCTTATATAAAGAAATTATGCATGACATTGCACCTGTTGAGATAGAAGATATTGCTGTTACAATTAAGCTTGCCAATAGAGATACTATTTCACCAATTGGGATTGTTAGAGATGTTGAAGTCTTGTGTGGGAAAGTTAAATACCCTACTGATTTTCTTGTTCTTGGTTCCCCACAAGATGACTTTTGTCCCATCATATTTGGTAGACCCTTCTTGAATACTGTTAATGCTAAGATTGATTGCGAAAAGGATGTTGTTACGATTGGCTTAGGAGATACGTCTCATGAGTTTAACTTTGCTAAATTTTGTGGACAACCCCATGATAAAGAATTGCCTAGTAAGGTTGAAATTATTGGTCTTACTTCTATTGCCGTGCCTCCTACTGATCCTTTAGAACAATATTTGCTAGACCATGAAAATGATATGTTTACAAATGAAAGAAGGGAAATAGATGAAGTATTCTTTAAACAGGGGCCTATTTTGAAACACAACTTGATTGTTGAAATCTTAGGAGATCCTCCACAACCCAAGGGTGATCCCGTGTTTGAGCTTAAACCATTACATGATACTCTTAAATATGCTTATCTTGATGAAAAGAAGATATATCCTGTTATTATTAGTGCTAACCTTTCAGAGCAGGAAGAGGAAAGATTACTGAAAACTCTGAAGAAGCACTGTGCTGCCATTGGATATACTCTTGATGATCTCAAGGGCATTAGTCCCACTTCATGCCAACACAAAATAAATTTGGAAGAAGACACCGAACAAGTTATTGATCACCAACGACGGTTAAATCCTAAGATAAAAGAAGTGGTAAGAAAAGAAATACTAAAGCTCCTTGAGGCAGGTATAATTTATCCCGTTGCTGATAGTCAGTGGGTAAGCCCTGTCCATTGTGTCCCTAAGAAGGGAGGTATTACTATTGTTCCTAATGATAAAGATGAATTGATGCCGCAAAGAATTATTACAGGTTATAGGATGGTAATTTATTTCCGCAAATTAAATAAAGCTACTAAGAAAGATCATTACCCTTTACCTTTTATTGATCAAATGCTAGAAAGACTATCCAAACATACACATTTTTTTCTTTCTAGATGGTTACTCTGGTTTCTCTCAAATACCCGTGTCAGCGGAGGATCAAGCAAAGACTAATTTTACTTGCCCTTTCGGTACTTTTTCTTATAGACGTATGCCTTTTGGTTTATGTAATGCAACTGCTACCATTCAACGATGCATGATGGCTATATTCTCTGACTTTTGTGAAAATATTTGTGAGGTATTCATGGATGATTTCTCCGTTTATGGATCCTCTTTTGATGATTGCTTGAGCAACCTTGATTGAGTTTTGCAGAGGTGTGAAGACACTAGTCTCATCTTGAATTGGGAAAAGTGCCACTTTATGGTTAATGAAGGTAGTGTCTTGGGGCATAAAATTTCTGAAAGAGGTATTGAAGTTGATAAAGCCAAAGTTGATGCTATTGAAGAGATGTCGTGTCCCAAGGACATTAAAGGTATAAGAAGTTTCCTTGGTCATGCCGGTTTTATAGGAGGTTCATTAAGGACTTTTCTAAAATTTCTAGTCCTCTGATTAATCTATTGCAAAAAGATATTCCTTTTGTCTTCGATGATGATTGTGTAGAAGCATTTGAAATACTTAAGAAAGCTTTGATTTCTTCACCTATTGTTCAACCACCTGATTGGAACTTACCCTTTGAAATTATGTGTGATGCTAGTGATTATGTTGTAGGTGTTTTTCTAGGGCAAAGAGTCGATAAGAAATTAAATGTTATTCAATATGCTAGTAAAACTATAGACACTGCCCAGAGAAATTATGCTACTACTGAAAAAGAATTCTTAGTAGTTGTATTTGCTTGTGATAAGTTCAGACCTTATATTGTTGATTCTAAAGTAACTATTCACACTGATCATGCTGCTATTAAATATCTCATGGAAAAGAAAGATGCTAAACCTAGACTTATTAGATGGGTTCTCTTGCTCCAAGAATTTGATTTGCATATTATTGATAGAAAGGGAGCTGAGAACCCTATTGCAGACAACTTGTCTAGGTTAGAGAATGTTCTTGATGACCCACTACCTATTGATGATAGCTTTCATGATGAACAATTAGCTGTCATAAATGCTTCTCATACTGCTCCATGGTATGCTGATTATGCTAATTACATTGTTGCTAAATTTATACCACCTAGTTTCACTTACCAGCAAAAGAAAAAGTTCTTCTATGATTTAAGACATTACTTCTGGGATGACCCACACCTTTATAAAGAAGGAGTAGGTGGTGTTATTAGACGTTGTGTACATGAGCATGAACAGGAACAGATCCTACGCAAGTGTCACTCCAAGGCATATGGAGGACACCACGCTAGAGATAGAACTACACATAAGGTATTGCAATCCGGTTTTTATTGCCCTACTCTCTTCAAAGATGCCCATAAGTTTGTCTTTTCTTGTGACGAATGCAAAAGAATTGGTAATATTAGTAGACGTCAAGAAATGCCTATGAATTATTCTCTTGTTATTGAACCATTTGATGTTTGGGGCTTTGATTATATGGGACCTTTTCCTGCCTCTAATGAGTATACATAGATTTTAATTGCTGTTGATTACGTTAAGTGGGTAGAAGCTATTCCAACTAGTAGTGCTGATCATAACACCTCTATTAAGATGCTTAAAGAAGTTATTTTTCTGAGGTTTGGTGTCCCAAGATACTTAATGACTGATGGTGGTTCACATTTTATTCATGGTGCTTTTCGTAAAATGCTTGCTAAATATGATGTTAATAATAGAATTGCATCTCCGTATCACCCACAGTCTAGTGGTCAAGTAGAGCTGAGTAATAGAGAGCTCGAATTAATTTTGCAAAAGACTGTTAATAGATCTAGACAGAATTGGTCCAACTTGATGATGCGTTATGGTCTTACAGAACTGCATATAAGAATCCTATGGGTATGTCTCCGTATAAAATGTTTTATGGAAAAGCATGTCACTTACCTCTTGAACTTGAACATAAGGCATATTGGGCCATTAAAGAGCTAAATTATGATTTCAAACTTGCCGGTGAGAAGAGGTTATTTGACATTAGCTCACTTGATGAATGGAGAACCCAGGTCTATGAGAATGCCAAACTATTTAAATAAAAGGTTAAAAGATGGCATGACAAAGGATACAAAAGCATGAGTTTAATGTAGGTGATTATGTTTTGCTTTTCAATTCTCGTTTAAGATTTTTTGCAGGAAAACTTCTCTCTAAATGGGAAGGTCCCTACGTTATCGAGGAGGTCTATCGTTCCGGTGCCATAAAAATCAACAACTTTGAAGGCACAAATCCGAAGGTGGTGAATGATGACACACAAGTATAGGGGATCTATCATAGTCCTTTCGATAAGTAAGAGTGTCGAACCCAACGAGGAGCAGAAGGAAATGATAAGCGGTTTTCAGCAAGCTATTCTCTGCAAGTACTGATATAAGTGGTAACAGATAGTTTTGTGATAAGATAAATGGTACCGAGCAACAAGTAACAAAAGTAAATAAAGTGCAGCAAGGTGGCCTAATCCTTTTTGTAGCACAGGACAAGCCTAGACAAACTCTTATAATAGGAAAAGCGCTCCCGAGGACACATGGGAATATCGTCAAGTTAGTTTTCATCACGCTTATGATTCGCATTCGGTACTTTGATAATTTGATATGTGGGTGGACCGGTGCTTGGGTACTGCCCTTACTTGGACAAGCATCCCACTTATGATTAACCTCTATTGCAAGCATCCTCAAATACAACAAAAGTATTAAGGTAAACCTAACCATAGCATGAAACATATGGATCCAAATCAGCCCCTTACGAAGCAACGCATAAACTAGGGTTTAAGCTTCTGTCACTCTAGCAACCCATCATCTACTTATTACTTACCAATGCCTTCCTCTAGGCCCAAATAATGGTGAAGTGTTATGTAGTCGACGTTCACATAACACCACTAGAGGTTAGACAACATACATCTTATAAAAATACCGAGCGAATACCAAATTCACATGACTACTAATAGCAAGACTTCTCCCTTGTCCTCAGGAACAAACGTAACTACTCACAAAGCATATTCATGTTCATAATCAGAGGGGTGATATTGTGCATAAAGGATCTGAACATATGATCTTCCACCAAATAAACCAACTAGCATCAACTACAAGGAGTAATCAACACTACTAGCAACCAACTAGCACCAATCCCGGACTTGGGGACAAGAATTGGATACAAGAGATGAACTAGGGTTTGGAGATGAGATGGTGCTGGTGAAGATGTTGATGGAGATTGCCCTCTCCCAATTAGAGGAGCGTTGGTGATGACGATGGTGATGATTTCCTCCTCTCGGAGGGAATTGTCCCCGGCAGAACAGCTCTGCCGGAGCCCTAGATTGGTTCCGCCAAGGTTCCGCCTCGTGGCGGCGGAGTCTCATCCCGAAATGTTCTCCTCTATTTTTTTCTCATCGAAAGACTTCATATGGGAGAAGACGGGCGTCGGAGAGCCACCAGGGGGCCCACAAGGTAGGGCGCGCCCGGGGGGCCGCCTCCCACCCTCGTGAGCAGGGTGTGGGCCCCCTGGCCTTCATCTTTGGCGATGATTTTTCTTTATTTATTCTAAGGTATTCCGTGGAGTTTCAGGATTTTTGGAGTTGCGCAGAATAGTCCTTCAATATTTGCTCCTTTTCCAGCCCAGAATTCTAGCTGCCGGCATTCTCCCTCTTCATGTAAACCTTGTAAAATAAGAGAGAATAGTCATAAGTATTGTGACATAACGTGAAATAACAGCCCATAATGCAATAAATATCGACATAAAAGCATGATGCAAAATGGACGTATCAACTCCCCCAAGCTTAGACCTCGCTTGTCCTCAAGCGAAAAGCCGATAACAATAAATATGTCCTCATGTTTAGAGGTAGAGGCATCGATAAAAATAAAATACGGACATGAAGGCATCATGATTACTTCATAACAGCAACATATTTAAATTTTGTCATATGATTACTTATGTTCTAGTGATGATCTTTTCACAATGCCAAAATATGAATCAGAAACTTTATTGGGCACCAACAATTATAATCTCAGTCATTGAAGCAATTGCAATTTATCATAACATCGGAAAGAGCTTAAAAGCAAGTCCACATGCTCAACTATCACTTAGTCCTTCATATTGCTAACACTCACGTGATACTTGTGGTTACAGAGTTTTAATCGGACACAAAGAAACATAGGGGCTTGTAGTTTTTGCCCCACAACCTTTTACCTCAAGGGTAATGTCAACAATAATAATTCACGCTCCCCCACATCCAATTAGATATATATATATCATGTTCTTTCCAAGATGCTGAGCTTGCCAAAGGATAAAATGAAAAAGGAAGGGTGAAGATCACCGTGACTCTTGCATAGGGTAGAGGATAATAATAAAAGATAAGCCCTTCATAGAGGGAAGCAGAGATTGTCATGCTCGTTGGGTTGATGCACAAAATCTTAATGCAACAAAACGTCACTTTATATTGCCCCTTGCATATGAACCTTTATTATGTAGTCCGTCGCTTTTATTGCATCCACAACAAGTTCGTACAAAGCTTATTTCTCTGCACTAATAAGTCATGCATATTTAGAGAGCAATTTTTATTGCTTGCACCGATGACAACTTACTTGAAGGATCTTTCTCAATCCATAGGTAGATATGGTGGACTCTCATGGCAAAACTGGTTTAAGTGTATTTGGAAGCACAAGTAGTATTTCTACTTAGTGCTGAAGATTGGGTAGCATGAGGGGGAAAGGCAAACTCAACACGGTAGAGGAATCATGAAAACATACATTATCTCAGATGTAAGAGAACATAACTCATTATGTTGTCTTCCTTGTCCAACATCAACTCTTTAGCATGTCATATTTTAATGAGTGCTCCCAATCATAAAAGATGTCAATGATAATATATCTATATGTGAAACCTCTCTTTCCTTATTACCCTCTATTAATTGCAACGATGACCAAAGCTATATTTGCCAACTCCCAACAACTTTAAATCATCATACTCTTTCTATGTGAAGTCATTACTTTCAATAAGATCAATATGAACTCTTGATTCTTTTTATTCTTTTTCTTCTAATCACCCAAGATCATGGCAAAATACTCAAGCCCTTGACTCAACACTAATCTTTATTATATAGCTCACGGACTTGATTACAAAGAAGGACCATAAAGCAAAACTTAAAACTAGATCATGCCATGAATTTATTCTACTAGATCAAGATAATACTAATAGGATCGAACTAAGAAAAACGGTAAAGATAGGAGTTGTGATGGTGATACGATACCAGGGCACCTCCCCCAAGCTTGGCAGTTGCCAAGGGGAGTGCCCATACCCATGTGATTATGTCTCCTTCTTTGTTGTTGGCGTAATATTCTTAGCGATGATCCCCCTCGGAATACGGTTCTCCTCCTCGAGCTTACTGACCTGCTACTTGAGGTCCATTATTTCCTTGCGAAGCTTTCCTGTAACAGCTAAAGCTCCTTGCACCCAGGGGTGTTGCGTAGCTGCGGGAGAACCAGAGATACTTCTCCTCATATTTTCATAGGAAAGAAATTTAACATTGGAAGGGATAACCGAGTTTATAATATCTGAGCTCTGTAGTTCCCCCATCGTAAACCCAGCTCGGAAGCGAGAGGTGACTTCTTGATCTTACATGGCATCTACTCTCATCAGGTCAGCCTCCATCTCTTCCTCCGTTGCCGGCCCAAAGTGGTCAACATCACTGTTTGCCCTTGGTTCTGATGCCGGGTTAGATACTCAGCTCTCCCCGACTGACTCTTGGGAAGACATCTTGCTCTTATCTGCAGTAGCAACAGCTCAAAACAAAAACAGAGGATATTTGCGTGATACGGGAGTCAAAACCTTCGGGAATATATATAATGAATTTTTACCGACCAAAATACGTACTGTGCAAGGAAACGGAGTCTGGAGGGCACACGAGGTGCTCACGAGGTAGGGGGCGCGCCCAGGGTGGTAGGGCGCGCCCTCCACCCTCGTGGAGGCCTCGTGTCCTCCCCGGACTGCTACTTATTTTTCTATTTTTCTAAATATTCCAAAACGGAGAAATAATGCCTTAAAAATTGTTTTGGAGTCGGTTTACTTACCGTACCACATACCTATTCCTTTTCGGAGTATAGAACATTCTAGAAAGTGTCCCTTATGTATTCCTCCGGGGTTACGGTTTCAATAACATTAGTTTCAACATTTATAGGATTACCTGAGATATAGTGTTTGATTCTTTGACCGTTCACCACCTTCGGATTTGTGTCTGCGAAGTTGTTGATTTTTATGGCACCGAAACGATAGACCTCCTCGATAACGTAAGGACCTTCCCATTTGGAGAGAAGTTTTCCTGCAAAAAATCTTAAACGAGAGTTGTATAGCAATACATAATCACCTACATTAAACTCACGCTTTTGTATCCTTTTGTCATGCCACCTTTTAACTTTTTCTTTAAACAGCTTGGCACTTTCATAAGCTTGCGTTCTCCATTCATCAAGTGAGCTAATATCAAATAACCTCTTCTCACCGGCAAGTTTGAAATCATAGTTGAGCTCCTTAATAGCCCAATATGCCTTATGTTCTAGTTCGAGAGGTAAATGACGTGCGTTTCCATAAACCATCTTATACGGAGACATACCCATAGGATTTTTATATGCAGTTCTATAGGCCCATAATGCATCATCAAGTTTTTTGGACCAATTCTTTCTAGACCTATTGATAGTCTTTTGCAAAATTAATTTGAGCTCTTAATTGCTCAATTCTACCTGACCACTAAACTGCGGGTGATATGGAGATGCAATCCTATGATTAACGTCGTATTTAGCAAGCATCTTACGGAAAGCACCATGAATAAAGTGTGAACCACCATCAGTCATTAAGTATCTAGGGACTCCAAACCTCGGAAAAATAACTTCCTTAAGCATTTTAATAGAAGTGTTATGATCAGCACTACTAGTTGGAATAGCTTCTACCCACTTAGTAACGTAATCAACAAACAACTAGAATATGAGTGTAACCATTAGAGGCGTGAAAAGGTCCCATATAATCAAAGCCCCAAACATCAAATGGCTCAATAACAAGTGAATAATCCATAGGCATTTCTTGACGTCTACTGATATTACCAATTCTTTGACATTCATCACAAGACAAAACAAACTTACGAGCATCCTTGAAGAGAGTAGGCCAATAAAACCCGGATTGCAATACCTTAGGTGCAGTTCTATCTCCAGCGTGATGTCCTCCATAAGCTTCGGAGTGACACTTGCGTAGGATCTGTTCCTATTCATGCTCAGGTACACAACGTCTAGTAACACCATCTACTCCTTCTTTATAAAGATGTGGGTCACCCCAAAAGTAATGTCGCAAGTCATAGAAAAACTTCTTCTTTTGTTGGTATGTTAAGCTACGCGGTATAAATTTAGCAACAATATAATTAGCATAATCAGCATACCAAGGAGTGCTACGAGAAGTACTTATGATATTTAATTGCTCATCAGAAAAGCTATCATCAATAGGTAGTGGGTCATCAAGAACGTTCTCTAGCCTAGACAAGTTGTCTGCAACGGGGTTCTCAGCTCCTTTTTTATCAACAATATGTAAATCAAATTCTTGAAGCAAGAGAACCCATCTAGTGAGTCTAGGTTTTGCATCTTTCTTTTCAATAAGATATTTAATAGCAGCATGATCTGTATGAATAGTTACTCTAGAATCAACAATATAGGGTCTGAATTTATCACAAGCAAATACAACCGCTAAAAGTTCCTTTTCGGTAGTAGCATAATTTGTTTGAGCATTGTCTAGAGTCTTACTAGCATAATGTATAACATTCAATTTCTTATCAACTCTTTGCCCTAGAACAACACCTACAGCATAATCACTAGCATCACACATAATTTCAAAGGGTAAATTCCAATCAGGTGGCTGAACAACAGGTGCAGAGACTAATGCTTTCTTAAGTATTTCAAATGCTTCTACACAATCATCATCAAAGACAAATGGTACATCTTTTTGTAATAAATTAGTCAGAGGCCGAGAGATTTTTGAGAAGTCCTTGATGAACCTCCTATAAAGTCCGGCGTGACCAAGGAAACTTCTTATACCTTTGATGTCCTTGGGACATGGCATCTTTTCAATAGCATCAACCTTGGCTTTATCAAATTCAATACCTCTTTCAGAAACTTTGTGCCCCAAGACAATACCTTCATTAACCATAAAGTGGCACTTTTCCCAATTCAAGGCAAGATTAGTTTCTTCACATCTCTGCAAAACTCGAGCGAGATTGCTTAAGCAATCATCAAAAGAGGAACCGTAGACGGAAAAGTCATCCATGAGGACCTCACAAATTTTCTCACAAAAGTTAGAGAATATAGCCATCATGCATCTTTGGAAGGTAGCAGGTGCATTACATAAACCAAAAGGCATACGTCTATAAGCAAAAGTACCAAAAGGGCATGTAAAAGTAATCTTCGATTGGTGTTTAGCCGACACAGGTATTTGAGAAAAACCAGAGTAACCATCTAGAAAGCAATAATGTGTATGAGGTCATAGTCTTTCTAGCATTTGATCAATAAAAGGTAAGGGGTAATGATCTTTCTTAGTAGCCTTATTTAATTTGCGGAAATCAATTACCATCCTATAACCTGTGATAATTCTTTGCGGAATCAATTCATATTTATCATTAGGGACAACAGTACTACCTCCCTTCTTAGGGACACAATGGACAGGACTTACCCACTGACTCTTAGCAACGGGATAAATTATACCTGCCTCCAGAAGCTTGAGTATTTCTTTTCTTACCACTTCTTTCATTTTAGGATTCAAACGTCATTGAGGATCACAAACTGGTTTGGCATCAGGTTCCAAATTTATTTTGTGTTGACATAGAGTGGGACTGATTCCCTTAAGATCATCCAGAGTATATCCAATAGCGGCACGATGCTTCTTCAGAGTTTTCAATAATCTTTCTTCTTCATGCTCTGTAAGGTTAGCGCTAATAATAATAGGATATATTTTCTTTTCATCAAGATAAGCATATTTAAGATTATCAGGCAACGGTTTATGCTCAAACACGGGATCACCCTTGGGTGGACACTACTAGGGAAAAGGCTAGCAGCAGCGCGGGTTTTCAGGCTAGCAGCAGCGCGGGTGGCCGCGCTACTAATAAGGCGCTACAGCTAACTCATAGTAGTAGCGCGGCCCCAACCAGCGCTACTATCGTTGAACGATATCAGCAGCGCTTTTTAGGAACGCGCTACTATTAGCTAGCAGTAGCGATTTCCTCATCCAACGCTACTGCTATCTCTTTCATCATTTTCCATTTCAACTCTCCCTTCAGATGCTAGAAACTAGGTACTATCTTTCAGCAAATTCATAAACCATTACTAGGTATGCGGTAGTACTTTTTCGTTCAAATTACTCGTCGTGGTTTTAGTTCAAACCACGACGAGTAATTTGGAACGAAGGGAGTACTAAGATAACAATTTCATGCACAGCCAACATGCATCCTCAAGCAGTACATGCATGGTCATATCAACGGCCATCATCATATGTAGTTTTAGATGATATCGACGACGATCATCATATGTAGTTCTAGATGATATAGCCACACACACATATGTAGTTCTAGATGATATAGCCGCACACACATGTAGTTCTAGATGATATCAAAGACAATCATCATCCTCAAGCCTGGGCGGTTGGTGTTCCTGATAGTAATTAGGATAGCCTGTCCAACACGAAGATTCTTGCCATCGAGGAATTTCTTCCACCCAACCGAGCTTAAGTGTGTGCGACCGTCCGTGTCCACGCGGTAAGTACAGGTTGTGACGGAGCCCCTTGCAGTAAGGCGTAGTCCAGCTGAGCCTTCTTCATCGGGCTCGATACCATAACTCATGATATGCTCTTTGCCAATTTCTGAATAAGAAAACATATCAATTTATAAGCATGTGATCGAACTCTACACTAAAACGTATATATCATCGACTAGATTCCACACAACATATACCATATCATTGGACTGTACACTAAGTAATTCACACTATTAATTTGCATTTGTAAGTATAACATACCATATCATGTCGATCAACCATGGTATTTGTCAAGCGGGTCACGAATGGCACCCGACAAAGTCAAGACGTGGCGGAATTATGTCCCACAGGTTGGACACCTCCTCCTCACTCAGCCTTGTTCTTTGAGCTACGATGGCTTCATGAAGTGGGTCCTCATCATCTTCATCATCTTCATCATCTTCATCATCTTCGTCATCTTCATCATCTTCCACCAGGTTGAGATAAATGACAGCTAGCTTGGGTCTTTCTACTCGGAAGTTGAAGCTGATCAACTCACCACCAGTAAGATGCATGTGACCGACGAAGCGGGCCCATCCATCTCCTCCAATCTGCGACATATTGCGTCCTTTCTCGACCTCCATAGTGTACGGCCCCCCAGGAGCCTCAAATGTCACAGTGTCTCCTGTCAGCTTGTTGAATTTTAACCTCACATTGCATGGGACGATCTGTGTAAACTAAGCAAAATGACACAATGCAGTTATGCCAACACTAAAAATAAAATAGTTATTACATTTCATCTAATTTCTTACCGCCGATGACTAAAACTCGCCGAAGTAGATGCCGAACAGCTTGCTGGTTGCAGTAAGGTTGTCAAGATCTTGACTTGCACAGATTGACATAGTGGTGGTGGTGGCGCCATTCTTCCTAAAGCAATATGAGCAAAGGATTACTAAATCAACTAAATCAAAATGTTCTAAGTCAACTAAATCAACTAGCCTACTAAATCAACTAAATCAAAATGTTCTAAGGCAACTAAATCAACTAGCCTACTAAGTCAACTAAAGCAATATGTTCTAAGTCAACTAAATCAACTAAATCAAAATGTTCTAAGTCAACTAAATTAACTAAATGAATTAGCCTACTAAATCAACTAAATCAAAATGTTCTAAGTCAACTAAATCAACTAGCCTACTAAATCAACTAAATCAAAATGTTCTAAGTCAACTAAATCAACTAGCCTACTAAGTCAACTAAAGCAATATGTTCTAAGTCAACTAAATCAACTAAATCAAAATGTTCTAAGTCAACTAAATTAACTAAATGAATTAGCCTACTAAATCAACTAAATCAAAATGTTCTAAGTCAACTAAATAAACTAACCTACTAAGTCAACTAAATCAAAATATTTTAAGGCAACTAAATCAACTAGCCTACTAAATCAACTAAATCAAAATGTTCTACTAAGTCAACTAAATTATATCAACTAAATCAAAATGTTGCATATGAGCAGGAGGGAGAAGGAGGGCGACTCGAGGAGGGAGAAGAGAGTAGGATGGAGGAGGAAGGCGGGCAGAGAGGGCGGCGGCAGGCCGCTTGAGGGAGAACGGAGGAGGAAGGCGGAGCGAGGAGGGCCGGCCAGCAAGCAGTGGAGAGGAGGACGGAGGAGGAGGCCGCACCGAGTCCAGCAAGGAGGAGGAGGTGACAGCCTTGCGCAGATGGAGGAGCGGCGACGGGCGCGGCGCAGACGCGGAGGAGGAGAGGGCGACGGCCGGGCACGCGCGCAGATAGAATTTGTGGCTGTGTGTGTGAGTGGATCTCAAGGAGGAGATCAGGAGATGGATGGCTTAGCAAGAGCGCTCTCAAAGAAAAGCGCCATGCTAGGCTATCTAGCGATAGTGCTTTTCAGGATAAAGCGCCATCGATATATGTCAAGATGCAAAAATACACATTGATCATCAACGATCTTTTGTGTACAATCTGATTCGACAATATGAGTCCTCACCGGTTTAGGAACAGTGAAGACTCATATTGCAGCCACAAATTCTACACATAGAGTTCAATGAAGATCAAGTGCTTGTCAAAGTGTGGGAAGTAACATATTTAAGGTGGTATAAACTCTCTTCACGGAGCGAGGTGGGACTAAATTTTTGTAGGAAACTTAGCAAGAGCGCTTGTGCGGGAAAGGCGCGCTACTATGCTAAGTAGCAGATGGCGCAGCGTCGTTAACGCGTTGCTGCTATAACTAGCCTCATGGCGGCCTCAGAATTATAGCAGCAGCGCGTTTTCGCGGACGCGCCATCGCTATATTTTTACCAGCAGCGAGTTTCTTTGGACCGCGCTACTGCTAGTTAGCAGCAGCGAGTTATTTTGAGGCGCGCTGCTGATAAGATTCTGTGTATAGGCTTTTCCCTAGTAGTGGGAGGAGGATCCCCTAAGATTTCAACAGGCAAATTGTGTTGCAGAATAGATTCCTATTTAAAGAATACTTCATCTATTTCCCTTCTTTCATTCATGAACATATCATTTTCATGGTCTAGCAAATAGTGTTATAAAGGATCACTAGGAGATACAGCTATAGAAGCAAGACCAATAATTTCATCCTTACTAGGCAATTCTTCCTCATGATGTTTGAGGGAGTCCTGGACTAGGGGGTGTCCGGCTGGCCGTACTATCAATATCCGCCGGACTCCCATACTACGAAGATAGAAGATTGAAGACTCCGGCTCGTGTCCGAAAGGTACTTTCCTTGGCGTGGAAGTCAAGCTTGGCGATACGGATATGTAGATCTCCTACCATTGTAACCGACTCTGTGTAACCCTAGCCTCTCCGGTGTCTATATAAACCGGAGGGCTTTAGTCCGTAGGACAACATAAATTACAACAATCATACCATAGGCTAGCTTCTAGGGTTTAGCCTCCTTGATCTCGTGGTAGATCTACTCTTGTACTACCCCTATCATCAATATTAATCAAGCAGGACGTAGGGTTTTACCTCCATCGAGAGGGCCCGAACCTGGGTAAAAACATTGTGTCCCTCGTCTCTTGTTACCATCCGCCTAGACCTGATTCGGGACCCCCTGCCCGAGATCCGCCGGTTTTGACACTGACATTGGTGCTTTCATTGAGAGTTCCTCTGTGTCGTCCCTGATAGGCTCGATGGCATCTTCAACCAACAACGCTGTTCTGGGTGAGACTTTTCTCCCCGGACAGATCTTCGTATTCGGCAGCTTTGTACTGCGGGCCAATTCCCTTGGCCATATGGAGCAGATCAAAAGCTACGCCCCTGGCCGTCAGGTCAGATTTGGAAGCTTGAACTTCACGGCCGATGACCGCGGAGACTTGATCTTCGACGGACTCGAGCCACAGCCAAGCGCGCTGCACTATGACGATGTGCATGATCTAGCTCTGCCGCCGGACAGTGCTTTGGTGGTCTTTTCGGATCCGCCCGCCACTAGCCCGGAGCCGATTGCCCAGACCGAGGGCCGGTGGATAGACGCCGCCCTGGGGGCTTCAACACCCACGGCGATAGAGCCGAACACTGATCTTGTCCCCTGCGAAACTGGTGATTCCGAAGCGCCGGACTCCTCGCCGGACTCCATCCCGCGCCCCCGCCAATCGATTCGGATTGGGCGCCGGTTATGGAATTCACCGCCGCGGACATCTTCCAGCACTCGCCCTTCGGCGATATCCTGAATTCACTGAAGCACCTCTCGCTATCAGGAGAGTCCTGGCCGGACTATGGCTAGGATGGTTGGAGTTCGGACGACGAAGAAATTCAGAGCCCACCCGCCACCCACTTTATAGCAACTGTCGAAGATTTAACCGACATGCTAGACTTCGACTCCGACGACATCGACGCTATGGACAACGATGCCGGAGACGAACAAAACCCAGCGCCCACAGGGCACTGGAAGGCCACCGCGTCATATGACGTATACATGGTGGATACCCCAAAGGAAGGGGATGGCGAAAAAGCAGCGGAGGAAGATTCTCTAAAGAAGCAACCCAAACGCCGACGTCAGCGGCGCCGCTCCAAATCCCGCCACAACAAGAATGGAGATTCCGCACGGGGACAATAACACTGGAGAGTGTCAAGACGATCCCTCCCGCAAGATTCAGCGCAGGAGGACGCCAAGCAAGCCCTCACCCAGGCGGCGCATTTAAGGGTTGAGGAAGATAAATATATGCCTCCCTCCAAGACGGAAGTAAGCCTCAACGATGATGAATTCGTCATACCCGAGGATCCCGTCGAACAAGAACGCTTCAGCGCAGCTCATAGCCACGATAAATAGCCTAAAGAAAAAGCAGCAATAGCTCCAAGCTGATCAGATCTGGCGGCGATCGATGGACCGAGGTCCTCGCAGTCAAGAGTATAAATTCGAACGCCCCTCCAAAAGTTACCCAAGACGCAAGCTGCTTCCCCGATTAGAGGAGGAAGCATAGATACCTTCATCACCAGCGCACGACATGGCTGACCGACCACCTCGTGGTCGTGACAGAGAGGCGTCCATGCCTCCAGCCAACTACATACCCCTGCATCGCTCTAAAAGCGCGAAGCCAAGAGGGAACACGCCGGACTTGCGAGATATATTGGAGGACAAAGCAAGACAATCCAGATCCATCTATGGATCACGTGGGCGCCCTACGACCCACGACGAACACCGTCGCGCCGGACATAACACCGGCCGGGCCGAACATAGCAGACAGTGCTCCCTCGAGCTGCGTCGCGATATTGCTCAATACAGGCGCCAGACACCCGTTATGCTTCACCGATGAAGTAATGGATCATCGATCCTCAAGGGTTTAAACCCAGAATATCGAATCCTACGATGGTACAACAGACCCCGCGGTATGGATTGAAGATTATCTTCCCCACATTCATATGGCCCGCGGCGAAAATCTCCATGCCATCAAATATCTCCCACTCAAGCTTAAAGTACCAGCCCGGCATTGGCTTAACAGCCTGCCCGCAGAGTCAATTGGGTGTTGGGAAGACCTGGAGGCCGCGTTCCTTGATAACTTCCAAGGTACATATGTGCGACCACCAGACGCCGACGACCTAAGCCACATTATTCAGCAGCCAGACGAATCGGCCAGACAATTCTGGACACGGTTCTTGATGAAGAAAAATCAAATCGTCGACTGTCCGGATGCGGAGGCCCTTGCAGCCTTCAAACATAACATCCGGGACGAATGGCTAGCCCGGCACCTGGGGCAGGAAAAGCCGAAATCCATGGCAGCCCTCACATCGCTAATGACCCGCTTTTGTGCGGGAGAGGACAGCTGGCTAGCCCGCAGCAACAATCTCCGTAAAAACTCTAGCAGTCCGGATACTAAGGACAACAATGGCAGGTCACGTCGAATCAAAAACAAACGCCGCATTAACGGCGCCACAAGGAGGATACGGCAGTCAATGCTGGATTCCGAGGCTCTAAACCCGGTCAGCGGAAGAAGCCGTTCAAAAGAACCACTCCGGGTCCGTCCAATCTGGACCGAATACTCGATCGCCTATGCCAGATACATGGCACCTCTGAAAAGCCAGCTAACCACACCAATAGAGACTGTTGGGTGTTCAAGCAGGCCGGCAAGTTAATTGCCGAAAACAATGACAAGGGGCTAAATAGCAACGACGAGGAAGAGACCCGGCCGCCAAACAACAGAGGACAGAAGGGTTTCCCCCCACAAGTGCGGACGGTGAATATGATCTACGTGACCCATATACCCAAGAGGGAGAGGAAGCATGCACTACGGGACGTCTATGCGATGGAGCCAGTTGCCCCGAAGTTCAACCCATGGTCATCTTGCCCGATCACTTTCGATCGAAGAGACCATCCGACCAGCATACGCCATGGCGGATTCGCCGCATTGGTCTTAGACCCAATCGTCGATGGGTTTCACCTGACAAGAGTCCTGATGGACGGCGGTAGCAGCCTGAACCTGCTTTATCAGGACACAGTGCGCAAAATGGGCATAGACCCATGAAGGATTAAACCTACAAAGACAACCTTTAAAGGTGTCATCCCATGAGTGGAAGCCAACTGTACAGGCTCAGTCACACTGGAAGTGGTCTTCGGATCACCGGATAACTTCCGAAATGAAGAGTTAATCTTCGACATAGTCCCATTTCGCAGCGGCTATCATGCTCTGCTCGGACGAACCGCGTTTGCAAAATCCAACACGGTGCCGCATTATGCATACCTAAAGCTCAAAATGCCAGGCCCTCGTGGAGTAATCACGGTCAATGGAAACACGGAACGCTCCCTCCGAACGGAGGAACATACAGCGGCTCTCGCGGCAGAAGTCCAGAGCAGCCTTCTCAGGCAATTCTCAAATCCGGCAATTAAAAAGTCGGATACAGAAAAACGCGCCCGGAGCAATGCCGACCAAGGCCACCTGGCGCGATCAGAGCACGCGTAGCAATGCGGCCCCAACCCTCGCCCGCGCATGATCGCAACAATAACACTCCGCGTACATCATTACGCTTTGGAGATACCATGGGCGCAGGGGAGGGGCTTGATCACAAGGGACAAGGAGTGCGGCTCGACCACACCAAGGACTCATGCGAGCGCCCCCCCCCTTGGGTTTACTTTTTATCTTTTTTTTCTTCTCTTTATGTATACAGGACTCTGTTAATCAGAAGCCTTGTTCGACGGTGCACTTGCCGAACTCACGATGCAACAGTCAGGGACTACGGAAGGCTGCGACGAATAATCAGGTGGTCTCCATTACAAGCATTAAATTCGATTACATACACCAAGTCTGCAGCTCATCCCTGGAGGGGACATGTTAAAATAGTCCAAATCCCTTGCTTACCGCACTATTTGTATCAGTTCGCTTTTTTAGCCGACCTTCTTTCATAAAAAACTCAGCACACCCTTTTTGCATGTACATTACCTTTTTTATTGCAATTGTGTTACCTCTTATATATGTTCATTATATGACATCTTGCACCCGTATACTTTGGTACGGCCGAATAAGCCAGGGGCTTCTGTTCCCCGGATCATGGTGTAATTAAGTCCGAACACTTTCACAAGTGCGGCACCCCGAACTTATAGCATTATATGAATCAGCTCCGAATCATGTCTTGGGTCAATAGTTGGGTTTGCCCGGCTCCCATGTTTTGGTACCTTACGTTCCGTTCCGTCGGCTAAGGTAGCACTGGGAGAACCACTGCGATTGCGCCCCGGTTGAGCCGGGTTAACGCCTCAATGGAGAAAGCTAAAACTGACTAGCATGATAAGGCGAGAGACTGGTCGCTGTTCGAGAGGTTCTTTCGGGTCCCTAAAGGCTCATGCCGCTTCGAGCAAAGTTTCAGATGATGTCCGACGAAGGCGTGGATAGCGCCCAGGATTCGGTCTTCCGAATACCAGGGGCTTCGCCAAAATTTAAAATTATAGAATTCTATGGCTAAGTGAGAGTGTTCAAGCATTATAAGTCCGGTCGCCTTGTTCGTCGTGTTGAGCGCCTCCCTAGATGGACCCAATAATGGGAACAAGAGTGCTCAAGGTTATCACCGAAAACCCCAGCCCTTGTAGCTTGGGGGCTGAAGCCAACGACTTGCCATCTCTCAGATTTTACAAACGGCCGCACAGAAGGTAATATTTTAAATTAAATAAATGTTGCTCATGGCGCATATAAACAAAGCTTTCAGCGCCCAGGATAAATACACAGCGAGTTCACTCAAAAATTACATCTCGGGGGCACTCATCTGCAATATCGCAGGCTCCCTTCAGGACAACTTTATAATATCGCTCCGGCGTGCGATGCTCCTTGCCCGGCGGCGGCGGATCCGTGAGAAGCTTCTCCGCATCCAGTTTGCCCCATTGCACCTTTATGCGGGCAAGGGCCCGACGAGCACCTTCAATACAGGCGGAGCGCTTGATCACATCCAGCCTGGGGCACGCATCCACCAGCCGCCGCACTAGGCCAAAGTAGCTGCCAGGCATGGCCTGACCAGGACATAGCCGGACTATGAGGCCCTTCATGGCCTCCTCAGCTGCCTTGTGGAGTTCGACCAGCTGCTTCAGCTGGTCGCTTGGGGGCACCGGATGGCCGGCCTCAGCATACTGAGACCAGAAGACCTTCTCCGTCGAGCTCCCCTCCTCGCCATGATAGAAAGCGGCGGCATCAGACGACTACGCGCAGATCCGCAAACGCCCTAGAAAGCTCCGACCGGGTAAGTATCCGGTAATTTACATTAGCGTGCCTGCTCTGCATGAAAAAGGCCTTACCCGCCGCTATCTTCTTTATGTCCTCTACCTCCTGAAGGGCCTTCTGGGCCTCGGCCATGGCGGACCGGGCACTTTCGAGAGCCGAGGCAAGCTCGGACTCTCGAGTCTTGGAGTCACGCTCCAAACTCTCATGTTTTCCCATGAGAGCCTGGAGCTCTTGCCGCACTTCCGCCACCAGCGCCACTTGCTTTTCTCGCTCAGCCCGTTCCGTGGCCGCACTGCGTTCGGCCACGGACACGGCATCCTTCAGGGCTGCCACCTCCTTAGTGGCCCCTGCAATACATATATTATCCTTATTAATTTTGTTTGCAACCAAAACCCTTTTCTGCAAGGTACTTATTTCAAGTGGTGTCATTCACCTTCTTTTTCCTTGAGCTGCCTCTTGGCATGGCCGAGCTCCTGCTCTGACCGCTCAATGTCCTTCTTCAGCGCCTCGACCTCCGCCGTTAGTGCGGCAGAGGTCAACAGCGCAGCCTGCAAACCCATATTGACATATTTTTTAGCAACCCTGCGTATATCTTGTTAAGATCCTTAGTCCGGCTTTTCTTTCCGAACACCGAACTAAGCATCAGGGGCTACTGTCTATGCGGTATTACATTACGTAATTTTAAACTTCTTACCTCAAAGCCTGTTAGAAGGCTGTTGCAGGCTTCGGTCAGCCCGCCCTTGGCGAGCTGGACCTTCTCAATCACCGCACTCATGAGAGTGCGGTGTTCTTCCTCGATGGAAGCACCTTTAAGCGCCTCCAGCAGGTTATCCGGTGCCTCCGGTGGGACGGAGGCCGCCGGCGTCACGGTCCTGCCCTTCTTTCGAGGGGGCCGCTTCCCGGACTCTGGAACCGCTACGGGTTCTGGAGTACAGTCCGGCACAGAGTCCGGGGGGCTGCCTGACGGCGCCTCCGGAGCCTCCTCCTGGCGTGTCCCCCTGTGGGATTCCGCCTCGTCGTC
Organism: Aegilops speltoides; assembly: GCA_021437245.1. NCBI lineage: Eukaryota > Viridiplantae > Streptophyta > Magnoliopsida > Poales > Poaceae > Aegilops > Aegilops speltoides. Next base: position 42,368,519 of record CM038143.1, on the reverse strand, counting down.
CTCGTTGACGCGTGGGGTAGAGGCAGTCGGGATGGAATTTACATCCGACGGCGCCAACGACCCGCTCATCGAGTCGGGAAGGTCGTCAACGGCCGGACTACAAGCACAATGCGGCATTAGAAGGACACTGCATGACATACAATATACGGCATGTAAATGATCCGAATACTTACGATCTTGCCGAACGCCTGGCCCTTGGAGGCCACTCATCCTCGCCAACGTCGATGTTGGTGAAACTGTCCGGGGGGATAATTCTCCCCCTCTTGGACCCTTCGGCCGCCCCGATTGGGGAGGCCTTCCTCTTCTTCTCTCCCTCCTCCGGGAGAGAGTACTCCTCCTCCTCCTCGTCTTCGGGGGAGGAGTCCTCGTCGTCATCGTCAGACGCCTGATTGCGGGAACTATTTTGAGTCCCCGCGGCCACCTTCTTGGCCTTCTTCTCCGGCACCACGTACGGTGCCGGAACCAGCAGCCTTGCTAAGCGGGCATTCACTAGTTCTTCTGGCATGGGGGCCGGGCTGATGAGCAGCTGGGCCTTCTCCATCCAGTCCTGTCAAAGGAAGAGGCAGATTAAAAACCTCGCTAGAGTCAATCTAATTACTACAAGTGTCCCGTAATGGGGTCGAATCACTTACCTCGTCAGTCGGAGACTGCGAGCTGAATCCGCGGTTTTCGGTCGCGGATGCGGGGGCTTCGGCGCCCTTGAACATCACCCTCCAGCGCCTTCAGACGTTGTATCAAGAGCCCTCTCAACGCCTGGTGCTGTTCGGATTAAACTCCCACAGATTATATGCCCGTTCTTGGCATGGGAGAATCCACGGAGGAGCATGACTGGACCACGCCGACGAGCCGGAGCCTATTGCTCACCAGCTTCTTGATGCAGGCTCAAGTCCCGTCACCTCCACGGATCACCCCACCGCAAGCCCTTCTCTTTCCGGAGGTGAGCTGCGTGGGGATTCTAGATCTAAATTCGGGGCCGCCGCCCATGTAGGCTCGCTGCTCGGTGATGTAGAACCACCCCGATCGCCACCCTTGACGGAGTCCACGAAGGTCCCTTCTAGTTAAGGGACGTTGGGCAGCTTGCCCAACATGGCGCCTCAAGATTCCGCTTATGCCCCTTCACATCCTTGCTTGACGTTGAAAGTCTTGAGCCATAGGCCGAAGTGGGGCCGGATGCAGAGAAAGGCCTCGCACACGACGATAAACGCCGAGATGTTGAGGACAAAGTTCGGCGCCAGATCGTGGAAATCCAGGCCGTAGTAAAACATGAGCCCCCGGACAAATGGATGGAGCGGAAAGCCCAATCTGCGGAGGAAGTGGGGAAGGAAGACGACCCTCTCATGGGGCCCTAGGGTGGGGATGAGCTGCCCCGCGTCGGGCAGCCGATGCGCGATGTCGCTGGAAAGGTATCCGGCGTCGCGCAGCTTGGTGATGTCCTCCTCCTTGGCGGTGGAGGCCATCCATTTGCCTCCCCCTCCGGACATATTCGGAGAAGGGTCGAGGTGAGGTGTGCGAGCTTGGGCGCTGGAGGTTGAGTTTGCAGGGATGAATGAGCAAAGGAGGAAGAAGGCGTAGGTGAGAAGGTAAATCCTTATCCCTTATATATAGGCGGACAAAACTATGCGTCCCTCACCGGCCTGGTAAAACTCGCTTATCTCCCAAGCGCCACCATCAATGGCGCGGTTGGGTTACCCACGCATGTATTGATGAGAATCCCGGAATAAGGGGAACACGATCTACGCTCGACGGGGCGTGCCTGAAACCGCCGCTAAACGTGCTGAGGTGGTATAATAAATCAGACAAGGGCTTGGTGCCGGTGTGATGTCACGCCGCATAATACGTCAGCAGATTGAATCAGTGTATATGTTTTATTCTCTCTACGTTTGGAATGTGGAATTTGTTTTGCAGAGTCGGACACTATCCTGGTGTTCATTATCTTCTCCGGATTATTCAAGGGAAGAACCCGCCTTGCAATGCCGAACATTATGCACGCCGGAATTATCGTCATTGAAGACTGGTTCAGGGGCTACTGAGGGAGTCCTGGACTAGGGGGTGTCCGGATGGCCGGACTATCAATATCCGCCGGACTCCCATACTACGAAGATAGAAGATTGAAGACTCCGGCTCGTGTCCGGAAGGTACTTTCCTTGGCGTGGAAGGCAAGCTTGGCGATACGGATATGTAGATCTCCTACCATTGTAACCGACTCTGTGTAACCCTAGCCTCTCCGGTGTCTATATAAACCGGAGGGCTTTAGTCCGTAGGACAACATACATTACAACAATCATACCATAGGCTAGCTTCTAGGGTTTAGCCTCCTTGATCTCGTGTAGATCTACTCTTGTACTACCCCTATCATCAATATTAATCAAGCAGGACATAGGGTTTTACCTCCATCGAGAGGGCCCGAACCTGGGTAAAAACATTGTGTCCCTCGTCTCTTGTTACCATCCGCCTAGACGCACAGTTCGGGACCCCCTACCCGAGATCCGCCAGTTTTGACACCGACAATGTTGTTTACTAAATTTAGAGAAATTAAACTCATGAACCATATCATCCAAACAATAACAACATTCTTTTTGCAATCTATCTTAGCATTAACGGTACGCAAGAAGGTTCTACCAAATATAATGGGACAAAAGCTATCTTGTGGAGAACCAAGAACGAGAAAATCAGCGGATATTTGGTTTTCCCACACAAGACTTCAACATGTCTAACAATTCCCATTGGAGATATAGTATCTCCATTGGCAAGTTTAATTGTAACATCAATATCTTCTAATTCTTTTTTTTTTTTTTTTTTTTTTGAGAAGCGAATATCTTCTAATTCAGCAGGTGCAATATCATGCATAATTTCTTTGTATAAGTCAATGGGTATAACACTGGCACTAGCACCCATATCACACAAGCCATGATAACAATGATCTCCTATTTTAACAGAAATAACAGGCACGCCTGCCACATGTCTATGTTTATCTCTATCACAGGGTTTAGCAATTCTAGCAGTTTCACCAGTGAATTGAATAACATGCCCATCAATATTATCAGACAAGAGATCTTTAACAATAGCAATATTGGGTTCTACTTTGACTTGCTCAGGAGGTGTATAAGTCCTAGTATTGCTTTTACGAACAACAGTTGAAGCTTTAGCATGATCCTTCATTCTAACAGGGAAAGGAGGTTTCTCAACATAAGAAGTAGGAACAATAGGATCCTTATAAATGACAATCTTTTCTTCAACTATAATAGGTGCAGCTACTTTTACTTCTATGGGAGGATGATATTTAAACAACTTCTCCTTGGGGAGATCAACATAAGTAGCAAAAGATTCACAGAAAGAAGCTACTATCTCAGAGTCAAGTCCATATTTAGTGCTAAACTTACAGAAAATATCGGTATCCAAAAAAGATTTAACACAATCAAACTTAGGTGTCATACCTGACTCCTTACCTTCGTCGAGGTCCCAATCTTCTGAGTTGCGTTTAATTCTATCCAATAAATTCCATCCAAATTCAATAGACTTCATCATAAAAGAGCCAGCACAAGAAGTATCGAGCATGGTGCGATTGTTATCAGAAAGCCGAGCATAAAAATTCTGGAGAATTGTCAATTTTGAGAGCTCATGATTGGGGCATGAATATAACATTGATTTAAGCCTCCCCCAAGCTTGAGCGATGCTTTCTCCTTCGCGAGGCCAAAAATTATATATATAATTGCGATCACGATGAACAAGATTCATAGGGTAATACTTTTGATGGAATTCCAATTTCAATCTTTTATAGTTCCATGATCTCGTATCATCACATAGCCTGTAACATGTCAATGTGTCTCCCTCCAAAGATAAAGGGAAAGCCTTCCTCTTAACGGCATCATCGGGTATACCCGCAAGCTTAAATAATCCACAAATATCATCCACAAAGCATAGATGTTCGTCAGGATGCTTTCTTCCATCTCCTGCGAAAGTGTTAGCTAGCAGTTTTTCCATCATACCCGAAGGAATCTGAAAAGTAGTTTCATTTTCAATAGCTTCAGTAGGTTCAGTAGGTTGAGGAGCAACTCTTGGCTCAACTGGACGGGGTGAAGATACCCTAAACAAACCCCTCAAACAATTACTTTCCATGGTAACAAGTGACAGAAAATTTCAGCACACTAAATAAATTTTTCCTTACCAAATTCCACCTACCAAAGGCGCTTCACTCCCCGGCAACGGCGCCAGAAAAGAGTCTTGATGACCCACAAGTATAGGGGATCTATCGTAGTCCTTTCAATTAGTAAGAGTGTCGAATCCAACGAGGAGCAGAAGGAAATGATAAGCGGTTTTCTGCAAGGTATTCTCTGCAAGTACTGAAATAAGTGGTAACAGATAGTTTTGTGCTAAGATAAATGGTAACGAGCAACAAGTAACAAAAGTAAATAAAGTGCAGCAAGGTGGCCCAATCCTTTTTGTAGCAAAGGACAAGCCTGGACAAACTCTTATAATAGGAAAAGCGCTCCCGAGGACACATGGGAATATCGTCAAGCTAGTTTTCATCACGCTCATATGATTCGCGTTCGGTACTTTGATAATTTGATATGTGGGTGGACCGGTACTTGGGTACTGCCCTTACTTGGACAAGCATCCCACTTATGATTTACTACAACAAAAGTATTAAGGTAAACCTAACCATAGCATGAAACATATGGATCCAAATCAGCCCCTTATGAAGCAATGCATAAACTAGGGTTTAAGCTTCTGTCACTCTAGCAACCCATCATCTGCTTATTACATCCCAATGCCTTCCTCTAGGCCCAAATAATGGTGAAGTGTTATGTAGTCGACGTTCACATAACACCACTAGAGGTTAGACAACATACATCTTATAAAAATATCAAATGAATACCAAATTCACATGACTACTAATAGCAAGACTTCTCCCTTGTCCTCAGGAACAAACGTAACTACTCACAAAGCATATTCATGTTCATAATCAGAGGGGTAATGTTGTGCATAAAGGATCTGAACATATGATCTTCCACCAAATAAACCAAAAAGCATCAACTACAAGGTGTAATCAACACTACTAGCAACCTACTAGCACCAATCCCGGAATTGGAGACAAGAATTGGATACAAGAGATGAACTAGGGTTTGGAGATGAGATGGTGCTGGTGAAGATGTTGATGGAGATTGACCTCTCCCGATGAGAGGAGCATTGGTGATGACGATGGTGATGATTTCCCCCTCCTGGAGGGAATTGTCCCCGGCAAAACAGCTCTGCCGGAGTCCTAGATTGGTTCCGCCAAGGTTCCGCCTCGTGGCGGCGGAGTCTCGTCCCGAAAGGTTCTCCTCTATTTTTTTCTCATCGAAAGACTTCATATGGGAGAAGATGGGCGTAGGAGAGCCACCAGGGGGCCCACGAGGTAGGGGGGCGCGCCCAGGGGGGCGCGCCCCCCACCCTCGTGAGCAGGGTGTGGGCCCCCTGGCCTTCATCTTTGGCGACGATTTTTCTTTATTTATTCTGAGGTATTCCGTGGAGTTTCAGGACTTTTTGAGTTGCGCAGAATAGTCCTTCAATATTTGCTCCTTTTCCAGCCCAGAATTCTAGCTGCCGGCATTCTCCCTCTTCATGTAAACCTTATAAAATAAGAGAGAATAGTCATAAGTATTGTGACATAACGTGAAATAACAGCCCATAATGCAATAAATATCGACATAAAAGCATGATGCAAAATGGACGTATCAGTGAACGGCCAAAGAATCAAACATTATATCTCAGGTAATCCAATAAATGTTGAAACTAATCTTACTGAAACCGTAACCACGGAGGAATACATAAGAGACACTTTCCAGAATGTTCCAGACTCCGAAAAGGAATAGGTATGTGGTACGGTAAGTAAACCGACTCCAGAATAGTTCTAATAGCAATTTTTCTCCATTTTGGAATATTTAAGAAAATAGGAAAAACAAGAAGTAGTCCGGGAAGGACACGAGGCCTCCACGAGGGTGGAGGGCGCGCCCTACCTTCCTGGGCGCCCCCTACCTCGTGGCACCTCGTGTGCTCTCCGGACTCCGTTTTCTTGCACGATACTTCTTTTGGTCGGTAAAAAATATTATATAATCTCCCGGATGTTTTGACCACGGTATCATGCAAATATCCTTTGTCTTTGTTTCGAGCTGTTTTCTGTCAGATTTGTCAAGGCCGGGCATCATGACGTCACCCTCCTCCAACAATGAAGACAAGGAAGCTTGGCTATTGAAGATAGAACTGAAGAGAGAAGAACCCGGGGAGATCAACAAGGATGATGGGATCAAGAAGGCCATGGAGGATCAAGTTCCAGTGGCAGAAGAAGAAAACATCCTTCAACCTCTTCCTTACCTCTTTACTCCAGCTGAGATTGAAGCTTTCAAGATGATTGAGTTAGCTCGTATACAAAACAATTATCTCACCCAGGAAAATATTTTGTTGAAGGATCATATCGTCGCACTCAAGGGCATTATCCGCATATTGGAGGAGCTTTTACTCTCGATGTGTGACTATCCACCGTCATCATCACCATCATCACCACCTTCACCACCTCCGAGGACATAATCATATGGGTATGGGCACTCCCCTTGACAACTGCCAAGCTTGGGGGAGGTGCCCCGGTATCGTATCACCATCACACTCCTATCTTTACCTTTTTCTTAGTTCGATCCTCTTAGTAATATCTTGATCTAGTAGAATAAAGTTTTCGTATGAATTAGCTTTGAGTTTTTGCTTTGTGATCCCTCTATGTAATCGAGTTCGTGAGCTATATATAATAAAGATTAGTGTTGAGTCAAGGGCTTTGCTATCTTGCTATGATCTTGAGGAAAGAAAAGAGTAAAAAGAAATAAAAGATATCATATTGATCTTATGGATAGCAATGACTTCATATATAGAGAGTACGATGATTAAAAGTTGTTTAGATTTGGCAAACATAGTTTTGGTCAGTCATTGCAATAAATAGGAAGTAAGAAAGAAAGAGAGGTTCTCACATATAAATACACTATCTTGGACATCTTTTATGATTGTGAGCACTCATTAAAGTATGACATGCTAAAGAGTTGATGTTGGACAAGGAAGACAACATAATGGGTTATGTTTTCTCACGTCTCAGTTAAAGTATATGGTCATGGATCATTCAAACATGTTGATATTGCCTTTCCCCCTCATGCTAGCCAAATTCCTTGCACCAAGTAGAGATACTACTTGTGCTTCCAAATATCCTTAAACCCAGTTTTGCCATGAGAGTCCACCATATCTACCTATGGATTGACTAAGATCCTTCAAGTAAGTTGTCATGTTGTAGGCAATAAAAATTGCTCTCTAAATATGTATGACTTATTAGTGCGGAGAAAATAAGCTTTGTACGATCTTGTGATATGGAAGTAATAAAAGCAACGGACTGTATAATAAAGGTTCATATCACAAGTGGCAATATAAAGTGACGTTCTTTTGCATTAAGATTTCGTGCATCCAACCCTAAAAGCACATGACAACCTCTGCTTCCCTCTGCGAAGGGCCTATCTTTTACTATATGTCTTTTACATTATGCAAGAGTCAAGGTGATCTTCACCTTTCCTTTCTATATTTTATCCTTTGGCAAGCACCTCGTGTTGGAAAGATCCTGATATATATATGTATGTATCTCCAATTGGATGTAAGTTAGCATGAACTATTATTGTTGACATTACCCTTGTGGTAAAAGGTTGGGAGGCAACACAATAAGCCCCTATCTTTCTCTATGTCCAAATAAAACTCTAGAACCATAAGTATTGCGTGAGTGTTAGAAATTGTGGAAGATTAAATGATAGTTGAGTATGTGGACTTGCTGAAAAGATCTATTATTGACTCTTTCTTATGTTATGATAAATTGCAGTTGCTTCAATGACTGAGATTATAGTTTGTTAGTTCTCAATGAAGTTTCTGAATCATACTTGACATTGTGAATAGATTGTTACTTGAGCATAAGAAATCATATGACAAAATATATATATGTTACTGTTATAAGAATGATCATAATGCCCTCATGTCCGTATTTTATTTTTATCGACACCTCTATCTCTAAACATGTGGACATATTCTTCGATATCAGCTTCCCCTTGAGGATAAGCGAGGTCTAAGCTTGGGGGAGTTGATATGCTTTTATATCGATATTTATTGCATTATGGGTTGTTATTTCATGTTATGTCACAATACTTATGGCTATTCTCTCTTATTTTACAAGGCTTACATGAAGAGGGAGAATGCTGGTAGCTGGGATTCTGGGCTGGAAAAGGAGCAAATATTAGAGACCTATTCTGCACAGCTCCAAAAGTCGTGAAACTCCACGAAAGTCATTTTTGGAATTAATGATAAATATTTAGCGGAAGAAGTACCAGAGGGGGCCCACACCCTGGCCATGAAGGTGGGGGGCGCGCCCTACCCCCTGGGCACGCCCCCCTGCCTCATGGGCCACCTGGCAGCCCTCCGGTGCCCATCTTCTGCTATATGAAGTCGTTTACCCCGAAAAAAATCATAAGCAAGCTTACGGGACGAAACTCCACCGCCACGAGTCGGAACCTTGGCGGAACCAATCTAAGGGCTCCGGCGGAGCTGTTCTGCCGGGAAAACTTCCCTCCAGGAGGGGGAAATCATCACCATCGTCATCACCAACGATCCTCTCATCGGGAGGGGGTCAATCTCCATCAACATCTTCACCAGCACCATCTCCTCTCAAACCCTAGTTCATCTCTTGTATCCAATCTTTGTACCAAAACCTCATATTGGGACATGTGGGTTGCTAGTAGTGTTGATTACTCCTTGTAGTTGATGCTAGTTGGTTTATCCGGTGGGAGATCATATGTTCAGATCCTTAATGCATATTAATACCCCTCTGATTATGAACATGAATATGCTTTGTGAGTAGTTATGTTTGTTCCTGAAGACATGGGTGAAGTCTTGCTATTAGTAGTCATGTGAATTTGGTATTCGTTCGATATTTTGATGAGATGTATGTTGTCTCTCCTCTAGTGGTGTTATGTGAACGTCGACTACATGACACTTCACCATTGTTTGGGCCTAGAGGAAGGCATTGGGAAGTAATAAGTAGATGATGGGTTGCTAGAGTGACAGAAGCTTAAACCCTAGTTTATAAGTTGCTTCGTAAGGGGCTGATTTGGATCCATATGTTTCATGATGTGGTTAGGTTTAGCTTAATACTTATTTTGTAGTTGCGGATGCTTGCAATAGCAGTTAATCATAAGTGGGATGCTTGTCCAAGAAAGGGCAGTACCCAAGCATCGGTCCACCCACATATCAAATTGTCAAACTAACGAACGTGAATCATATGAGCGTGATGAAAACTAGATTGACGATAATTCCCATGTGTCCTCGGGAGCGCTTTTCTCATATAAGAACTTGTCCAGGCTTTTCCTTTGATACAAAAAGGATTGGGCCACCTTGTTGCACTTTATTTACATTCATTGCTTGTTACCCATAATAAATTATCTTATCACAAAGCTATCTGTTACCTACAATTTTAGTGCTTGTAGAGAATACCTTACTGAAAACCACTTGTCATTTCCTTCTGCTCCTCGTTGGGTTCGACACTCTTACTTATCGAAAGGACTACGATAGATCCCCTACACTTGTGGGTCATCAATAAACCTTAGGTCATCCACTTGACGGAAATTTGCTACTATCAAACAAACCTCTGCACTTGGAGGCCCGACAACGTCTACAAGGAGAAGGTTGCATAGTAGACATCAAGCTCTTTGCTGGTGCCGTTGCCGGGGAGGTGAGTGCTTGAAGGTATATCTTTAAATCTCGCAATCGAATCTTTTTGTTTCTTTTTTATCACTAGTTTACTCTATAAAAGAAAAGTACAAAAAAATGGAACTGAGTTTGCCTCATATGCTCCATCTTTTTAATATCTTTCGTGAGAATGATGGAAAGGAAAATTGTGCTCAAGTGCTAGAAGAAGAAGTCTATAAAATGTTTGGCACTAGATCTTTGAATGACGAGCTTGGTTGCAATGTTGTTAGTATGAACTCTTTGAATATAAATAGTACTAATGATGATTGCACAAGTCATGATGAAAATGTTTCTTATAAGTAGGTCAACTTTTGTGGAGTGCATAGAATTTGCAAGTACACACCAAATAGGGAAGATAGATTTTGCAAGAGGCATAAGTATTTAGAAACTAAATGGTTGCAAGAGAGGCTAGATGTTTGTGGTGAAAATTTAAAATTTCTTAGGCATACTTGTGAACTTTGCAATGAACGTGGTCATTTAAATGTCCAATGCAAATTGTTTCATGATCGAATTGTGTCCACAAATTTTGATGACTTGATTTCCCATTTACATCATAATGAACTTAGTTTGCTTTTGGGTTATGAAGAAATGAAACATATAACTAAGCATATTCCAGAATATAACCTTGAGAAATTCCTTGATATTGATCTAGAGGAAATTTATATGTATTATGCGGTGAATTGCTTTGAAAATACTTATATTACATAAAGAAAAGAAAGCAAATAGAAGATGAAGAGAATACTAATGAAAGGGAAGAGACTTCCCAATATCCTCCTATTATTTCTTATGATGAATCAGGTAACGAGGAGGAGCTTTCTATTCAACCAATCTCATTAATAAGGAGCTCAAAAAGGAGGGTTAAACCCACACACGATGTGAAGAAGAAAAGAAAAGACGGAGAAGCAAAGCTAGAAAGGTATCCCTCTCAAATGATGCTGCTCCTATTACTCGTTGTGATGATGATAATTGCTATACTATTGGTGCTATCCATACTATTAATGAGGAGAGTGATTATGCTTATGATATGAAAAGGCCCAAGCTTGGGGAAGCTATGTTTGATGAGGATGACATATTAGAGAATATATTTGCTGCAATTAATTTTTGTCCCAAGCTTGGGGATGCTATGTTTAATGAAGATAATATTTTTAGCCTCCCAAGTTTTGATGTGAAAATATATTCTGATGATAGCATGCCTCCTATTTATGATGATTATTGTGATGAAACTTATGCTCTAAAAAGTAGTGATGATTATATTTATAAACTTGCCATCATTATGATTACCCTTTTTCTGAACATTACTCTTTTAATATGGAAACAATTTATAGTATTCGAGTTTGTTATGATACTCCCACTATTCCGAATAAGAAGAATTTTGCTTATGTGGATAGTAATAAAAATTCTATGCTTGTAGATCATGAATAGAATGCTTTATGTGATGGTTATATTGTTGAATTCATTCATGATACTACTGAAAATTATTATGAGGGAGGAACATATGCTTGTAGGAATTGCAATAATATCAAGTTTCCTCTCTATGTGCTTAAAATCTTGAAGTTATGCTTGTTTTGCCTTCCTATGCTAGTTGATAATTGTTCCCACAAGTTGTTTGCTCACAGAATCCCTATGCATAGGAAGTGGGTTAGGCTTAAATGTGCTAGTCATATTCTTCATGATGCTCCCGTTATGTTTCAATTCTTATCTTTTATGTGAGCATCATTGTCATCATCATGCCTAGCTAGAAAGGCATTAAAGAAAATCGCTTATTGGGAGACAACCCAATATTTACCCTTATTGTTTTTGTGTGTCCACATGATTTTGTTACTGTAGTAATCATGTTTTATAGCTTTTGTTTCAATAAAGTACCAAGTAAGACCTTTAGGATAGCTTACGGTGATAGTTGTGTTGATCCAGGTGAAAATCAGAAACTTTTGCACCCAGTAAATTAGTTTTGATATTTCACACAAACATGCTTTTGATCTGATTATTTTTTGCTCTATATTAGTAAACAAATTTATCAGGCTTTCCTAATTTTGTAGAATGTTTGGAGTTCCATAAGTATACGTTTGATACATATTACTACAGACTGTTCTGTTTTTGACATATTCTGTTTTCCATGTGTTGTTTGCTTATTTTGAGGAATCCATGAGTAGTATCGGAGGGTATGGACCATAAAAAAGTTGGAATATAGTAGATATTACAACAATATTAATTTAGAATGAGTTCAAAACAGTACCTAAGTGGTGATTTACTTTCTTATACTAACGGAGCTTACGAGTTTTCTGTTGAGTTTTGTGTTTTGAAGTTCTCAAGTTTTGGGTAAAGATTCGATGGACCACGGAATAAGGAGTGGCAAGATCCTAAGCTTGGGGATGCCCAAGGAACCCCAAGGTAATATTAAAGGACAATCAAGAGCCTAATCTTGGGGATGCCCTGGATGGCATCCCCTCTTTTGTCTTCATCCATCGGTAACTTTACTTGGAGCTATATTTTTCTTCACTACATGATATGTGTTTAGCTTGGAGCATCATTTCATTTCATTTTGTTTTGCTTGCTATTTGAATAAAATACCAAGATCTGAAATTCTTAAATGTTAGAGAGTCTTCACATAGTTACATAATTATTTAACTACTCATTGATCTTCACTTATATCTTTTTTGAGTAGTTTGTCATTTACTCGTGTGCTTCACTTATATCCTATGAGTAAATGGTTGAATGATTTGAATATCATAAATATGAAATTATATATGTTTCATTTGCTTATCCCATGGGGAGTAAAGACTTCACATCTAAGAAGTAGAGGTGGTAAATTTATTGAAGGTTAACAAACATTGTATTGGTCACTTGACCAATTCATGAAAGAATATTGAAGGAAGAGAGATTTCACATTTAAATATACTATCTTAGACACCTTTTATGATTGTGAGCCCCATTAAATATTTTCAATCCTGAGAAAATTAGTTGAAATTGGACAAGGAAGACAACATAATGAGTTATGCTTGGGTATATTTGTATAGAAGTTATATTGTTATAGATCCTCCAACATGTGGTGCTTGCTATTTAGAATCCTTTGCTAGCCAAAATATCTGTACTAAGCGGGAATACCGCTTGTGCATCCAAATTCCTCGAACCAAGTTTCTTCCATGAGTGTCCACCATATACCTACCTATATGCGGTATTTACCTGCCGTTCCAAGTAAATTTGCATGTGCCAAACTCTAAACCTTCAAATAATAATCTGTTTTGTATGCCCGAATTGCTCATGTAGCGACTAGGGGCTGTCAGTATCTTCCATGCTCAGTGGGTTATTCTCACGTTGAGTGGACTCCACTCATCATTCACGAGAAAAATGGCTGGTAACTGGGATGCCCAGTCCTCTGATCAAAAGATAAAAAAACAAATCAGAAATAATTTAAACAAAACTCACCCAGGATTGTTGATAGTTGGAAGGCACCCGTTGTTTTGGACAAGCCGTGGAGTGTGATTGTTGGTGGAGGGGGAGTAAAATCATTACCTTTCTGTTTGGGAATCGCCTATAATGTATCTAGTATGGAAGATATTGGGAACTCTTGGTTGTTATGTTGACAATGAAAGCATACCTTTCAAAATTATTTTCATCTCTGTTTTAAAGCTTCGAGCTCTGGCACCTCTGCAAATCCCTGCTTCCCTCTGCGAAGGGCCTATCTTTTACTTTTATGCAAGAGTCAGTAGTATTCCTTCTCACTCCAACCTACTCTTTAGTTGGAAAGCATCATGTGATGGGGAAAGATCTAAGCATACATGGCCATTAATATATATTTGATCATGAATTATTATTGTTGACAATTATCTATATGATAAGTAAGTTGGGAGGCGAACATTAAGCCCCTATCTTTCTCTGTGTTCGATGGATGCTATTTGCTCTAAAAATATGCTTTGAGTGGTAGCAATCATGGAAGACTATATGATAGTTGAGTATGTGGGTTTGCTAAATCAAAGCTCTTACATAGACTCTTCCTGAAAATAAGATGAATTGCAATTGTTTGATGACTGAGAGCATAGTTTGCTAATTTTCAAGAAAAAGTTTATGGTCTATGCTTTAACATGTAAATAGCTTGTTACTTGATCGTGACAAGTTTTATGAGATGAGCTACTGTTATGACATATAATTATGCTAGAAAAGGTGATTGAAATTATCATTGATCAAACTTGTGCACCTCCTAGCATTCACACTTCATAAATTATTTCTTTTATCATTTACCTACTCAAGGACGAGCAGGAATTAAGCTTGGGGATGCTGATACGTCTCCAATGTATCTATAATTTATGAAGTATTCATGCTATTATATTATATGTTTTGGAAGTTTATGAGCTTTATTATACACTTTTATATTATTTTTGGGACTAACCTATTAACCGGAGGCCCAGCCCAAATTGCTGTTTTCTTACCTATTTTGGTGTTTCGAAGAAAAAGGAATATCAAACGGAGTCCACACGGAATGAAACCTTCGGGAGAGTTATTTTTGGAATGGAAGCAATCCAGGAGACTTGGAGTAGACGTCAGGGTAGCTTCAAGGTGGCCACGGGGCAGGGAGGCGCGCCCTACCCCCCTGGGCGTGCCCCCACCCTCGTGGGCCCCTCGTGGCTCCCCTGGCCGACTTCTTTCGCCTATATATATCCATATACCCTAAATACATCGAGGAGCACAATAGATCTGGAGTTCCGTCGCCGCAAGCCTCTGTAGCCACCAAAAACCAATCGGGACCCTGTTCTGGCACCCTGCCAGAGGGGGGATCCATCACCGGTGGCCATCTTCATCATCCCGACGGTCTCCATGATGAGGAGGGAGTAGTTCACCCTCGGGGCTAAGGGTATGTACCAGTAGCTATGTGTTTGATATCTCTCTCTCGTGTTCTTGATTCGGCACGATCTTGATGTATCGCAAGCTTTGCTATTATAGTTGGATCTTATGATGTTTCTCCCCCTCTACTCTCTTGTAATGGATTGAGTTTTCCCTTTGAAGGTATCTTATCGGATCGAGTCTTTAAGGATTTGAGAACACTTGATGTATGTCTTGCATGTGCTTATCTGTGGTGACAATGGGATATTCACATGATCTACTTGATGTATGTTTTGGTGATCAACTTGCGGGTTCACCTTGTGAACTTATGCACAGGGGTTGGCACAGGTTTTTGTCTTGACTCTCCGGTAGAAACTTTGGGGCACTCTTTGAAGTCCTTTGTGTTGGTTGAATAGATGAATCTGATATTGTGTGATGGATATCGTATAATCATACCCACGGATACTTGAGGTGACATTGGAGTATCTAGGTGACATTAGAGTTTTGGTTGATTTGTGTCTTAAGGTGTTATTCTAGTACGAACTCTAGGATAGATCGAACGGAAAGAATAGCTTCATGTTATTTTACTACGGACTCTTGAATAGATCGATCAGAAAGGATAACTTTGAGGTGGTTTCACACCCTACAATAATCTCTTCATTTGTTCTCCGCTATTAGTGACTTTGGAGTGACTCTTTGTTACATGTTGAGGGATAGTTATATGATCCAGTTATGTTATTATTGTTGACAGAACTTGCACTAGTGAAAGTATGAACCTTAAGCCTTGTTTCGTAGCATTTCAATACCGTTTGTGCTCACTTTTATCATTAGTTACCTTGCTGTTATTGAAGGAAATATGCCCTAGAGGCAATAATAAAGTTATTATTTATTTCCTTATTTCATGATAAATGTTTATCATTCATGCTAGAATTGTATTAACCGGAAACATGATACATGTGTGAATGAATAAACAAACAACATGTCACTAGTATGCCTCTACAAGACTAGCTTGTTAATCAAAGATGGTCATGTTTCCTGACCATGAACAAAGAGTTGTTATTTGATTAACAAGGTCACATCATTAGTAGAATGATCTGATTGACATGACCCATTCCATTAGCTTAGCACACGATCGTTTAGTATGTTGCTACTGCTTTTATCCATGACTTATACATGTTCCTGTAACTATGAGATTATGCAACTCCGCTTGCGGAGGAACACTTTGGTGCTACCAAACGTCACAACGAATCGGGTGATTATAAAGGAGTACTACAGGTGTCTCCAAAGGCGATGTTGGGTTGGCGATTTCGAGATTAGGTTTTGTCACTCCGATAGTCGGAGAGGTATCTGGGCCCTCTCGGTAATACACATCATGAAGCCTTGCAAGCACTACAACTAATGAGTTGGTTGTGAGATGATGTATTACGGAACGAGTAAAGAGACTTGCGGTAACGAGATTGAACTAGGTATTGGATACCGACGATCGAATCTCGGGCAAGTAACATACCGATGACAAAGGGAACAACGATGTTGTTATGCGGTCCGACCGACAAAGATCTTCGAGAATATGTAGGAACCAATATGGGCATCCAGGTCCCGCTATTGGTTATTGACCGAGAATAGTTCTAGGTCATGTCTACATTGTTCTCGAACCGTAGGGTCCGCACGCTTAAGGTTTCGATGATGCTTATTATGAGTTTATGTATTTTGATGTACCAAGAAGTTCGAGTCCCGGATGTGATCACGGACATGACGAGGAGTCTCAAATGGTCGAGACATAAAGATTGATATATTGGAAGCCTATGTTTGGAGTTAGGAATGGTTCCGGCGAAAACAGGAATTTACCGAGTACCGGAGGTTACCGGAACCCCGGGGTAAATGGGCCTCATGGGCCTCGAGGGAGAAGAGGAGGGCCGGCCAGGTGGTGGCGCGCGCCTCCCCCAGTCCGAATAGGACAAGGAGGGGGCGGCGCCTTCCTCTTCCCCTCCCCCAATCCTATTCCAATCTGGAAAGGGGAGTCCTACTCGGTGGGAGTAGGACTCCTCCCGCGCCCTCTCTAGGCCGGCGGCCTCCCCTCCCTCCTTTATATCTGAGGGGCAGGGGGCACCCTAGAACACACAAGTATTGATCTACGGATCGTTCCTTAGCCGTGTGCGGTGCCCCTCCACCATATTCCACCTCGGTCATACCGTCACAAGCTTAGGCGAAGCCCTCACGCCGTGAAACATCAAGATCGCCACCACACCGTCGGTCGTGGAACTCTCCTCGACACTCGGCTGGATCGAGTACGAGGGACGCCATCGAGCTGTACGTGTGTCAAGAACTCGGGGCGCCGGAGTAACGGCGCCGGATCGGTCGGATCGCGAGGAGAACGACGACTACTTCCTCTACGTTGTGATCGCTTCCGCCGGGTCTACGAGGGTACGAGACAACACTCTCCCTCTCGTTGCTATGCATCACCATGATCTTGCGTGTGCGAGGAAAATTTTTGAAATTACTACGTTCCCCTACGGTGGCATCCGAGCCTAGGTTTTTATGGTTTGATGTTATGCACGAGTAGAACACAAGTGAGTTGTGGGCGATACAAGTCATACTACCTACCAGCATGTCATACTTTGGTTCAGCGGTATTGTGAGATGAAGCGCCCTGACCGACATTACGCCAGACGCTTACGCGAGACTGGTTTCACCGCCACGAGCACTCGTTGCTTAAAGGTGACTGGTGGGTGCCTCTCTCTCACTTTAGTTGAACCGAGTGTGGCTACGCCCGTCCTTGAGAAGGTTAAAACGGAGTCTATTTGACGAAGTATCGTTGTGGTTTTGATGCGAGGTGAGACTGGTTCTTGCTTAAGCCCGTAGCAGCCACGTAAAATTTGCAACAACAAAGTAGAGGACGCCTAACTTGTTTTTGCAGGGCATGTTGTGATGTGATATGGTCAAGACGTGATGCTATATTTTATTGTATGAGATGATCATGTTTTGTAACCGGTTATCGGCAATCGGCAGGAGCCATATGGTTGTCGCTTATTGTATGCAATGCAATCGCTCGTAATGCTTTACTTTATCACTAAACGGTAGAGATAGTCGAGAAGCATAAGATTGGCGAGACGACAACGATGCTACGATGGAGATCAAGGTGTCGCTACGGTGACGATGGTGATCATGGTGTTGCTGCAAGATGGAGATCATGAAGCACAAGATGATGATGACCATATCATATCACTTATATTGATTTGCATGTGATGTTTATCCTTTATGCATCTTATCTTGCTTTGATTGACGGTAGCATTATAAGATGATCTCTCACTAAATTATCAAGAAGTGTTCTCCCGAGTATGCACCGCTGCCAAAGTTCGTCGTGCCTGGACACCACGTGATGATCGGGTGTGATAAGCTCTACGTCCATCTACAGCGGTGCAAGCCAGTTTTGCACACGCAGAATACTCGGTTATACTTGACGAGCCTAGCATATGCAGATATGGCCTCGAACACGGAGACCGAAAGGTCGAGCGTGAATCATATAGTAGATATGATCAACATAAGATGTTCACCATTGAAAACTACTCCATTTCACGTGATGATCGGCTATGGTTTAGTTGATTTGGATCACGTGATCACTTAGATGACTAGAGAGATGTTTTTCTAAGTGGGAGTTCTTAAGTAATATGATTAATTGAACTTAAATTTATCATGAACTTAGTACCTGATAGTATCTTGCTTATTTATGTTTGATTGTAGATAGATGGCTCGTCTTTGTTGTTCCGTTGAATTTTAATGCGTTCCTTGAGAAAGCAAAGTTGAAAGATGATGGTAGCAATTACACGGATCGGGTCCGAATTTGAGGATCATCCTCATTGCTGCACGTAAGAGTTACGCCCTGGATGCACCGCTAGGTGCCAGACTCGCCGCTTGATGCAACCGACGACGTTAAGAACGTCTGGCGAGCAAAGCTGATGACTACTCTATAGTTCAGTGTGCCATGCTTTACGGCTTAGAACCGGGACTTCAACGACGTTTTGAACGTCATGGAGCATATGAGATGTTCCAGAGTTGAAGTTGATATTCCAAATGTAATGCCCGGATTGAGAGATATGAAGTCTCCAATAAGTTCTATAGCTGCAAGATGGAGGAGAATAGTTTCGTTAGTGAGCATATACTCGTAATGTCCGGTATTACAATCACTTGACACAATTGGGAGTTAATCTTCCGGATGATTGTGTCATTGATGAATTCTCAATCACCGCCACCAAGCTACAAAGGCTTCGTGATGAACTATAATATGCAAGGGTTAGTAAAGACTATGCTCGAGCTCTTCGCAATGCTAAATGCTGCGGAGGTAGAAATCAAGAAGGAGCATCAAGTGTTGATGGTCAATAAGACCACTAGTTTCAAGAAGAAAGGCAAAGGGAAGAAGAAGGAACTTCAAGAAGAACAGCAAGCAAGTTGCTGCTCAGAGAAGAAACCCAAGTCTGGCCCTAAACCTGAAATCGAGTGCTTCTACCGCAAGCGGATCGTCTTTGGAAGCGGAACTGCCCCAAGTATTTGGCGGATAAGAAGGATGGCAAGGTGAACAAAGGTATATGTGATATACATGTTATTGATGTGTACCTTACTAGAGCTCACAGAGCACTGGTATTTGATATTGGTTCATTGCTAATATTTGCAACTCAAACAGGACTACGGATTGCTTAACACGGCAAAGGACGAGGTGACGGCGCGCTGGGAAATGGTTCCAAAGTCGATGTGATCGCGGTCGGCACGCTACCTCTACATCTACCTTCGGATTAGTTTTAGACCTAAATAATTGTTATTTGGTGCTGCGTTGAGCATGAACATTATATCTGGATCTTGTTTGATGCGAGACGGTTATTCATTTAAATCGAGAATAATGGTTGTTCTATTTATATGAGTAATATCTTTTATGGTCATGCACCCTTGAGGAGTGGTCTATTTTGATGAATCTCGATAGTAGTGATACACATATTCATAATGTTGAAACCAAAAGATGCAGAGTTGATAATGATAGTGCAACTTATTTGTGGCATCGCCGCTTAGGTCATATCGGTGTAAAGCGCATGAAGAAACTCCATATTGATGGGCTTTTGGAGTCACTTGATTATGAATCACTTGGCACTTGCGAACCGTGCCTCATGGGCAAGATGACTAGAACACCGTTCTCGGTACTATGGAGAGAGCAACAGATTTGTTGGAAATCATACATACTGAGATGTATGTGGTCCGATGAACGCTGAAGCTCGTGGCGGATATCGTTATTTTCTCACCTTCACAGATGACTTAAGCAGATATGGGTATATCTACTTAATGAAACATAAGTCTGAAACATTTGAAAAGTTCAAAGAATTTCAGAGTGAAGTTGAAAATCATCGTAACAAGAAAATTAAATTTCTACAATCTGATCGTGGAGGTGAATATTTGAGTTACGAGTTTGGTCTACATTTGAAACAATGCGAATAGTTTAGAACTTACGCCTCCGGAACACCACAACGTAATGGTGTGTCCGAACGTCGAATCGCACTTTACTAGATATGGTGCGATCTATGATGTCTCTTACAGATTTACCGCTATCGTTTTGGGGTTATGCTCTAGAGACGGCCGCATTCACACTGAATAGAACACCGTCGAAACTGCTGAGACGACACCTTAAGAACTGTGGTTTGGCAAGAAACCAAAGTTGTCCTTTCTTAAAGTTTGGGGATGCGATGCTTATGTGAAAAGCTTCAACCCGATAAGCTCGAACCCAAATCGGAGAAATGTGTCTTCATAGGATACCCAAAGGAGACAGTTGGGTACACCTTCTATCACAGATCCGAAGGCAAGACATTCGTTGTTAAGAATGGATCCTTTCTAGAGAAGGAGTTTCTCTCGAAAGAAGTGAGTGGGAGGAAAGTGGAACTTGATGAGGTAATAGTACCTTCTCCCTTACTTGAAAGTAGTTTGTCGCAGAAACCGGTTTCGAGACACCTACACCAGTAGTGAGGAAGTTGATGATGTTGATCATGAAACTTCAGATCAAGTTGCTCTGTAACCTCGTAGATCAACCAGAGTAAGATCCGCACTGAGTGGTACGGTAATCCTGTTCGGAAGTCATGCTACTAGATCATGATGAACCTACGAACTATGAAGAAGCGATGGTGAGCCCAGATTCGCAAAATGGCTTGAGGCCATGAAATCTGAGATGGGATCCATGTATGAAAACAAAGTATGGACTTTGGTTGACTTGCCCGAGGGTAGGCAAGCAATAGAAAACAAGTGGATCTTCAAGAAGAAGACCGACGCCGACGGTAATGTTATCGTTTATAAAGCTCGACTTGTCGCAAAGGTTTTCGACAAGTTCAAGGGATTGACTACGATGAGACCTTCTCACCCGAAGCGATGCTTAAGTCCGTCCGAATCATGTTAGCGATTCACGATTTTATGATTATGAAATTTGGCAAATGGATGTAAAGACTGCATTCTGAATGGATTTCGGAAGAAGAGTTGTATATGATGCAACCGAAGGTTTTATCGATCCAAAGGAGCTAACAAAGTGTGCAAGCTCCAGCGATCCATCTATGGACTGGTGCAAGCATCTCGAGTTGGAATAAACGCTTTGATAGTGTGATCAAAGCATTTGGGTTTGTACTGACTTTTGGAGAAGCTCTGATTTACAAGAAAGTGAGTGGGAGCTCAGAGCATTTTCGATATTATATGTAGATGACATATTGCTGATCGGAAATGATATAGAATTTCTGGATAGCATAAAGGATACTTGAATAAGAGTTTTCAATGAAAGACCTCGGAGAAGCTGCTTACATATTAGGCATTAAGATCTATAGAGATAGATCAAGACGCTTAATTGACTTTCACAAAGCACATACCTTGACAAAATTTTGAAGAAGTTCAAAATGGATCAAGCAAAGAAAGGGTTTTTGCCTGTGTTACAAGGTGTGAAGTTGAGTCGACTCAATGCCCGACCACCGCAGAAGATAGAGAGAAAATGAAAGATGTTCCTATGCTTCAGCCATAGGCTCTATCATGTATGCAATGCTGTGTACCAGACTGATGTGTGCCTTGCTATAAGCCTAGCAGGAGGTACTAAAGTAATCCAGAGTGGATCATTGGACAGCGGTCAAGAACATCTGAAATACCGAAAAGGACTAAGGATATGTTTTCGATATGGAGGTGACAAAGAGCTCATCGTGAACGGTTACGTTGATGCAAGCTTTGACACCGATCCGGACGATTCTAAATCGCAGACCGGATACGTATTTACACTAAACGGAGGAGCTGTCGGTTGGTGCAGTTCTAAACAAAGCGTCAGAGCGGGATCTACATGTGAAGCGGAGTACATAGCAGCTTCGAAGCAGCTAATGAAGGAGTCGGATGAAGGAGTTCATATCCGATCTAGGTGTCATACCTAGTGCATCGGGTCCAATGAAAATCTTCGTGACAATATCGAGCAATTGCCTTAGCAAAGGAATCCAGATTTCACAAGAGGACCAAGCACATCAAGAGACGCTTCAATTCCATCCGGACTTAGTCCGGTGGGAGACATAGAGATTTGCAAGATACATACGGATCTGAATGTTGCAGACCGTTGACTAAGCCTCTTCCACGAGCAAAACATGATCAGCACCAAGACTCCATGGGTGTTAGGATCATTACTATGTAATCTAGATTATTGACTCTAGTGCAAGTGGGAGCTCAAGGAAATATGCCCTAGAGGCAATAATAAAGTTATTATTTATTTCCTTATTTCATGATAAATGTTTATCATTCATGCTAGAATTGTATTAACCGGAAACATGATACATGTGTGAATGAATAAACAAACAACATGTCACTAGTATGCCTCTACAAGACTAGCTTGTTAATCAAAGATGGTCATGTTTCCTGACCATGAACAAAGAGTTGTTATTTGATTAACAAGGTCACATCATTAGTAGAATGATCTGATTGACATGACCCATTCCATTAGCTTAGCACACGATCGTTTAGTATGTTGCTACTGCTTTTATCCATGACTTATACATGTTCCCGTAACTATGAGATTATGCAACTCCGCTTGCCGGAGGAACACTTTGGTGCTACCAAACGTCACAACGTGAATCGGGTGATTATAAAGGAGTACTACAGGTGTCTCCAAAGGCGATGTTGGGTTGGCGATTTCGAGATTAGGTTTTGTCACTCCGATAGTCGGAGAGGTATCTCGGCCCTCTCGGTAATACACATCATGAAGCCTTGCAAGCACTACAACTAATGAGTTGGTTGTGAGATGATGTATTACGGAACGAGTAAAGAGACTTGCCGGTAACGAGATTGAACTAGGTATTGATACCGACGATCGAATCTCGGGCAAGTAACATACCGATGACAAAGGAACAACGATGTTGTTATGCGGTCGACCGACAAAGATCTTCGAGAATATGTAGGAACCAATATGGGCATCCAGGTCCCGCTATTGGTTATTGACCGAGAATAGTTCTAGGTCATGTCTACATTGTTCTCGAACCGTAGGGTCCGCACGCTTAAGGTTTGATGGATGTTATTATGAGTTTATGTATTTTGATGTACCGAAGAAGTTCGAGTCCCGGATGTGATCACGGACATGACGAGGAGTCTCAAATGGTCGAGACATAAAGATTGATATATTGGAAGCCTATGTTTGGAGTTCGAATGGTTCCGGTAAAACAGAATTTACGGAGTACCGGAGGTTACGGAACCCCCGGGGTAAATGGGCCTCATGGGCCTCGAGGGAGAAGAGGAGGGCCGGCCGGGGGTGGCCGCGCCTCTCCCCCAGTTCGAATAGGACAAGGAGGGGGCGCCCTTTCCTCTTCCCTCCCCCAATCCTATTCCAATCTGGGAGGGGGAGTCCTACTCGGTGGGAGTAGGACTCCTCCCGCGCCCTCTCTAGGCCGGCCGGCCTCCCCCTCCCTCCTTATATATCTGGGGCAGGGGGCACCCTAGAACACACAAGTATTGATCTACGGATCGTTCCTTAGCCGTGTGCGGTGCCCCCTCCACCATATTCCACCTCGGTCATACCGTCGCTGAAGCTTAGGCGAAGCCCTCGCGCCGGTGAAACATCAAGATCGCTACCACGCCGTCAGGTCGACGGAACTCTCCTCGACACTCGGCTGGATCGAGTACGAGGGACGCCATCGAGCTGTACGTGTGTCAAGAACTCGGGGCGCCAAGTAACGGCGCCGGATCGGTCGGATCGCGAGGAGAACGACGACTACTTCCTCTACGCCAGATCGCTTCGCTTCGGGTCTACGAGGGTGCGTAGACAACACTCTCCCCTCTCGTTGCTATGCATCACCATGATCTTGCGTGTGCGTAGTAAAATTTTTGAAATTACTACGTTCCCCTACAGTTATTACATTTTCAGATTACAAAAACTTATATCTACCATCCATATTGCAGCATCACCATCTCTTCGCCGAAATAGTGCACCTATACAATTTACCATTGTATTGGGTGTGTTGGGGTCACAAGAGACTCTTTGTTATTTGGTTGCAGGGTTGCTTGGGAGAGACCATCTTCACCCTATGCCTCCCTTGGATAGATAAACCTTAAGTCATCCACTTCAGGGAAATTTTCTACTGTCCTACAAACCTCTGCGCTTGGTGAAGGAAATATGCCCTAGAGGCAATAATAAAGTTATTATTTATTTCCTTATATCATGTTAAATGTTTATTATTCATGCTAGAATTGTATTAACCGGAAACATAATACATGTGTGAATACATAGACAAACAGAGTGTCACTAGTATGCCTCTACTTGACTAGCTTATTGATCAAAGATGGTTATGTTTCCTAACCATAGACATGTGTTGTCATTTGATTAATGGGATCACATCATTAGGAGAATGATGTGATTGACATGACCCATTCCGTTAGCCTAGCACTTGATCGTTTAGTATGTTGCTATTACTTTCTTCATGACTTATACATGTTCCTGTAACTATGAGATTATGCAACTCCCGTTTACCGGAGGAACACTTTGGGTGCTACCAAACGTCACAACGTAACTAGTGATTATAAAGGAGTACTATAGGTGTCTCCAAAGGTACATGTTGGGTTGGCGTATTTCGAGATTAGGTTTTGTCACTCTGATTGTCGGAGAGGTATCTTTGGGCCCTCTCGGTAATGCACATCACTATAAGCCTTGCAAGAAATGTAGCTAATGAGTTAGTTACGGAATGATGCATTACGTAACGAGTAAAGAGACTTGCCGGTAACGAGATTGAACTAGGTATTG
The DNA here is from genome assembly GCA_021437245.1 of Aegilops speltoides. Lineage (NCBI taxonomy): Eukaryota > Viridiplantae > Streptophyta > Magnoliopsida > Poales > Poaceae > Aegilops > Aegilops speltoides. The sequence continues at coordinate 42,343,649 of CM038143.1, read as the reverse complement.
GATACTGACGATCGAATCTCGGGCAAGTAACATACTGATGACAAAGGGAACAACGTATGTTGTTATGCGGTTTGACCGATAAGATCTTCGTAGAATATGTAGGAGCCAATATGGACATCCAGGTTCCGCTATTGGTTATTGACTGAGAATAGTTCTAGGTCATGTATACATAGTTCTCGAACCCGTAGGGTCCGCACGCTTAACGTTACGATGATAGTTTTATTATGAGTTTATAAGTTTTGATGTACCGAAGTTTGTTCGGAGTCCCGGATGTGATCACGGACATGACGAGGAGTCTTGAAATGGTCGAGACATAAAGATTGATATATTGGAAGCCTATGTTTGGACATCGGAAGTGTTCCGGGTGAAATCGGCATTTTACCGGAGTACCGGGAGGTTACCGGAACCCCCCGGTGACCTAATGGTCCTTAGTGGGCCTAGTGGAGGAAGAGGAGAAGGGGCCAAGGGGCAGCCGCGCGCCCCTCCCCCCAAGTCCGAATAGGACAAGGAGGGGGGGCGGCGCCCCCCCCTTTCCTTTCCCCCTCTCCTCCTTCCCCCCAAGTCCTAGTCCAACTAGGGAAGGGAGGAGTCCTACTCCCGGTGGGAGTAGGACTCCTCCGGCGCGCCTCCTCCTAGGGCCGGCCGCACCCCCCCCCCCTTGCTCCTTTATATACGGGGGCAGGGGGCACCCTAGAGACACACAAGTTGATCTACGGATCGTTCCTTAGCCATGTGCGGTTCCCCCCTCCACCATATTCCACCTCGGCCATATCCTCGCGGAGTTTAGGCGAAGCCCTGCGCCGGTAGAACATCATCATCGTCACCACGCCGTCGTGCTGACGGAACTCATCCCCGACACTTTGCTGGATCGGAGTCCGGGGATCGTCATCGAGCTGAACGTGTGCTGAACTCGGAGGTGCCGTACGTTCGCTGCATGGATCGGTCGGATCGTGAAGACGTACGACTACATCAACCGCATTATCATAACACTTCCGCTTACGGTCTACGAGGGTACATGGACAACACTCTCCCCTCTCGTTGCTATGCCATCACCATGATCTTGCGTGTGCGTAGGAATTTTTTGAAATTACTACGCTCCCCAACAAAGGGTATCGAGCCAGGTTTTATGCGAGATGTCATATGCACGAGTAGAACACAAGTGAGTTGTGGGCGATACAAGTCATACTGCTTACCAGCATGTCATACTTTGGTTCGGCGGTATTGTGAGATGAAGTGGCCCGGACCGACATTACGCCTACGCTTACGCGAGACTGGTTTCACTATTACGAGCACTCGCGCTTAAAGGTGGCTGGCGGGTGTCTGTCTCTCTCACTTTAGCTGAATCGAGCGTGGCTACGCCCGGTCCTTGCGAAGGTTAAAACAACACTAACTTGACGAACTATCATTGTGGTTTTGATGCGTAGGTAAGAACGGTTCTTGCTAAGCCCGTAGCAGCCACGTAAAAATTTGCAACAACAAAGTAGAGGACGTCTAACTTGTTTTTGCAGGGCATGTTGTGATGTGATATGGTCAATACATGATGCTATATTTTATTGTATGAGATGATCATGTTTTGTAACCGAAGTTATCGGCAACTAGCAGGAGCCATATGGTTCTCGATTTATTGTATGAACTGCAAACGCCCTGTAATTGCTTTACTTTATCACTAAGCGGTAGCGATAATCGTAGTAGCAATAGATGGTGTAACGACAATGATGCTACGATGGAGATCAAGGTGTCGCGCCGGTGACGATGGTGATCACGACAGTGCTTCGAAGATGGAGATCACAAGCACAAGATGATGATGGCCATATCATATCACTTATATTGATTGCATGTGATGTTTATCCTTTATGCATCTTATCTTTCTTTGATTGACGGTAGCATTTTAAGATGATCTCTCACTAAATTATCAAGAAGTGTTCTCCCTGAGTATGCACCGTTGCAAAAGTTCTTCGTGCTGAGACACCACGTGATGATCGGGTGTGATAGGATCTACGTTCAAATACAACGGGTGCAAAACAGTTGCACACGTGGAATACTCAGGTTAAACTTGACGAGCCTAGCATATAACAAATATGGCCTCGGAACACGGAGACCGAAAGGTCGAGCGTGAATCATATAGTAGATATGATCAACATATTGATGTTCACCATTGAAACTACTCCATCTCACGTGACAATCGGACATGGTGTAGTTGATATGGATCACGTAATCACTTAGAGGATTAGAGGGATGTCTATCTAAGTGGGAGTTCTTAAGTAATATGATTAATTGAACTTAAATTTATCATGAACTTAGTCCTGGTAGTATTTTGCAAATTATGTTGTAGATCAATAGCTTGCGTTGTTGCTTTCATATGTTTATTTTGATATGTTCCTAGAGAAAATAGTGTGGAAAGATGTTAGTAGCAATGATGCGGATTGGATCCGTGATCTGAGGTTTATCCTCATTGCTGCGCAGAAGAATTATGTCCTTGATGCACCGCTAGGTGACAAACCTATTGCAGGAGCAGATGCAGACGTTATGAACATTTGGCTAGCTCAATATGATGACTACTTGATAGTTTAGTGCACCATACTTAATGGCTTAGAATCGGGACTTCAAAGACGTTTTGAACGTCATGGACCATATGAGATGTTCTAGGAGTTGAAGTTAATATTTCAAGCAAATACCCGAGTTGAGAGATATGAAGTCTCCAACAAGTTCTATAGCTAAACGATGGAGGAGAATCGCTCAACTAGTGAGCATGTGCTCAGATTGTCTGGGTACTTCAATCGCTTGAATCAAGTGGGAGTTAATCTTCCAGATAAGATAGTGATTGACAGAATTCTCTAGTCACCATCACTAAGTTACTAGAACTTTGTGATGAACTATAGTATGCAAGGGATGACGAAAACGATTCCCGAGCTCTTCGTGATGTTGAAGTCGACGAAGGTAGAAATCAAGAAAGAGCATCAAGTGTTGATGATTGACAAGACCACTAGTTTCAAGAAAAGGGCAAAGGGAAAGAAAGGGCATCTTCAAGTAGAATGGCAAACAAGTTGTCACTCCCGCGAAGAAGCCCCAAGCTGGACCAAAGCCTGAAACTGAGTGCTTCTACTAAAAAAAGAAATGGTCACCGAAAGCAGAAATGCCCTGAATATTTGGTAGATAAGAAGAGTGGAAATGTGAACAAGGGTATATTTGATATACAGATTATTGATGTGTACCTTACTAGTGTTTATAGTAGCCCCTAAGTATTTGATACTTGTTCAGTTGCTAAGATTAGTAACTCAAAACAGGAGTTACATAATAAATAGAGACTAGTTGAGGGGAGGTGACGATGAGTGTTGGAAATAGTTCCAAGATTGATCTGATCATCATCACACACTCCCTATATTTTCGAGATTGGTGTTAAAACTAAATAAATGTTATTTAGCATTAGTGTTGAGCACAAATATGATTTGATCATGTTTATTGCGATACGGTTATTCATTTGAAGTTAAAGAATAATTGTTATTCTGTTTACATGAATAAGACCTTTGATGGTTATACACCCAATGAAAATAGTTTGTTGGATCTCGATCGTAGTGATACACATATTCATAATATTGATGCCAAAAGATGCAAAGTTAATAATGATAGTGCAACTTATTTGTGGCATCGCCGCTTGGGTCATATCGTGTAAAGCGATGAAGAAACTCCATAAAGATGGATTTTCGAATCACTTGGTTATGAATCATTTGATGCTTGTGAACCGTGCCTTTTGGGCAAGATGACTAAAACTCCGTTCTCCGGAACAATGGAACGAGCTACTGACTTATTGGAAATAATACATACCGATGTATGCGATCCAATGAGTGTTGATGCTCGTGGCAGGTATCGTTATTTTCTGACCTTCACAGATGATTTGAGCAGATATGGGTATATCTACTTGATGAAACATAAGTCTGAAATAGTTGAAAGGTTCAAAGAATTTCAGAGTGAAGTGGAAAAATCATCGTAACAAGAAAATAAAGTTTCTATGATCTGATCGCGGAGACGAATATTTGAGTTACGAGTTTGGTCTTCAATTAAAACAATGTGGAATAGTTTCACAGCTCATGCCACCTGGAACACCACAACGTTATGGTGTGTCCGAACGTCGTAACTGCACTTTATTGGAAATGGTGCGATCTATGATGTCTCCTACTGATTTACCACTATTGTTTTGGGGTTATGCATTAGAGACAGCTGCATTCACGGTAAAAGGGCACCATCTAAATCCGTTGAAACGACACCATATGAACTGTGGTTTAGCAAGAAACCCAAATTGTCGTTTCTTAAAGTTTGGAGTTGCGATGCTTATATGAAAAAGGTTTTCAACCTGATAAGCTCGAACCCAAATCGGAGAAGTGCGTCTTCATAGAATACCCAAAGGAAACTATTGGGTAATCCTTCTATCACAGATCCGAAGGCAAAACATTCGTTGCTAAGAATGGATCCTTTCTAGAGAAGGAGTTTCTCTCGAAAGAAGTGAGTGGGAGGAAAGTAGAACTTGATGAGGTAACTGTACCTGCTCCCGAATTGGAAAGTAGTTCATCACAGAAATCAGTTCCACTGATTCCTACACCAATTAGTGAGGAAGCTAATGATGATGATCATGAAACTTCAGATCAAGTTACTACAGAACCTCGTAGGTCTTCCAGAGTATGGTCCGCACCAGAGTGGTACGGTAATCCTGTTCTGAAAGTCTTGTTACTAGACCATGATAAACCTACGAACTATGAGGAAGCGATGATGAGCCTAGATTCCGCGAAATGGCTTGAGGCCATGAAATCTGAGATGAGATCCATGTATGAGAACAAAGTGTGGACTTTGGTGGAGTTGCCCGATGATCGGCAAGCCATAGAAAATAAATGGATCTTCAAGAGGAAGACGGACGCTGATAGTAGTGTTACTATCACTACAGGAAACAGGTAATTTGCCGTCTGTGGATCACAGACGGCAAAGACCTAAATCCAGACGGCAAAGATTTTGCCGTCAGGAAGCAGACGGCAAATTCAGACGGCAAAGATTAGCCGGCAAAGAATACTTTGCCGTCAGCTTTTCATCGGGAAGACGGCAAAGACTTTGCCGTCAGCCAATCCCAACAACACACGGCAAAGCAATATCTTTGCCGTCAGCCGAAACACAATCTTTGCCATCAGCTGATCTAATTTTGAGACAGCAAAGATTTTTTTTAATTTAAAAAAAATTCACAGGATATTTTTTAAAACATTTCTCATGGCATTCTTCATAGATCGCTTTACACAACAAGTCTATTACAACCGGTACACATAACACCTGACCATCGAAAATTGGCAGCTACAACATCAATATTCTTCATAGAGTTTGTATATCAATTTACAGAAATCAACATCAATATTTTCGATAATCAATTTACAGAAAAAGGGCCAAACAACTCGGCTGCCCTGCTGCAGACCGCACCGGGCATGGGGCAGCGCCCGTCGGCAGCCGCTCGGTGTCCTACACCCGATGGAGACGAGCAGCAGCGGCCCTCCGTGCCCGGCGCTGCTCCCTGCAACGGCCAGTGAGGCGAGTGAGGCAGGCTCCGGCAGTCAAACAGAACGGGCGGAGGCGGGTGGCGCTCGGTGGCGCGGGCGGAGGCAAGCTCCGGCGGGTGGACGCAGGCGACGCCCGGTGGCGCGGGAGGAGGCAAGATCCGAAGGGTGGACGCGGGCGGAGGCGGTGGCGCCCGGTGGCGCGGGCGACGCGGCGAGGCGGTGGCGCCCGTGGCGCGGCGACGCGGGCGAGGCGGTGGCGCTGGTGGCGCGGGCGGACGCCGGTGGAGGCGGTGGCGCCCGGTGGCGCGGGCGGACATCTACATCGTCCTTGTCCTCCTGGCCGTCTACATCGTCGTCGGCGCCGTCGTTGGAGAGCTCCGCTCCCGGTTGGCCTCGGCCAGCGCGCCGTCGAGGAGCGTCCTCACTTCCGGCGAGGGGACGCGGCGAGGTTCGGCGAGGGGACACGACGAGGTTCGGCGAGGGGACGAGGCTTCGGTGTCCGGCGAGAGGACGCGGCGTCGGGGTCCGGCGAGGGGACGCGGCGTCGGTGTCCGGCGAGTAGTGGAGTGGTGGTGCGGTGGGGATCGAGAGAAGGGGGGCAGGAGATGGGATCGAACAAAGTGGGTGGGTGGGGATTTTTGTCGCTGGGGCGTGGGTGGGGTCTCGGGAGGGTGGGCTGCCGCTGCGTGGGTTGGTGCGATGTTAGTGGGGTCGCGCATGGGTGGTGGGGGTGCGTGGGTAGGAGGGGCTGCCACGTCATCGATCCATGTGATCGATCCGCGTCGTGTGTTTCTTCTTTGCCATCTCGTTCTTTTTTACAGACGGCAAACGTCACACTTTGCCGTCTGGATTTTTTTAACAGATGGCAAACGTCACACTTTGCCGTCTGGGTTTTTTTACAGACGGCAAACATCACACTTTGCCGTCTGCAATAGAAAAGACAGACGGCAAACACTTTGCCGTCTGTATTTTTTATTTCAGCCGGCAAAATATACTCTTTGCCGTTTGTAAAAAAAAAGACAGACGGCAAAGAGTCTTTGCCGTCTGTAATAAAAAATGCATACGGCAAAATAGTGTTTTGCCGTTAGTCATTCTTTGCCGTCAGCAGCTAACGGCAAATGTCCTCTTTGCCGTCTGGCCCAACGAAAAGCTGACGGCAAAGATGCCTACTGACGGCAAACTAGCTGTTTCCTGTAGTGTATCTACAAAGCTAGACTTGTCGAAAAAGGTTTTTGATAAAGTTCAAGGTGTTGAATACAATGAGATTTTCTCACTCGTATCGATGCTTACAAGTCTGTCCGAATCATGTTAGCAATTGCCACATTTTATGAAATTTGGCAAATGGATGTCAAAACTACATTCCTTAATGGATTTTTTAAGAAGAGTTGTATATGATGCAACTAGAAAGTTTTGTTAATCCTAAAGGTGCTAACAAAATGTGCAAGCTCCAGCGGTCCATCAAGGGACTGGTGCAAGCATCTTGGAGTTGGAATATACGCTTTGATGAATTGATCAAAGCATATGGTTTTATACAGACTTTTGGAAAGTCATGTATTTACAAGAAAGTGAGTGGGAGCACTACAGCCTTTCTGAAAAGTATATGTGAATGACATATTATTAATTGGAAATGATGTAGAATTTTCTGGAAAGCATAAAGGATTGTTTGAAAGGAGTTTTTCAAAGAAATACCTCGGTGAAGCTGCTTACACATTGAGCATCAAGATCTATATAGATAGATCAAGACGCTTGATAAGTTTTTTCAATGAGTACATACCTTGATAAATTTTTTTGAAGTAGTTCAAAATGGAACGGTCAAAGAAAGAGTTCTTGCCTGTGTTGCAAGGTGTGAAGTTGAGTAAGACTCAAAACCCGACTATGGCAGAAAATAGAAAGAGAATGAAAAGTCATTCCCTATGCCTCAGTCATAGGTTCTATAAAGTATGCTATGTTGTGTACCAGACCTATTGTATACCTTGCTCTGAGTTGGGCAAGGGAGTACAATTTTTATCTAAGAGTAGATCACTGGACAGCGGTCAAGAATATCCTTAGTGAGGACTAAGAAAATATTTCTCGATAATGGAAGTGATAAAAGAGCTCGTCGTAAAAGTTACAAAGATACAAGATTTTACACCGATCCAGATGACTCTAAGTCTCAATCTGGATACATATTGAAATTGGGAGCAATTAGCTAGAGTAGCTCCGTGCAGAGCATTGTAGACATAGAATATTTGAAAAATACATACGGTTCTGAATGTGACAGACCCGTTGACTAAACTTCTCTCCTGAGCAAAACATGATCATACCTTAGTACTTTTTGGGTGTTAATCACATAGCGATGTGAACTAGATTATTGACTCTAGCAAAAACCTTTGGGTGTTGATCACATGACGATGTGAACTATTGGTATTAATCACATACCGATGTAAATATTGGTGTTAAATCACATGGTGATGTGAACTAGATTATTGACTCTAGTGCGAGTGGGAGACTGAAGGAAATATGCCCTAGAGGCAATAATAAAGTTATTATTTATTTCCTTATATCATGATAAATGTTTATTATTCATGCTAGAATTGTATTAACCGGAAACATAATACATGTGTGAATACATAGACAAATAGAGTGTCACTAGTATGCCTCTACTTGACTAGCTTGTTGATCAAAGATGGTTATGTTTACTAACCATAGACATGTGTTGTCATTTGATTAACGGGATCACATCATTAGGAGAATGATGTGATTGACATGACCTATTCCGTTAGCCTAGCACTTGATCGTTTAGTATGTTGCTACTGCTTTCTTCATGACTTATACATGTTCCTGTAACTATGAGATTATGCAACTCCCGTTTACCGGAGGAACACTTTGGGTGCTACCAAACGTCACAACGTAACTGGTGATTATAGAGGAGTACTACATGTGTCTCCAAAGGTACATGTTGGGTTGGCGTATTTTGAGATTAGGTTTTGTCACTCCGATTGTCGGAGAGGTATCTCTGGGCCCTCTCGGTAATGCACATCACTATAAGCCTTGCAAGCAATGTAGCTAATGAGTTAGTTACGGAATGATGCATTACGTAACGAGTAAAGAGACTTGCCGGTAACGAGATTGAACTAGGTATTGGATACCGACGATCGAATCTCGGGCAAGTAACATACCGATGACAAAGGGAACAACGCATGTTGTTATGCGGTTCGACCGATAAAGATCTTCGTAGAATATGTAGGAGCCAATATGGGCATCCAGGTTCCGCTATTGGTTATTGACCGAGAATAGTTCTAGATCATGTCTACATAGTTCTCGAACCCGTAGGGTCAGCATGCTTAACGTTACGATGACAGTTTTATTATGAGTTTATAAGTTTTGATGTACCGAAGTTTGTTCGGAGTCCCGGATGTGATCACGGACATGACGAGGAGTCTCGAAATGGTCGAGACATAAAGATTGATATATTTGAAGCCTATGTTTGGACATCATCGGAAGTATTCCGGGTGAAATCGGCATTTTTTCCGGAGTACCGGGAGGTTACCGGAACCCCCCGGTGACCTAATGGGCCTTAGTGGGCCTAGTGGAGGAAGAGGAGAAGGGGCCAAGGGGCAGCCGCGCGCCCCTCCCCCCCCCCTCAAGTCCGAAGAGGACAAGGGGGGCGCCCCCCATTTCCTTTCCCCCCTCTCCTCCTTCCCCCCAAGTCCTAGTCCAACTAGGGAAGGGGGGGCGCCGGCGCGCCTCCTCCTAGGGCCGGCCGCACCCCCCCCCCCTTGCTCCTTTATATACGGGGGCAGGGGGCTCCCTAGAGACACACAAATTGATCTACGGATCGTTCCTTAGCCGTGTGCGGTGCCCCCCTCCACCATATTCCACCTCGGTCATATCGTCGCGGAGTTTAGGCGAAGCCCTGCGCCGGTAGAACATCATCATCGTCACCATGCCGTCGTGCTGACGGAACTCATCCCCGACACTTTGCTGGATCGGAGTCCGGGGATCGTCATCGAGCTGAACGTGTGCTGAACTCGGAGGTGTCGTATGTTCGGTGCTTGGATCGGTTGGATCGTGAAGACGTACGACTACATCAACCGCGTTATCATAACGCTTTCGCTTACAGTCTATGAGGGCACGTGGACAACACACTCCCCTCTCGTTGCTATGCCATCACCATGATCTTGCGTGTGCGTAGGAATTTTTTTGAAATTACTATGTTCCCCAGCACTTGGAGGCCCAACAACGTCTACAAGGAGAAGGTTGCGTAGTAGACATCAGGGCCCCACAGGGAGTCCACGAGGCACAGGGGCGCGCCCCCACCCTCGTGGAGCCCGCGGGACTCCCCTCCAGTAGATTTTTGTTCCAGTATTTTTTATATTTACCCAAAAAATCTACGTTGATTTTCAGCAGATTCCGAGAACTTTTATTTCTGCACAAAAACAACACCATGGTAGTTCTGCTGAAAACAGCGTCAGTCCAGGTTAGTTCTAATCAAATCATACCAAAATCATATAAAACTATGGAAACATGGCATGAATACTTCATAAATTATAGATACGTTGGAGACGTATCAGCATTCCCAAGCTTAATCCATGCTCGTCCTCGAGTAGGTAAATGAAAAAAGAAATAATTTATGAAGTGTGAATGCTAGCAAGCGCTTAAGTTTGATCAATGATAGTTTCAATCACTTTTTCTAGCATCATTATATATCATAACAGTAGCTCAACTCATAAAACTTGTCATGATCAAGTAACAAGCTATTCACAAGTTAAAGTATAGATCATAAACTTTCTTAAAAACTAACAAACCATGCTCTTAGTCATCAAACAATTGCAATTCATCTTATTTTTGGGAAGGGTCTATGTAAGATCTTTGGTTCAGCAAACTCCACATACTCAACTATAATTTAATCTTTCACAATTGCTAACACTCATGTGATATTTATGGTTTCAAAGTTTCAATCAGACATAGAGAAGATAGGGGCTTATAGTTTCGCCTCCCAACCTTTTACCTCAAGGTAATGTCAACAAACAATAATAATTTATGAATACCTACATCCAAGTGGATATATATATATATCCGGACCGCTCCAACACAAAGTGCTTGCCAAAGGAAAAGTGTAAAAAAGAAAGGTGATGATCACCATGACTCTTGTATAAGGGTAGAAGATAAAAGTAAAAGATAGGCCCTTCGTAGAAGGAAGCATAGGTTGTCATGCGCTTTTATGGTTGGATGCACAAAATCTTAATGCAAAAGAATGTCACTTTATATTTGCCGCTTGTGATAAAGACCTTTATTATGCAGTCTGTCGCTTTTATTTCTTCCCTATCACAAGTTCGTATAAAACTTATTTTCTTCGCACTAATTGATCATACATATTTAAGAAGCAATTTTTGTTGCATGCACGATGACAACTTACTTGAAGGATCTTACTCAATCCATAGGTAGGTATGGTGGACTCTCATGGCAAAACTGGTTTAAGGGATGTTTGGAAGCACAAATAGTATCTCTACTTGATGCAAAGAATTTGGCTAGCATGACAGGGAAAGGCAAGCTCAACATGTTGGATGATCCAAGACAATGTAACGTTTAGGATATAGGAAAACATAACCCATTAAGTTGTCTTCCTTGTCCAACATCAACCTTTTAGCATGTCATATTTGAATGAGTGCTCACAATTATAAAGATGTCCAAGGTAGTATATTTATATGTGAAATCTCTCTTCCTTCAATATTCTTTAATGAATTGTTCAAGTGACCAATGATGCGTTTGCTGACTTTCAATAAGTTTACTACCTATACTTATTATGTGTGAAGTCATTACTCCCCATGTTATAATCATATGAAACATATATAAATTTAGATTTATGATATTCAATTCATTCAACCATTTACTCATAGGATATACGTGAAGCACGTGAGTAAATCGCAAACTACTCCAAAAAGATATAAGTGAAAAACACTGAGTAGTCAATTAATTAACTAGCCATGGGAGGATTTTTTTCATTCAAGATTTCAGATCCAATGATTTTATTCAAACATCAAGTAAAATGAAAATACGCTCCAAGAAAAACACATATCATGTGACGAACAAAAATATAGCTCCGGGTAAGGTATACCGATGGTTTTGAAGACGAAAGAGGGGATGCTTCCAGGGCATCCCCAAGCTTAGGCGCTTGAGTCTTCATTGAATATTACCTTGGGGTGCCTTGGGCATCCCCAAGCTTAGAGTCTTTCCACTCCTTATTCTCCTCATATCGATATCTCACTCAAAACTTAAAAACTTCAACCACACAAAACTTAACGGAACTTCGTGAGATGGGTTAGTATGATAAAGAGTAAATCATTCACTTTGGTACTGTCAAAGACAAGATTCATAATTGTTCTCACACAATGCCTACTGTACCATATCATTTCTACAATTTATATTGAGCAATATAAGTCATAGAAACTAGAAAACAAGCAAACTACGTATTAAAAACAGAATCTGCCAGGAACAGAACAGTATGTAATGATCTGAACAACAACCATACTTCTGCTACTCCAAAAATTCTGAAATAAGTTGGTAGATGTGAATAATTTGTCTATTAATCTTCTGCAAAAAGAATCAACTCAAAAGCACTCTTCTGTAAAATATGACAGCTAATCACGTGAGGGCAAAGTTTCTGTTTTTTTACAGCAAGATCACGTTAACTTTCACCCAAGTCTTCCCAAAGGTCTTACTTGGCACTTTATTGAAACAAAAGCTATAAAACATGATTACTACAGTATCTTAATCACGTGTACACACAAAAACAGTAAAGGTAAATATTGGGTTGTCTCCCAACAAGCGCTTTTCTTTAATGCCTTTTAGCTAGGCATGATGATTTCAATGATGCTCACATAAAAGATAAGAATTGAAACATAAAGAGAGCATCATGAAGAATATGACTAGCAAATTTAAGCCTAACCCACTTCATATGCCTAGGCATTTTTTGAGCACACAATTAAGGGAACAAGAATCAACTAGCATAGGAAGGCAAAACAAGTATAACTTCGAAACTTTAAGCACATAGAGAGGAAACTTGATATTATTGCAACTCCTACAAGCATATATTCCTCCCTCATAATAATTTTGAGTAGCATCATGAATTAGTTTAACAATACAACCATCACATAAAGCATTCTTTTCACGATCTACAAGCATAGAAATTTTACTACTCTCCACATAAGCAAAAATTCTTCTCATTCGGAATAGTGGGAGCAAACTCAACAAAATAACCGTCATGTGAGGCATAATACAATTGAAAATTAAAACCATGATGACAAGATTCATGGTTAACATTATTCTTTATAGAATACATGTCTTCACATTAATCATCATAGATAGCAAATTTGTCCTCATAATCAATTGGAACCTCTTCTGAAATAGTGGAATCATTACTAACTAAATGTGACACTCTTCCAAATCCACTTTCATAAATATCACACTAAGATTGAACACCCTCCAAAATAGTGGGATCACTAATTCCTAAAGTTGGCACTCTTCCAAACGCATTTTAGATGATGGTATTATTCATACTCCAAAAGATATAAGTGAAGATCATGGAGCATTCTACAATTAATATAGACTAACCAATATCCAAGCTCAAAATATATAAGTGATGCACACGAAGCATTATGTAAAACCATACTCAAAAGATATAAGTGAAGCACATGAAGCATTCTATAAATCAATGAAGGGCTATCTCATACTAGCATGGTTCCTAAAGAAAAATAAAAACACAAGGGACACAAATCATGTGAACAAAACAAAAACCGAGGTATACCGATAATTGTTGAGGAAGAAAGATGGGATGCCAACCGGGGCATCCCCAACCTTAGATGCTTGAGTATGCTTGAAGTATTTACTTGGGGTGCCTTGGGAATCCCTAAGCTTGAACTCTTGCCTCTCTTTATTCTTCTCACATCGGTAACACCTCGTTCTTCGAACACTTTATCCACACAAAACTTAACAAAAACTTTGTGAGATCCGTTAGTATAATAAAGCAAATCACTATCTTTAGGTACTGTTGCAAACTCATTTAAATTTAATATTAGCAATTGACCTACTGTATTCCAACTTCACCATGGTTCATACCCCCCGATACTACCCATGGATTCATCAAAATAAGCGAACAACACATAGAAAACAAAATCTGTCACAAACAGGACAGTCTGTAGTAATCTAGAAATTTAGTAAACTTCTGTAACTCCAAAAATTCTAAATAAAATACAAAAATTTAAAAAAATTGTACATAAGTAATGTAAAGAAAGTTTCAGACCCATTTGACTTTCCAGTAAAAAATGTAAATTCATGCGCTACAGCCAAAGTTTCTGTTTTTGTACTGCACATATTAAACAAGCAACCTAAAACCAAAGCTTGGCACATTGTTTTTATAATAGAAAGGACATATACAAGGGGATAATTATTTACAGAGAATCTTACATCAAAAATTCTACATTGTTTCCATGAGCATGAACACAAGTGCTCAAGGTCGACCCTCACTTCTCCAATGCATAACTTTCCAATCACTTCTCTTCTTGAAAAACTTTTTAGGCATATGAGGCAAGTGTATCTTTTTGTATTTTGATTTTTATTTTTTTTGTATGTTTCACCCACAACTAAGCAAAACAAAAATATAAAAACAAAAATTACTTAGTGAAGAAAGCAAACAAGCACACACGAGAATATCAACCCCACGCTATTGCTCCCGGGCAACGGCGCCAGAAAAGAGCTTGATGATCCCCAAGTGCAGGTAATCATCGTAGCAATTTCCAAACGTGGAAGTGATAAGCATGGAGTGTCGAACCCACAAGGAGCTAAAGGCAAGATCAATATTCTCTCAAGTCCTATCTGCCACTGATACGACTCTACGTACACCGAACATTTGCTTCCAACTAGAAACGAGAAATAAAACTACGTTGTGGGTATGAAGAGGATAACTTTGTATGATATTGAAGAGCTAAAATAGAAAAGTAGGTGATGTTATCATGAATTTAGAATATCTTACTAAATATTATAAATAGCGAGTGTGGAATAATGATGGGTCGTGTGCGGAATTATCCTAGGCAATTGATAACAAGACCGGTAGTCACTATTACAATTTCATACGAGGGAGAGGGAGAGGCATAAGCTAACATACTTTCTCTTCTTGGATCATATGCACTTATGATTGGAAGTCTAGCAAGCATCCGCAACTAATAAAGATCATTAAGGTAAAACCCAACCATAGCATTAACATATCAAGTCCCCTTTATTCCCATACGCCGTGGCCCACTTATCCGTGTTTATGCTTCTGTCACTCAAGCAACGCAGACAATAAGTAAACCATGGACATATTGCAACACCTTATAGCGGGAATCCCTCACGCTTGCGTGACACGGAGGGCACAATAGGTCAACACCAAAATAAATCATACAACTCATACCAATCTAGATCATCAATCAACCCAAAGACAAAGGATATCTACTCAAAACATCATAAGACGGCAACACATCATTGGATCATAATATGTGGCAAAAGCACCATGTTCAAGTAGGGATTATAGCGGGGTGCGGGAGAGTGGACCGCATAAAAGAGATGAGGATGGTGATGATGATGTTGATGTTGATGAAGACGATCACCGCGGCGATGATTCCTTCTCGATGGCACTCTGGCGCCAACGGGAGAGAGGAGGAGAGGTTCTCCCCCTTGTGCTTCTTCCTCCATCGCCTCCCCCTGGTTGGGGAGAGGTTCCCCCTCTGGTCCTTCTCCTTCATGGCAATGATGGCCCCTCCGAGATTCTTCCCCATGGCATCCGGTGATGATGGCCCCCTCCGGCAAGGTGCCAGAGAGGGCCTAGATTGATTTCTCATGGCTATAGAGGCTTGCGGCGGCAGAACTCCCGATCTAGGTTATTTTCTGGAGGTTTCGGTATTTATAGAAGAGGTTGGCATCGAGGACAAGTCAAGGGGCCCCACGGGAGTCCACGAGGCACAGGGGCGCGCCCCCACCCTCGTGGAGCCCGCGGGACTCCCCTCCGGTAGATTTATGTTCCAGTATTTTTTTTTATTTTCCCAAAAAAATCTCCGTTGATTTTCTGCGCATTCTGAGAACTTTTATTTCTGCACAAAAACAACACCACGATAGTTCTGCTGAAAACAGCGTCAGTCCGGGTTAGTTCTAATCAAATCATACCAAAATCATATAAAACAATTGTAAACATGGCATGAATACTTCATAAATTATTGATACGTTCGTCGCCGGATTCCTCGAGGGAAGCACGGTATTACCCTTGCGTTTCCTGTTACGCTGCCAGCCCTTCTTTACTTGGGCAATGACGTCTTCATCTTTGGAGTTGCTTCCCACGTCGGCATCTTCCCTGGGTACTTCCTTCCTTCCTCAGCTTAGGCATATCTGTCATCCAGAACGTATAGCTCGGCAACATCTGCAACCTTGTTCATGGCAAACTCTTCACGCATCTTTTGGTTGCGCACGTTCTGATGGAACATGCTGATGACAACGGCGGGTTGAACATCGGGGATGTTGTACTACACACAACTGAATCTCTGTATGTACTTGCACAAGGATTCGCTGTCCCTCTGAGGGATCACGTGCAAATCACTTGCCTGTCCAGGAGCTACGTGGCTGCCTGTGAAGGCACCAACAAACTCGTGGCACAGATCGGACCAAGAGGAGATGGAGTCTATTGGCAAATGCATCAACCATGACCTGACGTTGGGTTTGAGTACCAACGGGAAATAGTTCGCGAGTACCTTGTCGTCTCGTGCCCCCAGCAGCTTGCATCGCAACGGTGTAAACGCTCAGGAACTCGGACGGATGATTTTTGCCGTCATACTTCTCTGGGACCTCTGGTTTGAACACGCGGGTGTTGGGCCACTGGAACTGCCGCAACTCATGGGTGAACGCCGGACAGGTTATTGCATAGGGCAAGTCGCCAGTATCCCCCGGCGCAGGCTTATACGCAGTAGGCCCAGCACGCCTATCAGACCTCGTGACGTGCCTCCCGTCGCCACTCGATAGTAGTCCGGACATCCTCCTTGAGGCGCTCTCGAAGAACTTGACGTTGGTCACGACGCGTCTGTGGGTCTTCCGATGCCGTGGACACATTGTCCCGAGCATCACCCCGACGGGCCGACCGTGGCGGAGGGGAGTGCACCGTGGTCGTGGCGCCCTCAACACTTCCACTGTCTACACGCGCCGACTCATCATTCTGGCGCGGCGAGGGGCTTACTCCCCGGTGGTTGTCCCCGTTGGCATGGCCAATAAGGCTTTGGATGGCAGCCCTCCACTCTTCTTGCTTCTCCAAGGCCGGGGTAAAGTTGAGGAGTAGCTGCGCTCGCGACAGCGCTTCTGCTCTCGTGGGTGGCAGCGACAAGTGCGAGGAATGGCAGGAAGTCGGACTTCTAACTATGTTAGAAGGAGTCCCATCCCGATTCCGCGGCCGTGCGCTCTTTTCGCCAGCATCATGGCGTGCATGTCGGCCTTGCGTGTCTTGAGAGTGATGCTGAGGGCTTTTGCCGCGGCGACGCCTGGGGTCTTCAACATCGCAGCGCGGTTCGTCGCGCATGAGCTAAGAGTACCACGGAGCATGTGTTGGCGAGATCGACCTCCTACCATTGGACACCACCCGCAGGTAGCACAGCTCCATGCATGTACATGGCAGCGCGCCGACCACCATCGCCGCTGCGGAGGATGCCGGTTGCCTGGCTTATTGTATTCGAATGGTGTGGACGATCTCGATCTCATTCACCACTGGTGCCCGCCATGTCACCCGTCCGCACAGGTGCGGGCAGAGCGGCCCCAGATGGGCTGATCACTGCGGTCGTCTTCTTCATCGGTGCCATAGCAGCGAAGAGACTACTATACTAACTCACAGACCAGAATGTCACTAGTAACTCCCCCCCCCCAACTGGCGCGCCAAAGATGTCGGGGAAAACCAACACCTATGGGGTCACAAGGATCCCTTCTACGTTCGTCGGGGGATTAGTTGCAAGAAGAGCAGGTCGAGCCGTTAGCACACGGGGGATTTGTATCCAGGTTCGGGCCGCAAACATGCGTAATACCCTAGTCCTGCTTGTCTGCTTATATGTGTGCTCTTGAGCTTTTGAACTAGCTACGTGTGTGCTTTGTCCAAAAGTCTGAATCCTCTCTCTGTATGCATCGGGCCTCCTTTTATATGCAAAGGGGTTGCCACAGTGGGACACAGGAGGTGGCAAGCTACTGTTGTACGAGCTTATCGCTCGACCAACGTAGGACAAGCACATTTAATGCGTTGCCTACGTGTCCTATCGCTTTATTGGGGACGGCAACAGAGGCCATCTCATCCTTTGCCGCTCCTCCTCGCCTTGACGCGCGTCCAGGTTGACAAGGCATGCAGTGCCATGCTGGCTAACTAGCTGCTGCGTTGGCACAATGGTAACCTTCCACGAAGATCTGCATGCCGCCATGCAGGCGCATGCTTAGTTGGCACGCCTATTGTTGCACTTGGGTGGTGGTGAGGTGGCGAAACCTTGCCGGGCGCGGGTCTGGACGCGGCCCAGCGATCGTCCCCGGCAAGGCTTGCCGAGGGCCTTGGAGTCGTCCCCAGCAAGGGTCTTGTCGGGGGTGTCTTCGTCTTCTGGTCCCACGTGGATCCGTGGGCTAGCAATCTTCATGAAGGGCTGCATGCTATCAGGCACGTGCTCTTCAGATCTTGGTCTTAACGTTGTCGATGGTGTCAGAGCTCTCAGCCCCAAGGGCTGGTAGACTTGCTGGTGCTTGTGCAGGTTGCCCCGGCAAGACCCTTGCCGGAGGCGGTCCAGCTTTCCCCTCGCCCCTTGCGCTTTGAGTGCATGTTTTGGCAGTCTTCGGGCTTTGCCTTCCTCTGCCTTGCCAGGCCCTGCCGTAGGCGTGGCTGCGACTGCCCGTGCACTAGCGAGGGGTACAGAAGTACCCATACTTCTGTACACCGACACATGTAATGTTAGGAGGGGCCAAATGATGTAAATCAAACAAATTTTCTCCCACATATGGATGATTAGAAACTAGGTATACATGTATTTGTGAGAGCCCGGGACGAGCCACGGCCCTTGCCAGTCCTCCTATTTATGTCGTTGGTCCTGGTTAGTACATAACATGATTTCCCAGTCGGTTCTAGTACACAACTCTAAGTCCGTTATACCATGGAGATAATACTCATATATTATCCAACTCAATTATATGAAATTGGCTAGAACAGTTTGGCCTCAGTTGGTTTGTAAAACCTCGAACAACATAATCCTTACCACGTGACACATGTGGTAAGCAATCCAAACAATTCAAAAAGAATAACATAATCCTTAAAACGTGTAAAACCTGGTCAAACATAATCATCCCCTAGTCGGCTACATAAACAAAACTGTCTCTGATATATAGTTCTACAGATTTTATAATGAGCGAACATTCGCTCATCTTGGCGCGGCCCAATCACAACATGCAAAGTCTGATGGGTGGTTGTGTGCATGCATATGATGATGTAAGCGAAGTATAACATTCTTCAAAATAAAAATGTTTTGTAGACTAAATCATATGTCCAATTTACAATCTGTTTTCACTGCCGGATTTATATCATTGAGGGATTCTTAGCTATATCCCGCTCAGATATATTCTGTCAAAAAAAACTGACCCTACAAATTAAGAATAGTTTCACTTATGGTTTGTAGATAACCATACAAACCAAATTCAGAATAGTTTCATTGCAAGCTGGTAATCACCAAATATCACTTGCATATTATAGCAAATTTAACCAGGTCTCACATAAAGCTCACATTAAATTCACTCAAAGACAAATATCACAACACATGACGACCACCGTATAATAACTTTCAATTTCAACATGTCAAGAACTGAAATATGCCGGTAATTTTTGGGGGGAATATGACAATTTTTCTTGTTGCGAATGAGAATATGACGATATTTGAACATATGTGAAACATTTATTTTATATATTTTTTTGCGGGTGAACATTTATTTTATATTGATTACACACATGGAGCAGGCTCATGCATCTAAGCACACGACTCACTGGGAAAGTAAGGTCTGAATTTGCATAAGAAAACTAAGAGCAAAAAATATATATGGAAGGATTAAACAACCAATGGTTGCGTACTATAATGGTTTTAAGGGCTAGATGGGCTTGAGGAAGAGGCTCTCGACGGTCTCCTCAAGATGTGTACTTAGTGTGTACACATCATTCCTATTATCATAGAACAACGACGAGCTGCGCGCTAAATCAATAATTGGTTGCAAGGCTGGGAGTAGTGCATGATTTTCAAAGCGAGCTTGGTTCAAAATCTTCCATTCCTCTTCTATTAGTTCATCGATCCTTGCAATGGCCACCTCGTCTGTGACTCCATGCTCATGGATGTAACACTCCACGGAGCTTGCGGCGTCACCCTTGCACTTCCGACGCTGTATACGACATTACTAATATATGTAAAACGACCTGATGTGTTTGCATATTATTATAATTAACCTTCAAATCATATATAAATTTATACCTTAAATGCAGCAATGTCGTTCATGAAACGTACAATCTTTCCACCTGCTATGACAACATCGGGTACACCAGCTGCCCAATCGAGTGACTGCTTCATTATTTTTCTATCCACGCCTGCCATCACACTCAGCGATAGTGTTGGTCCGCCTATCGTTAGGCTAGTCAAATTTACTTGATCTTCAAATTTTGGCCAGTGATTGTTGTGTGACCATTCAGCTTCTTGTAGATAACCGCTGACATGATTTTGAAACTGTGTGCATGGGGACATGCAAAAAATAAGCAAAGTAGCTTAACCAAAATGGCTAAAGCATAATCATTAATCATATTTTCTTTGTCACATATATAGCATGCATTTTATTTCTTTAATTTCAAATTTTCTAACATAGAAAGAGCATGTATGTATTACCGCTTTTCTGAGGTAGGAAACATTGTAGTCGACGTTGACTGGCACTTCATCCTCAATATTCTTAAATGTTATCAGCAACTCCATATACAACCTCTTCAGGTACTCCGGTAGAATATCAACGGCGCTTTCATCCCATCTATATGACCAGTTGTGTGTGGCACAAAAGAAAATAGTGAGACACTTCTACTAGCTTGTTTGTACTGACAATTCTTTCTAGATGAAGACCTACTGATGGCAGACCTAGATAAAAGATCAACACCTCACTACAAGATTCTATCTCACGATTTACAGAATAAGGAAACCGGCGTGGATGGAAGAATATGCGGAGGAATTTGGGTTCATATAAGCTAACCAGAACTTTATTCTCTCTGTCATATAACGGCTGGAGTACGCATGAGTCAACCTGATTTGTGCTGCAACCCTGGATGCGTATATAAAGGAGATGTAGGCCAAGGCATAACAAATCACAATCCAACTCACTCAGAAGAGAGTATGAGCAATTTGGAAGATTGGTTCAAAGTACTCTACATTGCCAACCATGCCGAGAGCTAGAGATCAATGGGATCTTGATGCACTAGTTTATAAGTTCCTTTAGCCACCAAATACTGTGTTGTAATGTATTTTGAGAGAATGATAAATCAACAAGGTGGGAAGTAGGGTTATTGCCCACCACGGGGGCTTGAACTTGGATAAATTTTGTATCTTGGTCCCAACCATTGTTGCGAGATCTTTTCATGTGATCCTTGAGTCGCCCCACCTCCATGACATGACCTCCCAACTAGGTGTGATAACACCAATCGCACATGGTTCAGAAAATACATATTTGTGCAACTCTGTTGCTACATTTGGTCTTAGCGGGTATGTGGGTGATGTTGTAACGATACCATATGGTTGAAGGTCAAAACCCATATCATCCATCCTTAAATGATGTGTCAAACACTGGACAGATCCTGATACCTAGAGTACTACCTACATTCAATGATAGCTTCTCATCTCCACATATGTGTGTCCTCAGAACCGGCACATCCAAGTTGCCATTTAATGGTAATGGATGACCGCGAGGAGCTCAGTGACCTCATGCTCGCTATAGCTGAGCGAGATAGACATATCTATGACGTGGTGGTCCTTGACAAAGAGGAGATGTGGCTGCCATCCTCAAGCAAGGAACCATTGGACGTTGTCGATGTAGTTGTTCCCCACCTCCCAAAAACTGCTACTTCACCTCCACTCTAGGGTGGCAGCTCCTTCATCTACTAGAAACATAGTTAGATCCATGCTAACGGTGGCGTATCTGCGGCAGATGTACCTTGAATTGGTCTAATTAACGTCAATGGCGGGGTGTCGGCTTCACTGAGGCGACACCAGTCATCACTGTTGATATTTTTTATTGTTACATTCCATATTGCATACAGTTCTAAATTTGGGCCATGTGCTTATAGTGTTGCATTGGATACGAATCAGTTCCTTGTGTAGTGCATTAGACCATCTCATCGGCCGATTTTCACCATGTGTGATTTCCTTTTACATTATCTCCTACTAACATCTAGAGGCCTATAAGGCATATCCTATTCTTCGTGTTGTGTCATCTCGGAACCCTTCGTCTCAAATATTTGTTCATGTCTTATCCAAGATATTGTAGCTATACACAATCTGGTAGATCCATTTTAAATTTTGTATTCATTATGACTGGCATAATTTTAATAAAAGTTGGTTCACTATACTAAATAATTTGCCAATGTATAAACATTTGGGCTTGCAAATGGCTAATAGGAAACAACTACTAGTATTTCATTGGTAAAGATAAATCTAATTAGTAAGAAATATGAAGTCCACCGCTCGAACCTTTGTATGGCTTCATTTAACTTCCGACAATCATCTATCGTGGCATGGATATCATATGTGTCATCCATAGTGGTAATAAGTATAATCATCATTGCGATAATGCGTCTTGGTAGTTTGAAACCTCTCTGATAATATACCACATAGGCCCAAGTATAGCTCTCTACCACGCGACAACGAATATAACTTAGTCCAATATTTGTAGAAAAATTGTCCCACCACCTGCACGTTAAAATAATTACATTTATTTCAATAATATATTTGTTTGATTTAGAAAACCATTAGCCCTCCTCCACGGCAGAAAAAATGGATCACACTATAAATAACAGGGGTTCCATGAGATCATGAACACAACTAGAAATAAATATATAAAACCATGCCATGTAGGATATCACTTTTAAAATTCTACACATATAGTAAGTATTGCATGAAAACAACAGATACCTGTAAATTATATCTAAGTTAGGTTCAACATAGCTAGAAATATTTCTCTCTTAAACCAAATCAACTGAAGTATGATGAACAATAGGCATGTACTATATCATTATCCATAAGTACCCAAATATATGGTAATGTGTAGGAAATTATTAGGCCATCAATTTTTCTACAAGTATGATAGTAGGAGATAATTTTATCCAACTTAAACTTTTCAGTAGTGTTTTCAGTTGTTGATAAAAGTTTTTTGGATGGTTGGTACCAAAAGTATGCAACCAGCTCGTTCTCATATGAGTAAGTATAGTCTGTTGAAAGAACATCTGGCTAGCTTACATAAACGGTAAAACATGGAGAAATACCACCTTAAATCTTGTTGGCCCGAAACAAAAACTATAAATTATTGTACCTTTTATACTCCTTCAATCTAAGAAAGTAAAAACATATGATTTTCAAACAAGGAAATAACATGTAATTTTGTATGAAGAAAATATATACAAGATTCTATTAAAGGTAAATTAATTTTGAGGTAATAATTAAATTTAGGTCCCATTAAATATGTGAGTGATTTAGGTGGTTGTCCATTTATGCACTAAAATTGGGTGTGAAATTCTGAAACCGTATAAAAAATTAGATGGCTCAACTTTGATGTATCATAATCACAAATCTTATGTTGGTAATGATTTACACTATGTATGAGCACACACACACACACACACACACACACACACACACACACACACACACACACACACACACACACACACACACACACATTATTATTATTATTATTATTATTATTATTATTATTATTATTATTATTATTATTATTATTATTATTATTATTATTATTATATCAATTCATCATGATTCAGAAGAGAAAAAAGAGTTCAACATACTCAGTAATCGCTTTGAGCTCCTTCAAGTGGACATGTTGTAGAAGGTTAAAATCCAGTTTTGCAAGCTCGAGTAGAACCGGATTATATCCTTCCTCTTCTTTGTACTCAGAGATATAATGCAGTGTTTCTATCCTCTTACAGGCCCGTGGCAGTGGTATGTGAAGGGCCCGTTTGACTTGATTAGCTAATGGGGTCTTGAGATCACTACCCCTCATTGATCTAAGATGATGCCTTGCAAAAGTTATGGCTTCTTCGAGTGTTGGCTCACCATGAACATGAAGATGAGCTGCATTATACAAACTCAATAGCCCCCTTGAATCATTTGATATATCCTTACTGAAGCTCCCATCTTGGGCCTTAAATTTATTGAAAACATCTGCATCAACAAATTGATGTCTTTGTCAAAGATCAAATGTCATCCTTGTCAAGCTAGTTTGGAATACAGATAATGTAACTCCGAGGCATGCATACTAAGAAGATTAGCAATTAATCAAAGCTTCAAAGCTCAATCAGCAGGCAAATTGTTAATCTACATCCTCTAAATGTCATGTGCATTATTCAACGCAATGATAAATAGAGATACAATTCGATACCTGGAGAAACCCAATGGCCATGCTCCCGAAGCAAGTGAAACCCCAGAGCAACTTCACCGAGGCTTGAGCTACTAAAAAAAATCACTTTCCACGATCTGGCTTAGCATAGTGTCGATCTGCTCTTTAAAGTGGTAATCTATTCCGAGATGTTGGAGTGTATCCACTAAGCAAATTTGCATTGCCATATTGTTACAAGACTTAAACATCATGCATACATCTTCCTTCAGTTCATTAGCTCTCACCAACATCCATTCCTCAGACCTCTGCAATTGATTGCTTAAATTAACAAAATATATGGATGCAATACATAGATCCATGATCATGCTATCCAGTTTGTATCCAAATAGTGGTGGAAATTCCCCACCAAAACTGTGTAAAATATACTCATGTTACAAATGAATAAGACTCGTAGCCATTTTTGTTCGATCACCATATTGTGTTAATGTGAGAATAACAGAAGCATGTAAATACAATGTATTTCCTTCTATTATAAGCATACGAATTGTGCAATATTTTCGCAAAAACACAAGGGAAATGTTTGTATGTCGCTATGCACACACGATTATGGGAGTAATATCTCTAGTGTTGTTATTTGCACTAACTATCATTTTTCCTCCTGAATAGCCCAAAAAAATTCGAGCTAGTGACATCATGTCCCGATTGATTCTTAACAAAGGTGAGCCGCGTCATCAATATGGTTTTTTTTTCTTACCTTTTCACACTAGCCTTTTTTCCTCAAAAATACGGAGCACTTTTGTCATATTCTCCGGGCACATCAATATTTTTTGTTTTGGGACAAGGTATCATCTAGTTATTGTGAAAGCAAGTACATTATAACAATATACAAATGTTGTTGTTTTGAAGTTAAAAAGTTTTTCTGCACACGGTGTGTCATGTTCCTAGGATTAACAAAAATTAATAATACCCAAACGGAGCCAAAGTTCCAATTTGATTGATAAGATGCCAGTGGGTATACTCTGTTTATTTGACAATACGGTGCATATTAGATTTATTTTAACTCAAGTCTGGTGAAGTTTCAGCAAGTTTGCATTTTAAAAATCAAAATAAATACAATATGAAAATATACTTAATGATAATTCTGATGATATTTATTTGGTATTGTGCATGTTGCCTTTCTTTATAAACTTAGTCAAACTTCACAATATTTAACTTCAGAAAAAGTAATATATGCATTGTACTTTGAAAAGGAGGGGGTGTGATTTAACAGCCTTGTTAGCTTGGTTTTCATGTATACCTGCAGTGGTTCTGGCTCATATCCAGTAAAGAAGTTGCCCCATGCTGAGGATTCAAAGCCGGACTGCTTTTGAGGAGCGGCGGCAGCAGCCAGTGGCGAGGCCACAGACTGACGACCCTGTCCGGCTGACCGGGCTCCGCCGGCGAAGCCGCCGTTAATTTTCATACAGCACGATGGTTTCGCCATTAATTTTCTTGGGCTTTTGGTCGCTGAGACAAAAGTTGCATGACCTTGCCCAGACTTGATGCACGCTCTGGCTCCGCCACCCGCAGCAACGCCGGATGCCATGAGAGCTTAGGAGTGTCGCGCGCTATTCTTCTTTAGAAAAAAGCTAGCGAGCTCGCTATAGTTAGCTTTGGGAGGTATGAGAATGCATGCGTATGAGAGGCCTTCATATACGGGCCGCCGCCATATGCATGCATCTTCTCATCATTAGCAGCCACTATGTCAGGTGTATAGCAGCCACTATGTCAGCGTCACCCAAGCAAGCGCAGAGTTGGTCAAAACCCGGTGCTAAGTCGGGTGCTAACACAAAATTCGTTGGAGTCGACTATTCAACAAGCACTGGCCGTGTCTAGAGTTGCGTTGACACCTATATATATATACGTACCTGTCTAGATGCGCCAATCGCCCTCGATAGCTTAGAAGCAGCTCAAGATGGGAATCTCACAGTTGGAAAACCCGATGTGGGTTCTGACCTGTGAAACCTACACTGCAGCGGTTTTGGATTTGTAGACTTTATCCAACGAGACGCACGCTCTTAGACCTCCTAGCGAGGTTTTTCACAGCACCCTGGTACTCCATAGATACAGATGGGAGTACCAGCAAAATCTACTGTTGATTTGAAGGGCAATTTAGACTTTTTGTTTCCTTGATTTAGGTATATAATGTTGAGATATTCCCGTGATCTAATTTCCTAATTCGATCAGCTAAAAAAAACACTCATCCGATCAAGCGCACGCCCGCCGCCTCTGATCGTGTACAATGACGGTTGCCGGCTTGCCTCATCCTCCCGGAGGAGCCGTCCCCATACCTCTGTTCCTAGCGTTGTCAAGCAATCAGTTCATGTTTCCAATTCCAACAATCACATAATTACTACTCCCTCCGTCCCAAAATTCTTGTCTTAAATTTGTCTAGAGATGGATATATCTAATACTAAAACGCGACTTGATATATTCGTATTTAGACAAATTCAAGACAAGAATTTTGGGACGGAGGGAGTAATAGTTGCATCACGTTTTATAGATCTGATTTATTGATTTTATTTTTGGAATGTGATGAAGAGGTCCTTCTCTATGCATCCCCTGAATCATGGCTCGGTCGCCAGCTTAATCGCCGCCTGCATGTTGATTTTATCCCTTAATTAGTGGAGAATTAAGGATCTAGTCCTAGATTACCAAATTACCCTCGAAGTGGTGGTATTCCCCAACGTTTAACGGTAGTACTTCAAGGCATCTATACTGGAGTGCCAAACAATCCTATCCATCAGATCAGAACAAATGGAGGGCTTATATTTGTTTGAGGGTACCATAAATAAAAATGAAGCGACATACAATTAAATGAAGAAAGCAAGAGGGATGGGTATCATGATATGATACCGTGTCATATCAAATGTTGTGCTATTATGTGTCATGCATAAATATAAATGAGGTCATCCATAATATCAACTTAAGATACTATGCACTATGAAGGTAGTATCATATACATGATGCTAGTATATGATACTCCCACTACGAGCAGCCTTAGATCTCAACATCTTAGGGCACACATCATACTTACGTCGTCCCTCGTGTGTAGTCACAACCACGCCAGGGTCCCTCATGCTAGGATCGCCTAGATCCCAAGCATCTATCGTAGAAGCAGAAACTGGACTTTACCCATCGCATGTATGTGGATCCTTAGTCCATGGCAGGGATGTGTTACCCCAAGGTTTTATTTCAAGGATAGGTGTCTCGTCGACAATAAAGATATGATGCCAAAATTGGTTACCCCGTGACGAATTCATGATACCACTTGTATGCCACATCAATTCACCTACTCAACTAGTTGAAGGTCTGATAGATGAAACTTCAGCTTAATTTTTTTTCGATAAAGGGCTTTTCATTGAATTGAAATATCGAGTTGATACAACCGCATCAAAGATCACCCGGCCTCTGCATAGCTAGATGCACACAGCCAAAAGTTCGAAGTACTGCAAACCGAAACAAAGTGGCAAAACAGCCGGAACAAGAGGAAAATAAAAATGCCTATAGGGAGGACGATCCTAACCTAAGATCACACCGCCATCCATGGGGGTAAAAAACCTCTCTGGCCAAACGCTCCAGCCGAATAGAAGCCATCATAAAAAGGTCCCTGTCCTCAATGGAGAGAGGGACTAATCTGTGATACTTTCCTGCCCATAGACGGGAATGCCGTTCTTTGAACTCCGTTATGTACATGGCTTCAGAACTGTTGGTCTTGGAACTTGGAGAGGACAGGAGTGTTCTCAGTCAGATCTGTGCATATCCCATGTTAGTGGCTACAAAGGTCAGAAGTGAAAGTTGGCTTGAGGAAAAAACAAGTCCTTTAAACCACGCAGTAGAGGAGAAGGGTTGGACTATCTTGTGGAAAGCCTGAGGTACCACCGAAACTTAAGCCTCTTCCAATTCACCGTCTCTTAGCACGTTCTCATGTATAGGAGCTATAAATGTTTAAGAGTCAACTAGACCAATGCATTGTTTCTTAGGGGTTGCATCTAAATTTAACGATTTGGAATTCATGCATACATGTGATTAGGCTAGCAACAATTTTTCCTATGGCAACGTGCAAGGGTTGAATGTTAGCTAAGCTACAACCTTCCTACTTTTCTTCATTTACTACTATGCCACATCAGGAAAATACATATGAAAATGTGCTAAGAAACTTGCATTGGGAGAGCACCTAAAGTTTTCCTTTGGAGATTAGGCCAACAGTCTTTCCCGTTGGCGGTGGATTTACTTCAACACTGAAATATGTAGCATTGCTTCACCAAGGAGCGTGTGACTGGGTGCTCCAGTAGCACCACTATCGAAGTCACTCAAGTGTTGTCGCCATTACTTTTTTTACGATCCCAGCAACTCCATGAGATGCGACCGCTACTGAGGGAGTCCGAGATTAAGGGGTCCTCGAACAGCCGGACTATATACTTTGGCCGGACTGTTGGACTATGAAGATACAAGATTGAAGACTTCGTCCCGTGTCCGGATGAGACTCTCCTTTGCGTGGAAGGCAAGCTTGGCAATTCGGATATATAGATCTCCTTCTCTGTCACTAGTAGAAAAGGGGGCATTTGTCCCGGTTCATAAGGGCCTTTAGTCCCGGTTCATGAACCGGGACTAATGAGTCTTTACTAATACCTCCCCCTTTAGTCCCGGTTCTAACACGAACCGGGACAGATGGTCCTCCATGTGGCCGGTGCGCCGAGCCCAGGCAGGGGGGCCTTTGGTCCCGGTTGGTGGCACCAACCGGGACCAAAAGGCATCCACGCCACAAGATTCCAAATGGCTGGGGGTTTTTTTGGAAGGGGGTTGGGGGTTTTGGGGGGTTAATTTAGGTGTTTCATATATTGTGTTAGCTAGCTAATTAATAGAGAGAAGTGTCCTCTCTTATGTCCGTGCTTGGTCGACGCTACGTACTATACATAGAGAGGCCCTCGACACGCTAGCTAGTAAGAAAATGAAGGGAACCATTAAGTACAGAAGTTCGTCATGCATACCGAGAGAAGTGATCGATCGACCTCTCCTTCTCTGGGAGATTGGTCGAACAAAAAGTTTTCGTACTATCTATCCGATGCTACTGGCTACATATACAATATGTAAGATCTCTTAATTACAATCCCCTAGCAATTGAAATCAACTTCAACATGGTATTCTCCGGCTTTATTGATGACGTGGTCAAGAAAGAATCCCGTCAATTCCTCTTGAATTGCTTTCATGCGATCTGGTTCTAGAGTTCATTCCGCATCTGCCACGTCTAATTTGAAGAAGGGGGTTAATTAATACATATATATGAATGAAACTCAACAGAAATGATGGTGTAATAAAATGAAATTGTGAATATTATTGCTTACGCACTTCATATTGTCTTTTAGAGTAGCCCCGCTTATATTTCAAAGTCGTGTTGGGGATGAACTCGCACACGTAGTATCCACAGAAATCATTCCCTTGTTCCTGCCACAAGCACTTTACGAGAAATAGAGGTCAATCAAACTGATAATGAAGCATTATAAATGGCATTGATGAAAGTATAACTATAGAATCAACGGGAGATGCACGCAACTAGCTAGCCAGTAGTACTTACTTTCGGGTATGTATATCGCAGCTCCTTCGGCAGTCCCGGAGCTTCTGTGGTGAACTGTTTCCAAACCCTGCAAGACAAAGAAAATAATTATTATTACTTGAGATATCAGGAAATGAATAAAAAGTTGCCGATATGGTGCAATATTGATCGATTGAATTTACTTGTCAAGCAATTCAGTCATTTCCGCGTAGGTTTCGGGATCTTTTCGTCTCGAGTCTAAGACGGTTACTAGTCCCCGCTCAAGCTTAATCTCCAGAAGAACATAGTGGTAGCTGCGCACGCATGCATAACTCATCAATTACATTACTATAACCTCGCTCGAGTAATAAGGGAAACCGAATATGCACATGACAGTAACACTCACTTGAAGTTGTAAGGAAAGAGTATGGTATCTTTGTTTTGATTTTTGATTTTTGATTTTTGATCAACGATTGTTAATGAACCCAATATCATACATTTCTTGTTTTCTGCACTCGACCATCTTCAATCTGCATAATATATTGAGGATAATTAATTATAAATACATGCAATGAAAGAGCCGAGCTATATAGAGACTTAATGATAGAAATAGTACTTACAGGCAGTAGCAAAAGACCGTTAATTTATCGAGGGCCTTTTGATTGAGGAACGCGAAGAACTCCTCAAATGGAACACACAACAGATCAGTTCCAACGAGGTCGTGCTCCTCTTTAATGTTCAGATAGAAACTATTCGTCCCCCCAGACTCTCTACAGGTTTTCATGTACCAATTATGGAATCTTCACATCATCGTTGTTAGAGATTTTTCATCTTTGATGAGAGCCTTCCCGTACTCGTATCTGTGTTCATCCACCTCCATGAAATCAAGAAGTTGATCGTCAGGCAGGTAATCTTGTAGATTGCCATAACCGGCCACCATCCCCGGAGCATTAGCGATGATGTTGCCGCTAGACACATTGAGCGGGGGGCACGATTGGTTTGCTTGTTCGCCGAGCTGGTCAATTTTTTTTGCAGCTGCTCGTTCTCTTGACCATTGATGTCTGACAGTACTTCCCGACCGCTCCGCTTGGAGATATGTCTGTTCAGTAATGTGCTCATAGTTGGTTCTCGGCGGAGACTTTGCCGGTTTCCTCAGGGCATCAAGAGTGTGCTTTGCTTTCACCGGATCTACCTTTTCCTCCGGAGGTGGATGTATCTTTGCTTTCACCCCTTCAAAGAACTCCTTCACGTGGGTCCGCACGATCGTCGCGTTTTCCTCCTCGGTCCTCTCGTACGGTAACTTCTCTAGAGGCTTGAGAGGTGGACCGTATCTGTATTGCCTCCCGCCTCTAGCTGTGCTGCTAGACGCCGGAGCAGACGAAGCGGCTGTGGCGTATGTCTTCTTTCATGCTTGCCTACGAGGCGGAGGAGAAGGACTACGACGCGCCGGAGCAGCCGGGGTGGCGGCGGGTCTCTTCCGCCCTTGCCGGGCGAGGCGGAGAAGGAGGAGGCTGCTGGCTACTCAAAGGCCAAGCGAGGCGGAGAAGGAGGCGGAGGCCGACATGCGCCGGAGAAGGAGGCCCAGGTTCTCGATCGTCACTCACGGAGGAGGAGGCGGTGGAGGAGGCGGAGTGCCCCGACTCACGGGAGGAGGAGGAGGAGGCGGAGGCGCCCATTCGGAAGGTTGATGAGCTCCTTCCGCCATAGGCATGGAGTCTTTGAGCGTAACCCAGCCTAGTCTCCCCTTCACCGGTAGGATGGTCAAGCCGAGGTCCTCAAATCCTCCGCTATTTCATCCACCATCACCCTAGCATATCCTTCTCGAATCGGCGGCAGTGAAAAGTTGCGCCGGTTCATTGGATAAACAGAGCCAACAACCGCTTTGACCTTCATATTCATCCATCGCCCATAATGTGGCAATTTTGAGACTCGTGATAGCATCCACGGGATAGCTGGCAGAGCCGCCAAGACATGCTCGCTGAAGCAGCTCGGTGTAAGCCACGTTGCTTCTCCGCTGAGATGGCGGGTAGCTTTGGGGAAGCTTCGCAGGTCGCTTGTCTGTGATCTCGCCGCTTCGTTCCTCTAGCCCCATTACCCTTTCGTGCAGCACTGCAGATTGGCCTCGCTCGATTTCTTCCTCCTCTCGTGGGTTTTGTAACCCTCGCGTCCGAAAACCAACCTTCCACGGAATGGAGCTGGCGTGCCTCGTGTCCATCCAGGTTCTCGAGATTCCCGAGGGCCATTGTGAGCTCATCGCTCTCCCCGCCTCAGAATTTAACGCCCTCGCTGACCGCATTGATATAGTGCCGAAGCCTCTTGATCGGTATTTTCAGTTCATGCGTCCGCCCAATGGCACTTCCTCGACATAGGTCCAAGGTTCCACCAGCCCCGAAGAACCAAGTCCAGCAACGGTCTGGCCAGTTCATTGTCTCTGGTTCGATCCCTTTTTCAAGCAGATCATTCTCAGCCTTGGACCACTTAGGCCGGGCTTTGAGGTACACACCTGACCCCGTGCGATGGTGAAACTGCTTCTTCGCAGCATTTTGCTTGTTTGTCGACGACATCTTCTTACTCTTTTCCGATGTCTTGTGGGCCACAAATGCGGGCCACTGATCTTTGATCTTCTCATATTTGCCGATGAATTCTGGTGTCTCTTCTTTGTCGACAAACTTGTTCAGCTCTTTCCTCCACCTCCTGAATAGGGTTGCCATCTTCTTAAGAGCACAAGACTTGATTAATTGCTCTTTAACTGGCTTCTCCGGATCCTCCTCTGGCGGTAGGGTGAAATTTGCCTTCAGCTGAGTCCAAAGATCTTCTTTCTGCATATCATTGACATAAGACACTTCAGGGTCTTCCTCCTTAGGCTTATACCATTGTTGGATGCTGATCGGGATCTTGTCCCTAACAAGAACCCCGCACTGAGCAGAAAGTGTGTTCTATCCGGATGGGTTCAATCGGTTCGCCGTCGGGCGCGATTTCTCTGATCTCAAACCTTTCATCCGAGCTCAACTTTTTCTTCGGGCCTCGTCTCCTTACCGAAGTTGTGCTCGATCCGGAGGGCTAGAAAAAGGAAGAAAGATGAGAGTTAATTAATATGTGTACATATACCAAAACAATGAATGCATCAATTAACTAGTCGGCACGGGCTTAACTAATATATATATATATATATATATATATATATATATATATATATATATATATATATATATATATATATATGGCCGGACTCGGTTCGGTCACCGGAGCAGTCAGCACGGTCGCCTTCTTGTACCTCCATTGGGTCACCGGAGCCATCATGAACATAGCCCTCTTCTTGTACCGGCATTAATGGGCCGGAGCCATCATGAACATAGCCCTCTTTTTGTACCGGCATTAATGGGCCGGAGCCATCATGAACATAGCCCTCTTCTTCACCCAGTCCTTCTTGACCATCGGTGTCGTTGAGAAATAACGCAACGACATCACTTCCTTGTGCGATTATGTCCCCCAACATCGCTTTTGTTGCTTCGTCTCGGGAGTGCTCCATAGTTTCTATAAATATTTACAACATGTCAATTATTATTCAAACATGGTACATATGGATATATATCATTGTTCAAGAAATCTTCCGATTCACCGATTAATCTTCCGATTTATCTCCAATCGGGGGGTGACCGATAAGATTATGCCTTATCTTTGCCGTTTACCTTTTGAACCGATTTATCACTTTGACAAGTGATTTATCGGGAATCTACCGATAAATCAGACCTATTCAAAGCACTATGTTTGCAAAAACTATGTTTATTTATGTTTTGTGGAACTTGTTACGAATATGTACTATCGTCCTATTTTGTTTGTCATTATACGAGGATTCAAAGGCTAGAAATCAAGGTAATACTTCTGTCAAATATTATTTTGGTGTGGAATATAGCGTATTTTAGAGTTGGGAATCTGAGATTTGCAAAATAAATATCCGACTAATAGATAAAATCAACTAATCGTCCGATTTCCGATTAATCTCTGATCCCTAGCTAACCGACACGATAACGATAAGCGATATCCTCAACATTGAAATATATTAGTGGCAAACGTAGAACTAGCTAGCTAATCACAATAAGGAATCATGTTAGTGGCCTCGACGCTGCTTCTCTAGGGTTTGGGGTGGCCTCGACACAACGCTTCAAGGGTTTGGGGTGGCCTCGATGACAACGCTCTTTTAACTTGGTAAATTTGGGTGGACTCGAGAGAGTTAATTTGTCGGGTAGGGGCGCGGCGGGAGGAGGTAGGAGACCAACATCATTTTCTCTCTAGGGTTTGGGTGTCCCCGAGAGTTTTGGTCGAGCCAGAGGGCCGAGGGGGGTGCTTTCGTGGTATAAGTTATCACGGTCGAGAGGGGGTATATATATCAACCGCCCCTCATGTCGAAGTTATCTCGAGGGGGTTATATCGACAACGATGCGACATACATATACATGGGAAAATAATGTTATCGGGGAAGGGGTATCGGTACCCCCCCCCTCTCGTGTTGAAGTTTCTTCTTTCTCCTCTGTTCCTTTCTTCTTCTTCTCCTCTTCTTTTTCTTCTTCTCCCTCGAGAAAGGAAAATAAGGAAACGGAAGAAAAGAGGAAGAAGGAAGAAGGAAGAAGAAGAAGAAAAAAAAGAAAAAGAGGAGAAGAAGAAAGGAATAGAGGAGAAGAAGAAAGGATATTTTCCTTCTTCTCCTCTTCTTTTTCTTCTTTTTTCCTCTTCTTATTTATTTCTCCTCTTCTTCCTCTCCTCTTCTTCTCCTTTCTTCCTCTTCTTATTTTCCTTTTTCCTCTCATTCTTTTTCTTCTTCTTCTTCCTTCTTCCTTCTTCCTCTTTTCTTCCTTTTCCTTATTTTGCTTTCTCCTCTACACTAACCTAAAATCGATATCTACTAACAACCTAAATAAAAAATTAATACATATATGAAAAACATATATAAACAAAAAAATGCTATGAAGATTATATTCATACATACATAGCCACATCCATTCATCATATATAGCTACCACATACATATATACATTATATATATGAAAAAATGCAATGAACAAAAAAAATACACTTATAAAAAAATACTATGAACATGTACACATATATACACATACAAACACATATACACAAAAAAATGCAAAAAATGCTATGGAAAATGCAGGGGTGGGCGGGGGGATGCATGGCACAGCAGAGATAGGGAAGGGCCAGGCCACAAGGTGGCAGAAGCGCGCGCGGCACACAGAGAGGGCGGGAGGCCGGGCAGGGAGGGCAGGGGCACGGACGGGAGTGGCGCGGAGCAGCTGTGCTCACAGGGCGGCGGCGGTAACGGCGAAGGCGAAGCAGCTCGACGGCGCTGGTGGCGGCGGCGGCAATAAGGCGAAAGAGTTCGACGGCTGTGGTGGCGGCGGCGACGGCAAGGTGGAGCAAGGCGCTGGGCGGCGACGGCGACGAGGAGGAGCAGGCGCTGGGGAGAAGTGGGGGATTTGGTCGAAACTGCTAAGTGTTGTATATATAGCAAGAGCATTGGTCCCGATTTATGGCACCAACCGGGACTAATAATGCACCCCTTTAGTCCTGGTTGGTTCCACCAACCGGGACCAAAGGCCTCTTTTCAGCAGCCCAAAGGGCAGAAGCGGCGACCTTTGGTCCCGCCAGGCACCAACCGACTAGGGGGCATTGGTCCCGGTTGGTTCCACGAACCGGTACCAAAGGGCGGCATTGGTCCCTGTTCGTGGCACCAACCGGGACCAATGGCCTTGCACACAAGCGTGGTGGTGGGAGTTTAGTCCCACCTCGCTAGTTGAGAGCGCCTCGCACTGCTTATAAGCTCACGCCTCTTCCCACTCGAACTCCTCTCAATCGCAGCCAATGGGCCTAATCGCACACGCTTTGCTGTGGGCCTGCTAGGCCTTCAAGGGCCCGAATCTCGCCCATGGTAGGGTTTCTAGTCGATTCAAAGCCGTGGGGCCCAAAGAGGGAAGCACTTTTTTGTTTTTTTGTTTTCTTTACTTATTTTTGCTATTTTTATATTTTTTTCCAGTTTTTTGTTTTGTTTTCTGCATTATTTATTTTCTTTTGTTTTTTGCTTTGTTTTTAAATTCTTTTTGCTTTTAGTTTTGGGAAAATTATAAACTTTCTGTTAGTACCATTAGTTTTCAAATCTGAAAACACTTTTTTTGTTTTTTTGTTTTCTTTCTTGCTTTATTTATTTTATTTTGTTTCTACTTACAACAAAATACTTATTGTTGCTATTTTTAATTATTTTCCAGTTTTTTGTTTTGTTTTTGCATTATTTATTTTCTTTTGTTTTTTGCTTTATTTTTAATTCTTTTTTGCTTTTAGTTTTGGAAAAATTATAAACTTTCTGTTAGTGCCATTAGTTTTCAAATTTGAAAACACTTTTTTGTTTTTTGTTTTCTTTGTTGCTTTATTTATTTTATTTTGTTTCTACTTACAACAAAATACTTATTGTTGCTATTTTTATTTTGTTTTCTGCATTATTTATTTTCTTTTTTTTGCTTTATATTAATTCTTTTTTATTTTAGGTCAGCAAAATTATAAACTTTCTGTCAGTGCCATTAGTTTTCAAATTTGAATAGTTAAAATTTGAATTCTTTGAAATTTGTGTGAATCACAAGTTTGTGATTAACTTTACTAAAAAATGAACATAGATGCGCCTATAGAGTGTTCTTGGTGAGAACATAGTTGACAAGGAGCGAAACGGGATTAATGGTATTACGAGGGCCGAACCATAAGACATTAAAGCATTTCAAATGAACTCTGAAAAAGTTGAAAGTTGGCATGGTATCATAAATTCACCCACATAGCATGTGCATGTACAAAACGGACAATGGTATCATACTCGTCTGTTACAAAGTTGGCATGGTATCATCATAATAGTTATGGAGAAAGTCTTCACTTTTTCTTCGCTTGTGTCATTTGCTTATTGCGCCAGAACCATGGATAATCTTCATCGCTTATCGTGATGTTGGGTCAGCCTTGACTTTGAAGGAGGAATTTCATGAAACTTTTCATAATCTTTCGATATGTCTGTCTTGCCTCCACTCCCACGATGTCCCTTTTTCCTGAAAGAACTATGTGGCACTTTGGCTCATCGTATGATGTATTCGCTTCCTTATCTTTTCTTTTTCTCGGTCTGGTAGACATTTCCTTCACATAGATAACCTGTGCCACATCATTGGCTAGGACAAACGGTTCGTCAGTGTACCCAAGATTTTTTAGATCCACTATTGTCATTCCGTACTGTGGGTCTACCTGTACCCCGCCTCCTGACAGATTGACCCATTTGCACTTAAACAAAGGGACCTTAAAATCATGTCCGTAGTCAAGTTCCCATATGTCCACTATGTAATAATAATATGTGTCCTTTCCCCTCTCAGTTGTTGCATCAAACCGGACACCGCTGTTTTGGTTGGTGCTCTTTTGATCTTGGTCAATCGTAAAATGTATTCCCATTTATCTCAGATCCTTTCCAAATCGTAATATCGAAGATGGTCCCTCGACAACAAGTACAGCTCATCACAAACAGTGTTGTCACCTCCGAGACGTGTTTCCAACCAACTGCTGAAAGTCCCGATGTGTTCACATGTAATCCATCGTCGTGACCGCTCCGGTGTTTGGAGCGCAGATCGTTCTTGTGTTCATCAACATACGGGTCACCAAGGTAGAGTTCTCAGAGAACTGTAGTATGCTTGAGACCAAGAATATCCGCCCTCGCATATTATTGAGTCCTTCCAAGCGTGTTTTTCCAAATCTCCCCTCATACCGCGATTTAGGGAGACCTATCTTCTTAAGGCCAGGAATGAAGTCAACACAAAACCCGATGACATCCTATGTTTGATGGCCCATGGAGATGCTTCCTTTCGCCTAGCGTTACTGGACATATTTCTTTCGGACTCCCATGAACCTCTCAAAGGGGTACATATTGTGTAGAAATACGGGCCCGAATGACAATCTCGTCAACTAGATGAACTAGGACGCAAGCGCCATGATATCAAGAAGGATGGTGGGAACACCAGCTCGAAATTGACAAGACATTGCACCACATCACTTCTTAGCCTTGGTATGATTTCGGATCGATCACCTTGTGAGAGATTGCATTGAGGAATGCACATAGCTTCACAATGGCTAATCGACGCTTTCGGTAGAAGCCCCTCAATGCAACCGAAGTAGTTGCGCCATAATCACGTGGCAGTCATGAGACTTTAGCTTCAAACTTTTCTCTCGCCATATTTATTATTCCTTTTATGTTCGACGAGAAGCCGCCGACCTTCATACTAAACAGCATTCAAAGAAGATTTCCTTCTCTTCTTTGGTAAGAGCATAGCTGGCAGGACCTTCATACTACTTTGGACGCATGCCGCCTTTTTTCGTGCAAACGCTGCGGTGTCCTCCGTGCCTCACTGTATCTTTTGTCTTCCCATACACGCCCAAGAAGCCTAGCAGGTTCACGTAAAGGTTCTTCGTCACGCATCACGCCGATCAAGAGCGGACCTCTAGGCCTTTCCAAAGAGGGTAGGTCCCAAAATATAGATTTCTTCTTCCACATGGGTGCGTGTCCCCAGCGTCAATACCGGAACAGCTAGTCCGCCGACCCTTTCCAAAGATTATGTGTAAATCATTAACCATAGCAAGTACGTGATCACCCGCACGCATGGCGGCTTCTTCCGTGATCTGCCTCGCTTTGAAATGCTTGCCTTTTTTCGACATTGATGGTTGGTCGGAAGAAATCGACGATGGCCCACGACACATTCTTCCCGCAGCTTCCTGTATATACTATCGGTGTCAAGTAAACAGTGCGTGCATGCGTGGTATCCCTTGTTTGTCTGTCCCGAAGGTTACCGAGAGCGGGCCAATCGTTGATGGTCACGTAAAGCAACGCCTTTAGGTCAAATTCTCCTGCTTGTGCTCATCCCACGACGCATACACCGCTTCCATTCCACAGCTCTAAAAGTTCTTCAACTAATGACCTTAGGTACACATCAATGTCGCTGCGGGCTTAGGGCCTTGGATGAGAACGGCATCATAATGAACTTCCGCTTCATGCACATCCAAGGAGGAAGGTTATACATACATAGAGTCATGGGCCAGTGCTGTGATTGCTTCTCCGCTCCCGAAAGGATTAATGCCATCCGCGCTTAAAGCAAACCATACGTTCCTTGGGTCACTTGCAAACTCATCCCAAGATTTCTCTCAATTTTTCTCCATCATGCGACCCGTCACGGGTGCTCTCAACTTCCCGCCTTTCTTACGGTCCTCACTGTGCCATCGCATCCACTTGGCATGCTCTCCATTTCGAACAGACGTTTCAACCATGGTATTATAGGAGCATACCACATCACCTTCAGAGGAGCCCTCTTCCGGGGCTCGCCGTCAACATCACCGTGGTCATCTCGTCGATCTTATATCAGAATGCACCGTGATACCGGCATGCGCTCAGATCCTTGTACGCGACCATGTAGAGGATGCAATCATTAGGGCATGCATGTACCTTCCGCACCGCCAATCCTAGAAGGCATACGACCTTCTTTGCTGCGTATGTACTGTTGGGCAATTCATATCCTTGGAAGCTTCTTCTTCAATATTTTCAGAGCTTCTCAAATCCTTTGTCAGCACAACATTCTCGCCTTCCACCGCAGCAATTCCAAGATGGTACCGAGCTTTGTGTTGCCATCTTCGCAATTGGGGTACAACCCTTTTTTGTGGTCCTCTAACATGCGATCGAACTTCAGCTTCTCCTCTTGACTTTCGCATTGCGCCCTTGCATCGACAATGACCCGACGGAGATCATCATCATCGAGCACATCGTCTGGTTCCTCTTGATCTTCAGCAGCTTCGCCCATTGCAGCAAAGATCGCACATCGTCGTTCCTCTTGATCTTCAAGAGCATCACCGTATTCAGGGGCACATAGTTGTCATCGTACTCTTCTTCTTCACCGCCTTCCATCATAACCCCTATTTCTCCGCGCCTCGTCCAAACATTATAGTGTGGCATGAAACCCTTGTAAAGGTGGGTGTGAAGGATTTTCCGTCGAGTAAGACTTCAGATTCCACATATAGGGCATGGACAACACATAAAACCATTCTGCTTGTTTGCCTCAGCCACTTCGAGAAAATCATGCACTCCCTTAATGTACTCGGAGGTGTGTCTTGAACCGTACATCCATTGTCGGATCATCTCAAGGCATTATATATAATTATGTGTCAAAATCATTACAGTAACATCATGAATAGATAATGAAGTGACCAAATTAATAGAATTTCATCATCACATTAAAACCAAAGTACATACATAGTTCTCATCTAACAACATAAAGCTCTATAGAGCATCTAAATTAATTAAACCATACACTGAAACTATGTAAAACATTTCAATGCGAAAACAAATGCGATCATAATCGCAACCAATGTAACAACTGATCCAACGGCATAATGATACCAAGCCTCGGTAAAAATGGCATATTTTCTAATCTTTCTAATCTTTAAGTGTATTGCATCCATCTTGATCTTGTGATCATTGACGACATCCGCAACATGCAACTCCAATATCATCTTCTCCTCCTCAATTTTTCTTATTTTTTCCTTCAACAAATTGTTTTCTTCTTCAGCTAAATTTAACCTCTCGACAATAAGGTCGGTTGGAATTTCTGGTTCAACAACCTCCTAGATAAATAAAACCTATGTCACGTTGGTCGGCATAATTGTCATAAACAATAAATGAACCAATAGTTATGAAAAGATAATATATACCACATCCGAATCATAGACAGGATGAGGGCCGACGGGGGCGGATACCAAAACCATCGCACTATATAAGATGCAATAATAAAAATAAGAAAATTATACAAGTATCTATATAAACATAGAAGTAAGAATTTTTTTTTCCTTACAGAAAGAAGATAAGAACAAGAGGCTCACCACGGTGGTGCCAGCGACGAGATCGGCACGGGCGATCTACGGCGGTGAAGACGGGGACGGGACGTGATGGACTGCTAAAGCTAGACAAATATTGAGGAAAATGGAGCTTGGAGGTCGAGCTTGGAGAGGAGAAAGCTTAAGTAGTGTGACTCGGGCATTAAATCAAACACCTCGTGTGCATAGGAGGTAAGCTAGAGCACCACAAAGCTCTCCCCTCGCCGGCCAGGAAAAACAGAGCAGTGGGAGTGCTCTGCTCGTGGGCGAGGGGTATATATAGGCAACTCATTGGTCCCGGTTCGCTCCACTAACCGACTAAAGGGCAGCCTTTGGTCTCAGCTCATGCCACCAACCGACCAATGGTGGTGGGCCAGAGCGAGGCCCATTGGTCCCGGTTCGTCCCCACCAATCGGGACCAAAAGGTCCAGATGAACTGTAACCAATGGCCCACGTGGCCCGGCCGGCCCCCGGGGCTCACGAACCGGGTCCAATGCCCCCATGGGTCCCAGTTCTGGATTGAACCGGGACTAATGGCCTGACCTGGCCTGGACCATTGCCCCATTTTCTACTAGTTTGTAACCGACTCTATGTAACCCTAGCCCCCTCTAGTGTCTATATAAACCGGAGGGTTTAGTCCGTAGGACAAGAAGAACAATCATAGTCATAGGCTAGCTTTTAGGGTTTAGCCTCTACGATCTCGTGGTAGATCAACTCTTGTAATACTCATATCATCAAGATCAATCAAGCAGGAAGTAGGGTATTACCTCCATCGAGAGGGCCTGAACCTGGGTAAACATCGTGTCCCCCACCTCCTGTTACCATTAGCCTTAGACGCACAGTTTGGGACCCCCTACCCGAGATCCGCCGATTTTGACACCGACATTGGTGCTTTCATTGAGAGTTCCTCTGTGTCGTCACGATAAGGCTTGATGGCTCCTTCAATCATCTTCAATGACGCGGTCCAGGGGGTGGTTTTCCTCCCCGGACAGATCTTCGTATTTGGCGGCTTCGTACTGCGGGCAACTCGCTTGGCCATCTGGAGCAGATCGATAGCTACGCCCCTGGCCATCAGGTCAGGTTTGGAAGCTTGAACTATACTGCCGACATCCGCGGAGACTTGATCTTCGACGGATTCGAGCCCATGTCAGGTACGCCGAACAGTCATGACGAGCATGACTTAGATCTGCCATTGGACAGTGTTTGAAAGATCGCGCCTGCGGCGGCCCCGGGAATCAATCCGGAGCAGATCACGCCATCCGAGGACGGGTGGATGGACCCCGACACGGAGGCCGCACACTCATCGGCGTTGGAGCCGAACACTGATCCCACCTTATGAGGATGGTGTCATCGGACCCTCGGACTCGTCTCCGGCTACAGGCTCCGAACCGCGTGCATCCGTGCCCATCGAATCTAATTGGGCACCGATCATGGAGTTCACCTCTGCGGACATCTTTCAGCACTCACCCTTGGGTGACGTGCTAAACTCATTAAGGTCTCTCTCCTTGTCAGGAGACTCTTGGCCGAACTATGTCCGGCTCGAGTGGAAAGCGGACGACGAAGAAATTCGTTCCCCACCCACCACCCACTTAATAGCCACTGTCGATGACTTAACTTGCGTACTTGACTTCAACTCCAAAGACATCGATGGTATGGACGATGATGCAGGAGAAGAACAGGAACCACCGCCTGTAGGACGCTGGACAACCACCTCGTCGTATGATATATATATATATGGTGGACACCCCCAGAGAAAGCAATGGCGATGAGGCAACGGAAGATAATCCCTTGGAGAAGCAATCTAGGCACCGGCGTCATAGGCGCCGCTCCAAGCCCCGCCATAGCAAAAATAGTGATACCGGCACAAGAGAGGATAACAATCCGGATGGTGCCGAAGATGAAAACAATCCTGCCCAGCCAGGCTTCGAGCAGGCCAAGCAAGAAGATGGGCAAGCTAGCCCTAAGGAACAGGCAACAGATGGAGAATCAGAGAATGATAATTACACGCCTCTCTCCGAAGATGAAGTGAGCCTTGGCGACGAAGAATTCATCGTGCCTGAGGATCCCGTCGAGCAGGAGCGCTTCAAGCGCAGGCTTATAGCCACTGCAAAAAGCCTGAAGAAAAAGCAACAACAGCTTCAAGCTGATCAAGATATGCTAACTGATAGATGGACCGAGGTCCTGGCTACCGAGGAATACAGACTCGAGCGCCCTACCAAAAGTTACCCAAAGCGCAGGTTGCTACCTCAACTCAAGGAGGAGGCGTTTAAGCCCACACTACCAGCGCATGATGCGGCTGACCGGCCACCCCGTGGCCGAGACAAAGTGGCGTACCAGCCCGAAGTCCAGACCGCACCCCGTCGCCAATCAAACAATAATACGAAGGACCAGGGCTACACGAAGGACCTGCGAGACGTATTGGAAAACAAAGCAGGATAGTCAAGATTGATCTACGGATCACGGGGGCGCTCCAGAATGCGTGACGATGACCGTCACGCCGGATATACTAATCAAAAGTCCGGTCGGGCCGAATACAACAGACTAGATTCATTTGAACTGCGTCGGGATGTAGCCCGGCATAGAGGCGCCGTACACCCCCTATGCTTCACTGATGAAGTAATGGATCATGAATTCCCAGAAGGGTTTAAACCCGTGAACATTGAATCATATGATGGCACAACAAACCCCGCGGTATGGATTGAAGATTTTCTCCTACACATTCACATGGCCCGCGGCGATGACCTACATGCCATCATGTACCTACCACTTAAGCTCAAAGGACCGGCTCGGCATTGGCTGATAGCCTGCCAGCAAGCTCCATTGGCAGTTGGGAGGACCTGGAAGACGCAATCCTTGACAACTTCTAGGGCACTTACATGCAACCACCGGATGCTGATGACTTAAGTCACATAACCCCAGCCCGGAGAGTCAGCCAAGACATTCTGGACCCGGTTCCTCACTAAAAAGAACCAAATTGTCGATTGTCCGGATGCCAAAGGCTTAGCAGCCTTCAAGCATAATATCCGTGATGAATGGCTCACCCGACACCTCGGCCAAGAGAAGTCAAAGTCCATGGCAGCCCTCACGACACTCATGACCCACTTTTGCACAGGCGAGGATAGCTGGCTGGCTCGTAGCAACATCACACCAAAAAACTCCAGTGATTCAGACACCAAAGATAGCAACGGCAAGCCACGACGCAATAGACACAAGCGTCGCAACAATGGTGACAACAATAAAGACACGGCAGTCAACGCCGGATTCAGAGGCTGTAAATCCGGACAGTGGAAAAAGCCATCCAAAAGAAACAATCCGGGCTCGTCCAGTCTGGATCGCATACTCGATCGCTCATGTCAAATTCACGGCACCCCCGATAAACAAGTCAACCACACCAACTGAGAATGTTGGGTGTTCAAACAGGCCGGCAAGTTGAATGCCGAAAACAAGGAAAAGGGGATGCATAGCGATGACGACAAGGAGCCCCGGTCGCCGAACACAGGAGAA
Source organism: Aegilops speltoides (assembly GCA_021437245.1). Classification (NCBI taxonomy): domain Eukaryota; kingdom Viridiplantae; phylum Streptophyta; class Magnoliopsida; order Poales; family Poaceae; genus Aegilops; species Aegilops speltoides. The sequence continues at coordinate 42,299,468 of CM038143.1, read as the reverse complement.
CATAAGAAATTCCCTCCCCAGGTGAAAATGGTGAATATGATATATGCAACCCATATTCCCAAGTGGGAACGGAAGCGTGCACTAAGGGACGTCTATGCGATGGAGCAAGTAGCCCCAAAGTTCAACCTATGGTCCTCTTGTCCGATCACTTTTGATCGCAACGACCATCCTACCAGTATCCGTCATGGCGGTTCGGCGGCATTGGTCCTCGACCCCATCATCGACGGATTCCATCTCACACGAGTCCTCATGGATGGTGGCAGCAGCCTGAACCTGCTTTATCAGGATACAGTGCGCAAAATGGGCATCGACCCCTCAAGGATCAAGCCCACAAAAACCACCTTCAAAGGTGTCATACCAGGTGTGGAGACCTATTGCACTGGCTCAATCACACTGGAAGTGGTCTTCGGATCTCCGGACAATTTCCGAAGCGAGGAGTTAATCTTCAATAGCGTCCCCTTCCGCAGTGGCTATCATGCACTGCTCGGACGAACTGCATTCGCCAGATTCAATGTGGTACCGCATTATGCATACCTCAAGCACAAAATGCCAAGACCTCGTGGGGTTATAACAGTTAATGGAAACACAGAGCGCTCGCTCCGTACGGAGGAGCACACTGCGGCCCTCGCGGCAGAAGTACAAAGCAGCCTTCTTAGGCAAACAGCCAATTCGGCGATAAAGAACCCGGACAGCGTGAAGCAGGTCCGGATTACCCCGCAACAGGATCGTCCGGCACGTCCAGAGCTCGACTAGCAATTCGGCCTCCATTCTAGTCCCAGTCAATCAGCGAAATTTGTGTCGCGCGTACATAACTACACACTTAAAATACCATGGGCACAGGTGGAGGCACGGCTATGACACGGTCCACAATGCGGTTCGACCGCCCTAGGACTCATGCATCTTTACACCCTTTTTCTCTCAGGTCCCTATATTCGGGAGGCTCTTCTGATATACCGACTATCGGACCCATAGCGGGACGGACACACCAAGAAGACAAGAAGCTTTGGCGTACAAGGGAATCCTCAGGTGGTCTCTGACAACGATCGTTATACCTGTTTTACATACCCGCACACAGCTCGCTCCTAGTAAGGATGTGTCAAACAGTCCTATTTTTCTTATCGCACTACTTGTATACATACGCTTTGACGTATTATTTGAATAACAAGGGAAAATAATGTACAATGCCAGCTTACTATTACATTTATATACCCCCTTCCTTTACTGCTCATTTATTGCACCCGTGCATTTTGGTACGTCCAGTTCGCCAGGGGCTTCAGTGTACCCCATAACATGGAAAGAAAAGTCCGAACACTTTTGACAGTGCGGCACCCCGAACTTATAGCATTATATGCATCAGCTCCGAATCATGTCTTGGGTCAATAGTTGGGTTTGCCAGGCTCCTATGTTTTGGTACCTTACGTTCTGCTATATCGGCTAAGGTAGCATAGGGAGAACTACTGCAATTGTGTCCCGGTTCTTCCGGACGAGCACCTTAGTAGAGAAAGCCGAAAACTGACTGTCATGATGAGGCGAGAGCTGGTCGCTCTTCGAGAGGTCTCAAATCCTTAAAGATTTTTTCCGCTTCGGGCGAGGAATCGGCCTTGTCCGATTTAGGCGTATATAGCGCCCCAAGTTCGGCCTTCCAAATACCAGGGGCTTTGCGAACATTTAAAATTGTAGACTTCTATGGACAAGTGAGAGTGATAAAGCTGTATAGTTTGATTGCCTTGCTCGCTGCGCTAAACACCTCCTTAAAAGGACCAAAAATTTGGATAAAGAGTGTTTATATTCATCCTGAACACCCTAGTACTAGCTACATGGGGGCAGAAGCCGACGACTGGCCAACTCTCAAGGTTTTATAAACGGCTGCACAGAAGGTAATATTTTAAATTAACAAGCGCCATATAGAGCACATGAACTCGTTTTCATATTACAGGATGATATGAGTACATTCACTCAAATATTACATCCTTAGCACATTCATCCGCCACAAGGTGGGCACCCTTAATGACATTGTCATAGTACTGTTCGGGGTGGCGATGCTCCTTGCCCTTCGGCGGCCCCTCTGTCACCAGCTTCTCGGCATCCATCTTCGCCTAGTGCACTTTCGCATGGGCCAAGGCCCTGCGTGCACCTTCAATGCAGACGGACCGCTTAATGATTTCAAGCCGCGGACATGCATTTACCATCCGCTTGACAAGGCCGAAGTAGCTGCCGGGAAGGGGCTCGCCAGGCCATAGCCGGACTATGAGGTCCTTCATGGCCAGTTTGGCCGCCCTGTGAAGTTCGACCAGTTGCTTCAGCTTGTCGCTCAAGGGCATCGGATGTTCGGCCCCAATATACTGGGACCAAAATAGCTTATCCGTCGAGCCCCCTTCCTCAGGTCGGTAGAACTCTGCGGCATCAGAGATGTTGTGCGGCAGATCTGTGAATGCTCCTGGAGAGCTCCGCATTCGAGTAAGTAAAAGGAAAGTCTCCTTCACATGCTTGCTTTGCATAATGAATGCCTTACCTGCCGCTATCTTCTTGGCTATCTCAATCTCCTGGAGGGCCTTCTGGGCTTCGACCTTGGCATCTTGCATGCTCTGGAGGGCCTTCGCAAGCTCCGACTCTTGCGTCTTGGAGTCACGCTCCAAGGACTCAAATTTTTTGATGAAATCCTGGAGCTCTTGCTGGACCTCATCAACCCGAGCCTCTTGTTTTTCGCGCTCAGTGCGCTCCTTGGCCGCTTTGTCTTCGGCCTCGGACAGCGCCTTCTTAAGGGTCGCCACTTCGGTCGTGGACCCTATTATATACATGATGCTTCTATTAGCGTCAAAGTCCTTTATATGACATTCAGACGGGGTATCACTTACCTTTGTTCTCCTCGAGCTGCCTCTTCATGAGGCGGGGCTCTTCCTCGGCCCGCCCCAGGTCCCGCTTCAGTCCGGAGACCTCTGAAGTATGGGCGGCAGCGGCTAGCAGGAACGCCTGCTTATTCACATAGACATAATATGATTAGACTCCTATGGAGGTTATTTGATCCTCTGTTCGGCCTTTCTTTCCGAACGTCAAATAGAGCATCAGGGGCTACTGTCTATACTGTGATCTTATCTCATAATTTAATTACTTACCTCAAAGCCTATTAGGAGGCTGGCGCAGGCTTCGGTCAATCCACTTTTGGCGGACTGGACCTTCGCAATCACCGTACTCATAAGAGTATGGTGTTCTTCATCAATGGAAGCGCCTTGAAGCGTTTCCAGCAAGTTGTCCGATACCTCTGGATGGACAGAGGTCATCGGCACAGGCGGCTCGCCCACTTAGCAGCGAGGGGCTGCCTACCCAAAACCGGAACCACGGGAGGTTCCGTGCAAGATCCGGTCAGCTGCTTTGCCCCCTGCATCAAAATCCATGGGGATCTCCCCCCCCCCCATGTGCCCGGCATCGGGGGTTTCGCATTGAGGCGCCTCCAGAACTATCTCCCCCTGGCCCGGTATCCTCTGAGACAACACTTCGGTGTCATCCGCGGGCCGAGGGGTGGAGGCCGTCGGGAGCGAATCGCTGTTCATCGCCGACGAGCTCAAAGACCCATCCGAGGAGGATAGGTCGATGCGAGCTTTGGACGGACTGCACGAACATATTTTAACATTATAAGAAGCATAAAGCTAAACATGCTAGAAGCATTATGGTATCCGAATACTTACGACTTCGCGAGGGGCTTGTCCCTGGGCAGCCACTCCTCGTCGCTATTGGCGGCAGTCATGGAGTGGTACGGAGGGAGGGTCCTTCCCTTCTTGGACCCTTCGGCCTCCCCGGATGTAGCGTCCTTCCTTTTCTTCTCCCCCTCGGTTTGGGGGGAGGGTTTTCCTCTTCCTCCTTGTTTTCGTTGGAGGAGTGCGCCTCGGTGTCTTCGGATGATGAGTCCGACACCACCTTGCGCCAGAGACCTTTCCTGGTCCCCGTGGCCTTCTTCTTGGCCTTCTTCTCCAGCACCTCATAGGGTGCCGAAAACAGCATCTCCGTTAGGAGAGCCGTCGCTGTGTCTTCGGGTAGTGGAGCTGGGCAGTCTATCCGCTTCGCTGTCACCACCCAGTCCTGTTAAGATTGGTGGGAAGGCTTAAATTCCTTTCACGAATATATTAGGGGAAGGAGCATCTTGTAAAACATGGAGAACTTACCGGATTGGCGGGGCGCTTTGCGCTGAGCCTGCGATCTTCGGTAACGGGAGGAGGTACCTCGGCGGCCTTGAACAACACCTTCCAGACGTCCTTGTGCATCATGTCGAAGAGCTCTCGCAGCATCTGGTGTTCGGCTGGGTCGAACTCCCACATATTAAATGCCCGTCTTTGACACGGAAGGATCTGGCGGAAGAGCATGACCTGGACCAGTTGACAAGCTTGATTTTCTTGCTTATCATATTATTGATGCAGTTCTGGAGTCCGATCAGCTCCGCTGGCTCACCCCAGGATAAACCCTTCCTTTTCCAGGAGGTAAGCCGCATGGGGAGGCCAGATCGAAATTCGGGGACCGCCGCCCAGTTGGAGTCGCGCAGCTTGGTGATGTAGAACCACCCCGATTGCCACCCCTTCACGGTCTCCACATAGGAGCCTTCGAGCCAGGTGACGTTGGGCATCTTGCCCACCATGGCGCCTCCGCACTCCGCTTGCTGGCCGACCACTATCTTCGGCTTTACGTTGAAGATCTTCAGCCACAGGCCGAAGTAGGGCTTGATGCTGAGGAAAGCCTCGCGCACGACGATAAACGCCGAGATGTTGACGATGAAGTTGGGGGCTAGATCGTGGAAATCCAGCCCATAATAGAACATGATCCCACTGACAAATGGGTGGAGGGGAAATCCCAGTCCGCGGACAAAGTGGGCGAGAAACACAACCCTCTCGTGGGGTTCCGGAGTAGGGATGATCTGCCCTTCATCCGGGAGCCGGTGCGCAATGTCTGTGGCCAAGTATTCGGCCTCCCGGAGCTTCGTGATGTCCTGCCATCCACTTGCCTCCCGCTCCGGACATGTCTGGAATGGCTTTACGGAGAAGGTGAGAACTTGGGCGCTGGAGCTCAAGAGTGCGAGAATGGATGAGCAAAGGAGGAAGAAGGCGTGGGTGAAAAAGGGGGAATCCCTATCTCTTTATAAAGGCGGTAGAAACTGTGCGCCTCCCCACTTGCCCGTTAAAATCGCTTATTCCCCAAGCGCCATGATTGATGGCGCGGTTGGGTTACCCACACCTGTGTTGATGAGAATCCCGCGCTAAGGGGACACGATCTCTGCTTCGACAAGACGTGTCAGGAAACCGCCTCGCAATATGTGCAGTAGCTGGTTGTGAAAAATGGTTCGAATAATGACTGGGCCGTGGCATGATGTCACGTTACGAAAAGTCGTCAGCAGATTTGATTTGTGGAATATTGTGCTCTCTACGGTGGTATGTGGAATTTGTTTTGCAGTGCCGGACACGACTCTCGTGTTCAAAATCTTCTATGGAGTATTCGGAGAAGGAACCCGCCTTGCAATGCCGAAGACAATCTGCGCGCCGGACTCATCATCATTGAAGCCTGGTTCAGGGGCTACTGAGGGAGTCCGAGATTAAGGGGTCCTCGGACAGCCGGGCTATATACTTTGGCCGGACTGTTGGACTATGAAGATACAAGATTGAAGACTTCGTCACGTGTCCGGATGGGACTCTCCTTTGCGTGGAAGGCAAGCTTGGCAATTCGGATATGTAGATCTCCTTCTTTGTAACCGACTCTGTGTAACCCTAGCCCCCTCCGGTGTCTATATAAACCGGAGGGTTTAGTCCATAGGACTAGAAGAACAATCATAGTCATAGGCTAGCTTTTAGGGTTTAGCCTCTACGATCTCGTGGTAGATCAACTCTTGTAATACTCATATCATCAAGATCAATCAAGCATGAAGTAGGGTATTACCTCCATCGAGAGGGCCCGAACCTGGGTAAACATCATGTCCCCCGCCTCCTATTACCATTGGCCTTAGACGCACAGTTCGGGACCCCCTACCCGAGATCCGCCGGTTTTGACACCGACAGTTGCCGCTGCATAACCAACCCTCTACGTGAAGTCATCGTCCATAATTTGCATCTCATCGCCAAAGTCAACCACTGGATCTTGAGAAATGAACACTCCTGGAGATCTTTCGGTGACCACGACCGTCGTGGATCCGCAGGAGGTCACTGCAGCACAGTCTGCAGTCACTCCCACTTGGCCGACCATATCTAAATCACCACCACCAAGCCGTGGACCATAGCATTGTCGGCAGGTCGCCGCCCGCGCGGAAGTCCATCACCTCACTGCACAGTCCACCTCCTAGCTGAGAGCTCGCCGCACGGCCCATGCCACGTCATGAGCGCCAAGCCGCCTTTGGAAGTGAGAGAAGCTGGTCTGGTCCAGACATCTGGTGTGTACACATAATTTCATGCATGTTGCTGGATCCATGTTCTTCCAAGTGAAGTAAGCAATGTTGTTGGGCCATGGAACCAAAGGAAGAAAGAAAATGAAATCAAATGCTAAGAAGCCTGCACATGTCTAGTTAATTAGCTTGGGTAGGACAGGGATGTCCACAGGAATCCTTGTGGTCTGAAGAACGGACTTTTAGATCCCGGGTGCCTGGACACCCGGTTATCTGGACCGTTCGTCCATTATAGGTGCGTTGAGATCTGTGCCAAGCTGTGTAACGAATGAATATTATAGTAGGTCTGGTTCTTGATTAGCAGCGGGATGTTCAGACACAATCAAAATAAAAAATGTCTAGTACAGGCTGCAGTCCGATTGATTGGGAATGACATGATGGTCACTGTCACTAGTGGAAAAACAGGCTTTCCGTCCAGCCCATAAGTCGCGAAGCTGTAGGAACCGCGACCAATGGGACCTTTAGTCATGATTCGAGGTGAACCGCGACCAAAGGCCTGGGCCCTGGGCGCCGGTGGCCACTGGTGCACGTGAGGGGCTTTAGTCGCGGTTGGCTGTGCCAACCGCGACTAAAGGCTTTCGGCACCTTTTAGTCACGGTTTGCTGTGCCAACCGCGACTAAAGCCCTCCCTATATATACCCATCCAGAGCCAACACTTAGCCATTTGGAGCCATTCTCTTCACAAGTGGGTGTAGGTTTGCTTTTGGTTCCTCTTATGCACATAAGGTGTTTGATGAAATGCCCCAAGAGCATGAAACAAACATGACATGAAGTGTTGGAGCCACACTCTTCGATCGCGGTTAGCAACTTGATGAACCTTTGATGTGTCAATATGCATGTGTGTAGTTCATAACAAATGCATGATGGTTAATTATATATTTTATATTATAATAATGCAGATGAATCGGCAATGGATGTACGGTAACCGACTCTCCATGAAGTTCACTACGGGTTTGAAAGATTTCCTCGTAGTGGCTAATGCGAACAAGCGGGGGTTTTGTTATCCGTCCATGTGTTATCTGTAAGAATGAGAAGGGTTACTCTTCCTCAAGAGTTGTTCACATGCATCCGCTTCGAAGGGTTTCATGCCAAGCTATAATTGTTGGACCAAGCATGGAGAAAGAGGGTTATAATGGAAGAAGATGAAGAAGGATGATTTCATCGATGAAAGCTATCTTGCTCATTTCGTGATACTTTCATGGAGGATGCTGAAGGTGAAGGGAAGGTGAAGAAGAGGCACGTGATGATCCCGCTGATGATCTTGGTCGGACCATTGCCGATGCACGGAGACGCCGCTAAACCGAAAAGGAGAGGGAGAATTTGGATCGCATGTTAGAGGATCACGAAAGGCGCTGTACCCGGATGCGATGATGGTCTGAAAAAGCTGGGCTGCACAATCGGATTTGCTGAAATGGAAGGCAGAGGCAGGTGTAGCTGACTCGGCATTTGAAAACTTGCTGAAAATGTTGAAGAATATGTTTCAAAGGATAACGAGTTGCCCGCCAAGACGTCTGAAGCAAAGAAGGTTGTCCGCCTCTAGGTTTAGAGGTTTCAAGATACATGCATGCATCAACGATCGCATCCTCTACCGCATGTGAATACGAGAATTTGAATGAATGCCCGGTATGCATCGCATTGCGTTATAAGATCGAGGCGATGACCCGGTGACGATGTTGAGGGCCGAAACCCGTGAAGAGGGTTCCCGCCAAGGTGATGTGGTATGCTCCTATAATACCACGGTTGAAACGTCTGCTCATGAACAAAGAGCATGCCAAGTTGTTGCGATGGCACAAAGAGGAACGTAAGTCGGACGGGAGTTGAGACACACCGCAGATGGAACGCAATGGAGAAAGATCGATGATGGTTCAGAGATTTTGCGGTGACGCAAGGAACATAAGATTTGCTCTAAGCACGGATGGCATGAATCCTTTTGGCGAGCGAGCTCCAGCCATAGCACTGCCCGTGACTCTATGCATCTACAACCTTCCTCCTTGGTTGTGCATGAAGCGGAAGTTCATTATGATGCCGTGCTCATCCAAGGTCCGGCAACCCGCAACGACATCGATGTGTACCTAAGGCCATTAGTTGATGAACTTTTACAGCTGTGGGGTGGTGTCCGTGTGGGATGAGCACAAACAAGAGGAATTTGACCACGGCGTTGCTTTTCAGAACCATCAACGATTGGCCTGCTCTTAGTAACCTTTCGGACTGTCAAATAAGGGATACAATGCATGCACGCACCGCTTATATGAGACCGAAAGTGTACATTTGCCAAATTGTAAGAAGAACGGTACCTTGGGCATCGCCGATTTCTTCCGAAAATTCATCCAAGAAGAAAGAAAGGCAAGCATTACAACGGCAAGGCAGATCACCGGCGAAGCTCGCGGAACGACCGGTGCCGAGGTATTTGATATGGTCAAGGATTTGAAAGTCATCTTTGGAAAGGGTCCCGCGGACAATCAGTTCAAGGGAGCCGACGGCACGCAGCCATGTGGAAGAAGAAATCTATATTCGGGAGCTAGAATATTGGAAAATCCTAGAAGTCCGCTCTGCAATCGACGTGATGCACGTTACGAAGAATATTTGCGTGAACCTCCTAAGCTTCTTGGGCGTGTATGGGAAGACAAATGATACAAAGGAAGCACGGCAGACAAAGAACGTTTGAAAGACCCGATGACCGCATCCGGAATGGTTTCAAGGTCGTGCCAGCTACGCCCGACCAAAGAAGAGAAGGTCATCTTTTTGAATGCCCGAGCAGTATGAAGGTCCCGTCTGGATTCTCGCCCAATATAAAGGGAATAATAAACATGGCGGAGAAAAGTTCCAAAACCTCAAGTCTCACGACGCCACGTGATTATGACGCAATTGCTTCCGATTGCTTTGAGGGGCTCTGCCGAAAATGTTCGATTAGCCATTGTGAAGCTATGTGCATTCCTCAATGCAATCTCTCGAAGGTAATCAATCCAAGTTCTACCACGGTTACTGAACGATGTGATCCAATGTCTTGTCGCTTTGAGTTGGTGTTCCGCCATCCTTCTTCAATATTATGACGCACCTCCTGGTTCACCTAGTCAAGAGATTTCCGTTCTCGGTCTGTATTTCTACACAATATGTTCCCCTCGAGAGGTTCATGGGAGTATTAAAGAAATATGTTCAGAACCGTGCTAGGCCGAAGGAAGCATCGCCAAGGGGTATGGAAATGAGGAGGTAATTGAGTTTTGTGTTGACTTTGTTCGACCTTAAGCCGATTGGTCTTCCTCGATCATGCACGAGGGGAGACTAAGTGGAAAAGGCACGATCGGAAGGAAATCAACGATATGTATGGACGGCCATTCTCTCGATCAAGCACACCACATCTGTCTTGACCAATTCCAACTTGGTGGCTCCGTACTTTGAGAAACACAAGAATATTTTACGCCGGACAACCCGGGAAGCCTGAATCTGGATTAGGAAGGCCCACATGGAGACTTTCGCAGTTGGTTGAGAAAACATTTAATGAATGACAATGATGTTGTAGATCACTGTACATGTTGGCCAAGACACCATCTTCGACTATAACGACTTTCCAAGGGTACGAGATAAATGGGAATACATTTTACACGATCGCCCAAGATAAAAAGAGCACCAACCAAAACAGTGGTGTCCGCTTTGATGCAGAACCGAGAATGGGCAAAAGGTCACATATTATGGTTACATAGAGGAGATATGGGAACTTGACTATGGACCCTCCTTTAAGGTCCCTTTGTTCGGTGCAAATGGTTCAAGCTAACAGGAGGTGGGGTAAAGGTGGACCAGCAATACGGAATGACAATGGTGGATTTCAACAATCTTGGTTACCTTGACGAACCATTCGCCCTAGCGAAAGATGTCGCTCAGGTTTTTATGTGAAGGACATGAGTAGCAAACCGAGGAAACGGAAAGATAAGAAAACGATCAAGACATCATGCGATGATTCAAAGCGCCACATTGTTCTTTCAGGAAAAGAAACATCGTGGGAGTGGAGGACAAGATGACATGTCGAAGATTATAATATGTTTGCTGAAATTCCGCCCTTCAAAGTGAACACCGACCCAAGCATTAAGTTAAATGATGAGGATGCTCCATGGATACGCACAATCGTAAGCAAGCGAGGGACACAAGGGAAGAATTGATGTGTAATAATTTATTGTACCAAACTTTGTATTTGGTCGATGAACTGAATGATGTATCAAACCTTTGTCAAACCTTCAAGGATTAGTTTTATTTTTCTGATTTTTTGATATATAATTGTATTTTTAAGATTTTAAAATGAATTAGTTTTATTTTTCTGATTTTAAAAGGAAAAAGGAAGAAGAAGAAAGAAGGGAAAAGGAAAAAAAACAGAAGAAAAAAACAGAAGAAAAAAGGAAAAACAGAAGAAAAAAACAAACAGAAGAAAAAAGGAAAAACAGAAGAAAAAAACAAACAGAAGAAAAACATAAGAAAAAAACAAACAGAAGAAAAAAGAAGAAAAAAGGAAAAAGGAAGAAAGGAAGAAAAAAAGAAGAAAAACAAGAAAAGGAAGAAACAAACAGAAGAAAAAAAAAGAAGAAAAAGGAAGAAAAAACAGAAGAAAAACAAGAATTTAAAATGAATTAGTTTTATTTTCTGATTTTTTTGATATATAATTGTATTTTTAAGATTTTAATAACATAAATAAATAAGTAATTAGAAACTTTAATAGCAAAAATAATTATCATAAAGTAAAATAAATAAGTAATTAGAAACAAAATAAAATAAAATAAATAAGTTTTTTGTTGTAAGTAGAAACAAAACAAAATAAATAAAGCAAAAATGAAAACAATACAAATTAAGCAGAAAACAATACAAATTAAAAGAAAACAATACAAATTAAACAGAAAACAGGCCTTTAGTCGCGGTTGGCGACGAGAACCGCGACTAAAGGTTACCCTTTAGTCGCGGCTGGCCATACAAGCCGCGACTAAAGGTGGGGCGCTGAACATAAAAAACACTTTAGTCGCGGTGGGCGGGCAACCCGCGACTAAAGGGTACCTTTAGTCATGGGTCTCGCCGCCAACCGCGACTAAAGTGGGGGCTATAAATACTGCGTCTTCTCCGATTCCGCTTTGTTCGTCGCCCTCGCCTCGACGCCGAAGCGCCGCCCGACGCCGATCGACGCCTTGGCCTTGCGCTGACCCGACGCCTGACCCTGCCTTGACGCCTGCAGCCGCCGTCCGTCCCAGTGGCGCCGCCTCAAGTGTGCCGCCTTGCCGCCTTGCCGTGCCCTGCCTGCCTTGCCCGCCGCCGCCGCCCGACGCGTGTGCGCCGCCCCTGCCTGCGCCTTGCTGCCGCCGCCCGCCGCCCGCCGACGCCCGCCTGCCGACGCCTGCAGTCCTCCAAGCGTGGCATCCAGAAAAAGAAGAAGAAAGAAGAAGAAAAGGAAGAAGAAGAAGAAAGAAAAGGAAAAAGGAAGAAGAAGAAAGAAGAAGAAAGAAGAAGAAAGGAAAAGGAAGAAGAAGAAAGAAAAGAAAAGGAAAAGGAAGAAGAAGAAAAGGAAAAAGAAAAGGAATTTTTTTTTTTTTTTTTTTTGTTCTTTTAATTTTAACTAGTTAATTAGTTTAACAAAAACGGTAAATAACTTAAAACCCTAAACCCCAAAAACAAAAACAAAAGAAAACCGCCAAAGAAAAACAAAAAGGAAAAGGAAGAAGAAAGAAAAAGAAGAGAGAAGAAGAAAGGAAAAGGAAGAAGAAGAAAGAAAAGAAAAGGAAAAAGGAAGAAGAAGAAAAGGAAAAGGAAAAGGAATTTTTTTTTTTTTTTTTTTTGTTCTTTTAATTTTAACTAGTTAATTAGTTTAACAAAACGGTAAATAACTTAAAACCCTAAACCCCAAAAACAAAAAACAACAGAAAACCGCCAAAGAAAAACAAAAAGGAAAAGGAATAAGAAGAAAGAAGAAGAAAGAAGAAGAAAGGAAAAGGAAGAAGAAGAAAGAAAAGAAAAGGAAAAGGAAGAAGAAGAAAAGGAAAAGGAAAAGGAATTTTTTTTTTTTTTTTTTTTTTTTGTTCTTTTAATTTTAACTAGTTAATTAGTTTAACAAAAACGGTAAATAACTTAAAACCCTAAACCCCAAAAACAAAAACAACAGAAAACCGCCAAAGAAAAACAAAAAATAAAATGGAGGGGGCGGCGAGGGGCGGCGAGGGGCGGCGCGATCTGTGTGTTTTTTTGGGATCGAGAGGCGGCGAGGTTATACATGTGTGTTGTCCTCGCCTCCTCTCCGTGACGCCGTCGTCGCCGCCTGCCTCTCGCGCTACCGCGACACCCTCTCCCACCCCTTCTCGCCTCCTTTTGCCACCGCCCTTCGCCACCGCCACCGCCACCACCCCCTTCTTCACTTAATTAATTTGTTTTTACTACATGTTTTCAGGGTGACATAATGGCGACGATAGAGCTGACCGATTATGGACAACTATGATCCGGACGGTGAAGCACATATGTTCGGCATCATAAACGGCGATATTCAATATGTGCCGACCGGAGAAGAAGAAGATGATATCTCTTCTTATCTCGAACCTTGACGGTGAAGATGAAGGGCGCCGTCAAGAAGATGATGTCAAGAAACGCCGATAAACGCGATCTTCAAATGGAAGTAGCACAACCACCTCCGCGCCGAGGTATATATATACATTGAGCCTCCGTGATACAAACTAACTGATTTGAATAAATATGTGTGTACTAACGCGCGACTCTCTTTCTTATTTTAGCCCTCGGCGGATCGTCAAACAATCGAGTACGTCGTCAAAGCGTGGCGCAACCAAGACGATGAAACCAGGAGAAACATGCACCATCCAGGTTGTCGATCGTGAAACCGGCAGGTCACTGGAGCCCCGCAAGAACGCCACCAAGTTTGTCACCAATGCGGAGCCATTGTTAGAGACAACGCCTCGATCACCGCCCAGAGTGGAATGAGCCAAAGAAGGCACGAATTGATGGTGTCACTTTTGTCGATAAGAGAACAAAAAAGATTGCTTGACGAAGCTTATGGAACATTTCGCTCTACCTCCGAATACAACAAATTCGATGAGGAGGGTAACAAGATTGAGGAAAACAAGGAGAGGAGGAGGCTAGTCAAACAGTTCGCTCTTCATAAGATGGCCGACGATTCGAAATTCAAGCAAAATCTAGCCCGTGACTTTGTCAAGCGTAACAAGACTCCGGAGTTCAAAGGACAATATGAGAAACCGAAAGATGATTGGCCAGAATTTGTGAAGCAAAAGAAATCGGAGCAGTTCATTCAAATATCGAAACAAAATAAGGAAAATGCGGCTAAGAAGGAGTACAATCATGTTATGGGGCCAGGAGGGTATCGCATTTGGGTGCCTAGGTTCGAGAAGATGGAGAACGAGCTGAGGGCGCGAGGAATCCGCCCAGTACGGAGGATGGGACCCAAGGGCCAAAAGCTGGTGGTACGGGCATGGGGAACGCTGAACCCGGAGACAGGGGAGTGTGTTTACAGTGGCAAATTAATTAAACCCACCCAAGCCCTTATTGACGCAATGAAGGATGCTCAAGAGGGAAGATCAAGTTCAACAGAGAGAACGACGCTACGACAAAAGCCCTCGAATCCCGAACACGGAGGACGTGTACGAGGCATGGGGCACATTCCGTGGAAAATAGGGTTCCCCGAGCGATGACCCGACGATTACTGAAGCCGTAAGAGAAAGATGGATCGGGAAGCAGATGTTGTGGCGCGGTTGGCATCGAAATGGAAGTGATGAAGAAAACCATGAGTGTACTAGTAGCGAAAAGATTCAGCTCGGGTGCAGCATGAAGATCATCCAGCGGATCTCGGAAGCCAGCAGCGAGAAGCAGCGTGGCTTCCACGGAGGCCCCACCGGCTGGTGCAGATGCACCGACGATCGAAATTATCTGCACCGGAGCCTCGGTGGTCGAAATTACTGCACCGGAGCCTCCTCGCTACCCGTGGGCGATATAAAGGAGATGAAAGAATGTCATCTCATTATCCTATCGGGAACATGTCCGTGAAGGTAGCCATCGGCAGTGCTTTACCATGTTTACTCGAGCACTCCACCACAACAACCCCATTAAAGATGGCTATGCTCGTGTCACGGTGGAGGACATAGTCCAAGGGTTTGAGGACCGGAGATTGAAATTGCTACACCAAGGGGAGAAAAGACTTGAGATGTCAAGCGCCATTACATTCTATGGCAAAAGAAGTTTATCAAGTTTCAGCGAGGCGCCAAGGACAACAAGTCCACCCCTACGGTGGTGGTGGTGGCGGTGGCGGTGGTGGTGGTGGTGGTGGTGGTGGCGGTTCACCTACACCTCCGTCACATCAGCCGACGCCGCCCCATCCACAACGTCCGGCGGGTGATCATCCGCCGCCCCAGTCCTCGTCCGGCGGGTGATCGACGCCGCCCCCAATCCACCTATGGCAAAGAAGCGTATAGTCCTGGATTATTAACCATGACCCTTATGTACCTAAGACCACAAAGGTACCGGAGCCATCATCAAGCTGCCTCCCCACAAGGCCTTGGGAACGAGTGCCGAGGAAGTCGACGCGCGGCGCGGCTGCTGATTTGGAGAAATGGAAGGCGGACTGCAAGAAGAAAAGAGAGCCCGAGCCCAAGCCAAGATTTTCGATGAGCAAAAGAAGTGGGCTAAGTCATTTTGAGCACACCGTCCCAAGTCACAAGAATCGCCTACCGACTATGCACGTGAACTTCGCAGCAGGCATTCATGTTCAAGGAGAACAAAGAGCGGAGAAGGCCGAAGTATAAAAGCGGAAACAAGTTGCCCAGCTCGGGAACAAAGTAAACAATCGATTGCCCGCTTATAGTGGAAGCCTTCGTCCGGATGCCCCGAGATCATACAAGCTGCGGCAAGACAGGATTGACTGTAACGAGTGCGAGAACAAGCGCCAACTTAGGTATTACTCTTCGTGAACTATTAGACCTTGATGAGTTGCCGTGAAGGAGGTAGTAATTACATATGTCAAGAATGGGCCTCTCGTCGAGCCTCAAGCAGAAAAGGATCTACCGACCAAATGAAACGTCTGCTGAATTGGTACAAGGGTTACATAAAAATAAAACGCCAAAGAATATATTTATGCGGAAGTTAGACATGAGCATCACTTCAAACATTACTATGTACAAGTTGAACTGAGTGAATTGTTCCAGCTTTTCAATCTGCGCGAGCTCGACAAATCTATCATCGGTTGCTACGCTCGTAAGTGATTTATTAATTTCTACCCCATCTCGTTCATATTGCCTCGCACTATATATATGTCCTAACTATATTGTTGTGTCCTCTATTATACATGCAGAATGAAGATTAAGGAATGCGAGTAAGGAACATCCATGATGTTGGGTTCATTGACCCACACATCGTTAATGATATTGTGTTGAAGCATTACCCCGCCGACGTGGAGGCGCACTGTGGCGTTTCTTACAAAGCAGGAACTCAAAAGTGATATTCTATTTCCTTACCATTTTGGGTGAGTGTTTACATCTTGAGCACATTCTCTTTTGTTTACTCCATGCATGGTATGTGGCCGGCTAATCGATGAGTTATGCATGACGTCTTGTGCATGTATCGTGTCCGCAGGTTCCACCGGATTCTGCTAGTAATTAAAGTTAACACCTCGTAATGTCTCGCCCACGACTCTCTCGGATAAGGATCCAAAGCTTTGGGCCGACATCGAAAAATGCTGCGAAGTAATTATTTTCATTCATTTGCGCCTATATCGATCGGCCTATTTCGCTCATTTCCTAATATCAAGTAACTAATAACTCTCTTGTTCATTTAATTTTCTTTGCCTCGTAGGGTTTGGAGACGGTTCGAGATACAAAGGTCGGTGAATTCAAAAAGAGCTAGAATTCAAAAGGGTAAAGACTAAGATCGGGGATATTCAGCCACCGTTGACCAATCTATGTGCATACTTTGTTCAGGAGATGATCCGAGATACACCTCGAGCGGGTTGATCCGAGTGATACCAATGCTCAGAGGAATAACCTCCGTGGACGCTTAGTCCGTAAGCTCGCTTCCACCACTTCAAGAGGAACTAGCTGGATGGTTCTGCAGGGAAGTCCTCCATCCTAAAGGAGAACACTATCACGAGGACGAAGAACTTTATATGGATTAAATCATGTATGGAAACTTGTTCAAAATTGTATATGGTCATCCGATGATATTGAATATATATTGTATATTCCTCTTGAATTTTTTTGGTTCTAATTTCAAATTTATTTGAAATTGTACATTCATATGCATGTATGTAGTACCGTAGAATATATGAAACTCCTTCAAAATTAAAATAAAGCACAAAAGAAATAAAACAATACAAATTAAACAGAAAACAGGTTTAGGGGGGGGGGCTAAAACCCTAAACCTGCGGCGGCCTTTAGTCGCGGTTGGCGGAAGAACCGCGACTAAAGGTCCTCCGCCTGACGGTCACTGGCGCCCACGTGGACGGGCCTTTAGTCGCGGTTCTTAAGCAGCCGCGACTAAAGGTGGTGGGCTTTAGTCGCGCTTTGCTGGTCGCGGTTGCGCAGCCGCGACTAATGGCAGTTGCGAACCGCGACCAAAGGCCTTTTTTCCACCAGTGTGTTCTCGGGTGCTGTGTAACACGTGGAGCCTTGTCCTTCATGCACTGTTTGTTCTGCACCATTGCAGAGAGCTCACATTTCTCGGGTGCTGTTTGTTCTCACTCTTCTCTCTCACAGTCTCACATTTCTCCTCTGACTCCGTTCAAAGCCCCTCTCTCTCCTCCCCGAAAGTGACAGGTGCATCGAGAGTCTGCCTGTACCCAATAGTTCTGAACGTTGCTAAAGTAGTATTGTCACATCTAGTTACTATTCAGCTAGCCTGCTAACTCAAACTGTGCGCATGCAGCCTCGTCTGTGTGCTGTCACTTTCAATGAACACCCCTGTGGATTCCAGGCCTATTCCTGCCGCGCCTCTCTCCTCCCGTCGTCGGCAAATTTGGCAAATTTGACCTATAGACGAAATCAAATCATAGAATGAATTATCCGTAAAACTATTTCACGCGGCTGACCTTTTTGTGTGACGCCCGCCACGAAGGCGCTACACTACAGTGTGCAACGCCTCACAGATAGGCGCTACACGGACGCGTCGCACACGTGTGTCGAAAATTACTAAGTCGTGTGCAGCGCCGAGAGCTAGCGCCACACTATACAGTGCAGCGCCTAGCTCGTAGGAGTTGCACTAGTGCAGCGCCTAGCTCCCGGACGTTGACTAGTGCAGCAATACCGAGAGCCTAGCGCCACAGGTCAGCCGTGTGAAATAGTTTCACGGACGGTTCATTTTGTGATTTAATTTCGTCTATAGGTCAAATTTATCAAATTTGCCCCCGTCGTCGCTGTCTCCTGTCGCTGTCTGTCTCCCAAATAAAGCCTGCTAATCACCCTGGTAGTGTGAACCGCGTCTGCACCTCAAAAGTCTCTAGCACGAATCTTGAACACTCTGGACGACCGGGATAACCGGGTGTCGGGGCACCCGGGGGTCGTCACACCTTTTCGTTGTGGTCTATCGCAGGACTTCAAGACTAGAGTTTAACTAAGAGCTCCTAACTAACTGCACATAAGCATATGCATTTTCTCGTCACTAGCAGCCGGATGAGTGATGTTGGCCTTAGTAAAACGCAGTTAGATCGGGTCACACACGAACGACTTGCGTTAATTTGTATTTACAGTTGGCGGCTAATTGCACCCACCTGCAACTGTGTTGCGAGGGCATATCCTACTTTCGCCATGTTGTCTGGCCGGAGAGTCCATACATAGTCCCCACGCAAAAAAAAGCACCACACACGATCCCTCAAACCAGATTCAGATGTCCAAACTGTCCGCCAAACCTAGCCATTTGGAGGCATAAATGGGGCAATCCAGGCGTATTCGACTGTGAGCCACATCAACTCGGACATGCAATCCTAACCCACAAACCCCATCCCCCAGCACGCCTTTTCCTTTTCCCATCAGAGCGAGCCTATCAAGGCTATAAATTGGACGACACCCACGGTATACGCCCTGATCTCCATCCCCCGTCTCTGCGTCGATATGCCCTTCCATGGAATTGATAGGCTGCAAGTGCACAGGGTGTAGTTGTAGACTTTTTAAAATAAGGGTATCGATCTCACAGGGAGCACAAAAGTTGGACTTTGTCCCTTATAGAGACTTGCATAATTATACTTGCAAGATAATTAGAAACTCAAAACAAAGTGAGGGCGGAAGTAAAATAATGATTTTGAGAAATGTTCGAACAAAAAGTAAATGATACAAATGAATTTAAATGAGCGCAAGGGAGTGAGTAAAACACTAGATCTAGCGAAGGATTAAGGAATTCTCAGGGAGAGTGAAATTTCCATTGGCACGTGTCTATCGCAACATATGCCATATCGTAGTCCTGACTAGATACTCGAGCCACTCTTGATATTTGTGATTGGGCGGATCTGGGGTACAAAATACATTCTACTTGAGGTAGACTTCGTACCACGCATGTCACTACCATAGTTTTCCCACACCGGTTATCACCACGGTAATTAAGGGTTTTCCTATGGACGCGGCCTCGCCAAGGGTTCTTGTTATTCCCCTATCAGTTCTAAAGGCATGGAATTGAGGCTTTTACTATCGACTATAATTACCTCGACATCTTAACCTTTACAACGAAACTAATATGCTTTGTAGCCTCACGGCTAAAATGTTTAGTGGGACCCCTTCACAACATTCATGAAGGAATTTAAACCAAATATTGAGCTACCCTTCAGGAAGGGTGTAAAAACTGTTGTGGCACTCATCTCCTAGCACATATGGTTAGAACGCAATGCTTGCACATTCAGAGGGAAGCAGCCAAACGCAAAGCACGTCATTGAAGCCTGCAAGCGCGACATGGAGCAATGGAGAATGGCTGGGGCAAAGTGCATTGAGCTCTTCGGGGAAGTGACGTGAAAATATTGCCCTACGATCTTGGCCCAGCAGTCCCCTTCCACTTGCGGGCAGTTGTAATTTTCTCCTTCTTGATCACTTGATCACCCTTGTCACTCTCCCTTCTGCTTAAATCAATGAAATGACGGCAATGCTGGCCGCTTCAAAAAAAATTAAACCAAATATTCAACAGAGAATCCCATATCCTTATTAATGTTGCGCACCTATATATACCAAGCTTCATCCATATCCCCAAGAACTAGGTGGTCTACTCACACATGCAAACAACAAACATCATACAGATATCGGTGTTTAACATTAAGGGAATGAACGAGTAATGCACGTAGTGATCTACGAATGGTTCGGTATTAAAATGAGATGAAGGTGGATGGTGATGAAGGTGGTTGATGGAGATGGTTGATGACAACGTCTCCTTGCGCGCGATGTTCAAGATGGCGATCTCCTCCTCGCCAATTCCCCCTCCGGATGTCATCCAGAGGCTAGGATTCTATGTTCAGGATGAGTTTCTGGCATCTGCATACATCTGATCTTCATCCGATTCCATGGGGTGGAACCGTGGAAGTAGTTAATCAGGGGGAGGTGGGGCCGGCTGGTATGAATGCATACACTCATACCAGTTGACGTCGATCGCATTGGTGCCCTACGCAGCCCCTCCTCCTCCCCCCTGCTTCTTCCAATGGGATTCATTCTTTTATGGTCATTATTTATCACATCAATTGACATGATTTTATCACCTTCTCCTGAAATTCTTTCCTTAGCATTTCAAATACTTCGGAGAACACATCCTGAGAAAAATGCATAAAAGGAAGTACACAAACGCGGTAAAATCCAACAAAGCCTACTATGCAGGCATGAAATAAAACGTAAAACCATCACATAAATTGGCCTCATCAGGAATGCAGCCCTACTAGAGCCCTCAACCACGAGGAGCAGGAGGATATGCACACCACCCATCGCACCGCCTTCACAAAGGAGGAGACCCATGCCACTCAATCCAGACAAGAGGACCGTACCACCCGTCATGCAGTGGCTGAGCCAGGAATTTTCTCATTTGTATTCATTGTAAAAAATAAATGTGTTGTAAGCTAGCAACACCACTAAGTCAATGATCATATATTGATAAAAAGAAGCCAAATATAATTGTGGCAATATCTATAAAAATTAAGAAAGATTACAAATTAATAAAGAAAATATAACTCTATGATATCCTTTTTAGAATAGAGTGATGACATCCTCATATTTCACTTGCTTGAAGAATTCTTTCTCAACAAATATAACCAAGAAATTGTTCAGATATTCATCACCCATTTTTTCCTTAGTTGATTGCAGCTTAAGTGTCAAGGTAAGTGTCTTCAACATGGGCAAGACCAAGAAATCTCACAACCGCCCTTCCTATCTGATCAATAAAATGCAAGCAAACAACTAGGTGTACATTCTAGTACACATCACTAGGCTCATCGACAAGTATTGCAAAATATTTAGCATCAAGATTTCAATGTCTGGTTTAGTAGTCAGCTGGGCATAGCACTTGATTAGCCCATGTTGTACATCATGGCACGCCATCTTATAGTTTTGTGGAGCATTCTTCAGAACCACCATGTCGATCTCTTCAAAATTTCCTGGTAGTTAATTTACAAGCTTAAGGAAATTTCCTTTATCTAGTGAGTATTCACTTTCACCATGCCCTCTAAATTCCGAACATTGGCCAAAAACCTCAAACTCTTGAGTGTCCATGCCAAGCGGAGCTTATATGGAGTCTTGTACTGTGTGGTGTTTGAAGCAATAGGCTCCCGAATTGATGTTGTAGGTGTAGCGAACATATCATATTTCTCTTGAGCTTCAGCATGAGCACTAGTAACTAAAGGAAATATGCCCTAGAGGTAATAATGAAGTTGTTATTTTATATTTCCTTATATTTCCTTATTATTTATGCTAGAATTGTATTAACCGGAAACTTGATACATGTGCAGATACACAGACAAAACACCGTGTCCCCAGTAAGCCTCTACTCAACTAGCTCGTTAATCAAAGATGGTTAATTTTCCTAACCATAGACATGTGTTGTCATTTGATGAACGGGATCATATCATTAGGAGAATGATGTGATGGACAAGACCCATCCGTTAGCATAGTATATTGATCGTTCACTTTTATTGCTATTGCTTTCTTCATGTGAAATACACATTCCTTCAACTATGAGATTATGCAACCCCCGGATATCGGAGGGATGCCTTATGTGCTATCAAACATCACAACATAACTGGATGATTATAAAGATGCTCTACAAATATCTCTGAAGGTGTTTGTTGGGTCGGCATAGATCGAGATTAGGATTTGTCACTCCAAGTATTGGAGAGGTATCTCTGGGCCCTCTCGGCAATACACACCATAAGAAGCCTTGCAAGCAAAGTGACTAATGAGTTAGTTGGACAATGATGTATTACGGAACGAGTAAAGAGACTTGTCGGTAACGAGATCGAACTAGGTATGATGATACCGATGATCGAATCTCAGGCATGTACCATACCGATGGACAAAGGGAATAATGTATGTTGTCATAACGGTTCGACCGATAAATATCTTAGTAGAATATGTAGGAGCCAATATAGGCATCCAGGTTCGGGTATTGGTTATTGACCGGAGAGGTGTCTCGGTCATGTCTACATAGTTCTCGAACCCGTAGGGTCCGCAAGCTTAACATTCGATGACGATATAGTATTATATGAGTTATGTGATTTGGTAACCGAATGTTGTTCGGAGTCCAGAATGTGATCATGGACATGACGAGGAGTCTCGAAATGGTCTAGAGGTAAAGATTGATATAAAGGACGATGGTATTCAGACACATGAAGTGTTTCGGAGGGTACCGGGTACATATCGGGTCACCGGAAGGGGTTTCGGGCAACCCCAGCAAAAGATATGGTCTTAATGGGCTAAGGAGGGGACAGACCAACCCACAAGGGGTTGGTGCACCCCTCCACCTGGCCGGCCAGCCCTAGGGAAAGGAAAGGGGGAGGGAAAGTCCCTCCTTCCTTCCCCTCCTTAAAGGAGAAAGGAGACGGGGGCGCCACCTCCCCCTTCCTTCCCCTGGCGCCTATACAAGGAAGGGGAGGCGAACCAGGGCAGGAGCCCAAGTAGGATTCGGCCCCACTTGGGGCGCCCCTTGGCCTCTCCCCTCTCCCTCCCACCTATATACATGAGGGGGTGCCTAGCACACCCATGACATAATCTTAGTCGTGTGCGTCGCCCACCCTCCACGGTTTACTCCCTCGGTCATATTGTCGCGGTGCTTACACGAAGCCCTGCCCGGATCACTTCACCATCACCGTCACCACGCCGTCGTGCTGACGGAGCTCATCTACTTCATTGACACCTTGCTAGGTCAAGAGCGAGAGGAACGTCATCGAGCTGAACGTGTGTATAACTTGGAGGTGTCGTACGTTCGGTACTTGATCGGTCGGAGCTAGAAGAAGTTTGACTACATCAACCGCGTTGTCAAACGCTTCCACTTTCAGTCTATGAGGGTACGTAGACACACTCTCCCCCTCTCGTTGCTATGAATCTCCTAGACAGATCTTGCGCGAGCGTAGGAAATTTTTTGAAATTGCATGCTACGTTCCCCAACAGTGGCATCCGAGCCAGGTCTATGCGTAGATGATATGCACGAGTAGTACACAAAGAGTTGTGGGAGGTGATCGTCATACTGCTTATCACCAATGTCTTATTTTGATTCGACGGTATTGTTGGATGAAGCGGCCTGGAGCAACCTTACATGACCACGTTCATGAGATCGGTTCCGCCGACAGACATGCAACTAGTTTTGCATAAAGGTGGCTGGCGGTTGTCTGTTTCTCCTACTTTTGTTGAATCGAATTTGACTGCGGTCGGTCCTTGTTGAAGGTTAAAGCAGCAAACTTGATAAATCACCATTGTGGTCTTTGTGTCATAGGTAAGAACAGTTCTTGCTAGAAGCCCGTAGCAGCCACATAAAACTTGCAACAACAAAGTAGAGGACGTCTAACTTGTTTTCGCAGGGCATGTTGTGATGTGATATGGTCAAGACATGATGTGATATACGTTATTGTATGATATGATCATGGTTTGTAAAAGTTATCGGCAACCGGAAGGAGCCTTATGGTTGTCTCTTTATTGTATAAAATGCAAACGCCATGTAATTGCTTTACTTTATCACTATAGCGATAGTTGTAGAAGCAATAGTTGGGATGACTATTTAAGTGGGAGTTCCTAAGTAATTTGATTAATTGAACTTAATTTATCATGAACTTAGTCCTGATAGTATTTGCATATCTATGTTGTAGATCAATAGCTCACGATGTAGCTCCCCGTTTATTTTTGATATGTTCCTAGAGAAAAATAAGTTGAAAGATGATAGTAGCAATGAAGCAGACTGGGTCCATGATCTGAGGATTATCCTCATTGCTGCACACAAAAACTATGTCCTTGATGCACCGCTAGGTGATAGACTTTTTGCAGGAGAAAATGCAGACGTTGTGAACGTTTGGCAAGCTCGGTATAATGACTATTTGATAGTTTAGTGCGCCATGCTTTATGTCTTAGAACTGGAACTTCAAAAACATTTTGAACGCCACGGAGCATATGAGATGTTCCAAGAGATGAAGTTGGTATTTCAGACTCATGCACGTGTCTAGAAGTATGAGACCTCCAACAACTACTTTGCCTACAAGATGGAGGAGAAAAGCTCAACCAGTGAGCATATGCTCAGAATGTCTGAGTACTACAATCGCTTGAATCAAGTGGGAGTTAATCTTCCAGATAAGATAGTGATTGATAGAGTTCTCTAGTCACTATCACCAAGCTACTTGAACTTTGTGATGAACTATAATGTGCAAGGGATAAAGAAAAAGATTCTCGAGCTCTTCGCGATGCTGAAATCGGCGAAGGTAGAAATCAAGAAAGAGCATCAAGTGTTGATGGTTAACAAGACCACTAGTTTCAAGAAAAAGGGCAAAGAAAAAGAAAGGGAACTTCAAGAAGAATGACAAGCAAGTTGCCACTCTCCTGAAGAAGCCCAAAGCTAGACCTAAGCCTGAAACTGAGTGCTTCTACTTCAAAGAGAATGGTTAGTGGAAACGGAACTACCCCAAATACTTGGCGGATAAGAAGGATGGCAAAGTGAACAAAGGTATAATTGATATACATGTTATTGATGTGTACTTTACTAGAGTTCATAGTAACCCCTGGCTATTTGATACTGATTCAATTGCTAAGATTAGTAACTCGAAACAGGAGTTGCAAAATGAACAGACAATAGTTAAGGGCGAGGTGACGATGTGTGTTGGAAGTAATTCCAAGGTTTATAAGATCACCATCGCACGCTCCCTCTACCTTCGGGATTAGTATTGGACCTAAATAAATGTTATTTGGTGTTTACATTGAGCATGAATATGATTGGATCATGTTTATTGCAATACGGTTATTCATTTAAGACAGAGTATAATTGTTATTCTGTTTACATGAATAAAACCTTCTATAGTCATACACCCAATGTTAATGGTTTATTGAATCTCGATCATAGTGATACACATGTTCATAATATTGATGCCAAAAAGATGTAAAGTTGATAATGATAGTGCAACATACTTGTGGCGCTGCCGTTTAGGTCATATTGGTGTAAAGCGAATGAAGAAACTCCATGCAGATGGACTTTTGGAATCACTTGATTATGAATCATTTGATACTTGTGAACCATGCCTCGTGGGAAAGATGACTAAAACTCCGTTCTCAACAACAATGGAGCGAGCCAGTGACTTATTGGAAATAATACATACCAATGTATGCGGTCCGATGAGTGTTGAGGCATGCGGCAGGTATCATTATTTTCTAACCTTCACAGATGATTTGAGCAGATATGGATATATCTTCTTAATGAAACACAAGTCTAGAACATTTCAAAAGTTCAAAGAATTTCAGAGTGAAGTGGAGAATCATCGTAACAAGAAAATAAAGTTTCTACGATCTGATCGCGGAGGTGAATATTTGAGTTACGATTTTGGCCTTCATTTAAAACAATGTGGAATAGTTTCACAAGTTATGCCACCGGGAACACCACGGCGTAATGGTGTGTCCGAACGTCTTAACCGCACTTTATTAGATATGGTGCGATATATGACGTCTCTTACCAATTTACCACTATCATTTTGGGGTTATGCATTAGAGACAGCCGCATTCACGTTAAATAGGGCACCGTCTAAATCCGTTGAGACGACACCATATGAACTATGGTTTGGCAAAAACCTAAGCTGTCGTTTCTTAACATTTGGGGTTGAGGCACTTATGTCAAAAGGCTTTAGCCTAATAAGCTCGAATTCAAATCGGAGAAGTGAGTCTTCATATGATACCCTAAGGAAACAATTGGGTACACCTTCCATCGCAGATCCGAAGGCAAGATCTTTGTTGCTGAGAATGGGTCCTTTCTAGAGAAGGAATTTCTCTCGAAGGAAGTGAGTGGGAGGAAAGTATAACTTGATGAGGTAAATGTACCTTCTCTCGAATTGGAAAGTCGTACATCAGAGAAAACTGTTCCCGTGATGCCTACACCAACTAAAGAGGAAGCTAATGATGATGATCACGAAACTTCAGAACAGGTTACTACTAAATTTTGTAGGTCGACCAGAGCACAATCAGCACCAGTGTGGTATGCTAATCCTGTCCTGGAAGTCATGTTACTAGACCAAGGAGAATCTACGAACTATGAAGAACCTACGACGAGCCCAGATTCCGACAGATGGCTTGAGGCCATGAAATCTGAGATGGGATCCATGTATGAGAACAAAGTGTGAACTTTGGTGGAATTACTCATTGATCGCTAAGCCATTAAGAATAAATGGATCTTCAAGAGGAAGAAAGACGCTGATGGTAATATCACTGTCTACAAAGCTCGACTTGTTGCAAAAGTTTTTTCGATAATTTCAACGGGTTGACTACGATGAGACTTTCTCAACCGTAGCGATGCATAAGTCCGTCCGAATCATGTTATCAATTGCCACATTTTATGAAATCTGGCAAATGGATGTCAAAACTGCATTCCTTAAATGGATATCTCTAAGAAGAGTTGTATATGATGCAACCAAAAGGTTTTGTCGATCCTAAAGGTGCTAACAAGGTGTGCAAGCTCCAGCGATCCATCTATGGACTGGTGCAAGCATCTCGGAGTTAGAAAATACGCTTTGATGAGGTGATCAAAGCATATGGTTTTATACAGACTTACGGTGAAGCCTGTATTTACAAAAAAGTGAGTGGGAGCTTTCTAGCATTTCTAATATTATATGTGGATGACATATTGTTGATTGGCAATAATATAGAATTTCTGGATAAAGATACTTGAATAAGAATTTTTTTCAATGAAAGACCTGGGTAAAGCTGCTTATATATTGCGCATCAAGATCTATAGAGATAGATCAAGACGCTTAATAGGACTTTCAAAAAGCACATACCTTGATAAAGTTTTGAAGAAGTTCAAAATGGATCAGTCAAAGAAAGGGTTCTTGCCTGTGTTACAAGGTGTAAAGTTGAGTAAGACTCAAAACCCGACCACGGCAAAAGATAGAGAGAGAATGAAAGTCATTCCCTATGCCTCAGTCATAAGTTCTATAAAGTATGTTGGTACCTCTTGAGCATGCGTTGGTTTCCCTTGAAGAGGAAAGGGTGATGCAGCAAAGTAGCATAAGTATTTCCCTCAATTTTGAGAACCAAGGTATCAATCCAGTAGGAGACGACACACAAGTCATCTAGTACATGCACAAACAATCAAGAACCTTGCAACCAACGCGATAAAGGGGTTGTCAATCCCTTCACAGTCACTCGCAAAAGTGAGATTGGATAGAGATAATAAAGTAAATATTTTTTGGTATTTTTGTTGTATAGATTGGAAAGTAAAGATTGCAAAATAGTAAACAAGATGTGATATAAAGGAAAAGAGATGTAATATAATAGGAAAGAGACCCGGGGGCCATAGGTTTCACTAGTGGCTTCTCTCAAGATAGCATGTATTATGGTGGGTGAACAAATTACTGCCGAGCAATTGATAGAAAAGCGCATAATTATGAAGATATCTAAGGCAATGATCATGAATATAGGCATCACGTCCGTGTCAAGTAGACCAAAATGATTCTGCATCTACTACTATTACTCCACACATCGACCGCTATCCAGCATGCATCTAGAGTATTAAGTTCATAACAACGGAGTAACGCATTAAGCAAGATGACATGATGTAGAGAGATAAACTCAAGCAATATGATATAAACCCCATATTTTTATCCTCGATGGCAACAATACAATACGTGCCTTGCTGCCCCTACTGTCACTGGGAAAGGACACTACAAGATTGAACCCAAAACTAAGCACTTCTCCATCAATCTACTAGGCCAAACTAAACCGATAATTCGAAGAGACTTGCAAAGATATCAAATCATGCATATAAGAATTCAGAGAAGAACCAAATAATATTCATAGATAATCTTGTTCATAAATCCACAATTCATCGGATCTCGGCAAACACACCGCAAAAGAATTATATCGAATAGATCTCCAAGAACATCGAGGAGAACTTTGTATTGAGAATCGAAGAGAGAGAAGAAGCCATCTAGCTAATACTATGGACCCGGCCGAAGGTCTGTGGTAAACTACCCACGCTTCATCGGAGAGGCAATGGTGTTGATGTAGAAGCCCTCCATGATCGATTCCCCCTCCGGCAGATCGTCAGAAAAGGCCCCAAGATGGGATCTCACGGGTACAGAAGGTTGTGGCAGTGAAAAAGTGGTTTCGTGGTTCCCCTTGATGTTTCTAGGGTATAAGAGTATATATAGGCAAAAGAAGTACGTCGGTGGAGCTACGAGGGGCCCACGAGGGTGGGGGCGTGCTTAACCCCCCCTGGGCGCGCCCTCCTGCCTCGTGGCCTCCTCGTGGAGTTCCAAACTTCAACTCCAAGTTTTTTGGATTGCTTTCGGTCTAAGAAAGATCATCGCGAAGGTTTCATTTCGTTTGGACTCCGTTTGGTATTCCTTTTCTATAAAACTCTAAAATAGGCAAAAATACAGAAACTGGCACTAGGCCTCCGGTTGATAGGTTAGTCCCGAAAATAATATAAAAGAGCATATTAAAGCCCATTAAACATCCAAAATAGATAATATAATAGCATGGAACAATGAAAAATTATAGATACGTTGGAGACGTATCAAGCATCCCCAAGCTTAATTCCTACTCGTCCTTGAGTGAATGCTACCTAACATAATTATCAATGTAATTTTCGTTGTTGTGGTATGAATGTTCAGATCCGAAAGATTCAAGACAAAAGTTTAATATTGACATAAAATAATAATACTTCAAGCATACTACCAAAGTAATCATGTCTTCTCAAAATAACATGGCCAAAGAAAGTTCATCCCTACAAAATCAGATAGTTTGGCTATGCTCCATCTTCGTCACACAAAATGTTCAAATCATGCACAACCCCGGTTTCAGCCAAGCTATTGTTTCATACTTTAGTATTCTCAAACTTTTTCAATTTTCACGCAATACATGAGCGTGAGCCATGGAAATAGCACTATAGATGGAATAGAATGGTGGTTGTGGAGAAGACAAAAATGAGGAAGATGGTTTCACATCAACTAGGCGTATTAATGGGCTATGGAGATGCCCATCAATAATATCAATGTGAGTGAGTAGGGATTGCCATGCAACGGATGCACTAGAGCTATAAATGTATGAAGGCTCAACAAAATAAACTAAGTGGGTGTGCATCCAACTTGCTTGCTCACGAAGACCTAGGGCATTTTGAGAAAGTCCATCATTGGAATATACAAGCCAAGTTCTCTAATGAAAATTCCCACTAGTATATGAAAGTGGCAAAATAAGAGACTCTCTATCATGAAGATCATCGTGCTACTTTAAAGCACAAGTGTGGACAAAGGATAGTAGCATTGTCCCTTCTCTCTCTTTCTCTCATTTTTTTTGTTTGGCTTCTTTGGCCTTCTATTTTTTTTCATTGGCTTCTTTGGCCTCTTTTTTTACTCATACAGGACAATGCTCTAATAATGATGATCATCACACTTCTATTTATTTACAACTCAAGGATTACAACTCGATACTTAGAACAAAATATGACTCTATATGAATGCCTCCGATGGTGTACCAGGATGTGCAATGAATCAACACTACTAGGAAAAATACTACCAGTAGCGCGGGTTTTTTACATACCAGTAGCATGGGTTCCCGCGCTACTGCTACGACGCTACAGCTAATTTTTAGCAGTAGCGTGTTTTTTACCCCACGCTACAGCTAAAAAGTTAGTAGTAGCGTGTGTGCACCCATGCTACTACTAACCTAACTACTAGTAGCCCTCACTTTTGACCCACGCTACTACTAACAATTTAGGAATTAAAAAAATAAAAATTAGATGTAGTACTCATGAATGGTAATACGTCTAGTGCAAACCAAACCAACTCACAGAACCATCTCAAGATTCCATTTAACATCAGACACACACAACCATCATCGTAAGGTGGGTACCTTCCCTAGTGGTCTACCACCAACCTAAACAGACCACCTCTCTAGATGTATCTACAAGGCTAGGAGTTCAGACGCCGGTGGACAGAATCCTCCCTCTCGCGGACGGTAGCGTCGAGGTCCTCCACAACAGCGACCTCCGGCGTCGAAATCACCTGGACGATCATCTGTGTGACGTGGCCACAGGGCTTCACGGCAAAGTCCGCCTCTGAGTGGTTGAAGAGCACAGCGCCACCGGGCCGCACTTGTCAGCGTCGATCACCTCTGCGCCCACGTTGGGAAAGTGAAAACTTGTTAGTACGCAAATTGCATCAGTTCAACGAAATAATACTATTAACAGTGTGCTGCAAGAATAAGAAAGCTCAATGTCAACCATCACTTTGGTTGTTAAAAATATCATTCATTCATCATATAACATTTTTTTGTTGTCAAATCATGTACACCAAATTCACATTTACAAGAAGTCAACTTCTCATTTCTAAATGGCTGAAAAGTGATCTATTTGGTAACAACAAATGCCAACAGTCAAATTCATATTGGCTAAGATCAGACCATAAGAATCTAAGACAAACATACAAGCACTAAAGTATATGGGGCGTCCTTCAAAAGTTTAGTCAACCCTTCATATGAATCCGACCAAATCTAATAACATAAAAGGTTTTGAGTAGAGAAGGCACCTTTGGGAATGATAACTTTGGTGGAGCTTCGACAACTTCACCAAATTTAACCTTTTCACGTCCAGGAAATTCAAGATGAGTCTCGACCTTACCAGCCTTGCACTTCTTTTTCTTCTCATCCAGATGTCTGAAACCAATGATACAACATACTTTATTATCATACATTGCCATGAGTGAATGTGGAAGTTCTCTTAGAATATTTTGTCTTAGTTCAAAAATAAAAGCTGAAGCAAGATACATGGTTTATTCTTTACACGAGGCAACATTGGATCCAAATGAATTGATGCGAAAGCTACACAATTAGAGTCAAGCAAACCAAGATAGATCAAATGGTTAGACAACTTACTTCTTCATTTTCTGCTTCTCGAAACCGAGACATTCGCCTCGAGTTCCTTGAAAAATATTCTCAATAGTATTTCAAAAACCGCCCTCGAATACACCAAGATACTCTATAACAGAATTACTAATAACAGTTGTAGAATCATACAATATATTATATGTACAAAATAGACACTCCAAGATACCATGTCAAAAAAATGGGAGGGTCAAAGTTCCACGACATATAGAACATCCACAAAGTACATTTTCTTTAAAGTCATTCTTTTCTACACCCCCATAAAAGCTGTCACTCAAGGAGTGACATGTTTTTTATTACAAAAATTCACCACATTCTGATTAACATGGAAAAGCAAGCTAGAGTTAGCAGACCAAAATTAGCAAGCTAGAGTTAGCTGACCAAGCTAGAGTCGAAAACATACATGGTAATTACCTTTTTTGTCTACACCAGACTTGCACATGCTTATTGTTCTAGAGCAGTCCCCTGTTCTTGAGTGTGCCCTTCAGCAGCCTCTTCTACTAGAGCATTAGGAGTAGTAGCAAATAACTAGTATCATCATTAGTCAGTACAGAGAACCACTTCAAAGGAATTTAAAAATGAAGATAAGAACTACTCATACTATATGCCAACCAACATCCACCCAGTTCAGAAGAAAGCATATATGCTAATATCAGAAGTTCAGAACCATATGACTGAAACTCAGGATTACAGGAGAACTGCTTTCACCTGACAGCGCAACAAGAGCAACCAGTAATATACATACGCATTAACACTAGAGCTAGCTCAATTTACACTAGGACTACTCCGGTTATCAACACAAAGAGGCGAGAGGCCGAGAGGCTCAGACCTCGAGTAAGAGGCGAGAGCTCCAAGCCTCCAACAGGATGTGAGGATAACCGCCGACCGCCTGACTGGCCACCCGCCAGCGGCGTACACTACAACACGGATGATGTTAGAAGGCATTATAAAATGCCTTTGAATGAGTTAAAAACGCCTTCAATTCTCTTTCCTGGCGTTCAGGAAAAACGCTAGAGTTGGTCCCAAAGGGAAAGACCAACGAAGGCGCTTTACAATAATGCCTCCAAAGGCATGTCATCCACGGCGTTTTTTAAAAACGCCTCCGAAGCTCCATGGCACTTTCAGATGGTGCCGCTAACTTAAAAAAATCTTCAGTCTCATTTTTCTATTTACAGGAACGGGCCCCCTCCCTCTCTCCCTCTCCTACCAGGCTAGCTTATCTTATCTCCCCCTCTTCATTTTTTTTCAAGAACGGGCCCACCTCTTACCTTGCACAGCAACGCGACGGACTGGACCATTAGCACACGCTGTATTCTTGTATAGCTGGAATTTTTTTTTAAAGAACCAGCATTGCTGGCATTCATTGATAATAGCAGGAAGCAACGGAAAACAACAAGATGGTGAAGGTCCTAGGACCAAAGGATCCGAAGATCAAAAAACAAAAAGAAAAACAGCAGCCCTAGTACCGCGGCTTCGACTTCACAGCAAACAGACAGTCGAGGCACTCCCAGCTCCCCTCCTACGCGCCAGATCCGGGCGTCCCGGAGCCCCACGCGCGCTACCCTGCAGATGAGCGCCCGCGACCCGCCCGAGCTGCGCGAGAGGGCGTTTGGGGGCAGCGCGGGGCTCCGTTTCCCTGGGTTTTTTTTTTTTTGAGCGTATTCTTGTATAGCTGGTTAGTGAAACATAGTGCACACCCCATCCTTTTAAGGAGGTCAGAATCTTTGTCAAGAAGCGGTATGGGACTAACGAAACGGCAGTTATTAGAGCTGGTCTTCGTCAACGTCGCTGGCCGATGCTGCGGCAAAATTCGTCTACTCCAGGTGACAAAACTTCACAAGACTTGCTCCATTAGATTCGACTGTCCCACCTAAGATAACATCCACGTTTAATTTTGTTTCTGACAAGGAACGACAAGCTAGCAGATGGCGGACTCCGGCGAGCCGTCGTCGACAGCTAGCGTTTAAATCTTCGATTCCCAGGAGCCTTCTCTGTCGCTGGATCGTTGCACACAAAATCTACAAAGAACAGCAGCTGTTTTACCCACCCTCTCCGTGTAATGCATGAGCGCGACAGCAGCTCACCGACATGCTCCGGACCAGCCGCAATACAGGCGAGCTCGCTGCATCTCCTAGTCTAGACGAGCATCCCGCGGCGGCGAGGTCCCCTGCATGCCGCCGGCGTCGGCAACAGCCCCACGTACGGGCAACCAACCTACCCTTCAAGCCAGAATTGCAGTTCCAATTTTGAGAAACACATCAATCAATTAGGAGGCGCTTTCGAAAATAGCCTCAAAATCTCTATCAATTTGAGGCACTCTTCAAAAATGCCTTCAAAGCTCCATACAGTCCGAGGCGTTTCCCAAAAGTGCCTCCAAAGCTTATACAATCCGAGGCGTTTTCCAAAAATGCCTTAAGTTAAAGATGATTTTAAGGCAGACTGTTCAAAACGCCTTCTTAAACATGAATTTGAGGCATTTAGAGAAAATGCCCTTACCAAAATGCCTTCAATTAGCGACCGTGATGTAGTGGTAGTAGCAGCGCCTGTCGACACGCACCCACGGCCCCACGCCGGTCGCCGTCCCCGCCGCCGCGAATCGGCGAAGCAAGCTAGGTTTCGGTTTATGCCTCACTGTGGTGAATCGATTCGTGCAGCTCGCTCTGTTGTGACCGTGGTGTTGTAGTGTCCAGCAGTTCCCAAAAGGCCAAAAAGCTCAAGAACGCACTCCAGAGACTCCCTGAACTCCAAGAAACAACAACAGCACGTCGCAGAGGCCATCACCTGCTTGCCGGCGGCCGGCTGGACACCAGCTTGGGGTCGAACAGATGCGCCGCCGCGTTGGGCGCCTCCCCCGTCTCCGCCACCACGGGGCCGTCCCACATCACCCGCGCCTCCTCGCCACCCACTGCGGAGCTCGGCTCCCCCAGCTCCGAACAGGGCCGGTCCTGAGAATTCAGGGGCCCGGGGCGGAAATACAACCGGGGGCCCTTTATATATCCAAAATTATAATCATTACGTGCATGTTTAGATAAATTTTAAGCACGAAGTGTTTTTAAGTTTTTTTTGCCATGGAATGCAAAACCAGCTGGTCGACCTAGTTGCAGGATCTAAATACATATTATTATATTAATTATTTCTCACTTTTGCTAAGATTTTGACAGGGAAGTTTCATGCATTGTATATTTCATTCATAGTTTGGCAAACAAACAGTAATTGAACTGCTCCTGGTGCCACCCAGGTAGAATAACTTTATAATTTGCAACACTAAAAATTAAAAAAGTATGCAACTAAAAAATAATTTTGCCATCTAATCACATTGAATTGACCATGAATCCTCCAATTAATTTCAGCTTGGCTATCATCATTATCCCATGGATTCTAGACATCTTCTCTCCTCGTCTTTCACCGATCTCCAACACAACCAAATTAATTAATCAGAACTATTGCATTAAGAAAATTAGTCAGAAGGACAACTACATCCTACTCTTCTTCGCTAATTCACTAGATATAATAATTCTGCCACTAACTAGTCACATATCAATCTAGCTAGCTCGGTTGGATCTTGGATGATGCATCAGGAAGATGCTAACCTGATTTCTGTAGTTCAAAACTGCCTGCAAGGGTCGATGCTGTTGTTACTCCTGTCCATGGCGATGAACATGAAATTACTCGATCCGCCATTGGACGAGAAATCATCGGGGGAGGCCTCCGCGGGAGGAGGCTGTGTCGGCGGCGGGGTCGCCCTCGGGCTTGCGAGACTTGAGGAGTCGTGCGTGATATCGGAAAGTCGATCGCTCATGTCGTCATGCGCGGACGAGCGGACCTACGCGAGGGAAACGAAAGTTCCACCAATTTAGGGAATCGTTGATTTACTTGCCACAGGTAATGTTCGTTGTACGCATGAAATCATTTTTTCTCACGGGCAGAATACAGAGAGCAGACGTACGTGGGGGCCCCTCTATTTCGGGGGCCCGGGGCGGTCGCCCCCCTGCCCCCCCCATCAGGGCCGGGCCTGGCTCCGATGGCCCCGGCTCTCAATGTCGCGGCGTAGTCGAGGGAGGGGCTGCTGCTGCTGCCCGCGGAGCCCGGAGGAAAAGGAATGGCCTTGGGCGGCAGCATCCCCGTGCCCTTCCGATTGACCCCCGTCACCCCATTGGCGCTGCCTCTTCTCAGGTTAGCCGCCGGAGCCAGTGGGTCACGCGTGAACGTCGGAGGCTGCGAGCGTTAAATCCATCGGGCGGAGATGGTAGAGCGGCAGAGGCGAGTCGAGAAAAGAGATGGGCGTGTTGCACGCTGCCGGAGCTCGCCGGAACTGGCGGGCGTGGGTGGTGGCGGCGGGGAGGAGATCGTGGGGGAGAGGAGGTCGACAGAGGGGTGGGGGTGAGGTCGCGAGAGTTTTTTTAGGAATTCACGAGAGAGTTCGGTAGTGTGAGTGGATCGCGGCAGTAGTAGCGTGGGGTGTCTCACTTGCGTTATAGCTTATCACTTAGTAATAGTATGACATGCGCTACTACTACGTCCTGCCCACGGGAAATATTTACTAATGGGAGCCGCTAGGGATCAGACTACTGATTCCTTGCTTCCATCAGCCCAGTCGAAGGCCGTAGGATTGGAAGCATGTAGGTCGTCGGATCTGCTAGTAGAATTCTGTGTGTGGGTTGTTGTTGGATTGATTCGTTAATTAGGTATGTCGTCATAACTGCTCCCCGTAAATTAGCTCGACCCTGTATCCTCGCTAACTACCTCTCTCCTGCCGTTTATTCCTCCTCAAGTAGATTCCTAATCTGCAGATTTTTTCATAAACGTGCGGCCCACACATGCAATCTTCTATGTTTTCTGTACGATTACGTTTGCTTCCAATAAATTGCTTCCTTTTATAAGATTTCACGGCATATATTTGCTTCCTTGGACTTGTTAATTTGCTTCCTGCGTCTGGTTAATCTGCTTCAACTACAACCAATTTTTTTTTCGATTGACCTGAAATGTGTGTTCGATCTAATAGAAATTTATGTCACACAACAAGAATTTGTTTATGTTGACAAGAAAATTGGCTTCCATTGCAACTTATATTTGCTTCTATGGACAACAATTAAATTTGCTTTCACTAAAACATAAATTATACATTGTTTCAAGCAAACAAACTTTTGCTTCCAAAGAAAACAGAGTCTGCTTCAATGCAACATCGCCCTAATACAATAAAACAACAGAAAATAATTATATTACAACAAAAATATGATACAAGGCGGATTATCTCGGGCTGTAGTGGCCGCGCTAGGGAACGCATAAGCGGAAGATTCTCGAAAGGAAGTTGTTGCCTTCATGATGGCAGCAAGTAGTGGGACGCCAACACCATCAATTAATCGTAACATGGTGATATCCTTCTTGGTTGTATGGTGGCGGAAGATAGAGCTCACGTATTCAAGCATGGGCGCAAATGTGTCGCCAAGTCGATGGACTACGTGACAAGGACATCATCATGGAGGGCCTTGGTCACTGTCTCCGCCCATGTCACCACTATCTCCTCCATTGCCTTCAAATAGACACCGCCAAAATTGTGGGGAGAGGTCCGTGCGAGGTGTTTGAAACACCAATAATGCATTGTTGGCATGGTGTAGCACGAAACATCTGAACAAAAGAAGCACACGTGAGATGAGAGATGGTTTGATCTATCACAACATAAAGGATAGGCAATGGAGGCACAGAAAAATGAGATAAGTATGGCCTACATGAAGCAACGAATTGATAGTATGTCAGAACATAAATGATAGTTTGTGGAAACATGGAAAATTGAGATGAAGAAATATTCATTGTTATAGAAACATATGTGAAACATAAAAGTAGGAAGCATGACTTACACGTAGGGGTGATTTGATCAATCAAAACATACATGATAGGCCGTCAAAGCATATAAAATTGAGATAAATAGAAAATTCACTACTACAGGAACCATATGCGAAACATAAAAGTAGGAAGCATGGCTTACACGAAGGAGCGATTTGATTGATCAAAACATACATGATATGCAGTGGAAGCATAGAAAATTCAGTACTATATGGAACATATGCAAAACAAAAAATATAGAAAGCATGGCTTACCATAAGCAACGAGTTGATCTATCACATCATACATGGGGCGGAATTTTGATTAAAATGCTGTTGAAAAATAATAAAACATTAGAATCACACACAAAAGTAGAAACAAGGACTAAGTAAGAAAACTTCGTATACCAAAGAGACACAGTTAATATAATATGGGCATGGCATATTACAATGGTTATAGCAATGACATAGATAAAATTTTAATAAAGATGAAGCAGCAAGTATGGAAGCATTCTATGTAACCAAAGGAGCATATGAAGTATAATTTGGAAGCCCTGACAGCATGAAGCATGAAAATGTGTTATCTTAACATAACTCATCTTATTTTGAAGCATAGAAATTTGGAAATAGAAATTAAGTAAGATTGCTACCAACATGGGGATGAATGTTTGTGTCAACTAGATACCAAAAATGTTGAAGTGTGGAAGCAAACTATCTAGATGGAAGAAGCATATGTAAAATTATTTGGAAGCTCCTTTAGTAGGAAGCATGAAAAGCTTGTTATCTCAACATGACACATCTTACGAGGAAGCTCCTTGTGTAAAAAGCATGGAAAGATTGATCTAGGAACAGAATTAGTATTAGTTGGAAGCATGGAAAACTGAACATAAACTAGTACTGCCCCAACATGGGGATGCATATTTGTGTGACATGCATTCCAAATTCACGGAATTTCGTTGATGATTAGTGATCCAGTAGACATTAGATAGAATAGACTGACGCCCAACAGAACAAACCAAAGATATGAACATAGATAACAATCAATACTCAACACAAATCAATTACCATTGCAGAAATTAAACGTATCAAGTTGAAATGACTCAACCCTAGGTCAGATGAGGATGGTGCAGGGAGGCGACTCGTGCTATCGTCCGCGCGTTCCCAACATGAGACATGCAGCAGGTATGAGTGTGGCGGGGGTAGGGTCCTGGCGAAGAACAGAGGCAGACATGTGGCAGGCGAGCTCGGCGGTGAGCCGGTGAGCAGGGTGCAACCCCGAATGCAGCCGATTCTACCAATGGGAAGCCCGGCAAAGCACGAATCGAAGTTGAGGATGGGGGCTCGACCCCCTAATGCCAGGAAGGAGTCGCATTGGTGGAGATGACGATGGGGTAGCCGTACTGCTCGGCGACGAGGAGCGAAGGAGGAGCAGGGGCGGAGCTGGCCGGTGAGGACATGGTGTTGCTGGGCGAAGAAGAGGAAAAGAGGCAGCTGCGCGTGAGGCGGACGGAGGAGGTTGGGGAGATTCCGGGTGAGGTGAGCGAGGAGCCCGGCGCGTTGCGTGCGGTTGGGGACGAGGATGATGGGAGTCGGGAGCATTAGGGAGAGAGAGGATTACGCGCGGGGATTCGGGGTGATTAGTCAGCTGGGATTTTTTCTATTTTTTATTTACATATGAAGCAAAATCCAGAACGTCAGATTCAATTGAATCAACGGCGTTTGAGTGGTCTGACACTAGCGTCTCTCCAGACTATAGATAGGAAGCGTTTCCCTTTACTAATAGCATGCCCAAAAGAAACCAATGCTACTGGTAAGTCATACTAGTAGCGCGCTTTGTACCACGCGCTACTGGTAATTACCAGTAGCGTGGGGCCCCAAACAAACGCTACTGGTAAACGTCTATGTATAAGCATTTTTCTAGTAGTGTAAGAGTGACATGTATGAAAAATTATGAATGATGGCTTTGCCACAAATATGATGTCAACTACATGATCATGCAAGGCAATATGACAATGATGGAGCGTGTCATAATAGACGGAACGGTGGAAAGTTGAATGGCAATCTATCTCGGAATGACTATGGAAATGCCATAATAGGTAAGTATGATGACTGTTTTGAGGAAGGTAAATGGTGGGTTTATGGTACCGGCAAAAGTTGTGCGGTACTAGAGAGGCTAGCGATGGTGGAAGAGTGAGAG
Organism: Aegilops speltoides; assembly: GCA_021437245.1. Taxonomy (NCBI): domain Eukaryota; kingdom Viridiplantae; phylum Streptophyta; class Magnoliopsida; order Poales; family Poaceae; genus Aegilops; species Aegilops speltoides. Next base: position 42,260,498 of record CM038143.1, on the reverse strand, counting down.
TGCGTATAATCCATGGACTCAACATTAGTCATAAAGAACTCACATACTTATTGCAAAAATCTACAAGTCATCAAAACCAAGCACTACGCACATGCTCCTAGAGGAAGGGTTGGTAGGAGTTAACCATCGCGCGATCCCGACCTTCACACATAAGGAAGACAATCAAAGAAACACCTCATGCTTCAAATTTGTTACACAACGGTTACCATACATGCATGCTACGGGACTTGCAAACCTCAACACAAGTATTTCTCAAATTCACAATTATTCTACTAGCATGACTCTAATATCATCATCCTCATATCTCAAAACAATCATCAAAAATTAAACTTCTCATAGTATTCAACGCACTTTTTATGAAAGTTTTTATTATACCCATCTTGGATGTCCATCATATTAGGACTAGTTTTATAGCCAAAGCAAATTACCATGCTGTTCTAAAAGACTCTCAAAACAATATAAGTGAAGCATGAGAGATCAATAATTTCTATAAAATAAAACCATCACCGTGCTCTAAAAAGATATAAGTGAAGCACTAGAGCAAAATTGTCTAGCTCAAAAGATATAAGTGAAGCACATAGAGTATTCTAATAAATTTCGATTCATGCGTGTCTCTCCAAAAAGGTGTGTACAACAAGTATGATTGTGGTAAACTAAAAAGCAAAGACTCAAATCATACAAGACTCTCCAAGCAAAACACATATCATCTGGTGAATAAAAATATATCCTCGAGTAAAGTTACCGACAGACGAAGACGAAAGAGGGGATGCCTTTCAGGGAATCCCCAAGCTTAGGCTTTTGTTTGTCCTTGAATTTTACCTTGGGGTGCCTTGTGCATCCCCAAGATTAGGCTCTTGCCACTCCTTATTCCAAAATCCATCAAATCTTTACCCAAAAACTTGAAAACTTCACAACACAAAACTTCAGCAGAAAATCTCATGAGCTCTGTTAGTATAAGAAAATAAACCACCACTTTAAGGTACTGTAATGAACTCATTCTTTATTTATATTGGTGTTAAACCTACTGTATTCCAAATTCTCTATGGTTCATACCCCCTGATACTACTCATAGATTCATCAAAATAAGCAAACAACACACGAAAAACAGAATCTGTCAAAAACAGAACAGTCTGTAGTAATCTGTAACTTTCGAATACTTATGTAACTCTAAAAATTCTGAAATAAATTGGTGGACGTGAGGAATTTGTATATTAATTATCTTCAAAACGAATAAACCTGAAATCACTCTCCAGTAAAAAATGACAGCTATTCTCGTGAGCGCAAAAGTTTCTGTTTTTTACAGCAAGATCGCAAAGACTTCACCCAGGTCTTCCCAAAGGTTCTACTTGGCACAAGCACTAATTAAAACATAAAAATACATCTAACCAGAAGCTAGATGAATTATTTATTACTAAACAGGAGCAAAAAGTAAAGAACAAAAATAAAATTGGGTTGTCTCCCAACAAGCGCTATCGTTTAACGCCCCTAGCAGGCATAAAAACACGAATAGATCTAGGTAGTGCCATCTTTGGTATGAAATCCATAAGTGGCTCTCATAATACATTAATAAGGAAATTTAATTTTCTTCCTAGGAAAGTGTTCCGGGGCCTTTCCTTAACGGAATTGGAATCTAATATTTCCTTCTTTCATGTCAATAATTGCACCAATCATCATAAGGAAAGATCTACCAAGAATAATAGGACATGTAGGATTGCAATCTATATCAAGAATAATAGGACATGTAGGATTGCTATCTATATCAAGAATAATAGGGCACATAATTCCTATTTGCAACAATAAGAGCATCATTAATCCTTCACATAGGTTTCTTAATGATGGAATCCGCAAGATGCAAATTTAAAAAACAATCATCAAATTCACAGAAACCTAGCACGTCACACAAAGTTTTTGGAATCGTGAAAAAAGTAGCACCCAAATCACACAAAGCATAGCATTCATAATCTTTAATATTAATTTTAATAGTAGGTTCCCACTCATCATAAAGTCTTCTAGGGATAGAAACTTCCAGTTCAAGCATTCTTCATAAGATTGCATCAAAGCATCAACGATATGTTTAGTAAAAGCTTTATTTTGATCATAAGCATGAGGAGAATTTAGCATGGATTGCAACAAGGAAATATAATCTATCAAAGAGCAATTATCATAATTAAATTCCTTGAAATCAGAAATCGTGGGTTCATTGCTACTTAAAGTTTTGACCTCTTCAATCCCACTTTTACCAATTTTTGTATCAAGATCTAAAAACTCCGAATCATTGGGACGCCTTTTAACTAAAGTTGACTCATCTCCAGTCCCATCTTTATCAAGATTAATATTGGAAAACAAACATTTAATAGGAGTCACATTAATCACTTTTAGATCTTCATCATTATTATCATTAAAACTAGAAGAACACAATTTCACAAAGCAATCCTTTTTAGCATGCATCCTAGCAGTTCTTTCCTTGCACTCATCAATGGAAATTCTCATGGATTTGAGAGACTGATTGATATCATGCTTAGGTGGGATAGATCTAAGTTTCAAAGAATCTACATCGAGAGAAATTCTATCCACGTTCCTAGCCAACTCATCAATCTTAAGCAATTTTTCTTCAATCAAAGCATTGAAATTCTTTTATGAACTCATAAATTCTTTAACACTATTCTCAAAATCAGAGGGCATCTTATTAAAATTTCCCTATACGCGTTGTTACCAAAATTGTTCCTACCAACAAAATTCACATCCATAGATTCATTATTATTCTCAATCAAAGTGGACCAAGGCATATCATTAGGATCAGAAGAAACACTTTTATTAGCAAACAATTTCATAAGTTCATCCATCTTTCCACTCAAAACATTAATCTCTTCAATCGCATGAACTTTTTTACTAGTGGATCTTTCGGTGTGCCATTGAGAATAACTAACCATAATATTGTCTAGGAGTTTAGTAGCTTCTCCTAAAGTGATTTCTATAAAAGTGCCTCCCGCGGCCGAATCTAAAAGATTTCTAGAAGCAAAATTCAATCCGGCATAAATTTTTTGTATAATCATCCATAAATTCAAACCATGTGTAGCGCAATTATGTATCATTAATTTCATCCTTTCCCAAGCTTGTGCAATATGCTCATGATCAACTTGCTTAAAATTCATAATATCGTTCCTAAGAGAGATGATCTTAGCGGGAGGAAAATACTTAGAGGTAAAAGCATCTTTGCACTTCTTCCATGAATCAATACTATTTTTAGGCAAAGAAGAGAACCAAGTTTTAGCACGATCTCTAAGCAAAAATGGAAATAGATTCAATTTAACAATATCATTATCCACATCTTTCTTCTTTTGCATATCACACAAATCAACGAAGTTGTTTAGATGGGTTTCGGCATCTTCACTAGGAATGCCAGAAAATTGATCTTTCATAACAAGATTCAACAAAGCGGTATTAATTTCACAAGATTCAGCATCGGTAGTAGGAGCAATCGGAGTGCTAATAAAATCATTGTTGTTGGTATTGGAAAAGTCACACAATTTAGTATTATCTTGAGCCATCGTAACAAACAATCAATCCAACACACAAGCACACAAGAAGCAAACAAAAAGAGGCAAACGAAAGAGGGGTGAAGAAAAGGCAAAGGTTTTTGAAAATCGTTTTAGAAGTGGGGGAGAGGAAAACGAGAGGCGAATGGCAAATAATGTAATGCGAGGGAGAAGAGTTTATGATGGGTACTTGGTATGTCTTGACTTGGCGTAGATCTCCCCGGCAACGGCGCTAGAAATCCTTCTTGCTACCTATTGAGCATGCGTTGGTTTTCCCTTGAAGAGGAAGGGTGATGCAGCAAAGTAGCAGAAGTATTTCCTTCAGTTTTGAGAACCAAGGTATGAATCCAGTAGGAGACGACACACAAGTCAATTAGTACCTGCACAAACAATCAAGAACCTTGCAACCAACGCGATAAAGGGGTTGTCAATCCCTTCACGGTCACTCTCAAAAGTGAGATCTAATAGAGATAATAAAGTAAATATTTTTGGTATTTTTGTTGTATAGATTGGAAAGTAAAGATTGCAAAATAGTAAACGAGATGCGATATAAAGGAAAAGAGATGTAATATAATAGGAAAGAGACCCAGGGGCCATAGGTTCACTAGTGGCTTCTCTCAAGATAGCATGTATTACGGTGGGTGAACAAATTACTGCCGAGCAATTGATAGAAAAACACATAATTATGAAGATATCTAAGGCAATGATCATGAATATAGGCATCATGTCCGGGTCAAGTAGACCGAAACGATTCTGCATCTACTACTATTACTCCACACATCGACCACTATCCAGCATGCATCTAGAGTATTAAGTTCATAACAACGGAGTAACGCATTAAGCAAGATGACATGGTATAGAGGGATAAACTCAAGCAATATGATATAAACCCCATCTTTTTATCCTCGATGGCAACAATACAATACGTGCCTTGCTGCTCCTACTGTCACTAGGAAAGGACACGGCAAGATTGAACCCAAAGCTAAGCACTTCTCCTATTGCAAGAAAGATCAATCTAGTAGGCCAAAGTAAACCGATAATTCGAAGAGACTTGCAAAGATATCAAATCATGCATATAAGAATTCATAGAAGAACCACAATTCATCAGATCTCGGCAAACACACCGCAAAAGAATTACATCGAATAGATCTCCAAGAACATCGAGGAGAACTTTGTATTGAGAATCAAATAGAGAGAAGAAGCCATCTAGCTAATAACTATGGACCCGAAGGTCTGTGGTAAACTACTCATGCTTCATCGGAGAGGCAATGGTGTTGATGTAGAAGCCCTCTGTAATTGATTCCCCCTCCGGCAGGTCGCCAAAAAAGGCTCCAACATGGGATCTCATGGGTACAGAAGGTTGCGGCAGTGGAAAAGTAGTTTCGTGGCTCCCCCTGATGTTTCTAGGGTATAAGAGTATATATAGGCGAAAGAAGTACGTCGGTGGAGCTACAAGAGGCCCACGAGGGTGGGGGCGCACCCTCCTGCCTCGTGGCCTCCTCATGGAGTTCCAGACTTCAAATCCAAGTCTTCTGGATTGCTTTCGGTCCAAGAAAGATCATGATGAAGGTTTCATTCCGTTTGGACTCCGTTTGGTATTCCTTTTCTTTAAAACTCTCAAATAGGCAAAAACAGAAACTGGCACTGGGCCTCCGGTTAATTGGTTAGTCCCAAAAATAATACAAAAGAGCATATTAAAGCCCATTCAACATCCAAAACATATAATATAATAGCATGGAACAATAAAAAAATTATAGATACATTGGAGACGTATCATATGCCATGTTGTGTACCAAACCTGTTCTGTACCTTACCATGAGTTTGGCAAGGGGGTACAATAGTGATCCAGGAATAGATCACTGGACAGCGGTCAAAATTATCCTTAGTTACCTTAAAGAGGACTAAGGAAATGTTTCTCGGATATGGAGGTGATAAAGAGTTCATCATAAAGAGTTACGTCGATGCAAGCTTTGACACTGATCTAGATGACTCTAAGTTTCAATCTAGATACGTATTGAACGTGGGAGCAATTATCTAGGGTAGTTCCATGCAGAGTATTGTAGACATAGAAATTTGCAAAATACATACGGATCTGAAAGTGGCAGACCTGTTGACTAAACTTCTCTCACAAGCAAAACATGATCGCACCTTAGTACTCTTTGGGCGTTAATCACGTAGAGATGTGAACTAGATTATTGACTCTAGTAAACCCTTTGGGTGTTGGTCACATGGTGATGTGAACTATGGGTGTTAATCGCATAAAGATGTGAACTATTGGTGTTAAATCACATGGCGATGTGAACTAGATTATTGACTCTAGTGAAAGTGGGAGACTGAAGGAAATATGCCCTAGCACTACTAGGGAAAACCTTATACACAGAACTTTAGCAGTAGCGTGGGTCAAAACGAGCGCTGGTGCTAAATAGCAGTAGCGCGCCTGCTCAAACCATGCTACAGATAAATTTCTAGCAGTAACGCGCCTCCACCCAAACACGTTACTCCTAAAACTCGCACGGCTTATCCCACAGGCTACACATAGTAGTAGCGATCTACAGAGAACAATGCTACCGCTAATATCTTTGTAGCAGCGCTGTTTGCTCTAAACTCGCTACTACTAAAGGATCTAAAATTAGATGGAAAGCAGATATAAAGGTAATTGAAAATGAAAGAAATAGAATAAGGTGAAAGGAGAAAAATAAAATGTGAAGAAAAATAAATGAAAAGGGAAAAAAAGAGAAAGCAATAGCAGTAGTGTGTATAGCAGAACGCGCTGTAGCTAATGTAGCAGCAGCGCGCTTTCCCTAAGGCGCTACTGCTACTTCTGACTTAACCGCGGGTTCGTCCTTCCCCACGGCCACTTCCCCAAATTCAACTACTCCGCTCTCGCCGCCGTCGTTGCCCGTCGGCCGCCGCGCGCTCTCCGCTCACCCTCTACGCCGCCCCAACCCTGGATTCAACGCCGCCCCCGCCCCCGACCTCAACGCCGCCACCGCCCCCGACCTCGATGCCGCCCTCCGCCGCGCGCCCGAGCCCCGACCCCGACCTCGACGATGCCTGTCCCTCCCTCGTCACAGTCACCCAAGGTGAGCACTCCTGCTCCTCCCTCTCCCCTACCTCTGCCTAGGGTTTCTTCATATTTTAGTTGCATCAAATTAGTTATGGTTCATGTAAGGGTGGAAACGAATCGGATGCGGATGCGGCTCAAATTAGTTAGGGTTCATGTAAGGGTGGAAACGAATCAAATTTCTAAGATGAATCATAAAACGAGTAAAAAAATTATTTATAGTTCCTAGGTACTAATTAGTTAGTAAGAACTAGGTACTAATTAGGTACTAGTTTATTTTTATTTATAGTAATTTTATTTTTAGTAAGAACTAGTTGAATTAATAGAACTAGTTAGTAAGAACTTGTTGTATATCTTGTGTTGCTCAAATAGGATATGTGCTTGCCCAAGTGGTCGGTCATGTTTGAAGGTTACACCTCCTAGTGGCCTATGCTTTGCTGGAGTGTTGATTCATTTCCGTTCCAGCAAATTTCAGGCGCTCGATATGTCCTATTTTAGCAAAGGTCATGCCGGATTTTTCCGTGAATTTTGGCATGACTTGTGCCAGAATATGTAGGAAATATCGAGTGCCCCGGATTTGTTTGTTGAGTATCCTGGTAGTTGTCTTCGATCGATTTTCAATTAATGTTTCAACTATGAACATAGGAAATGTCTCACGACGAAAAGGATTTCGGTACTTGCAAATACTGCGAAGACAAACGCGGCCTGTGCGACGGAATCTTCCTAGATGATGATAGGCGCTTCAGCATCAAGCTGGACGAGAACTTCGAAGTGGATATAGTAAGTTACAACGACAAGTTTTTTGTCGTAATTTAGCATGACATATGCTTCATTTGCTTCAACTTATATTATTTATTTTTACTATTCTACTAGCGTATCCCCTGCCATGCAAGAGTTTTTGTATTGGATAAGATAGGTTTCAGTCGTACTATGGAGGTAAAGAAAGTTTACTAGAAGACCGAGCATGGTTATATTTTCAACGGAAAATTATACAATTCAGATGACTACACCTATTTTGGATGCAAAACATGGCGAGCACTATGCAAGACTTATGCATTTGAGCCTGATATGGTTATCACCTTTGATATTCGTCCGGAAGATGATATTGAAGGTAATACCGACATCTGGGTCGATGTGCAGACGCCTCCAGTTATACCATTATGTAAGTTTCTCAACCATATTTATGTCTTTGATATTGTTTATTCAAAAATAGTTGACAACTAATTTGTATTGCCAGCTTATTTCGGTGCAAGCAAACATGTCCAGCGCTTGGTAGACAGGACCTACTACTGTGCCGGGGCTGAACTCAACTGCGAGGAGCTCAGTCATTATGTTTCATGGCTTGCGGATCTTGATACTATCAAGACAAATTTTCTTCCTGCATTTAGAAATGTTAGTACTGAAAACGTGCGACCAATAGTGTTCGTAATGAACTACGGTCACATCTATTTGGGAAGGATGGTAAGATTTTTACTATTTGTCCTCAGTGCATCTTTTCCATACATTATTTTTGAAGCTAAACTTCATTGCTAAGTATGTTACCATACGATGTTCTTCAACAGGGACTCCCGGTGAATGTTGTGCCTTATGGGATCGAGACTAAAGGTACCATGAGTATTATTATCTTACGGCCAAGATATCCTATAGATTACTTTAGTGCATTCAAGATTAGCGACGGATTCTTAATAGTGCAAGACTAGACCAAATATGTGATGGGGGAGCGCAGAGAAGTACTAGGGGGCACCAAACAGATGCGCTACCTACGATTAGGAGACAGGTTCATCTGCATGCTCCAACTTGATCAAGGAGGAGAGCTATACATATTTTATGTTATTTTACCTAAGAGAGCGCAGCAGGAGTGATTAGCTAGCTAGAAATGAGTTTGAAGATGATGATGTGCTACACTATTACTATGATGATAAAATAACTACTATTGGTGGTAATGACTATGATGATTATTATTAGCTAGTGTTAGTGGTGATTAAATAAATACTGTTGATGGTAATGACTATGATGATGGTTAAATAGCTTGTGCTGACAGATTAGATTCAAGTCGAGGCAACATGTGATGCACATCGAAAGTACTACTAGTCCAAACTAGATCAAGTTTGGATTAGTAGTATACTTTTGACATGCACCACATATTTCCTCCACTTGAACCTAATCCACCTTCATTTGACACACTGTTATGGACATAATGATATAAACCTCATAATTGGTATTGTACCAAATTTGTATAACGGCGGATAAATACACTAAAAAGAGAAAAAAAAGAATACTAGTAGTGATTGTTAGTAAAGACGTTGCAACTAGCCAGATTAGCAGCAGCGCGGGACAAAAGAAGCGATGCCGCTATGTGTCTTAACAGTAGCGCATGTCACACGCGCTACTGCTAAGTAATAGATGTAGCGCCTTATTAGTAGTGCGGCAGCGCGCGCTACTAGTGGGCTTAAAACCCGCTCTACTACTAGGGTTTTCCCTAGTAGTGTAGAGGCAATAATGAAGTTCTTATTTTATATTTCCTTGTATCATGATAAATGTTTATTATTCATGATAGAATTGTATTAACCGGAAACTTGATACATGTGTGGATACATAGACAAAACACTGTGTCCCTAGTAAGCCTCTACTCGACTAGCTTGTTAATCAAAGATGGTTAAGTTTCCTAACCATAGACATGTGTTGTCATTTAATGAACGGGATCACATCATTAGGAGAATGATGTTATGGACAGGATTCATCCGGTAGCATAGCATATTGATCGTTCAGTTTTATTGCCATTGCTTTCTTCATGTCAAATACATATTAGTTTGACTATGAGATTATGCAACTCCCGGATACCGGAGGGATGCCTTGTGTGCTATCAAACATCACAACGTAATTGGGTGAATATAAAGATGCTCTATAGGTATCTCCGAAGGTATGTGTTGGGTTGGCATAGAACGAGATTAGGATTTGTCACTCCAAGTATCGGAGAGGTACCTCTGGACCCCCTCGGTAATACACATCAAAAGAAGCCATGCAAGCAAAGTGACTAATGAGTTAGTTGCAGAATGATGTATTACAAAACGAGTAAAGAGACTTGCCGGTAATGAGATTGAACTAGGCATGATGATATCGACGATCGAATCTCAGGCAAGTACCATACTGATGGACAAAGGGAATAAAGTATGTTGTCATAACGGTTCGACCGATAAAGATCTTCGTAGAATATGCAGGAGCCAATATGGGCATCCAGGTTCCGCTATTGGTTATTTACCGGAGAGGTGTCTCGGTCATCTCTACATAGTTCTCGAACCCGTAGGGTCCGCACGCTTAATGTACGATGACGATATAGTATTATATGAGTTATGTGATTTGGTGATCGAATGTTGTTCGGAGTCCCGGATGTGATCACGGATATGACAAGGAGTCTCGAAATGGTCGAGAGTAAAGATTGATATATAGGATGATGGTATTCAGACACGGAAGCGTTTCAGAGGGTACCGGGTACATATCGGGTCACCGGAAGGGGTTCCGGGCAACCCCGGCAAAAGATATGGGCTTAATGGGCCAAGGAGGGGACAGACCAGCCCACAAGGGGCTGGTGCGCCCCTCCACCAGGCCAGCCAGCCCTAGGGAAAGGAAAGGGGGAGGGCAAGTCCTTCCCTCCTTCCCCTCCTCAAGGGAGAAAGGAAACGGGGGGCGCCACCTCCCCCTTCCTTCCCCTGACGCCTATACAAGGAAGGGGGAAGCCGAACTAGGGCAGGAGCTCAAGTGGGATTTGGCCCCACTTGGGGCGCCCCCTTGGCCTCTCCCCTCTCCCTTCCACCTATATATATATGAGGAGGGGGGCGCCTAGCACACCCACGACATAATCTTAGCTGTGTGCGGCACCCACCCTCCACGGTATATTCCCTCGGTCATATTGTCACGGTGCTTAGGCGAAGCCCTGCGCGGATCACTTCACCATCACCGTCATCACGCCATCGTGCTGATGGGACTCATCTACTTCCTCGACACCTTGCTAGATCAAGAGGGCGAGGAACGTCATCGAGCTGAACATGTGTAGAACTCGGAGGCGTCGTACATTCGGTACTTGATCGGTCGGAGCTGGAAGAAGTTCGACTACATCAACCGCGTTGTCAAACGCTTCTACTTTCGGTCTACGAGGGTACTTAGACACACTCTCCCCATCTCGTTGCTATGCATCTCCTAGATAGATCTTGCGTGAGCGTAGGAAATTTTTTGAAATTGCTTGCTACGTTCCCCAACAGTAACAAACACTAATATGCCTCTTCAATCTCGGTTTCATCTTCTAGTTCCTAATACACTCTCCAAAAATGTATCTCCACCGGGAAATTTTCTTTTATCCTTAAATAGTAAACAAAGCAGAAACATCCTCTTCCTACACCCTATACTAATCGATGGGGATGTCCACTTATATCTCTAAACTAAATTTTATGATCATTTGGTTGACATGCTTGCAACTCAACGTATGTCCTGAATCTATTCTTGTCGTTGACATCATAACTTGAGACGGGAAGTCGCTTGTCGGGATCATGTTCTAAAGCTTAAAAAACGGATTCAAATTAATTGGGGAACTGATTCACCATATTCATCAACTGCTTCATCATCTTCTACAATTGGGGTCGGAGACTCTCTCTCTCTCTCTCTCTCTCTCTCTCTCTCTCTCTCTCTCTCTCTCACACACACACACACACACACACACACACACACACACACACACACACACACACACACACACGATGTGTGATCTCCTGTAATATTTGGTTATCTTCGTGTCAATTGGTTTTGCTACAAGAAAAATAGTCGCACCTATGTGCTTTTCCTTCTTTTCACAAACATTAGCATGTTGTCTCCCATTTAGCTGCGCTTGCGCCTATATGCTTGCAATTCACAACCAATATCTGGTTGTCTTGGGACGAAATTTCATTTGCCCATGGAAAAGTAATTGACACGTATTTGAGACTTCATTAGCATTCCGCCTAATAAAAGAACTGATGATTTCTATAGCATTCCCCTCAAAATTAGCTGCACACTAGCACCTTAATTAATACACATCTATCTTTATTTGTGCATGTGTGCTTGCAAACCTCAGTCAATCATCATGTTTTGCAGATTGTTTCTATGTTTTAACAATTTCCTTTGGCATGTTTCAGAAGTTATCATCTATTTGTTTTGTTCTTGGACTCAAAAAGTAATCTGAATAAAGTGTGTGGTGTGTTCCAACTTCCAGTAATTTTGGATCGAAAGTGTGCAATAGTCTATGTGTGCGTGCTCTGTGTGTGTGTGTGTGTGTGTGTGTGTGTGTGTGTGTGTCTCCTCTTTCGCTCCCTCCCTCCCTCCCTCTCCTTTTGTGGAGCTTCAGCGACTAATACACCATCATCATGTGTTTGCATTAGTGCCATCTCTAGGTTGCTCTCAACCTCAATAGAAGGAGGAGCTGGTGTTGATGTAGAAGTTGTTTTCCATTCATTTGAAAAAAAAAATCACAATTCAAATATGCTAACACCCTTCTTCATGTGCATTACAAGAACAAAGGGGGGAAATCATTTCTTTTTCTACAATTTCATCAAACAAAGTAGCAATCAACGAAAGTGGCATTGACAAATAATTCCAATATAAATTTCACTAAAATAGTAAAATGTTTTGGTGTAAATTTCATAAAGATTGTGATTTCGCTCTAAATCAGTGAAGAAGTTAACCTTGACAAACTTCCCCAATGGTGAGTGCCGAGCGCAAGCGGCAGAGATGGCCACAAAGTTGGCCAGTCGGAGCGAAGTTGTGGTCTGCCGACAGCAGGGGTCGAGGAAGGCCGGTGGGCTCGAGGGCCAAACTTGGATTTGCTTGCCGCGACGACACCACAGGTCAGCTAGTTGCCTGGTTAAGACAGTCGTCGCATCGTCAGCTACACGGGGTTAGGATTTGGAAGTCGCTGATAGGGGAGACTCGGATGTCAGTACAACAAGTCCTATTTCGCACCTGTAACGCCAGTCAACGACAAAATGGTACACAACCCATACCCAGGTTCCCTTCGCTAGGTTTTAAGGTTTTGAAGCTCCCAACTAGTTTTGGGAAGCTTCCAGAAGCTTCTGGTTTGGTTTTTTTCATTTTAGTTTCTAGTTTTTTGGCTAATTTTTGTTCGATTTTTCTTCTTTCTTTTTTCATTTGCTTTACTTCATTTTTTTAGACGCATGAATTTTTTTAATTCGTTTTAAAATTTGTGTAAATTTCAGGAATTCATGAACTTTTACAATTTTTGTTAACTTTTCTCAATTTGGTGAACTTTGTTTAAACACATGATCAACATTATTTCATACACCATGTACATATTTTTTAAACATGAGAAACAGTTTTTTATACACGTTTAACATTTTTTTCATATATATGTTTTGATGTCTTATTTTTTTCATACACGTTACACATTTTTCTTATACATTATAAAATATTTTTCTATACACAATCAAGATTTTTCAAATGCATGATTAAATTTTATTGAAAAAATTATACGAAGTGATTTTTATAATATATATGTTGACAATATTTTGAAATGTACACAAAAGTTAAAAACGAAAGCAAAAAACAAAAAACAAGTGTGAGAAAATAAAAGGAAAAAAATGAATACTCGCTAGCTACCTAGACATGCGAGTGCAGTCACGTGCAGGCTCAGCCCATGGTCGCCAGCCCATTTTCATTTCTTTTTTTGTTTCTTTTTCAGGATCACATTTTTTTGGTCTTTTCTAAAACATGTTTGCAGTTTTACAAAAAAAATGATTTTCTTTGTTATTTCTTTTTCTTTTCTTTTCTTTTCTTTTTTCTTCAAAAAACTAGAAAATTTGAAATTTTGTTCATGTTTTGAAAAAATGTTATCAAAATTCAAAAATTGTTCTGGTTACACAAAAAAGTTCAAAACTTTCGAAATTCAAAAGATGTAGCAGATTTCAATATTTTGTTCCCTTTTTCAAAAAATGTTCGCACTTCCAAATTTGTTAGGGATTTTTCAGAATTTTGTTCTTCGTTTCAAAATTTGTTCTCAAGATTCAAAAAATGTTCGTGCTTTAAAAAATTGTTCACGCTTCCAAATTTGTTTGGGATATTTCAAAATTATTTTCCATTTCAAAATATGTTCTCAAGATTCAAAAAATGTCTGTGGTTGAAAAAATAGTTGGCACTTCCAAATTTGTTCTCAAGATTCAAAATTGTTCATGCTTTAAAAAATTTGTTCACAAATTCCAAAAATGTTCATGTCTTCGGAAAATGTTTTGGAAAATTCGAAATGTTTGGGTTTTCAATTCTATTCTGTTTTTAAAAAGTGTTCGCAAATTTGAAAAATGTTCTCATATTCAATTAATTTGTCCATTAAAAAATGAAATTACGAAAATGTTCTAATTTTAAAATTATTGTTCACAAATTTTGAAGTGGTCACATTTAAACAAAATGTTCACAATTTCAGTGTTCTTCCTTTTTTATTCCAAAAAAATGTTTACGCTTTCACACAATGTTCTAATTTTTAAAATTTTGTTCACAAATTATAAAATGGTTGCGTTTTAGAAAATATTTACTTTTTGCCAAAAGAATTCACGTTTGAATTTTTTTAAGTATAGCCTTTGTCGTGGTTTATAGTTCATATTTGTTGGGCTACCTTTTTTGACACAAAATCTTAGAAACTATAGTGGCTACCTACTTGTGTTGACAGGTGCCTCGCTCACACCTTGGTTCATCGTAATTTTGCATATTCAGATTTTATGTTTTCTCGCTACTGTTAATTTCTTTAGGTTCGCGCTGCCAATTTACCATAAGAAGTAGCTGGTTGGGGCGGCTAGCTCATCGCGCTTAGCAATAGGAAGGCTCGGGTTCGATTCCAGTACCCTTTTTTCCTTTTTTGCGATTTTTAACCTACGAATGTGGCGCACCCGCAATATGGGCCGGCCCAGCCAAGCTGCTTGTGTGTGAAATGCCGACTGCTTGCCGCAGCGAGCGTCCGATTTTTAAATTCAGAACAAATTTCTTTTAACTGAGAACAATTTTGAAAAGGAGAACATTTTTTATATACATGACCAAACAGTTGAAACGGAAACTTTTTTCTAGTGCTTCGAACATTTTTTGAAAGTGCGAATATTTTTTATATAGGTGAACATTTTTCAGCTGCGTAAATTGAACACGATTTAAAAAATAAGAACATTTTTCGAAAAAATTGAAAAAGAAGAACATTTCTTAATACATGAATCTTTTTTTGAAAAATAATAAAATGTTTTGAAATTTGTGAACAATTTTTGAAAACAGGCATTTTTTAAATGCATGCCATTAATTTTCAAATTTTTTAAAAAATGAACAAAAAATAATTAGAACAATTTTTGAAAAAACAGGAACATTTTCTGAAAATTCAGAACGAAAATTTGAAAGCAGGAACATTTTTTGAATTTATGAACAAATTTGTGAAATGGGAATTTTTTTGAATTTTTGAACAAAATCTGAAAAACAAGAAAATAAATTGAAATTCGATTTTTTTTGAAAATAAACTTTAAAAGAAAAAAAGGAAAAGAAAAAAAACAGAAAAAAGGAAACAGAAAAAAAGAAAAAAGTAAAAGAAGAGAAATAGGAAAACGAAAAACCAAAAAGAAACTGAAAAAGAAAAAGCCGGTTCAGGAACCTTCTAGAAGGTTCCCAAAACCGGAAAAAACCGGCTGGAAACATCATAGAAGGTTCCAAAACCGGGGTCTGCTGTAACGCTAAACGGGCTGGCCCACTTGGTAGCTCCCTCGCACCTGCCCTGTGCGAAGCGCCGACTGCTTGCCGCAGCGAGCGTCCAATAGGAGTTCCCCCTATTTCACGCGTCGGGCGTCGGCAAACATGCCAGCGCGCACCCACTACCCTCCCACGCGCCCCTCAAGGCTCACCCAATAGGCGGGGTTGGCAATCCCAGTTTTTGTTATTCCGTATTTTTTTGTTTTTATTGTTTTTTCTTCTTTAAGGCAATTCAAATTAATAAAAAAACCCGGAATTTCAGGAAACAAATAATTTTTTCGAAAATGCTCCAGAAATCCTAACATGTTCGTGCTTTAAAAAAATGTTCATGGTTTTAAAAAAAATATTGGTGTAATGAAATATTCCTCATATATTAAGAAAATGTCCATAAATTCAAAAACTATTTATCTAATGAAAAATTCCATGAATTGTTTTTGAAATTGATGAGCAAAAATTGTATTCGAATATTTTTTTTCATAATGTATGAAATGTTTAAAATTAAATTAATATTTCCTTGAAAGATCGATGAACAGATTTAGAATATGATGACGTTTTTGAAAAAAAGATGAAAAAGGGAATTGGATTGAATTTCTTTAGTAAGGCGAACATTTTTTGAATTGGATGTATATTGTTTGAATTCGATTTAAAATTTCAAATTCAATTAAGAAATTAGAATTTAATGAATTTTTTATGAATTTGAAAACATTTCTAAAATTGTTGAACATTTTTTGAATCTGATGGACGAAATAAGGTTTGCAAGTTTTGAAATAAAATTTGCCAAATAGTGGGAAACTAAAGAAGAAAAGAGGGAAAAGAAAAAACAGAAAACAAAACAAAAAGGGAAAGCAGAAAAGAAACAAATATAGAAAGGAAATACAGGAATAAAAACAAGAAGAAAAAAACCGGTTAAGGGAAGGTTCTAGAACCTTTCAATACCGAGCAAGAATTTACGTCAAAATCACAGAGAAATGGACCGGCCCAGTGTGTGAACGATTCAGGGTGGAGGTTACGTGCTAGGGTGCTAGACAGCGACCTATGCGCCGAATAGCAGGTGCCTCCCTCCGTTTCTAAATATAAGACTTTTTAGAGATTTAATTATGGACCATATACAGATGTATACATACGTATTTTAAAATATAGATTCACTCATTTTATTCTTTATGTATTCTATTAAAAAAATCTCTAAAAAAGGCTTACATTTTGTATGTACTCTATATAAAGATCTCTAAAAAGGCTTACATTTAGGAACAAACTGAGTATAAGTGACGTATAGACGCGCCCAACATGGACGGCCGCCTAGCCTGTTAGAGAGGTTGTAGTAGGCCGTCCCAGGTAGTTTTCATTTGTTACGGTGTTACGTTCGGCTCTTTTTTTTCTCTCTTTTAAGTTTATTACGATGAAATTCATAGTGCCTTCAAAAAAGTGAAGTATTGATAAAAAAAGTCTCCGCGCAACCTCTAAAAAGTGTTTGTACACATTTAAACAAAAATTATGTGTGTTCAAAAAAATGTGCATGACATTTTTGTAAATTAATTATACAACTTACAACTATTATGTAATTAAACAAATTGTACTCAATCCAACGCACAATAGGTGTCATGGTTTAGCTCAAATTTGAACTAAAATGTATAATCTAAAAATGTACTCCCTCCGTCCGAAAAAATGCTCCCTCAAATGGACAAGCTTGGGACAAGCTTTTTCGGATGGAGGGAGTATGTAACATTTTAAAAAATGTCCGTATGTTGCAAAATAATATGTGCCATACCTTTCCAAGAAAAATATGTACAGAATGTGAAAATTATATTCATATAATTGAGAAACAAATTTCGTACCGTTCCAGAAAAAGCATGTGGAATTAAAAAAATTATTTCTTGTTTTGAAAAATATATATAAAGTGTACAATAATCTTCAGTAGTTTAATAAAAATGTTTCGTGCAACTAAATATGTTCAACATGTATTTGATAAAAAAAGTTTGACATGTATTATAAAATATTTAGAAATATATAGATTTTCCAAAAATATACATCATGTATTCAAAAATTGGTTAGCAAGTACCAAGAAATGTTACGTACTGATACGGAAAATGTACAACATCTATTGAAAAAGTTAGACATATATTTTAAGAAATGAAGAAAAAGGAAAAATAGGAAAAGAAACAAAGAGAGTCAATGAATACAAATAAAAATGCGTAGAAAAAAAGAAAATACTACACAGAATCTTCTAAAACTGGACCAAAGTAGTCATAGAAGCTTTCGAAAACCGCTCTACAGGGCTGGCCGAGGCGAGGCTAACTTAAAAATCAGTACGAGCCAGAAATAAGGCAAACCCCCCCTGCAGCTACATACATTTCGGCCGACCTTTTAGCTCTTCCAGTTTGGAAAGTTCTGGAACGTTCCCAAACCAGTTTTTATTTTATTTTTTCCTTCTTTTTTCTTTTCTCATTCCATTCTTTTCTTTCTTTTTTACATTTTCGTTTCTGTTTTACATGGTTGTTTTCTTTTTTTATTTACATTTTTTAATTTCAGTTTCTATTTCAATCTTTTGGAACCTTTAACATTTTTTGATATTGTGAATAGATTTCGAATTCATGCACATGTTTTGAAAGCATGAACACTTTACGAATTCATGACTATTTTTCTACAAATTCCTGAACATTTCTAAAGGTCACTAACATTTTTTACCAGTTCACAACCCTTTTTAGAAATTCTGAACAGTTTTTTAGTATTTGCAAACTTTCTTTGAAGCAACAAGCATTTTCCTGGAATTACGGAACAATTTTTTGAGTTCACAAAAAAATTGTTTTGACGAACATTTTTTTCAATTCATGGACATTATTTAATGTAGTGACAAATATTTGAATCAATGAACTTCGTTTGTGATTCACAAACAGTTTTTTGGATTTTTCAAACACTTGTTCAAATTCACAAACAGTGTTTTAGTACAAAAATATTTTTTCAAAATTATGAACATTTTTTTAGTTCCCAATTTTCCTTTTTAAAATCGTGCTAATTTTTTGAATGTGTGACAAAAAAATCTAAAATCACGGGAAAAATGTGCAAACATTTAATGATTTTTTGAAAATTTTGTTAAAATTTGAAATTCTCATTTTGTTTCAGAAATCTCATTTATTTTTGCTTACTTGTTTCAGATGGCAAGGGTGTGTAAACTATAATCATAACTGCTCACAACGGATAGATGATAAACATGAAGGGGTGTTTGATTCTAGGGATACTAGTAACTACAACAAATTGTCACAACAAGTCAAAGAGTATATACTTTCGTGTGATTTGTTAATATTTAACTTCCTTTCGTACTCTGCTTCTAAAACGCTTCTTTTCGTTATTTACTAACCTTGTTAACATTATTTATAGAACCCACTTGTAATGGACCCTAGCATTTTGCAGGGGAGACCCTAAAGGTTTTGTTTCATTACAAACAAGGGCAAAATTTGGACAAGTCGGGGGAATTTCGGCTAGAAATTTACACACAAGGCAAGATACATAGGTTTTGAGCGCAACAACACCACTCTTAGCACTACAAGAGCAACCGGAGTCCTCAACCATGAACAAGCCACCGCGAAGAGATGAAACCACATACGATGAACTGTGGGCTCCAAGGTGGCGCCTTCAGGAAGGTTAAGACACCAGAGCGCCGCTACCGCCCTACCCGAGGATCGGAGTTTTCCTGGGAGCAACACGATGGGCAATGAGAGACGCGACGACACCTTCAAGAAGGGAACGAGCTACGCCGCCGTCGTTCCTTCTAAAGATAGATTAGGTTTTCACCCAGGCCAACACTCACTGCCACCGAATGCCACACCTGTTGGGGAACGTAGTAATTTCAAAAAAATTCCTACGGACACGCAAGATCACGGTGATGCATAGCAACGAGAGGGGAGAGTGTTGTCCATGTACCCTCATAGACCGAAAGCGGAAGCGTTAGAACAACGCGGTTGATGTAGGTGTACGTCTTCACGATCCGACCGATCAAGTACCGAACGTACGACACCTCCGAGTTCAGCACACGTTCAGCTCGATGACGTCTCACGAACTCCGATCCAGTAGAGCTTTGCGGGAGAGTTCCGTCAGCACGACGGCGTGATGACGGTGTTGATGATGCTACCAACGCAGGGCTTCGCCTAAGCACCACTACGATATTACCGAGGTGAAATCTGGTGGAGGGGCGCACCGCACACGGCTAAGAGATCAAGAGATCAATTGTTGTGTCCATGGGGTGCCCCCTTCCCGTATATAAAGGAGTGGAGGAGGGGGAGGGCCGGCTGTCAACTATGGCGCGCCCTGGGGAGTCCTACTCCCACCGGGAGTAGGATTCCCCCTCTTCCAGGTAGTAGGAGTAGGAGAGAAGAAAAGGGAAAAGAGAAGAGAAGGAAGGAGGGGGCGCAGCCCCTCCCCCTAGTCCAATTCGGACTAGGCCTTGGGGGCCGCGCAACCTCCCCTCTCTCTTTCCCCTAAAGCCCAATAAGGCCCATATACTCCCCGGCGAATTCCCGTAACTCTTCGGTACTGCGATAAATACCCGAATCACTCGGAACATTTCCGATGACCGAATACAGTCGTCCAATATATCGATTTTTACGTCTCGACCATTTCGAGATCCTCGTCATGTCCCCAATCTCATTCGGGACTCCGAACTACCTTCAGTACATCAAAACACATAACTTATAATATAAATCGTCACCGAACGTTAAGCGTGCGGACCCTACGGGTTCGAGAACTATGTAGACATGACCGAGACACATCTCCGGTCAATAACCAATAGCGGAACCTGGATGCTCATATTGGCTCCAACATATTCTACGAAGATCTTTATCGGTCAAACCGCATAACATCATACATTGTTTCGCTTTGTCATTGGTATGTTACTTGCCCGAGATTCGATCGTCGGTATCTCAATACCTAGTTCAATCTCGTTACCGGCGAGTCTCTTTACTCGTTCCGTAATGCATCATCCCGTAACTAACTCATTAATCACATTGCTTGCAAGGCTTATAGTGATGTGCATTACCGAGATGGCCCAGAGATACCTCTCCGACAATCGGAGTGACAAATCCTAATCTCGAAATACGCCAACTCAACAAGTACCTTCGGAGACACCTGTAGAGCACCTTTATAATCACCCAGTTATGTTGTGATGTTTGGTAGCACACAAAGTGTTCCTCCGGTAAACGGGAGTTGCATAATCTCATAGTCATAGGAACATGTATAAGTCATGAAGAAAGCAATAGCAACATACTAAACGATCAAGTGCTAAGCTAACGGAATGGGTCAAGTCAATCACATCATTCTCTAATGATGTGATCCCGTTAATCAAATGACAACTCATGTCTATGGCTAGGAAACTTAACAATCTTTGATTCAACTAGCTAGTCAAGTAGAGGCATACTAGTGACACTTTGTTTGTCTATGTATTCACACATGTACTAAGTTTCCGGTTAATACAATTCTAGCGTGAATAATAAACATTTATCATGAAGTAAGAAAATAAATAATAACTTTATTATTGCCTCTAGGGCATATTTTCTTCAGTCTCCCACTTGCACTAGAGTCAATAATCTAGTTCACATCACCATGTGATTTAACACTAATATTCACATCTGCATGTGATTAACACCCATAGTTCACATCGTCATGTGACCAACACCCAAAGGGTTTACTAGAGTCAATAATCTAGTTCACATCTGTCACATCCCTAATTCTGGTCTGACCTATGCTAGCTTCCATGTGAGCATCATGTTTAAATTCAAATGAAACTTGAATTGAGGAATTTTCAAAAGCCTCAGAAAACCTCTAAAAATAACCAACATTTAAATCTTCTCAAATGAGTCCAAGAAAATGTTCCTGTTATTCTATAGAAATATTGGTAAGAGGTAAAATTCAAACCAATATTTTTGGAGTCACAGAAATATTTATTTTGGCCATTTGAATTAATCCAATAACTATTTGCTTTGGATTTATATTTAATATATATTAAATATGACTCCAATAATTTTAGAAGTTTGTGACTGGCTTTGTATATATTTTAGCAAGCCATATAATAACCTACATAATTTATTAAAATGATTTAGTTGCTAAACTAAATCAAAACAAAGGAAGAAAAATAAAAAACAGAAACAAATAAAAGAGAGAGAATCTTACCTGGCTTCACCTGTGCAGCCCACCAACCGGCCCAGCACTGTTGCTGACCGGCCCAGCCCACCACCGCCACCTCCCCTGTCGTCTTCCTCCTTGCCAGGAGGACATGCGGGTTGGGGCGTCGCCGTGCGAGACGTGGGAGGCCAACTCCTGCTTGCCGCCCGCGCCCCTGGACATCTGGACGACCTCCACGTCGTCGCCCCGACCCCCTAGACCCCTCCATTCGCCCCCAACTCCTCTCCCTCGCCCGTTCCCTGCCATGGCCGAAACCTCCATGGACGCGCCGCCGTAACCCCGAGCCCACGGCCACTCCCTCGCTTCATCTCTCCCTCCCCGAGCTCCGTATCATCTCCAGCTTCATCCTCGACGAGCCAAGCCTCGCCGGACGCCCTGCAGCGCCGCCCCCGACGCCTTCTTCTTCCTCTGGTCGCCGAGATCGCCTCCGCCGCCCTGCTCGCTCCGGCCCCTTCCCGAGCTCACCGACTCGCTCGTCGTGTTCTACGTGAGCTTCTGATCATCCTCCCGCTCTCCGTTCTCTCTCTTGCACGCCGTAGCCGCTACGCCCCTCTCACCCGACTACACCGCCGCCTGCACTCGCCGTCGACACGACTCCGGCGACCATTTGGTCCGGGTGTCATGTCCAACATGCTCGCCGCCTCGCGTAGCTTCTGTAGGTGCCACGAACACGATACCACGGCCACTACAGCCCCGTAGCCACAAACACCCGAACGCCGGCGCCGCCCGAGCTCTGCTCGGCAAGCTCGGCCGTCCGTCTCTGCCGCCAAGAAGCCTCGAAGCGGGCGAGCCCCAGTTCCCCGCGCGTGCTCTCGGCCGCCCGTTTGGTCGCCGGAGACGCAAACCCGAGCCCCTCCCCCGCGTCTGGCCTCGCCGGTGACATGTCGCCGGTGGGTTTGACCCCGCTGACCATTGGCTGTGTGGGCCCAGTTTGACCCCCTAGGACACTGACGTGTGGGCTACCCTTGTTAATTATTAGTTAGGTTAGTTTAGCGCTAATTAACCTAGATTAGTGCTTAACCTAACACTAACTAACTCTGTTTAGTTAGTTAACTAACCACTGACACATGGGTCCCACATGTCGTTTGACTGGCCGACCAGTTGACACGACGTCACCTCGACGCAGATCTCGACGATTAATTCAATTACTGGAATTGTTCTTATATAGGAAATTCTAGAAAATAGTACAAACTTCTAAAAATCATAGAAAATCAACCGTAACTCCAAATGAAATAATTTATATATGAAAAATGATCAAAAAATCCAATCTATTCATCTAAACCATTTTCATGCATGTTAGAACAACTTATGGCTCCTGTTTAGGCCAAATCATTAAATGGCATTTAAGAAAGCACATATGGAGTTTGGAATTTGAACCTAGTGTTCAAACCAACTCCATTTAACTTGTTGCTAGTTGCATTAGGCCAATCAACAGCATATTACCATGTCACATTCAAGCATCATTTTGTTGCATGGCATTGATTGTGTTTCTTCTTTGCTTGTCGATGATTATTCCCTACCAATAGACGTGGTTTCGACAATGAGTTCGATGACACCGATGAAGAACTATATTAACTTCAAAAGTGCCAGGCAAGCAAAACCCCCTTGTTCATACCGATACAATCCTACTCTCTCGCTCCTGCTCTCTTTTACTGCATTAGGACAACAACGATTCATCACATTACTTGCGCTTAGCTGAACCACTTTATCATCTGCATGACTGTCATTGCCACAGTAAATAGATGAAACCCACTAGCATGAGTAGGAGTTGTTTGAGCCTGATGTGCCTACTCATTCATGCTTGTTTGTCATGCCTGCTACTGCTTAGAGTTGAGTCAGGTCTGATTCATCGGGAATAAATTGGAATGGTGATGAACATGTCCTACTGTGTGTGAGCTAAGTGTGTGAACACGATTTGGTAAAGGTAGCGGTGAGAGGCCATGTAGGAGTACATGGTGGGTTGTCTCATTGAAACCGTCCTTAGAAACTGAGTTCTATGTTTGTGATCCATGAATAGTTACTACCACACATTGGGATCCTTAATTGACTCTCTGGGCTTCTTAACCACCCTTGTTCTCTGTCCAGGAGTTACAACTAGTTTCTGGTGTTTGTAGGATATGTGTTGGAGGCCGTGCGTAGCGCTGACCCTAGATGTGGGCTATGATGCGGTAGATACACCGTGGCACGGTGTACCGGGCGCCCGTTTGGTGTCTTGGGAACCCTGCTCACATCGTTCGGGGCCGTATGTGGAAACCTCGGCCGGACTCCCTGCGGATGGAACCTGAATAGGCGATAAACCTGGACTAGAGACTTGAGTGTTTAGGTAGGCCGTGGCCGACACCCTTGTTGGGCTTTCGCTTGAAGGTTGCTGAGTACATGTCGTGTAAACGGCGGTAAGTGGTGAGAGCGTGTGTGAAGAAGTACACCCCTGCAGGGTTAACATCATCTATTCGAATAGCCGTGTCCGCGGTAAAGGACTTCTGGGTTGCCTATAACAGTTCGTGAGTGCTATGGATACTCTAAAATACGCAAGATAAGGGTGAGTGCTATGGATGTAGTTCTCGTAGGGAGACGGGAGCAGATCTATAGTGGTGTATTGATATGGTGAATATGCGGACTCATGTGCGCCACCTCAAAAGAGTTACTTGCAGTCGTAGTTCAGGATAGCCACCAAGTCAAAGCTGGCTTGCTGCAGTTAAACTCCACCACCCCCTTTGTTGATACCGAAGCATATGTAGTTAGTTCTGATGTAAGTCTTGCTGGGTACATTTGTACTCACGTTTGCTTAATCTATGTTTTTGTAGAGAGACTTCAGTATCGCTAGTAGTTCCACTTGGACTTCGACGTTTAGCTTGTTACCTCAGCTACGATCTTGTGCCCTCGGTAGGATCTGGTAGATAGTCAGGCTTCTCAGCTTTTTTCATTTATAGATGTCTGTACCCAGACATGTTAAAGCTTCCGCTTGTGCTTTTACTTGTATGCTCTGAGTGCTGGGTCGAGAGACCCATGTTTGTAATATCTCGCTCCTCGGAGCCTATTGAATAAAATACTTGAGTTGTAGAGTCATGTTGTGATGCCATGTTGTATTTGCACATATCGGGCATATTGTGTGTATGTTATTGAAATGCTTGGTATGTGAGGGATCTGACTATCTAGTTGTTTATCCTTAGTAGCCTCTCTTACCGGGAAATGTCTCCTAGTGCTTCCACTGAGCCATGGTGGCTTGCTACTGCTCTGGAACACTTAGGCTGGCCGCATGTGTCCTTCTTCGTTCACGTATTCGTGTTCCTTCGGGAAATGTCACGCGATGAATACCGGAGTCCTGTTAGCCGCTACAGCCCGGTTCACGAGTCTGCTAGCCTAGTGCTACACCTGGATTCACTCGCCGATGACCGACACGCTCGATGTCGGGTCATGGATGCTGTCCCTATAAGTCTGTGCCACTTTGGGTTTACGACTAGCCATGTCAGCCTGGGCTCCTTATCATATGGATGCTAGCAACACTATCATATACGTGTGCCAAAAGGCGCAAACGGTCCCGGGCAAAGGTAAGGCGACACCCGTGGGAATACTGTGTGTGAGGCCGCAAAGTGATACGAGGTGTCACATGCTAGATCGATGTGGCATTGAGTCGGGGTCCTGACAGTTTTGGTATCGAGCTCGATTGCTCAGAGGATTACCAAGCCAAACCGGTCGAAGTTGTGTCTAGAAATGCTTTAGTTATGTAACGGAATTGATTGGGGAAGGGAACGTAAGGCTCTTTTTACTCCTTATACCTCATGGCCTTCTGATCTGAGTCAACCTCTTCTCTTCTACGGGGATTAAGAACTAGGTCTTCCCATCTATCTATTAGGATGACGTGTTACTAATCCATAGACTTATGAGATTGTTGGTTTTACGCCCAAGTTCAGTTTATACTACTTCCGTGTGTCCATAGTTGGTCTCAGAACCTTGATTTTGTGCTTCTGAGTGGTTATGCCACCATTTTTGCAGGATGTCTCAAATAATTTTGAGCATTTACAGCCGTTATGCTGTCCGAGTCATCCCAGGTTTCTAAATAGTCTGATGCATTTGCAAATCCTTTCTTTCCGTTCCCGATGTCCTTTTTGGTCAGAATAAGCACACTAACCGGTGCGTTGAGGTACTCTATTGCCTCGGTATATAGTTGGAGCTACTATTATGACCCTAGGTGTCTTAGAGAACCACCTAGTAATCTAGCCATGTTTTGTGTTCCCGGTGTGATAATTCTAGTCTTTATTCTCGAAAGCATCCCGTGATGCCACTTAGTAGTAGGTATTCTATTCCTGGGTTCTTGAACCCGAGATTCACCCTACTTACTTCAGGTTGATAGTGTTTGCTAGTTCCTTTAGGTTATTAGTAACCTTGCGATAGTCCTCGAGGTCCGTGATATTTCCTTCTTCCAAATACCATGAACCATTAAGGCAAAAGTTATTTGAACCAAAAGATCACAATCAGAGTACTCTTGAGGAGTTCTCCATCCATAATCGTGACTCTGCCAGTCCTACCTCTCTGCATGGGTTATCCGAAAGAAACATGTTGAACTTGGTTCGACATACTAATCTATGCATCCACAACTAAGAAAATTATATGTTCCTTGAGTTGTCCCTCTTAGTTGTCTTCTGACCCTCGTCTATCAATTGATAGACAGGAGTAGCTGTGCAACCGTGTTCATCGATGCCTATTATTCTTGTGGTCCGTCGAGCCATTCTATTCTGGAATGACTAGGAGAAACAAACTCCAGTACCTTGTCCATTTCTAGGATTGGGTCAAAGCAGTTGTATTCCGCAGATCAAATGCCAATCTAGCTTCTAATCTGTTCCACCCTGGAGTATTGCCATCTTATGTCAAGAATGTCATGGGAATTGTACAACCTCTTATGAATTCTTGATACAGTGATACTCTCGCCATCATTTTTCATTCCTTGGTCCCTATGTTGTTGCAACCGGAATACCGACAAATGGAATGTGATGTGTGAAATCAATACTCCTAGCAACCTCGTTGCTTGGTAGTAAATGGAAAATATTCTCATACTTAGCGTGTTGTTATTAAATCATCATTCTAAGACAGATCATGCTACCTAGTCCTTATTTCTGGTGCACTCTTCGATCAATGAGTTAGGATTTCAATCCCTTACTTAATTGATCACATCATCTTGCCTCAGAAGCAAGATTGTTATCAAGCTTAATAACATACTGGTGGTTCGTAATTTTCCGAATATCTTCTCGAAAGTATTACCAGGTTGTCACCTGACCGCTATGTTGGGTTCGTGATCAAGTTGGTTTTCCATAAACCACCCCTTCTGCAAAAATCTACGTTGGATACCCTGAGCTAGTTGGTAAACTGAACAACAACTTGGAGAGATGGAAGATGAAAGTTTGTCCGACTTAGTTCATTTTCAAAGGGATATCCTTGTGTTTGTGTGGTTGTTGAAGAAAGATGATATCTTCACTGATTGGTCCCTGTGATCAGTTGTTGGATCTATTGCCTTGTCAAAATTTTGACTTGAGTATGGGCTATCGTCAAGTCAAGTCAGAACCAATGATATTCGTAATGTTGTCTTACTGGTGGTTGTTTCCTCGGGCATACACCGTTATATCCTTTGGTCTGACCGATGCTATTGCCTTGTTCACATAATTGTGGAATTCCACTTATATGGAAACCTAGATGAATTGTTGTTGAGCCCATCAGCAACATTTTTATCTCCTCCATGATTTGTGTTGAACATTCAGCTAGTATTGGAAACTTATATAAGCATTATCTTCGTGTTTCATTCATGAAGAATATGCTTGGATGAAAGAAGTGACTTCCTCTAGTTCATGTGCATTGGATGTAAGATGCCGTCGTGAATTCGAGAAAGCATGTTTTTACTTCCTATGGAATCATCCCGAGTCGGTCATGCACGTGCGAAGTATTCTGTGGTCCGTTAGACTGATCATCTTCGTTCCATATGAATTCCGTAGCACACCAAGCCACTTATTGATTTGTTCAAGGAGAAGAAGTTTCTTCTTAAGAGCTAGACTTATGCAAGGACTTCGATATCCTCATTGATGGTTCCTCCCTGAACTCGGTAGTGTTTCATTGTAAGACTACCAGGTGACCATGCTTGTCTGGGATAGCGTGTTCACATGCTTGTCGCAGAACCAGCTCATGTTTGGGAGCTTGCTACCGTAGTTCATCTCCCGAGAATCTTGCAATATCATCTCATCGATTTGTGTTGCAACCTTTCCTTTTCGGACATGTTGTCTGAAGTATCATGTTACTAACCAGATCTGAATCTCAGGCAGATATGATGGTTGGAACATTCCAACATTTGCATTTTGTTCCTAGCTTGCACCGTCTTTGTGCCATTTCACTATGGGCTGCCTTTATAGTAACTCTTGTTCAGGATCATCCTCAAAAGTGGTCCTACCATGGGTCCCATCCATTCCCGATGATAAGCAAAAATCATCCATTGCGTTGTCTTCAACAAGGTAGTCCACATCATCCATCCTAGTCCGAGTATGCCATTCCTTTGAGCTCTTTCAATCGATCAATTGTAAATTGCCTTAAGATGGTATGAAGAGTTTCAATGATCTATGGATCAAAAGTAATTCTTTTTGCCACTTAAGGGAGCAGTTCAACGAGTCACCTTTTTCAATGTGCCCCGTTACGGGATCATGGAAATTATTTCCTCGCCACCTTGACACCATCCACCATCTTTCTAAGCGTGGAATTGTTGCCCACCAAATCAAGCCCCGTCGTTTGTTCTTCCATCCCTCTCGATGTGTTTTGTGTCTCAACTCAAGATGTTTCAACATCTCATTCCACGAGTTGAGATTGTATAGTTCCTTCTTTGAGAAGATCAATCCTAGTAGAGTTCCTTTCCGCCGTCGTCGTCATGTGGATGAAGATCTCAAAAGCGAGGATGTCAAGATCAACGTGTGCAACAAATCAACAACCTTATGAGGTGCAACCTGGATCGCGAAGATTGTGTTGGTCTTGTGCCCCCTCCGTCTTCTTACCTCACGTCTTGAATCTCGGGACGAGATTCTTGTTTATTGGGGGTGAGTTGTCACATCCCTAATTCTGGTCTGACCTATGCTAGCTTCCATGTGAGCATCATGTTTAAATTCAAATGAAACTTGAATTGAGGAATTTCCAAAAGCCTCAGAAAACCTCTAAAAATAACCAACATTTAAATCTTCTCAAATGAGTCCAATAAAATGTTCCTGTTATTCTATAGAAATATTGGTAAGAGGTAAAATTCAAACCAATATTTTTGGAGTCACAGAAATATTTATTTTGGCCATTTGAATTAATCCAATAACTATTTGCTTTGGATTTATATTTAATATATATTAAATATGACTCCAATAATTCTGGAAGTTTGTGAGTGGCTTTGTATATATTTTAGCAAGCCATATAATAACCTACAGAATTTAGTAAAATGATTTAGTTGCTAAACTAAATCAAAACAGAGGAAGAAAAATAGAAAACAGAAACAAATAAAAGAGAGAGAATCTTACCTGGCCTCACCTGTGTAGCCCACCAACAGGCCCAGCACTGTAGCTGACCGGCCCAGCCCAACACCGCCACCTCCCCTGTCGTCTTCCTCCTTGCCAGGAGGACGGGCGGGTTGGGGCGTCGCCGTGCGAGACGCGGGAGGCCACCTCCTGCTTGTCGCCCGCGCCCCTGGACGTCTGGACGACCTCCACGTCGTAGCCCCGACCCCCTGGACCCCTCCATTCGCCCCAACTCCTCTCCCTCGCCCATTCCCCGCCATGGCCGAAACCTCCATGGACGCGCCGCCGTAACCCTGCGCCCACAGCCACTCCCTCGCTCCATCTCTGCCTCCCCGAGCTCTGTATCATCTCCAGCTTCATCCTCGACGAGCCAAGCCTCGCCGGATGCCCTGCAGCGCCGCCCCCGACGCCTTCTTCTTCCTCGGGTCACCGAGATCGCCTCCGCCGCCCCGCTCGCTCCTGCCCCTCCCCGAGCTCACCGACTCGCTCGTCGTGTTCTACGTGAGCTTCTGATCATCCTCCCCCTCTCCGTTCTCTCTCTTGCACGCCGTAGCCGCCACGCCCCTCTCGCCCGACTGCGCCGCCGCCTGCACTCACCGCCGACACGACTCCGACGACCATTTGGTCCGGGCATCATGTCCATCATGCTCACCGCCTCGCATAGCTGTTGTAGGTGCCACGAACGCGATACCACGGCCACTGCAGCCCCGTAGCCACAAACACCCGAACGCCGGCGCCGCCCCGAGCTTGTTTCCGGCGAGCTCCGGCCGTCCCCGCTGCTGCCGCATGCCTCACTGGATGCGGGCGAGCCCCAGCTCCCCGCGCGTGCTCTCGGCCGCCCGTTTGGTCGCCGGAGACGCAAACCCGAGCCCTCCCCGCTGGCCTCGCGCGGCGACATGTCGCCGGTGGGTTTGACCTCACGACCATTGACTGGTGGGCCGGTTTGACCCCTGGTCACCGACGTGGGCCACCCTTGTTAATTATTAGTTAGGTTAGTTTAGCGCTAATTAACCTAGATTAGTGCTTAACCTAACACTAACTAACTCTGTTTAGTTAGTTAACTAACCACTGACACGTGGGTCCCACAGGTCAGGTTTGACCAGGCACACCCAGTTGACCGCTGACGTCACCCTGACGTAGTGCTGACGCATTAATTCAATTACTGGAATTATTCTTATACAGGAAATTCCAGAAAATAGTACAAACTTCTAAAAATCATAGAAAATCAACCGTAACTCCAAATGAAATAATTTATATATGAAAAATGATCAGAAAAATCCAATCTATCCATCTATAACATTTTCATGCATGTTAGAACAACTTATGGCTCCTGTTTAGGCCAAATCATTAAATGTCATTTAAGAAAGCACATATGGAGTTTGGAATTTGAACCTAGTGTTCAAACCAACTCCATTTAACTTGTTGCTAGTTGCATTAGGCCAATCAACAGCATATTGCCATGTCACATTCATGCACCATTTTGTTGCATGGCATTGATTGTGTTTCTTCTTTGCTTGTCGATGATTGTTCCCTCGCAATAGATGTGGTTTCGACGATGAGTTCGATGACACCGATGAAGAACTATATTATCTTCAGAAGTGCCAGGCAAGCAAAAACCCCTTGCTCATACCGATACAATCCTACTCTCTCGCTCCTGCTCTCTTTTACTACATTAGGACAACAACGATTCATCTGTGACTTGCTGTGGTAGCTGAACCCCTTTATCCTCTGCATGACCTGTCATTGCCACAGTAAATAGATGAAACCCACTAGCATGAGTAGGAGTTGTTTGAGCCTGATGTGCCTACTCATTCATGCTTGTTTGTCATGCCTGCTACTGCTTAGAGTTGAGTCAGGTCTGATTCATCGGGAATGAATTGGAATGGTGATGAACATGTCCTACTGTGTGTGAGCTAAATGTGTGAACACGATTTGGTAAAGGTAGCGGTGAGAGGACATGTAGGAGTACATGATGGGTTGTCTCATTGAAACTGTCCTCAGGAACTGAGTTCTGTGTTCGTGATCCAGAACAGTTACTACCACACATTGGGATCCTTAATTGACTCTCTCGGCTTCTTAACCACCCTTGTTCTCTGTCCAGGAGTTGCAACTAGTTTCTGGTGTTTGTAGTATATGTGTTGGAGGCCGTGCGTAGCCCTGACCCTAGGGGTGGGCTATGATGCGGTAGATACACCATGGCACGGTGTACCGGGCGCCAGTTTGGTGTCTCGGGAACCCTGCTCACATCGTTCGGGGCCGTATGTGGAAACCTCGGCCGGACTCCCTGCGGATGGAACCTGAATAGGCGATAAACCTGGACTAGAGACTTGAGTGTTTAGGTAGGCCGTGGCCGACACCCTCGTTGGGCTTTCGCTTGAAGGTTGCCGAGTACATGTCGTGAAACGGCGGTAAGTGGTGAGAGCGTGTGTGAAGAAGTACACCCCTGCAGGGTTAACATCATCTATTCGAAGAGCCGTGTCCGCGGTAAAGGACTTCTGGGTTGCCTATAACAGTTCATAGATAAGTGGAAGTGGATACTCTAAAATACGCAAGATAAGCGTGAGTGCTATGGATGTCGTTCTCGTAGGGAGATGGGAACAGATCCATAGTGGCGTATTGATATGGTGAATATGTGGACTCGTGTGCGCCACCTCAAAAGTGTTACTTGCAGTCGTAGTTCAGGATAGCCACTGAGTCAAAGCTGGCTTGCTATAGTTAAACTCCACCACCCCCTTTGTTGATACCGAAGCATATGTAGTTAGTTCTGATGTAAGTCTTGTTGGCTACATTTGTACTCACGTTTGCTTAATTTATGTTTTTGCAGAGAGACTTCCGTATCGCTAGTAGTTCCACGTGGACTTCGACGTTTAGCTTGTTACCTCAGCTACGATCTTGTGCCCTCGGCAGGATCTGGTAGATAGTTAGGCTTCTCAGCCTTTTTCATTGATAGATGTCTGTACCTAGACATGTTAAAGCTTCCGCCTGTGCTTTTACTTGTATGCTCTGAATGCTGGGTCGAGAGACCCCTGTTTGTAATATCTCGCTCCTCGGAGCCTATTGAATAAAATACTTGAGTTGTAGAGTCATGTTGTGATGCCATGTTGTATTTGCACATATCGAGCATATTGGGTGTATTTTATTGAAATGCTTGGTATGTGTGGGATCTGACTATCTAGTTGTTTATCCTTAGTAGACTCTCTTACCGGGAAATGTCTCCTAGTGCTTCCACTGAGTCATGGTAGCTTGCTACTGCTCCGGAACACTTAGGCTGGTCGGCATGTGTCCTTCTTCGTTCTCGGTTACATCCCTTCGGGAAATGTCACACGATGAATACCGAGTCTGTTAGCCCGCCATGCCCGGTTCACGAGTCTGCTAGCCCAGTGCTACAGACTGGATTCACTCACGATGACCGACACGCTCGATCTTTGGGTCATGGATGCCTGTCCCTATAAGTTTGTGCCACTTTAGGTTTATGACTAGCCATGTCAGCCCGGGCTCCTTATCATATGGATGCTAGCGACACTATCATATACGTGTGCCAAAAGTCGCAAACGGTCCCGGGCAAAGGTAAGGCGACACCTGTGGGAATACCGTGCGTGAGGCCGCAAAGTGATATGAGGTGTCACATGCTAGATCAATGTGGCATTGAGTCGGGGTCCTGACAACATCGCTATGTGATTAGCACCCAAAGAGTACTAAGGTGTGATCATGTTTTGCTTGTGAGAGAAGTATAGTCAACGGGTCTGCCATATTCAGATCTGTAAGTATTTTGCAAATTTCTATGTCTACAATGCTCTGTACGGAGCTACTCTAGCTTATTGCTCCCACTTTCAATATTTATCCAGATTGAGACTTAGAGTCATCTGGATCGGTGTAAAGCTTGCATCGATGTAACTCTTTACGACAGGCTCTTTTATTACCTCCATAACCGAGAAATATTTCCTTAGTCCTCACTAAGGATATTCCTGACCGCTGTCCAGTGATCTACTCCTAGATCAAAATTGTACTTCCTTGCCAAACTCAAAGCAAGATATACAATAGGTCTGGTATACAACATAGCATACTTTATAGAACCTATGATTGTGGCATAGGGAATGACTTTTCATTATCTTTCTATTTTCTGCCATGGTCGGGTTTTGAGTCTTACTCAACTTCACACCTTGCAACATAGGCAAGAACTCCTTCTTTGACTGTTCCATTTTGAACTACTTCAAAATCTCATCAAGATATGTACTCATTGAAAAATCTTATCAAGCGTCTTGATCTATCTCTATAGATCTTGATGCTCAATGTGTAAGAAGCTTCACCGAGGTCTTTCTTTGAAAAACTCCTTTCAAATACTCCTTTATGCTTTCTAGAAGATTCTACATTATTTCTGATCAACAATATGTCATTCACATATACTTTATCAGAAATGTTGTAGTGCTCCCACTCACTTTCCTGTAAATACAAGCTTCATCGCAAGTCTGTAAATACAAGCTTCATCAAAGCGTATATTCCAACTCTGAGATGCTTGCACCAGTCCATAGATGGATCACTGGAGCTTGTACACTTTGTTAGCACCTTTAGGATTGACAAAACCTTCTGGTTGTATCATATACAACTCTTCTTTAGTAAATCCATAAAGGAATGCAGTTTTGACATCCATTTGCCAGATTTCATAAAATGTGGGAATTGCTAACATGATTCGGACAGACTTAAGCATCGATACGAGTGAGAAAGTCTCATCATAGTCAACACCTTGACCTTTGTCAAAAACTTTTTTAGACAAGTCTAGCTTTGTAGATAGTAACACTACTATCAGCGTCTGTCTTCCTCTTGAAGATCCATTTATTTTCGATGGCTTGCCGATCATCGGGCAAGTCAACCAAAGTCCACACTTTGTTCTCATACATGGATCCCATCTCTGATTTCATGGCCTCAAGCCATTTTGCGGAATCTGGGCTCATCATCGCTTCCTCACAGTTCGTAGGTTCATCATGGTCTAGTAACATGACTTCCAGAATAGGATTACCATACCACTCTGGTGTGGACCGTACTCTAGAAGACCTACGAGGTTCTGTAGTAACTTAATCTGAAGTTTCATGATCATCATCATTAGCTTCCTCACTAATTGGTGTAGGAATCACTGGAACTGATTTCTGTGATGAACTACTTTCCAATTCGGGAGAAGGCACAATTACCTTATCAAGTTCTACTTTCCTCCCACTCAATTCTTTCGAGAGAAACTCCTTCTCTAGAAAGGATCCATCTTAGCAACGAATATCTTGCCTTCAGATCTGTGATAGAAGGTGTACCCAATAGTTTCCTTTGGGTATTCTATGAAGACGCACTTCTATGATTTGGGTTCGAGCTTATCAGGTTGAAACTTTTTCACATAAGCATCGCAGCACCAAACTTTAAGAAATGACAACTTTGGTTTCTTGCCAAACCACAGTTCATAAGGCGTTGTCTCAACGGATTTTGATGATGCCCTATTTAAAGTGAATGCAGCTGTCTCTAATGCATAACCCCAAAACGATAGTGGTAGATCGGTAAGATACATCATAGATCGCACCATATCCAATAAAGTGTGGTTACGACGTTCGGACACACAATTACGCTGTGGTGTTCCATGTGGCGTGAGCTGTGAAACTATTCCACATTGGTTTAAATGAAGGCCAAACTCGTAACTCAAATATTCTCCTCTACGATCAGATTGTAGAAACTTTATTTTCTTGTTACGATGATTCTCCACTTCACTCTGAAATTCTTTGAACTTTTCAAATGTTTTAGACTTGTGCTTCATTAAGTAGATATACTCATATCTGCTTCAATCATCTTTGAAGGTCAGAAAATAACGATATCCGCCATGAGCATCAACACTCATTGGACCACATACATCGCTATGTATTATTTCCAACAAGTCAGTAGCTCGTTCCATTGTTCCGAAGAACGGAGTTTTAGTCATCTTGCCCAAAAGTCACGGTTCACAAGCATCAAATGATTCATAACCAAGTGATTCCAAAAGTCCATCTTTATGGAGTTTCTTCATGCGCTTTACACCGATATGACCCAAACGGTAGTGCCATAAATAAGTTGCACTATCATTATCAACTTTGCATCTTTTGGCATCAATATTATGAATATGTGTATCACTACGATCGAGATCCAACAAACTATTTTCATTGGGTGTGTGGCCATCTAATGTTTTATTCATGTAAATAGAACAACAATTATTCTCTGACTTTAAATGAATAACCTTATTGCAATAAACATGATCAAATCATATTCATGCTCAACGCAAACGCCAAATAACATTTATTTAGGTTTAACACTAATCCCGAAAGTATAGGGAGTGTGCGATGATGATCATATCAATCTTGGAACCACTTCCAACATACATCGTCACTTCTCCCTCAACTAGTATCTGTTTATTCTGTAACTCCTGTTTCGAGTTTCTAATCTTAGCAACCGAACAAGTATCAAATACCCAGGGGTTACTATAAACACTAGTAAGGTACACATCAATAACCTGTATATCAAATATACCCTTGTTCACTTTGCCATCCTTCTTATTCACCAAATATTCAGGGCATTTCCACTTCCAGTGACCATTTCCTTTGCAGTAGAAGCACTCAGTTTCAGGCTTTGGTACAACTTTGGGCTTCTTCACTGGAGTGACAACTTGCTTGCCATTCTTCTTGAAGTTCCCTTTCTTTCCCTTTGCCCTTTTCTTGAAACTAGTGGTCTTGTCAATCATCAACACTTGATGCTCTTTCTTGATTTCTACCTTCGTCGATTTCAGCATCACGAAGAGCTCGGGAATCAATTTTTCCATCCCTTGCATACTATAGTCCATCACGAAGTTCCAGTAACTTGGTGATGGTGACTAGAGAACTCTGTCAATCACTATCTTATCTGGAAGATTAACTCCCACTTGATTCAAGCGATTGTAGTACCAAGACAATCTGAGCACATGCTCACTAGTTGAGCAATTCTCCTCCATCTTTTAGCTATAGAACTTGTTGGAGACTTCATATCTCTCAACTCAGGTATTTGTTTGAAATATTAACTTCAACTCCTGGAACATCTCATATGGTCCATGACGTTCAAAACGTCTTTGAAGTCCCGATTCTAAGCCGTTAAGCATGGTGCACTAAACTATCAAGTAGTCATCATATTGAGCTAGCCAAACGTTCATAACGTCTGCATCTGCTCCTACAATAGGTCTGTCACATAGCGGTGCATCAAGGACATAATTCTTCTGTACATCAATGAGGATAAACCCCAGATCATGGATCCAGTCCATATCATTGCTACTATCATCTTTCAACTTAGTTTTCTCTAGGAACACATATAAAACATAGGGAAGCAACAACGCGAGCTATTGATCTACAACATAATTTGCAAAATACTATCAGGACTAAGTTCATGATAAATTAAAGTTCAATTAATCATATTACTTAAGAACTCCCATTTAGATAGACATCTCTCTAATCATCTAAGTGATCACGTGATCCAAATCAACTAAACCAAAACCGATCATCACGTGAAATGGAGTAGTTTTCAATGGTGAACATAACTATGTTGATCATATCTACTATATGATTCATGCTCGACCTTTCGGTCTCAGTGTTCCGAGGCCATATCTCGATATGCTAGGCTCGTCAAGTTTAACCCGAGTATTCTGCATGTGCAAAACTGGTTTGCACCCGTTGTAGATGAACGTAGAGCTTATCACACCCGATCATCATGTGGTGTCTTGGCACGATGAACTTTGGCAACGGTGCATACTCAGGGAGAACACTTTTACCTTGAAATTTAGTGAAAGATCATTTTATAAAGCTACCGCCGAACTAAGCAAAATAAGATGTATAAAAGATCAAAATCACATGCAATCAAAATATGTGACATGATATGGCCATCATCATCTTGTGCCTTTTGATCTCCATCTCCAAAGCATCGTCATGATCTCTATCGTCGCCGGCACGACACCATGATCTCCATCATCTTGATCTATATCAATGTGTCATCACATGGTCGTCTCGCCAACTATTTTTCTTGCAACTATTGCTATCGCATAGCGATAAAGTAAAGCAATTATTTGGCGCTTGCATCTTATGCAATAAAGAGACAACCATAAGGCTCTTATGCAATAAAGAGACAACCATAAGGCTTCTGCCAGTTGCCGATAACTTCAACAAAACATGATCATCTCATACAACAATTTATATCTCATCACGTCTTGACCATATCACATCACAACATGCCCCGCAAAAACAAGTTAGATGTCCTCTACTTTGTTGTTGCAAGTTTTACGTGGCTGCTACGGGCTTAGCAAGAACCGTTCTTACCTACGCATAAAAACAACAACGATATTTCGTCAAGTTAGTGCTGTTTTAACCTTCTCAAGGACCGGGCATAGCCACACTCGATTCAACTAAAGTTGGAGAAACTGACACCCGCCAGCCACCTGTGTGCGAAGCACGTCGGTAGAACCAGTCTCGCGTAAGCGTACGCGTAATGTCGGTCCGGGCCGCTTCATCCAACAATACCGCTGAATCAAAGTATGACATGCTGGTAAGCAGTATGACTAGTATCGCCCACAACTCACTTGTGTTCTACTCGTGCATATGACATCTACGCATAAACCTGGCTCAGATGCCACTGTTGGGGAACGTAGTAATTTCAAAAAAATTCCTACGCACACGCAAGATCATGGTGATGCAAAGCAACAAGAGGGGAGAGTGTTGTCCACGTACCCTCATAGACCGAAAGCGGAAGCGTTAGCACAATGCGGTTGATGTAGTCGTACGTCTTCACAATCTGACCAATCAAGTATCGAACATACAACACCTCCGAGTTCAGCACACGTTCAGCTCGATGACGTCCCACGAACTCTGATCCAGTAGAGCTTTGTGGGAGAGTTCCGTCAGCACGACGGCGTGATGACAGTGTTGATGATGCTACCGATGCAGGGCTTCGCCTAAGCACCGCTACGATATTACCGAGGTAGAATCTGGTGGAGGGGGGCACCGCACACGTCTAAGAGATCAAGAGATCAATTGTTGTGTCCATGGGGTGCCCCCTCCCCCGTATATAAAGGAGTGGAGGAGGGGTAGGGCCGGCCCTCAACTATGGCGTGCCCTGGGGAGTCCTACTCCCACCGGGAGTAGGATTCCCCCCTTCCATGTAGTAGGAGTAGGATAGAAGAAAAGGGAAAAGAGAAGAGAAGGGAGGAGGGGGTGCAGCCCCTCCCCCTAGTCCAATTCAGACTAGGCCTTGGGGGGGCGCGCAGCCTCCCCTCTCTCTTTCCCCTAAAGCCCAATAAGGCCCATATACTCCCAGGCGAATTCCGGTAACTCTCCGGTACTGCGATAAATACCCAAATCTCTCGGAACCTTTCCGATGTCCGAATATAGTCGTCCAATATATATTTACGTCTCGACCATTTCAAGACTCCTCGTCATGTCCCCAATCTCATTCGTGACTCCGAACTACCTTCGGTACATCAAAACACATAACTGATAATATAAATCGTCACCGAACATTAAGCGTGCAGACCCTACGGGTTCGAGAACTATGTAGACATGACTGAGACACGTCCCCGGTCAATAACCAATAGCGGAACCTGGATGCTCATATTGGCTCCTACATATTCTACGAAGATCTTTATTGGTCAAACCGCATAACAACATATGTTGTTCCCTTTGTCATCGGTATGTTACTATCGGCGTTCTGGGAACGGGGGTCCCCAGACTTGCCTGCCTGTGGCATGGCTCAAGTGGTGGCCTAGTATGACCTATCTTCATCAACCCGAGCTCAAGACCCTTGCGAGGGGCCAAGCCTCGTGGGGCGGACAACGAAAGGTTTCCTCAGGAGCAACCTCACCAGGCAGGCTCACGAGGAGGCGGAGAGATCAAGGCAAGGGTACCTCGCGAGGTGCTTGTCGGTGTCAAAACCGGCGGATCTCGGGTAGGGGGTCCCGATCTGTGCGTCTAAGGCTAATGGTAGCAGGAGGAAAGGGACACAATGTTTTACCCAGGTTCGGGCCCTCTCGATGGAGGTAAAACCCTACTTCCTTCTTGATTGACCTTGATGGTATGAGTGTTACAAGAGTTGGTCTACCACGAGATCGTAGAGGCTAAACCCTAGAAGCTAGCCTATGATGATTATGATTATTATGATCGTCCCTATACGGACCAAACCCTCCGGTTTATATAGACACCGGAGGGGGCTAGGGTTTACACAGAGTCGATTACAAAGAACGGATCGCCAAGCTTGTCTTCCACGAAAAGGAGAGTCCCATCCGGACACGGGACGAAGTCTTGAGTCTTGCATCTTCACGGCCCAACAGTCCGGCCAAAGTATATAGTCCGGCTGTCCGGATACCCCCTAGTCCAGGACTCCCTCAGTAGCCCCTGAACCAGGCTTCAATGACGATGAGCCCGGCACGTAGATTGTCTTCGGCATTGCAAGGCGGGTTCCATCTCCGAATACTCCAAAGTAACTACCAAACACTTAAATCATGTCCGGATATGCAAGATGGTCTTCACATACCACCGTAGAGAGAACGATATTCCACAAATGTAATCTGCTGACAACTTCAGACAACATGACATGACACTATGGTCGAGTCATTATTCGAACCGTTTTCCCACAGCCAGCCACAACGCGTATTGCGAGGCGGTTTCCTCGGCACATCTTGTCGCAGCAGAGATCATGTCCCCTTATCACGGGATTCCCATCAATACGGGTATGGGTACCCAACCGCGCCATCAATCGTGGCGCTTGGGAAATAAGCGATCTTCAACGGGCAAGTGGGGAGGCGCTCCGTTTTCGTTGCCTCTATAAAGGGATAAGGATTCCCCATTTTTACCCACGCCTTCTTCCTCCTCCACTTATCCATTCTCGCACCTTCGAGATCCAGCGCCCTAGTTCATACCTTCTCCGCACAGACAAACATGTCCAGAGCAGGAGGCAAGTGGGTGGCCTCCACCATGAAGGAGGAGCATATTATGAAGCTCCGGGCGGCCGGATACTTGGCCGCAGATATCGCGCACCGGCTCCGGGACCCCACGAGAGGGTCATGTTCCTTGCCCACTTCGTCCATGGACTGGCATTTCCACTCCATCCCTTCGTCCGTGGGCTTATGTTTTACTATGTGCTGGACTTCCATGATCTAGCCCCAAACTTCGTCCTCAAGATCTCGGTATTCATCGTCGTGTGCGTGGCCTTCCTCCGCATCAAGCCTCACTTCGGCTTGTGGCTATGAATCTTCTGCGTGAAGCCAAAGATCGTGAGCGGCAAGCAAGCGGAGTGCGGAGGCGCCATGGTGGGCAAGATGCCCAATGTTACCTAGCTCGACGGCTCCTTTGCGGTGACCGTAAAAGGGTGGCAATCGGGGTGGTTCTACATCACCGAGCCACGCGACACCAACAGGGCGGCGGCCCCCGAATTCCGATCCGGAATTCCCATGCGGCTCACCTCCTGGGAAAAGAAGGGCCTGGCCTGGGGCGAACCTGCGGAGCTGACCAGACTTTAGAACTGCATCAAGAACATGATAGACAAGAAAATCAAGCTTGTCAACGTGGTCCAGGTCATGCTCGCCCGCCGAATTCTTCCGTGCGAGAGACGGGCATTTAATCTGTGGGAGTTCGTTCCGGCCGAACACCAGACACTTCAAGATCTTTACGGCATGACTCACAAGGACGCATGGACGGTGTTGTTCAAGGCCTTCGAAATACCTCCTCCCACATCCGAGGACCGCGGACTTCATGCCACGCGGCTCCCCCGTCCGGTGAGTTTTTTGACCATCATTAGGTGTAGCCTTCTTAGCATACTCATGGGAGGATTTTAAGTCATCGTGTGTATTTAATCAGGAGTATGTGGTGATGGTGGAGCGGATTGACTGTCCGGCTCCACTGCCAAAAGGTCCAGCAAATGCTCTCCTGACGGAGATGCTAGTCCCGGTGCCCTACAAGGCGCCGGAAAAAAGGCCGAAAAGAAGGCCCCGGGGACCAGGAAGGGTCTCCGGCGTAAGGTCGTACCGGATGCCTCGTCCGAAGACGATGAGGCACACTCCTCCCACGGAGGGGAGGAGGAAAAGGAAAGGGCCGCCCCATCCGGGGAGGCTGAAGGGCCTAAGAGGGCGGCCCAGGGGACCAGGAAGGGTCACCAGCGCAAGGCCGTCATAGGCTCGTCGTCCAAGGACGACGAGGCAAATTCCTCCCACGGAGGCGAGGGAGAACACGAGGAAATTCCGCCTCCCCGCACTGGGGAGGAGAAGAAAAGGAAAGCCGCTCCAGAGGGGGAGGCTAGGACGCCCAATAAGGGAAAGGCGTCCCTTCCGGATTACTCCACCACGGTCGCCTACAGCAAGAAGGAGTGGCTACCCAGGGGGAAGCCCCTAGTAAGATCATAAGTATCTGCACTTTGTTGTACTTTAGTGCGACTTCGTTTCATAGTTTGTTATAACGTTGAACACGTATATGCAGTCCGGCCAGGGTCCATCCCGAGGTATCCTCTTCGGATGGGTCTTTGAGCTATTCGGTGATGAATTCGCTCCCGACGGCCACTT
Source organism: Aegilops speltoides (assembly GCA_021437245.1). Lineage (NCBI taxonomy): Eukaryota > Viridiplantae > Streptophyta > Magnoliopsida > Poales > Poaceae > Aegilops > Aegilops speltoides. Next base: position 42,218,897 of record CM038143.1, on the reverse strand, counting down.
CCCCTCGGCCTGCGGATGACACGGAGGTGTTGTCCCAAAGGCTCCCAGAGCAGGGGGAGGCAACTCTGGAGGCGCCCCAAGGCGAAATTTTAGATGCCGGGCACACGAGACGTAATATCCCCCCAGATTGTGCCGACGAGAGCCACAGCAAGTCGGGCTCCCAGCCGGACACTGTACCGGAACCTCCAAAGGTTCTGGATTCGAGCAGGCAGCCCCTTGCTAAGGAGGGCGAGCCGTCCCTGCCGATGACTTCCGTTACGCTAGAGGCGTCGGATGGTCTGCTGGAAGCGCTTTGCGGCGCTTCCATGAATGAAGAGCACCGTACTCTTATGAGTGCGGTGATTCAGAAGGTTCGGTCCGCCAAAAGCGAATTGATCGAAGCCTGCACCAGCCTCCTGACAGGCTTTGAGGTAAGCAATCAGAAGCGTGTAAAATTATCACCCGATAGACAGTAGCCCCTGATACTCTGTTTGGTGTTCGGAAAGAAAAGCCAAACGGAGGGTCAATTCTAATCCGCAGGAGTTTAACAGTATGTGTCTATGTGAATAAGCAGGCAGTGATGCTTGCCACTGCTGCCCGCATAGCCTAGGTCTCCGGACTCAAACGGGACCTTGAGAAGGCCGAAGGGGAGCTCAGCCTCACAAAGAGGCAGCTCGAAGAGAACAAAGGTGAGTGATACCCCGTTCACATGTCATATAGAGTAAGAAAATTGGTGAACAAAAAGCGTCATGATTTTGTAATAGGGGCCACGACCGAAGTGGCATCCCTAAAGAAAGTGCTATCCGAGGCCGAAAACAAGGTGGCCATGGAGCATTGAGCATGAAAAGCAAAATTCTAGGGTGGGCGAGGTACAGCAAGAGCTCCAGGAGCTCGGCAAAAAGTTCGAGTCCTTGGAGCATGACTTCAAGACGAAGGAGTCTGATCTTGCAAAGGCCCTTTTGAGCATGAAAGACGCCAAGGCCGAAGCCGAAAAGGCACAGCAGGAAATCCAGGCGGCTAAGAAGACAGCGGCGGGTAAGACATTCTTTATGCAAAGCAAGCATGTGGAGGAGACGTTTTTTTTACTCAATTCGAGCTCTCGGGGGCATTCGCAGATCTGCCACGCAGCATATCGGATGCCGTGGAGTTCTACCGTGCCGAAGAGGGGAGCTCAATGGAGAAGCTATTCTGGTCCCAGTATGCTAGAGCCGAACACGCGATGCCTCTGAGTGACCAATTGAAGCAACTGGTTGAACTCCACAGGGCCGCTGAAGTGGCTATGAAGGATTTCATAGTCCGGATGTGGTCTGGTGAGCCTCTTCCCGCCAGCTACTTCGGCATGATAAAGTGGATGGTGAATGCCTGTCCGCGGCTTGAAGTGACAAAGCGATCCGTTTGCATTGAGGGTGCCTGTCGAGCCTTTGCCCGTGCGAAGGTGCATTGGGGCAAGCTGGATGCGGAGAAGCTGGTCAAGGATGGACCGCCAGAGGGCAAGGCGCATCGCTATCCCGAGAAATATTATGATGGCGTTACAAAAGGTGCTCGCCTCGTGGCCGATGAATGTACCAAGGACACGATCTTTGAGTGAATGTACTCCTGTCGTTTTTGTAATATAAAAATGAAGTTATATGCACTATATAGTGCTTGGTTGATTTAAAATATTACCTTCTGTGCGGCTGTTTATAAAATTTTGAAAGTAGGCCAGTCGTCGGCTTCCGCCCCCACGTAACTACTACTGGGGTGTTCGTGGAAAACGCAGACACTCTTTATCCAAATATTTGGTCCCTGAAGGAGGTGTTTGGCGCAGCGAACAAGGAAATCGGACTATGCGGCTTTATAACTTTCACTTAGCCATAGAAGTCTACAATTTTAAATTTTGGCGAAGACCCTAGAATTCGGAAAGCCGAATTGGGGCGCTATATACGCCTAAATCGGACGAGGCCGATTCCTCACCTAAAGCGGAAAAAATCTTTAAGGATTTTAAGACCTCTCGAACAGCGACCAGCTCTCGCCGCATCATGCCGGTCAGTTTTCAGCTTTCTCTACTGAGGTGCTCGTCCGGAAGAACCGGGACACAATCACAGTAGTTCTCCCTGCGCTACCTTAGCCGATATAACGGAACGTAAGGTACAAAAACAAGGGAGCCGGGCAAACCCAACTATTGACCCAAGACATGATAAGGAGCTGATGCATATATATAGTGCTATAAGTTCGGGGTGCCGCACTGTTGAAAGTGTTCGGACTTATCTTGTCATATTGTGGGGCGCCATACGAAGCCCCTGGCAAACTGAGCGTACCAAGATGTACGGATTCAATATTAAATAAACATTTATAGGAAAAATGTGAAGATAGGAATATTAAGCTGACGCTATATATTGTTTCCCATTTTAAGATAATACGTCTGGGCGTATGTGTACAATTGATGCGTTAAGCGGAATGAAAATAGGACTATTTGACATGTCCTATCCAAGGGCGGGCCGCATATGGGTATACAAAACAGGTATAACGATCATTAATAGATACCACCTGGGTATTCCCTTTGTGCGCAAAGCCTTTTGGCTCCTTGGTTCTCCCTCCTGTGAGGAGTCCGATGATCCGGTTCTCTGAAGAGGCTGCCCGAAAGTAGGGTCCTGAAAGATAAAGAGGGTTATTAAAGTATGTTGCGGTAGAACCGCATTGTTGACCGCGTCACTATTGTGCCCCTGCCTGTGCCCATGGTATTTTGAGTGCGTAATTGTGTACGCGCGGCACGAATGCTGCCTGAATGGGACTGGGGCGGAGGCCGGACTTCTAGTCGCGCTCTTGGCGTGCCTAGCGATCCTGTTGCAGGGTACTCCGGACTCGCTTGACGGTGTTCGGGGTTGTTGTCGCCGGATTGGTGGTTTGCCGGAGAAGGCTGCTTTGTACTTCTGCCGCGAGGGCTGCAGTACGCTCTTCTGTACGGAGAGAGCGGTCCGTGTTTCCGTTCATTGTTATGACCCCGCAAGGTCCTGACATCTTGAGCTTGAGGTATGCATAGTGTGGTACCGCATTGAATCGAGCGAATGCGGTTCGTCCAAATAGTGCATGATAACCACTACGGAAACAGACGATATCGAAGATTAACTCCTCGCTTCGGAAGTTATCCGGAGATACAAAGACCACTTCCAGTGTTATGGAGCCTGTGCAACGGGCCTCTACTACTGGAATTACACCTTTGAAGGTGGTTTTTGGTGGGCTTGATCCTTGAAGGGTCGATGCCCATTTTGCGCACTATGTCCTGATAAAGCAGGTTCAGGCTACTGCCGCCATCCATAAGGACTCGTGTGAGGTGGAATCCATCGATGATTGGGTCTAGGACCAATGCGGCTGAACGGCCATGACAGATGCTGGTAGGGTGATCCCTACGACCAAAGGTGAGTGGACAGGCTGACCATGGGTTGAATTTTGGGGCGACTGGCTCCATCGCATAGACGTCCCGTAGTGCTCGCTTCCGTTCCCATTTGGGAATGTGGGTGCCGTAGATCATATTGACCGTTTTCACCTGGGGAGGAAAATTCTCCCCCCCCCCCCCCCGTGTTAGGACGCCAGGCTCCTCGTCATCGTCGCTGTGCAGCCCCTTGTCCTTGTTTTCGGCATTTATTTTACCGGCCTGTTTGAACACCCAGCAGTCTCTGTTAGTGTGGTTTGCTGGCTTATCCGGGGTGCCGTGAATTTGGCACGAGAGATCAAGTATGCGGTCCAGAATGGATGGTCCTTGATTGTTTCTTTTGAACGGCTTTTTCCGCTGACCGGATTTTGAGCCACTGAATCCGGCGTTGACTGCCATGTCTTCAGTGTTGTCGCCATTGTTCCGACGCTTATGCCTGTTGCACCGTGGCTTGCCGTTATTGTCGCGGACATCTGAAGTGCCGGAGTTTATCGGCGTGGTGCGTGTTAGGGTGCGCCCGCGCGATCCGTAGATCGATCTTGGTTGTCCTGCCTTGTTTTCCAATATGTCTCGCAGGTCCTGCCTATTGCCCCGGGCCGTAGTGTATTAGCGTGGGGGTGCGGGCTGGTATTCGGGCTGATACGCCGTTTTATCCCGGCCACGAGGTGGCCGGTCAGCCGTGTGGCGCTCACGTCCATATTCCTCGGCTGGCAGGACTTCAGTCCATCTGTCTGTGAGCAGGTCTTGATCAGCTTGGAGCTACTGTTGCTTCTTTTTCAGGCTCCTTGCTGTGGCTATAAGCCGGCGCTTGAAGATCTCCTGTTCTACAGGGTCCTCAGGCACGCCGAACTCGGCGTCGCTGAGGCTAATCTCGTCTTCAAAGGGGGCATGTAGTTGTACTCCTCCAAGTATTCGTCTGTCGCCTGTTCGTCCGGGCTGACCTGCCCATCTTCCCGTTCGGCCTGCTCGAAGGCAGGCTGATCGGGGTTGTATTCATCTTCGGCACCATCCGGATTGTTTTCATCTCCTGTGTTGGTATTTCTATGGCGGGGCTTGGAGTGGCGCCGATGACGCACATGCTTTGCTTTCTTCCTTGAGGGGTTATCCTCCGTTGCCTCCTCGCCATTGGTTTCTTTCAGAGTGTCCACCATATATATATATCATATGAGGAGGTGACTATCAGCGCCCCGTGGGCAGTGGTTCCTATTCATCTCCTGCATCGTCGTCCATACCGTCGATGTCTTCAGAGTCAAAGTCAAGCACGTCAGTCAAATCATCAACCGTGGCAACGAAGTGGGTGGTGGGTGGGCACCGAATTCCCTCGTTGCCTGCTTCCCACTCGAGCCGGACATAGTCCGGCCAAGAGTCTCCTGACAAAGAGAGAGACTTTAATGAGTTTAGCATGTCTCCAAAGGGCGGGTGCTGGAAGATGTCCGCAGTGGTGAACTCCATTACCGGAGCCCAGCCAGAATTGACGGGCTCGAGGGCGCGCGGTCTGCGGCCTACAACCGGACACGAGTCCAGGGGTCCGGAGACACGGGCTTCCTTGGGGGTGAAGTATGTGTTCAGCTCTACCGCCGATGAGGTTGCGGCCTCCGGGGTGGGGTCCATCCTCCCGTCCTCGAACGACGCAATCTGCCCCGGATTTAGGTCCGGGGCTCCTGCAGGTTCGATATCCCAAATATTGTCCGACAGCAGGTCTAAGCCGTTCTCGTCGTGACTGTTCGGCGCTCCTGGCGCAGGCCCGAATCCGTCAAAGATCAAGTCTCCATGGATATCGCTCGTGTAGTTCAAGTTTCCGAACCTGACCTGATGGCTAGGGGCGTAGCTGTCGATCTGCTCCAGATGGCCAAGTGAATTGGCCCGCAGTGCGAAGCCGCCGAACACGAAGATCTGTTCGGGGAGAAAAGTCTCACCCTGGACCACATGGTTGTTGATGATTGAAGGAGCCATCGAGCCTTTGCAACGACGACACAGAGGAACTCTCAATGAAAGCACCAATGTCGGTGTCAAAACTGGCGGATCTCGGGTAGGGGGTTCCGATCTGTGCGTCTAAGGCTAATGGTAACAGGAGGCAAGGGACACAATGTTTTACCCAGGTTCGGGCTCTCTCGATGGAGGTAAACCCTACTTCCTTCTTGATTGATCTTGATGATATGAGTGTTACAAGAGTTGGTCTACCACGATATCGTAGAGGCTAAACCCTAGAAGCTAGCCTATGATGATTATGACTATTATGATCGTCCCTATACGGACCAAACCCTCTGGTTTATATATACACCGGAGGGGGCTAGGGTTTACACAGAGTCGGTTACAAAGAAGGAAATCTAATATCCGGATCGCCAAGCTTGTCTTCCACGCAAAGGAGAGTCCCATCTGGACACGGGACGAAGTCTTGAGTCTTGCATCTTCACGGCCCAACAGTCTGGCCAAAGCATATAGTCCGTCTGTCCGGATACCCCCTAGTCCAGGACTCCCTCAGTGCTCGTGACGCAAGCCATGAGGATCGAGACCAGGCGGGCGCCAGGCGGGCGCCGGCCTGTGCAGTGTCCTTGTTTCCTCTTTGGTGCAAAGGGGGCAAGCACAGGCGCGGAGTACCGAGGCATCAGGCAAAGGTTACCATTTCGGTGCAACTAGACCAAGACCAGCAGAGCAGCAGGACGGAGGTCACCGTGGAGCCCAAGACGACGTCATCGCCACTGCCTTTGGCAGCCGAAGACCAACTTTAGTCAGGATAAATTGTACTAGATGTTCCCCTTCAAAATGGCCGTTGTTGGCAGCCTTCCCGTTCAATATTTGGGAAGAGGACCAGGGCCTCTATATATAGAGATAGCCACCACAGTAGAGAGGCATCTGATCAAGAGCTGAGGGGAATCCTTCTCAAGCAAACCACCGCCACAAGAACACCTCTCGCGAGGCTGTTCTTCCCTTGTACTGTTCATCATCAGCCCCTGAGGCAATCCACCACACCACACACTGGAGTAGGGTATTACACCACCACGGTGGCCCGAACCAGTATAAATCTTGTGTCCCTTGTGTTGTTCATCGTTTAGCTTAGGCGTTGGGACGTGGATCGGCATGGGGAAGATCTTCGCGCGCACCCCAGAGTTTGAACCTTAAGGGTTTTACCGGAACCCGATATCCGACATTTGGCGCACCAGGTAGGGGTGCGCCGGAGCTCACCCTTCCATCAACCCGCTCTTCATCAACACCGCGCTTCACCCTCATGGCGGATAATGCGCCGCCCGCTCCAGCTACCGATGTCGGCACTGGGGCCAGGGGGCACCGAGCCTTGGCCCCCGCCTTGCGACAGGTGCGGTGGCCGAACAAGTTCAAGCCAGACATGCCGCCATGCTACGACGGTGCGGTGGATCCGCTAGCTTTCCTGCTGGCGTATGAGGAGACCGGGGGCAACGACAGGGTCATGGATAACGAGCTTCCCATGGCCCTCACCGGCGTCCCACGCATGTGGCTACTCCACCTGCCAGCGGCTTCGGTGGCCTCCTGGGAGGAGCTGTGCAGCCTCTTTGATATGTCTCCATCGTATCTATAATTTTTGATTGTTCCATGCCAATATTCTACAACTTTCATATACTTTTGGCAACTTTTTATACTATTTTTGGGACTAACATATTGATCCAGTGCCAGTTCCTGTTTGTTGCATGTTTTATGTTTCGTAGAAACCCAATATCAAACGGAATCCAAACGGGATAAAAACGGATGGAGAATTATTTTGGAATATTTGGGATTTTACGGAGGAAGAATCAACGCGAAACGGTGCCCGAGGTGGCCACGAGATAGGGGGGCGTGCCCTCCCCCCTGGGCTTGCCTGGCACTCTCGCGGGCCCCCTTAATGAATCTTTAGTAGTTGTGGATGCTTGCTAGAGTTCCAATCATAAGTGCATATGATCCAAGAAGGGAAAGTATGTTAGCTTATGCCTCTCCCTCAAATAGAATTGCAATAGTGATTACTGGTCTAAGTTATCAATTGCCTAGGGACAAATAACTTTCTCGTAACAAAAAGCTCCCTACTAATATTTACTTTATTGCTTCTTTATCTAATCAGCCCCTACTTTTTATTTGCGCGTTCTTTACTTTCTTGCAAAACTATCCAACAACACCTACAAAGTACTTCTAGTTTCATACTTGTTCTAGGTAAAGCGAACGTCAAGCGTGCGTAGAGCCGTATCAGTGGCCGATAGGACTTGAGAGAGTATTTGTTCTACCTTTAGCTCCTCGTTGGGTTCGACACTCTTACTTGTCTAAGGAGGCTACAACTATCCTGTATACTTGCGGGTCATGAAGACCTTTTTATGGCGCTGTTGCCGGGGAGTCATAGCGTGGGGTGAATATTCTCGTGTGTGCTTGTTTGCTTTATCTCTAAGTAATTTTTATTTGTTGTTCTTAGTTGTTTTCTATCTTTAGTTATGGGTAGGAAACGCAAGATACCAAAAAAATTAGTTGTACCTACTACACCAATGGTTGAAGAACCGCTCAAAATCTATCACACTCCTGAAGCTTTTTACTTGGATCATCTTCGATCCCTTTGTGCTCTAGCTGAAACCCCAACTAGCTTAGTTGAAGGCAAATCTTTAGATGAGCATGCTTGTTATGTGCGACACCGTATATCTGAAAAAGCGAAACTTTTACTGGATCAAATTCATCGTTTGCAATGTTATGCTTGGAATTTATATGAAATATATGATGTTACTTGTTGTTCTGAAAACCCTAAGAAACACCTTCCCTACCAATGTGAGTTTATTGATAATGAAATCGTATCTTTGTATGCTAAGGGTGTTTATAATTACTATGATCTTCAACAAATTGAAGAATTTGTTGCTTTTAAGGGTTCTTATGAAATCGCTTCTTTGATTGAAAAGTATGATGCTACTCTCTACAAATCTGAAAATTTTGCCATACTTGAATATTTTTATGATAATTATGCTTATAATGCCTATGTCAAACTATATATTGAGAAATTCTCCGCTGTCCAAGAAGAGATTAATATTTTGAAGGAAGCTATGGAAGAAGAAATTGATGAAACTGTGAGCTCATTGGATGAAAAAGATGATGAGGAGAGCGAAGAACAAAAGGAGGAAGAGAGGATTGATCACCCGTGCCCACCTTCTAATGAGAGTAACTCTTCAACTCATACATTGTTTAATTACCCTTCGTGCTTACCGAAGGATGATTGCTATGATCCCGTTGATTCTCTTGAAATATCCCTTTTTGATGATGCTTGCTATGCTTGTGGCCATGATGCCAATATAAATTATGAATATGGAGATGAACTTGCTATAGTTCCTTATGTTAAACATGAAATTGTTGCTATTGCACCCACGCATGATAGTCCTATTATCTTTTTGAATTCTCCCGACTACACTATATCGGAGAAGTTTGTGCTTATTAAGGATTATATTGATGGGTTGCCTTTTACCGTTGCACATGATGATTTTGATGAATGCCATATGCATGTGCTTGCTGTTCCTACTTGCAATTATTATGAGATAAGAACTATATCTCTGCCTCTTCATGTTTCCAATACGATAAAATTGCAAGAAACTGCTTATACTATGCATTGGCCTTTACTTTCTGTGCATGAATTGTTCTTTTATGACATGCCGATGCATAGGAAGAGATTTAGACTTCGTCATTGCTTGATATATGTTACTTTGTGCTCATTACTAAATTACAAATCATTGTTAATTAAAATTGGCTTTGATATACCTTGGGATCCGGGTGGATTCATTACTTGAGCACTATATGCCTAGCTTAATGGCTTTAAAGAAAGCGCTGCCAGGGAGACAACCCGGAAGTTTTAGAGAGTCATTTATTTCTGTTGAGTGATTTTATATAGTTTAAGAACACAAAAATAAAGAGGGGAACCTGAAAACTTTTCAAAAAGGAAAGTGAAAGTGAGAAAGACAAGCATTGTTAAAGTGGGAGCTAGCCTTGAACTTTGTTCATGCTCACGGAAACTTTGTGAATCTTGATTACAGAAACTTTTCAACAAAAATAATTATCCCTTATACAATTCCATTGTATTATAAAAATAATGTGCCAAGGTTTGCCTTTAGGATGTTTACAATGCTTGTTGGTTTGTACGGTGCAGGACAGAAACTTTGGCTGTAGTGCGCGATTTTACATTTTTAACTGGAAAGTCAAACGGTTCTGATTCTTCTTGAACTGTCTTCCTGTACAACTTTTTTATTTTTACTAATTTTGGTAGAATATTTGGGGTACCAGAAGTATGGTGGATGTTCAGATTGCTACAGACTGTTCTGTTTTTGGCAGATTCTGTTTTTGATGCATACTTTGCTTGTTTTGATGAATCTATCAATTTATATGAGTGGATTAAGCCATGAAAAAGTTATATTACATTAGACACAATGAAAAAACAAAATATTAATTAGTTTTCAACAGTACTTAGAGTGGTGATTTGCTTTATTATACTAACGGATCTTACCGAGTTTTCTGTTGAAGTTTTGTGTGGATGAAGTGTCTAATCGAGGATGTCTTGATATGAGGAAAAGAAAGATAGGCAAGAGATCAAGCTTGGGGATGCCCGAGGCACCCCGAGTAAATATTCAAGGAGACTCAAGCGTCTAAGCTTGGGGATGCCCCGAAAGGCATCCCTCTTTCTTCAGCAAGTATCGGTATGTTTTCGGATTCGTTTCGTTCATGCGATATGTGCAAGTATTGGAGTGTCTTTTGCATTTAGTTTTCACTTTTCTTTTATGCACCATGCTGGTATGAGATAGTCCTTGGTTGATTTATCGAATTCTCATTGCACTTCACTTAAATCTTTTGAGTATGGCTTTATAGAATGCTTCATGTGCTTCACTTATATCATTTGAAGTTTGGATTGTCTGTTTCTCTTCACATAGAAAACCACCATTTGTAGAATGCTCTTTTGCTTCACTTATATTGGTTAGAGCGTGGGCATATATTTTGTAGAAATAATTAAACTCTCTTGCTTCACTTATATCTACTTAGAGAGATGACAGGAATTGGTCATTCACATGGTTAGTCATAAAATCCTACATAAACTTGTAGATCGCTGAATATGATATGTTTGATTTTGCAATAGTTTTGCGATATAAAGGTGGTGATATTAGAGTTATGCTAGTGGGTGACTGTGGATTAGTAGAAATACTTGTGTTGAGGTTTGTGATTCCCGAAGCATGCGCGTATGGTGAACTGCTTTGTGATGAAGTTGGAGAACAATTTTATTTATTGATTGTCTTCCTTATGGGCGGCGGTCGGGGACGGGCGATGGTCTTTTCCTACCAATCTATCCCCCTAGCTAGGAGCATGCGCGTAGTACTTTGTTTTCAATGGCTTGTAGATTTTTGCAATAAGTATATGAGTTCTTTATGACTAATGTTGAGTCCATGGATTATACGCACTCTCACCCTTCCACCATTGCTAGCCTCTCTTGTGCCGCGCAACTTTCGCCGGTACCATACACCCACCATATACCTTCCTCAATACAGCCACCATACCTACCTATCATGGCATTTCCATAGCCATTCCGAGATATATTGCCATGCAACTTCCATCATCATCATATACATGACTTGAGCATTCATTGTCATATTGCTTTGCATGATCGTAAGATAGCTAGCATGATGTTTTCATGGCTTGTCCGTTTTTTTATGTCATTGCTACGCTAGATCATTACACATCCCGGTACACCGCTGGAGGCATTCATATAGAGTCATATCTTTGTTCTAGATATCGAGTTGTAATATTGAGTTGTAAGTAAATAAAGTGTGATGATCATTATTATTAGAGCATAACCCAGTGAGGAAAGGATGATGGAGACTATGATTCCCCCACAAGTCGGGATGAGACTCCGGATTTAATAAAAAAAATATAGAGGCCAACGAAGCCTAAATAAAAAAAGGGGGAGAGGCCAAAGAAGCCTATTCAAAAAAAAGAAAAAAAAAGAGAAGAAAATTAAAAAATGAGAGAAAAAGAGAGAAGGGGCAATGTTACTTTCCTTTTTCCACACTTGTGCTTCAAAGTAACACCATGTTCTTCATAGAGAGAGTATCCTATACTTTCACTTTTATATACTAGTGGGAATTTTCATTATGGAACTTGGCTTGTATATTCTGATGATGGGCTTCCTCAAACGCCCGAGTTCATCATGAGCAAGCAAGTTGGATGCACACCCACTTAGTTTAAGTTTGAGCTTTCATACACTTATAGCTCTAGTGCATCCGTTGCATGGCAATCCCTACTCACTCACATTGATATCTATTGATGGGCATCTCCATAGCCCTTTGATACGCCTAGTTGATGTGAGACTATCTTGTCCTTTTTGTCTTCTCCACAACCACCATTCTATTCCACCTATAGTGTTATGTCCATGGCTCACGCTCATGTATTGTGTGAAAGTTGAAAAAGTTTGAGATTACTAAAGTATGAAACAATTGCTTGGCTTGTCATCGGGGTTGTGCATGATTAAATACTTTGTGTGATGAAGATAGAGCAACAACCATACTATATGATTTTGTAGGGATAACTTTCTTTGGCCGTGTTGTTTTGAAAAGACATGATTGCTTTATTGGTACGCTTGAAGTATTATTGTTTTTATGTCAAATGGTAGACTATTGCTTTGAATCACTCGTGTCTTAATATTCATGCCATGATTAGATATATGATCAAGATTATGCTAGGTAGCATTCCACATCAAAAATTATCTTTTTATCATTTACCTACTCGAGGACGAGTAGGAATTAAGCTTGGGGATGTTGATACGTCTCCGTCGTATCTATAATTTTTGATTGTTCCATGCCAATATTCTACAACTTTCATATACTTTTGGCAACTTTTTATACTATTTTTGGGACTAACAAATTGATCCAGTGCCCAGTGCCCCTTCCTGTTTCTTGCATGTTTTATGTTTCGTAGAAACCCAATATCAAATGGAATCCAAACGGGATAAAAACGGACGAAGAATTATTTTGGAATATTTGGGATTTTCCGGAGGAAGAATCAACGCGAAACGGTGCCCGAGGTGGCCACGAGATAGGGGGGCATGCCCTCCCCCTGGGCGCGCCTGGCACTCTCGCGGGCCACCCATAAGGCGGTTGATGCTCTTATTTTTCTGCAAGAAAGCTAATTTTATGAGAAAAATCTGGGCGAAAGATTCACCCCAATCGGAGTTACGGATCTCCGGATATAAAAGAAACGGTGAAGGGGGAGAATCTGGGAACGCAGAAACGGAGAAAGACAGAGAGATAGAACCAATCTCGGAGGGGCTCTCACCCCTCCCACGCCATGGGAGCCAAGGACCAGAGGGGAAACCCTTCTCCCATCTAGGGAGGAGGTCAAGGAAGAAGAAGAAGAAAGGGGGCTCTCTCCCCCTTGCTTCCGGTGGCTCCGGAGTGCCACCGGGGGCCATCATCATCACCACGATCTTCACTGACAACTTCACCGCCTTCATCACCAACTCTTCCCCCCTCTATGCAGCGGTGTAACCCCTCTCTTACCCGCTATAATCTCTACTTAAACATGGTGCTCAATGCTATATATTATTTCCCAATGATGTATGGCTATCCTACGATGTTTGAGTAGATCCGTTTTTTCCTATGGGTTAGTTGATGATCGTGATTGGTTTGAGTTGCATGTTTTATTATTGGTGCTGTCCTATGATGCTCTCTGTGTCGCGCAAGCATGAGGGATTCCCGCTGTAGGGTTTGCAATATGGTTATGATTTGCTTATGGTGGGTGGCGTGAGTGAACAGAAGCACAGACCCGAGTAAGTAGGTTGTTTGTGTATGGGATAAAGAGGACTTGATACTTTAATGCTATGGTTGGGTTTTACCTTACCGAATCTTTAGTAGTTGCAGATGCTTGCTAGAGTTCCAATCATAAGTGCATATGATCGAAGAAGAGAAAGTATGTTAGCTTATGCCTCTCCCTCAAATAGAATTGCAATAGTGATTACCGGTCTAAGTTATCGATTGCCTAGGGACAAATAACTTTCTCGTAACAAAAAGCTCTCTACTAATATTTACTTTATTGCTTCTTTATCTAAACAGCCCTTACTTTTTATTTACACGTTCTTTACTTTCTTGCAAAACTATCCAACAACACCTACAAAGTACTTCTAGTTTCATACTTGTTCTAGGTAAAGCGAACGTCAAGCGTGCGTAGAGTCGTATCAGTGGCCGATAGGACTTGAGAGAGTATTTGTTCTACCTTTAGCTCCTCGTTGGGTTCGACACTCTTACTTATCGAAAGAGGCTACAACTATCCTCAGATACTTATGGTCATCACTCTTAAATCGCCCATTATGTTTGCTTGGCGCCCGATCGTCGCAGCTCTCCTGGGTGGCTCGCAAGCCCCACCCTCGAGCCGCCACGTCAAGCCGTTCGTCCACCACATCGGCGCCGCCCTCAAGCGCCACGAAGCCCCCCCCCCCAGGGCTGGGTGGCACCCAAGGCCTACTTGACCTTCAGCTCGGATGATCACCCCTCCAACATCACCTGCTCGGGCACGCTCCCGATGCTATGCACCCCCACCATCTACCAGGTGGCCCACCAGGACCCTCATCGACGGCGGCGCCGGCGTCAAGGTGCTCTCGGTGGAGGCCTTCAGCCTCCTCCACGTGCCACTGGAGCGGCTGCAACCCAGCAAGCCCTTCTCGGGTGTCGGAGGCAGTTCCACCGGCTCCCTGGGGCAGATCCGCCTCCCGGTGAACTTTGGCACCCACGACAACTTCCGCACGGAGTTGGTTGACTTCGACATCGCCCCCATCGGCCTCCCGTACAATGCCATCCTCGGCTACCCTGCCTTGGCCTAGTTCATGGCAGCGACTCACCCGGCCTACAACCTCATGAAGATGCCCGGGAGCAGTGGCGTCCTCACCGTGCCTGGAGATACAAAAGATGCCCTGCAAGCGCTCAGGCTCACCTTCAAGGCGGCCGCCGTGGCGCAGCCCGCCAGCGCTGCCACCCTCGAGGCCAAGGGGGCTGCGCCAACCAAGAAGAAGCAGATGTTCACCCAAGACAAGGCAGAGACCAAGCAAGTGCCAGTCGATGAGGATGGATCCTCCGGCGCCACCTTCACAATAGGCGCAAATCTCAACCCCGACCAAGAAGAGGCCTTGGTGAAGTTCCTGCGCGTGAACAAGGAGGTGTTCGCGTGTGAATCCAAGCAGCTAGCGGGGGTTCCAAGGGAGGTGATTGAGCATCATCTGAACGTGTGCCCCAATGTGCGCCCCGTGGAGCAGAAGGCAAGGCGACAATCCACCGAGAAGCAGGCCTTCATCGTCCAAGAAACCCGTAAGCTTGAAGCTGCGGGTGTCGGTCGCGAAGTTCGCTATCCTGAATGGCTGGCCAACCCTGTTGTTGTGCCAAATTAGGGGGGAAAGGAGCGCATGTGCGTCGACTTCACCAACCTCAATAAAGCCTGCCCTCAAGACCCGTTCCCGCTCCCCCGCATTGACCAGATCATTGATTCCACTGCCGAGTGCGACCTGCTGTGCCTCCTGGATGCCTTCTCTGGCTATCACCAAATCAAGATGGCGGTAGAAGACGTGGAGAAAACGGCCTTCCTGGCCCCGTGCGGGATGTACTGCTACACCTGCATGCCGTTCGGGTTGCGCAACGCAGGCGCAACCTTTCAGCGACTGATGCATATTGCCTTGGGCCGGCAGCTCGGGAGAAACGCCGAGGCCTACATCGACGACATCGTGGTGAAGTCTCGGGAGGCCAAAACCCTGATACAGGACCTGGAAGAAACCTTCGCGAGCCTTCGCGATGTGGACCTACGGCTCAACCCGGAGAAGTGCGTGTTCGGTGTTCCTTCTGGCAAGCTTCTGGGCTTCCTTGTGTCCCACAGAGGTATTGAGGCTAACCCGGAGAAGGTCAAGGCAGTCGAAGACATGAGTCCGCCACAAACCCTCAAGGAAATGCGGAAGCTCACTGGGTGAGTAACCGCGTTAGGGCAGTTCATCTCCAAGCTGGGGGAACGTGCCCTGCCCTTTTTCAAGCTGATGAAGAAGAAGGGTCCATTCGAATGGACTCAAGAGGCTAACAAAGCGTTCCAAGACCTTAAGAAGTACCTGACCAGCCCTCCGGTGATGGTGGCTCCATGCCCTCGGGAGCCCCTGGTGCTCTACCTCGCCGCCACACCCTACTCCGCTAGTGGAGCTCTAGTGGCGGTACAGGAGGAGCGCCAGGTCAAAGCTGCGCCACGACCGGCCACGGCCCCGGCCACGACAGCGCAAGACCAAGAAGGCCTCACGAAGACCGCGGCCGCAGCAGATGGAGGCTAGCCTCAACAGGGGGATGCCCCCAGGGCTGAAGAGGCCACACCAGGCAGCCATGGGCTGGGGGCTCCGTCCTATCAGGAGACGCCTGACCCTTCAGAGGGCACCGACCTCACCAGCACGCCTACCCTCGTCGAGCACCCAGTGTATTTCGTTAGCACGGTGCTGCAGGATGCAAGGGCACGATACCCCATGCCTCAAAAGCTCTTGCTCGTACTATTAGTGGCCTCGCGCAAGCTACAACACTACTTTCAAGGTCACCCCATCAAGGTTGTCTCGGCATATCCATTGGAAAGGATACTCAGGAGTCCTAACTCCACGGGAAGGGTCGCCGAATGGAACATCGAGTTGCAAGCGTTTCAGTTGGAATTCAGCACGACGAGGGTCGTCAAAGGAGCCGCACTTGCAAATTTTGTGGCAGAATGGACAGAGGCGCCAGGGCTCGAAGCAGGCGAAGGTCGGTCACTTTCCCCAGGAAGTGAGGCGCCGGACGGCTGGGTCATGTACTTCGACGGAGCATTCTCGCGACATGGCGCGGGGGCTGGCGCAGTGCTTATATCTCCCACTCAGGACAAGCTCTATTACGATGTACAGCTCTGTTTCCAGCATGGAGAGAAGGTCTCCAACAACATAGCAGAATACGAGGGCCTGATAACAGGCTTGAAGGCCGCAGCGGCCTTGGGGGTAAAGCGCCTCATCATCAAGGATGATTTGTAGCTCCTTGTGAACTTCTCCAACAAGGTGTACGAGCCGAAGGACGAGCACATGGAAGCATATCTTGCGGAGGTCCACATAATGGAAAAGCAGTTTTGGGAACTGGAGTGGCAGCATGTGCCCCGCGGCACCAATCAAGAGGCTGATGACATCGCCAGGAGGGCGTCTAGGCGGCTGCCTCAAGAGCCCGGCGCCTTCGAGGAACGACTCTTCAAGCCCTCAGCAGCACCGTCACTATCAAGTACAGCGCAGCCTCGAGAGGAACTCCCTCAACCACCTGCCTCAAGAGCTCCGGCTTGTGGCCAGACCTCAGGAGCACGCTTGCTCCTGGCACTGGAGCCTCAGGAGGGATGTTAGACTGCGGAACTCAAGGATTACCTTATGCAAGGGACTCTGCGAGAGAAGGAGGATGCAGAACGCGTGGCGCGGCAGGCCATGGCCTACTACATCCAAGACGGAGAGCTCTACCGGAAGCGGCCAAATGATGTTTCCGTACGTTGCATCTCCAGGGAGCAAGGGAAAGAGTTGCTGGCAGACATTCATGGTGGACACTGTGGGCACCACTCGTCATCACGAACCCTCGTCGGCAAGGCTTTCGCAACGGATTCTATTGGCCTACAGCACTCAACGACGCAATCGAGCTAGTGAAGGCTTGTGAAGCCTGTCAATTCCACGCCAAGCAGATTCATCAGCCGGCTTAGGGCCTGCAGACCATTCCACTCTCATGGCCGTTTGCGGTTTGGGGGCTGGACATTTTGGGCCCGTTTCCTCGGGCGCCAGGGGGCTATCGCTACCTCTACATCGCCACTGACAAGTTCACCAAGTGGGCAGAGGTGGAAGCTGTCCGCACCATCTTGGCTGGTTCAGCAGTCAAGTTCATCAAGGGCCTCGTGAGCCGTTCGGGGTGCCTAATCGCATCATCACTGACAACGGTTCGCAGTTCACCAGCAATCTCTTCAAAACATATTGTGCTAACCTTGGAACGCAGATATGCTACGCTTCGGTGGCACACCCTCGGAGCAACGGCCAAGCTGAACGTGCCAACGCAGAGGTCCTGAAAGGCCTCAAAACCAGGACCTTCAAGAAGAAGCTGGAGGCCTGCGGCAGGGGCTGGTACGACGAGCTCCAATTTGTGTTGTGGTCCATCTGCACAACCGCTACAAAGTCAACCGGCGAAACCCCGTTCTTCCTCGTCTACGGAGCAGAGGCGGTCCTCCCTCACGAGGTCAGGCGTCGCTCCGCGCGGGTCCTGGCGTTTGACGAAGCGCAGCAAGATGCCATGCAGGGGATGGATCTCGTGCTGGGGGAGGGACACCGTCGGGAGGCCGCGCTTCGAGCGGCAAGATACCAGCAGGCGCTGCGGCGGTACCATTGCCACAACATTCGCCCCAGGACTCTCGAGGTAGGTGACCTCGTGCTCAGGCAGGTGCTCTCCAGGGAATGGCTACACAAACTCTCGCCCATGTGGGAGGCCCCGTTCAAGGTTGTTCATGTTTCCAGACCTAGCGCCGCGCGCATGGAGACCCGGGAGGGGGTGCCCATCCCGAACGTGTGGAACATTCAGCACCTCCGGAGATTTTACCCTTGAAGTAAGGCCCAGTGCCTGTGAAGAAGGCCCAGTGCCTGTGAAGCTCATCGCGCCAAGAAAAGGCCCGGTGCCTGTGAAGAAGGCCAATGCATGTGAAGCTCGCCGCCCGTGACACTCTCACGTAATAATGAGTTGGGGTTGTACACGCCCCGGAGTCTCCGGAGTGCCGCCCTCGGGCCTCGGGGGCTCCCACCCATGCCCAGTGGCAGCACTTAGCTCCGCGCTGGTGAGAAGACGTCGAAGACTAGATTAGGTGCCGGACGCAGCTTTTCATTTGCTTTCTGCAGTTGGCTTGTTCACCCTTGTTCGAAACTTTATTGGAGTTGCTTTTAGTGTTGTTTGCCGTCCCCGGCCCGTGATTCTCTGTCTTTGTTGCTCGCCTGACTTGTCTTCTCTTTTGCAAGCCTCGCGAGTGGGCTGCACGAGCGCCCTCGCGAGTATTTTCTAACCTAATTTCGTGAGGCTTCCCTACTCAAGTTCACAGCTGGAGCACTCCTCCCGGTCCATGCCCTGCGGGCATCATGACACGAACACAAGACCTGAGCCAGTCACCCTCACGACTAGGGTTCGAAAGCTATCCCTCCGGCTTGCTTTTGCAGGCCTCAAGACGCTCGACGAGGCCTCAGGCGGGAGCCTCGCGAGGCGAAGACTGCAGCAAGTCCCCCGAGCTAAGTTGTTCCTACGCATGAGCATGCATGTAACGCCCCGGATCCGATGCGCCAGGTGTCTGCCAGTTATTCGCAGTCGTTACCATGTCATTTGCTTGCGTGTTGCATTTTTCCATGTCATCATATGCATTTCATATCATGTCATCATGTGCATTTCATTTTGCATACGTGTTTGTCTCATGCGTCCGAGCCTTTTCCCCGTTGTCCGTTTTGCAATCCGGCGCTCCTATCTCACCCGGCGTCCCCTTCTTGTCTCCTTTCGTGTGCGGGTATTAAACTTTCTCGGAATGGCCCGGGGTTTGCCAAGCGGCCTTGGTATAGCACCGGTAGACCGCATGTCAAGTTTCGTGCCATTTGGAGGTCGTTTGATACTCCAACGGTTAACCGGGTAACCGTAAAGGCCTCTTTTGTTTGCAGCCCAACACCCCTTCCAAAGTGGCCCAAAGCCCACCAAACTCCCCTCCATGCTCTCGGTCGTTTGATCACGATCGCGTGGCCGAAAACCGCTCCTCATTTGGACTCTCCTAGCTCCCTCTAGCTATAAAAAGGCAACTCCCCCGAAATTCACGGATCAAATCCACCCCTAACCCTAGCCTTCTTCGTCCTCCGGGCGCCGGACGTGTCCGTCCCGGACCGGACGTGTCCGCGCCTCCCCGGCGAACCAGAGTCCGCCACGTCACCAGCGCGCCGCCTTCTCTCTCCTCCCTGCCGCCGCCGCCTCTCACTGCCGCGCCGGCCCACAGGCCCGCAGCCGGCCAGCAGCAGCCGCCGCCGCCTCCAGCGCCGCCGGTTCCGCTGGCGCCGCTGCCGCCCGCTCAAACTGGCGCCACCGCCCGCGGCATCCGCCGCCGCCGTCCGCCTTCGGTGGCGGACCTCGCTACCCGCCGCCCGAACCGCCCGTCGGCGCCGGACTCCGCCGCCCATGCGCGCCTCCTCCGCCGCGCCGCCTGCGCCTCGGCGCCCGAGCCTCGAAGCGTCGCCGCCATGAAACTCCTCGCGCGGCAGCCGCCCCCTCCTCCGCGCCAGACCCGCCGCCGTCGCCTTCGCCGCCCGGTCCGTCGTCGCCGGATCCGGGCGCCATGCCCGGATCTGGTCGCCCCGCCACCGTTCTGCCCGCCATTGGCGGGCTCCCTCGCCGCCTCGCCGGAGAGCCGCCCAACCTCGCCGGAGCCCGGCCCGCCTCAAATCCATGCCCGTTGACTTTTTCCCGGGGTGAGAAATCCTGTAAGTCCCGTATTTTTCTACATTAATATGCCATGTTCATCGCATCGCATCTCTGCATCCGTAGCTCCGTTTCGTGAGTATAATATGTCAAATTGTTCGTCTCGACGAGTAGATCATTTCATTCCATTGCATCATTTTCATTTGAGTTCATCTTGATGCCCGAAATGTTGTTTGAAGAGTGCATGTTGATGTTAATCTGCTGAAACTGTTATAACTTGCTCATTTATCATTTTTGCCATGATTGATGTGTGCATCCTATGAGTATGAGCTCTACATGAATGTTGATCTATGCCATGCCATCTTTCCAGGGGTGTTGACCTTGTATTTTTGTGATTTGGGTGCTGAGTGTATCAAGCTTGTTAAGTAGGGTAGTTGCTGTTGTTGTTTTCCTGACAGATTCTGTTATATTTTGTTGCTATGTTAACATGCTTCTACTAATCATTCCATGCATAATCTGGAGATGCTCGATAAACATGTTTTGATCTACATGTCATGCTCTATACATTCATGCCCTTGGTTGCAATTATAGCCTGCCGGAACATGTTCATATCTTGCTCCAAAGTTGCTTGAAAATGTTGTTGTCAGCCTGTTAACATCAAGTTCACTTGTTCCCATGTGTTTTCCTAGTGATCCATGTATCCTATGAACTTGCTCTTGCCATGCTTAGCTTTATAAACATGCCTTCTTACTGTTGGTTGCCTTGTCATGCCATGTATTGCTCTGTGGTGAGTGGTTCAAGCTCACGAACATGCCTACTTATTGTTGTTCCTGCCATGTATAAATCTGTAATTTAACTTGCCATGTTTACATGGGTGCCATCATATTTTCTATGCCTTTTTGGCTCATGGTCAGTAAGGGTCTTTTGATCTATGCTATTAGTAGATTCATGCCATGTATTTGTTTGCCATGATAAGTTCTTGTAACATGTTGTTTGCTTGCTCTAAACATTGCAACCTGATGTTATTTCTGCTAAAGTCTGAAACTGTTATTATTTGCAATATATCCATGTCATTTTGAGCATGTTTTAGTTGTTTCTGGAGATAGCTCAGTGTTCATGTCTTGTTATGCCTTACGTGTACTTCATGCCCATGCCTTTTGTTATTATGTTGGGGTGTTGTAGCATATTGTTTTGATGCTTGCAACATGCCTAGTTGCTGTTATGGACAGATTGTTGCTATGACTTGTATAGAGTGTATGTGTTGCCCCGTTGCTCCGTTTTGAGTGTGTTCTATATGAAACTTGCTTGATTTTGCATGTAGCTTCATATTATCATGTTGCATCCTTGTTTTGAGGTGTTTGCTTGATGTTTGTATGCATTTTGCATCAATACCATGCTTAACTTGTTTTGCTCATATCTTCTAGGCCGTAGCTCCGAATCTAATGAACTTTATATGTAACTTGACTAGAATTTCGTGTAGATCATCTTGGTGCATCTTAACTTGCTATTTAATAACTTGAACATAAGGTTTATTCAGTTCTGGACCAATTTCGAAATATGCATATGAGGACTTACCGGAATTGTTATATGTTGTTCCCGGCCTCATTTAAACTTGCCTTGATGTGTTGTTCTTGTTTGCATCATCTCTTGCCATGAGTAGCTTCATGTAGCTTGGTCATGCATCATGATTGTTGTGCATCATGCCTTGTTCATGTGTGGTGTGTTTACCTATGTTGTGTGCTTCTTCTTGTTAGTTCATGTTTCGTTGCAATCGTGAGGGTTCGTTCGTCTACGGTTGGTTCGGCTTCATCCGTTCGTCTTCTTCATGGACTCGTTCTTCTTCCTTGCGGGATTTCAGGCAAGATGACCGCTACCCTGGATCTCACTACTATCGTTGCTATGCTAGTTGCCTCGTTCTTTCGCTATGCTGCGCTACCTACTACCTGTTTATCAAGCCATCCCATATTGCCATGAACCTCTAACCTTTGACACCTTTCCTATGCAAACCGTTGTTTGGCTATGTTACCGCTTTGCTCAGCCCCTCTTATAGCGTTGCTAGTTGCAGGTGAAGTTGAAGATTTCTCCATGGTGGACAGGATTTTGGTTGGGATATCACAATATCTCTTATATTATTAATGCATCTATATACTTGGTAAAGGGTGGAAGGCTCGGCCTTATGCCAGTGTTTTGTTCCACTCTTGCCGCCTAGTTTCCGTCATACCGGTGTTATGTTCCCGGATTTTGCGTTCCTAACGCGGTCGGGTGATTTATGGGACCCCCGACAGTTCTCTTTGAATAAAACTTGTCCAGCAAGGCCCAACATTGACTTTTACCATTTGCCTCACCACCACCTACTTTTCCCTTGGGAGTCCCTCTCTCGAGGGTCATCTTTATTATAGCCCCCCTGGGCCAATGCTTGTCTAAGTGTTGGTCCAAACCAGAGCCACTTGCGGTGCCGCCCCTAGGCAACTTGGGGTATCGTCGGTTGCCGTACATACTGCTCATCCGGTTGTGGCCTGAGACGAGATACGCGTGGCTACTATCAGGATGTCGACACGCCGGGAGGTCTTGCTGGTCTTGTTTTATCATTGTCGAAATGTCTTGATGTACCGGGATTCCGAGACTGATCGGGTCTTCCTGGGAGAAGGTCTATTCCTTCGTTGATCGCGAGAGCTTGTCATGGGCTAAGTTGGGACACCCCTGCAGGGTTTAAACTTTCGAGAGCCGTGCCCGCGGTTATGTGGCAGATGGGAATTTGTTAATGTCCGGTTGTAGAGAACTTGACACCAGATCCGAATTAAAACGCATCAACCGAGTGTGTAGCCGTGATGGTCTCTTCTCGGTGAGTCCGGAAGTGAACACGGTTTCGTGTTATGTTTGACATAAGTAGGTGTTCGGATCACCTCTTGATCATTGCTAGCTTCACGACCGCTCCGCTTGTTTCTCTTCTCGCTCTCATTTGCGTATGTTAGCCACCATATCATGCTTAGTCGCTGCTGCAACCTCACCACTTTACCCCTTCCTTTCCCATTAAGCTTTGCTAGTCTTGATACCCATGGTAATGGGATTGTTGAGTCCTCGTGGCTCACGGATACTTCGAAACCAGTTTGCGGTGCCTATGTTACCGAAAGCGGTGGCGCAACCAAGCTCAAGGAGGAGCTCGATGAAGATCTTGCCCTTTGTGTTGTTTCGCTCTAGTTGATCAGTAGTGGAGCCAAGTTGGGGTCGATCGGGGACCTTTGTCGCATTTGGGGTTCTTCTTTTATTTTGGTTCCGTAGTCGGACCTTGTTTGTATCTGGATGATGTAATGCTTTATTCATGTAATTGTGTGAAGTGGCGATTGTAAACCAACTATGTATCTCTTTCCCTTATGTATTACATGGGTTGTGTGAAGATTACCTCACTTGCGACATTGCTTTCAATGCGGTTATTCCTCTAAGTCGTGCTTCGACACGTGGGAGATATAGCCGCATCGAGGCGCTAAGTTGGTAATCGAGCCTTCCCGACCTTAGGAGCCCCTTTGCTTGATCGTTTTTAGTGGCGAGTTGTGTCTAGAAAAAATGTTTTGAGTCATTTAGGATTATATATATCGGAGAGTTAGGAATTCTTTTACTCCTCGGTCCATTAAATCGCTCTGGTGAGGTCTCTGACGAGAAGTTTTGACTTTCCTCTCCTCAAATTTCACTAAATTTTTTTAGGATCACGGGTATCTTGGAATCGTTCGATGGTTTTATGATGAGAACATTGTCTTGGTGCCTCCTGTCGGGGTTTAGTGGAAGTGTCCCGGGAGTTGAGCTCGAGGTGTTGTCATCATAATTTTATCGTTGCAGTTCTCGAATACGAGTTTAGTACGCCGACATCGAAAATCTCTTTTATGCAGTTGTTGGTGAGATAACCCGATAACCCAAAGATCTTGAGGTGAGTACGGAGTATTGCCATGACTCGTATAACGGATGCTTTTCGAAGGTTGAGGTACACGATTTCCGAAGGTTTCTTGGTTATGTGTTGACGGATGGATACAGCTTGGATGTAGGTATTGTTAGTTTGGGTGAGATGTATTGCTTCCCCTGTATCCCCAACACCAGATTGCATAACCAGAAAGTTTCGGGAGTTTTATAGGTGGGAATTCAAGTAGCTCCTAGAATATCTTTTCGACAAATGCATGATATGGGATTGGGTAAATCTCTATCATATGTTTGTTTCCGGCTTATTCTGCAAGCCAAATACTTTGTTTTGTTTTATTTGTGGTATTGGAGTTGCTTCGAAGTCAAATGTTGAATCCATACTTTTTCCTAAACGGTGTTCTCATATTGCTATGTGAATACTAATCCTTTTGATCATTGAGGTTGTCATGTTAATTCTTTTCCAACCGGTGCGCTTCTCTTCGAGATGATCTCATCATTCTCCCCGTCCGCAAGATAAATTCTAAGTTTTCTCAACGGTATTTGTTTCGTTCATCCCAAGTTGTCTTTGTTTTTCCCACCCTCCCACCCCTTTTTCCTCAAGGACATAGATTTCTTAATCATGTATCCTTTTATTTGGGGGAAGTATCTTCATTCTTTTCTTTCAATGTTCTTACCCGGTGGTTCTCAAGAAGATGTTCTACTAGTTCGTCAGTCCTCATTCCTTTCTCTTCTCCGGTGGATTCAAGTCAAGTTTTGTTGATCATACCTTTTTTCTCATTTCAATGTCTTCTCATACCGGTGCACCTCATTATCATTCTACTTCTCGCTATTTGTTATTCCGGAGTGCTCAAGATATCTCGAAGATTCGTGTTTCCACTCTGCATTCGTTCAAGCTCTTTCGAGATTGGTATCTCATTCAAGTCATTTAATTCAACCGGTGCAATTTCTCTTTAAAATCATTTCAACGGTGTTTCTTTTGAGTGGGCCCTAACCCACAGGTCTTTTCCCAGGATCTTACCTGACTCTTCTAATTATTCCGGAGTTATTCTTAAATACTTTTCAAGTGTGACATAAGAATGGATTCCATCAGTCACATGCCTTCTCCAAGATTGTTTTCAAATTATTTTTCATTGTTGGCTCAACAACCTTGTTTTTTTTCATTCTCCCGGAGTATCTCAACAATTCATGGTGGTTATCATCATCATTCTCAACATTTGAAGACCGAAGAAGGATTTCTCTTAAATCTTGGTCCATTCTCTTGAATATTCATGGTCCTAGCTTGATGCCATCCTCTCATAATTGCTTTCGATTGAGACAACTGTTTTCTTACCATCCGGAGCATTTCATGAGTTGTTTCCATTTCGGCCATCATGTCATAATTCTTCATTCTCAGCGTGTAGCTATCGTTCTCCAAATCTTACCGGTGATTCGTTCAAATATCCTCTAATCAGTTCATGATCTCTTCGTTCTCAGGTATCTAAATCCCCTCAAGTATCTTCATTCGTTTTCCAATTCTTCCCGGTGAATTGTGCCTTTGCTACTTTCATTTTCAATTCTTACGGTGATTCGTTCAAGATTTCACTTCCTTCGTTATCATATCAAATATTCGTTGTTTCTAAATCCCACCGGTGGTTCCATCAAGACCTTCTCAAGTTTTGCGCTATATCCCTCTTAATCCTTTCTACAAGAATAAGCAGTATGCCAAATCCATTGCTTGTCATCAATTTAATTTGATGAAGGATAAACATACAATAAATCTTATTCTTATTTCCTCGAGGTGATTCAATTCTTTTCTTCCGGAGATTGTTCATGATGAAGTAATTCTCGGTTCCTAGTGTTTCATTTTTTTTCTTTTCCGGAGTTCCAAGTTTTTCACATTATCTCGTTGTGAAGCTCAATCTAAATCATCGCAAGGCTTCACCTTGCGTTTTCAACTTTCATTTCGTTTGATCATTGTTTTATTACCGGAGTTCTTCATGGAGGCTCTACATGGTGGTTCATCAAGGATTCTTTTCATTCTTCAATTGTTCTTCAAGATTTCTCTCGAAGTTATGACCCGCCAAGCTATACTCAAAATTAAACATGGTGCTCAACACATGTTTTGTTTTGTGGAGTTCAAGTATTCTTCATCTTGCATTTCGAAGCGCAATTCGTTCTACCTTATCTTTTGAGGTGGTGTTATGTCACTCTTGACAATTTCCTTCATGTTTCATGATTCACATGTTGTTTTGTAACGCCCCGGATCCGATGCGCCAGGTGTCTGCCAGTTATTCGCAGTCGTTGCCATGTCATTTGCTTGCGTGTTGCATTTTTCCATGTCATCATATGCATTTCATATCATGTCATCATGTGCATTTCATTTTGCATACGTGTTCGTCTCATGCGTCCGAGCCTTTTCCCCGTTGTCCGTTTTGCAATCCGGCGCTCCTATCTCACCCGACGTCCCCTTCTTGTCTACTTTCGTGTGCGGGTGTTAAACTTTCTCGGAATGGCCCGAGGTTTTCCAAGCAGCCTCGGTATAGCACCGGTAGACCGCCTGTCAAGTTTCGTGCCATTTGGAGGTCGTTTGATACTCCAACGGTTAACCGGGTAACCGTAAAGGCCTCTTTTGTTTGCAGCCCAACACCCCTTCCAAAGTGGCCCAAAGCCCACCAAACTCCCCTCCATGCTCTCGGTCGTTCGATCACGATCGCGTGGCCGAAAACCGCTCCTCATTTGGACTCTCCTAGCTCCCTCTAGCTATAAAAAGGAAACTCCCCCGAAATTCACGGATCAAATCCACCCCTAACCCTAGCCTTCTTCCTCCTCCGCGCGCCGGACGTGTCCGTCCCGGACCGGACGTGTCCGCGCCGCCGTCCCCGGCGAACCAGAGTCCGCCACGTCACCAGCGCGCCGCCTTCTCTCTCCTCCCTGTCGCCGCCGCCTCTCACCACCTTGCTGCTCGCCGGCTGCCGCCTCCTCAGCGCGCCGCCGCGCGCCGCCGCCGCGCTGCTTGCCAGCTCCGCCTGGCGCCGCCGCCGCAGCATCCGCCGCCACCGTCCGCCTTCCGGTGGCGAGACCTCGCCGCCCGGCCCCGAACCGCCCGTCGGCGCGGACTCCGCCGCCAGGGTAGGCGACCTCCCGCCGCGCGCGCCGCCCGCCTCGGCGCCCGAGCCCTCGCGCCGCCACCATGAGCTCCTCCGCACCGGCAGCCGCCCGCTCCTCCACGCCAGACCCGCCGCCGGTCGCCGCCGCCGCCCGGTCCCGTCGTCGCCGGATCCGGGCGCCATGCGGATCTGTTGCCCCGCCGCCGTTCTCGCCGCCCGCCAAGGGCTTCCTCGCCGCCTCGCCAGAGAGCCGCCCAACCTCGCCGGAGCCCGGCCCGCCTCGAAATCCGTGCCCGTTGACTTTTTCCCGGGGTGAGAAATCATCTAAGTCCCGTATTTTTCTACATTAACATGCCATGTTCATCGCATCGCATCTCTGCATCCGTAGCTCCGTTTCATGCGTATAATATGTCAAATTGTTCGACTCGACGAGTAGATCATTTCATTCCATTGCATCATTTTCATTTGAGTTCATCTTGATGCCCGAAATGCTGTTTGAAGAGTGCATGTTGATGTTAATCTGCTGAAACTGTTATAACTTGCTCATTTATCATTTTTGCCATGATTGATGTGTGCATCCTATGAGTATGAGCTCTACATGAATGTTGATCTATGCCATGCCATCTTTCCAGGGGTGTTGACCTTGTATTTTTGTGAGTTGGGTGCTGAGTGTATCAAGCTTGTTAAGTAGGGTAGTTGCTGTTGCTGTTTTCCTGACAGATTCTGTTATATTTTGTTGATATGTTAACATGCTTCTACTAATCATTCTATGCATAATCTGGAGATGCTCTATAAACATGTTTTGATCTACATGTCATCCTCTATCCATTCATGCCCTTGGTTGCAATTGTAGCCTGCTGGAACATGTTCATATCTTGCTCCAAAGTTGCTTGAAAATGTTGCTGTCAGCCTGTTAACATCAAGTTCACTTGTTCCCATGTGTTTTCCTAGTGATCCATGTATCCTATGAACTTGCTCTTGCCATGCTTAGCTTTATAAACATGCCTTCTTACTGTTGGTTGCCTTGTCATGCCATGTATTGCTCTGTGGTGAGTGGTTCAAGCTCACGAACATGCCTACTTATTGTTGTTCCTGCCATGTATAAATCTGTAATTTAACTTGCCATGTTTACATGGGTGCCATCATATTTTCTATGCCTTTTTGGCTCATGGTCAGTAAGGGTCTTTTGATCTATGCTATTAGTAGATTCATTCCATGTCTTTGTTTGCCATGATAAGTTCTTGTAACATGTTGTTTGCTTGCTCTAAACATTGCAACCTGATGTTATTTCTGCTAAAGTCTGAAACTGTTATTATTTGCAATATCTCCATGTCATTTTGAGCATGTTCTAGTTGTTTCTGGAGATAGCTCGGTGTTCATGTCTTGTTATGCCTTACGTGTACTTCATGCCCATGCCTTTTGTTATTATGTTAGGGTGCTGTAGCATATTGTTTTGATGCTTGCAATATGCCTAGTTCTTTGTTATGGATGATTGTTGCTATGACTTGTATAGAGTGTATGTGTTGCCCGTTGCTCGCTTTTGAGTGTGTTCTATATGAAACTTGCTTGATTTTGCATGTAGCTTCATATTATCATGTTGCATCCTTGTTTTGAGGTGTTTGCTTGATGTTTGTATGCATTTTGCATCAATACCATGCTTAACTTGTTTTGCTCATATCTTCTAGGCCGTAGCTCCGAATCTAATGAACTTTATATGTAACTTGACTAGAATTTCGTGTAGATCATCTTGGTGCATCTTAACTTGCTATTTAACAACTTGAACATAAGGTTTATTCAGTTCTGGACCAATTTCGAAATATGCATATGAGGACTTACCGGAATTGTTATATGTTGTTCCCGGCCTCATTTAAACTTGCCTTGATGTATTGTTCTTGTTTGCATCATCTCTTGCCATGAGTAGCTTCATGTAGCTTGGTCATGCATCATGATTGTTGTGCATCATGCCTTGTTCATGTGTGGTGTGTTTACCTATGTTGTGTGCTTCTTCTTGTTAGTTCCTGTTTCGTTGCAATCGTGAGGGTTCATTCGTCTACGGTTGGTTCGGCTTCATCCGTTCGTCTTCTTCATGGACTCGTTCTTCTTCCTTGCGGGATTTCAGGCAAGATGACCGCTACCCTGGATCTCACTACTATCGTTGCTATGCTAGTTGCCTCGTTCTTTCGCTATGCTGCGCTACCTACTACCTGTTTATCAAGCCATCCCATATTGCCATGAACCTCTAACCTTTGACACCTTTCCTATGCAAACCGTTGTTTGACTATGTTACCGCTTTGCTCAGCCCCTCTTATAGCGTTGCTAGTTGCAGGTGAAGTTGAAGATTTCTCCATGGTGGACAGGATTTTGGTTGGGATATCACAATATCTCTTATATTATTAATGCATCTATATACTTGGTAAAGGGTGGAAGGCTCGGCCTTATGCCTGGTGTTTTGTTCCACTCTTGCCGCCCTAGTTTCCGTCATACCGGTGTTATGTTCCCGGATTTTGCGTTCCTAACGCGGTCGGGTGATTTATGGGACCCCCCTGACAGTTCGCTTTGAATAAAACTTGTCCAGCAAGGCCCAACATTGACTTTTACCATTTGCCTCACCACCACCTACTTTTCCCTTGGGAGTCGCTCTCTCGAGGGTCATCTTTATTATAGCCCCCCCGGGCCAATGCTTGTCTAAGTATTGGTCCAAAACCAGAGCCACTTGCGGCGCCGCCCCTAGGCAACTTGGGGTATCGTCGGCTGCCGTACGTACTGCTCATCCGGTCGTGGCTCGAGGCGAGATCTACGTGGCTACTATCGGGATGTAAATCACGCCGGAGGTCTTGCTGGTCTTGTTTTACCATTGTCGAAATGTCTTGATGTACCGGATTCCGAGACTGATCGGGTCTTCCTGGGAGAAGGTCTATTCTTTCGTTGATCGCGAGAGCTTGTCATGGGCTAAGTTGGGACACCCCTGCAGGGTTTAAACTTTCGAGAGCCGTGCCCGCGGTTATGTGGCAGATGGGAATTTGTTAATGTCCGGTTGTAGATAACTTGACACCAGATCCGAATTAAAACGCATCAACCGAGTGTGTAGCCGTGATGGTATCTTCTCGGCGGAGTCCGGGAAGTGAACACGGTTTCTGTGTTATGTTTGACGTAAGTAGGTGTTCAGGATCACCTCTTGATCATTGCTAGCTTCACGACCGTTCCGCTTGTTTCTCTTCTCGCTCTCATTTGCGTATGTTAGCCACCATATCATGCTTAGTCGCTGCTGCAACCTCACCACTTTACCCCTTCCTTTCCCATTAAGCTTTGCTAGTCTTGATACCCATGGTAATGGGATTGCTGAGTCCTCGTGGCTCACGGATACTTCAAAACCAGTTTGCGGTGCCTATGTTACCGAGTAGGTGACGCAACCAAGCTCAAGGAGGAGCTCGATGAAGATCTTGCCCTTTGTGTTGTTTCGCTCTAGTTGATCAGTAGTGGAGCCCAGTTGGGGTCGATCGGGGACCTTTGTCGCATTTGGGGTTCTTCTTTTATTTTGGTTCTGTAGTCGGACCTTGTTTGTATCTGGATGATGTAATGCTTTATTCATGTAATTGTATGAAGTGGCGATTGTAAGCCAACTATGTATCTCTTCCCTTATGTATTACATGGGTTGTGTGAAGATTACCTCACTTGCGACATTGCTTTCAATGCGGTTATGCCTCTAAGTCGTGCTTCAACACGTGGGAGATATAGCCGCATCGAGGGCGTTACAATGCAATACCGTAACACGGCATGGGAATAATGGGAATAGCATAATAATTAAAGGCAACAATCCAGCACGCCCCCACGGGGCTCCACACTTCACTCACTCTCTCTCTCTCTATGCAGGAAAAGGAGAAAAACAAAATAAACGCGGCTTACCCGGCGACGGCTCGTGGAGGGGATTAGCACCGCCCTCCGGAGCTCAATCAGACCCCTCCTCACACTTCACCGAGGCATGACGACGGGATGACCCCCCCCCCCTCGAAGCGAGCACGGCGACGCGGTGGTTGATCACGGCCGCCGCTGGAGGAGCTATCGTCAGAGGGGGAACCGCTGAAGCTTGGCGAGTTGCGGATGCCGCCAGGCACGGGCCTGCCTTCGTCTTCGTCACGGCCGTCGCCGAGGCTAAGCACCCGGTTGCCGTCATCATCTTCAGGGCAAAACCCGACACGGCGGCCATCCTCTCCGAACACCCTCACATAGAGGGTGGTGTCGCCATCAAACTTGAAATGCAGGGTGCACCGCCAGCCCAGGCCACGCGCGCGGGCAAACATCTGCCAGCCGCGGGCCAAGGCCACGTTTCCGGTGACGGAGACCTCCACCGCAACCCAGGAGGCTCTGCTGCCGCAGCCGTCCGCCTGAAGCCAGAGCCCACCAGTGGCATCGGCCGGTAGTTCACCGGCGAAGAAGCGGGGGAGCTGAAGCCAGTTGCCGGCCGGATCCGCCGACCAAACGACCAACTCCGGCAGCACCTCTGCCGAGTGAAAGGGCGGGCGGGGAGGCCGCGCAGCCACGACGCGTCTTCCCCCACCAATCGAGCAACCTTCACCGTGCGAAGGACCTCCGCCGCGACCACGGGCGGCCACTGCGCGAGTCGCGGGGTGCTTGCGGGGACGACCTCGACCGCGCTTGGGCGGAGGAGAGCCAGGCCCTTCCTAGCGAGCCTTCCCCTTCTCTACGGCTGAGAACCTCTGCGTAGGGGCCATGGGACACAGCAAGCGGATGGGGGAGGAGCAAGGAAGAAGGAGCGGAGCAGGAAGAGATGGGCTGCGGGGGCTCGCGCCCCCTCGTATTTATAGCCCAGAGGAGGCCAACCGTCGGACTCCACGATCGTAGGTAATCATGACTCATTTTTGCATGCAGGGACTTGTCAAGTCGGGCAGTTGCCGAGGCAGTGTGGGGAAGCGGAGACACCCACGTCCAATCAACCGCCACGCGGCGCCCAAGGCCGCAGGCTGTTGGGGCCGACGGTGCTCCCAACTCGCCCCTTCGCTTCTCTGCTAAGCCAAGTCCGAGCGCGCCTTGAGCCCGGGGGCTACTATCGGCGTTCTGGGAACGGGGGTCCCCAGACTTGCATTCCTGCGGCCTGCGGCGTGGCTCAAGTGGTGGCCTAGTACGGCCCATCTTCATCAACCCGAGCTCGAGACCCTCGCGAGGGGCCAAACCTCGCGGGGCGGACGATGAAAGGCTTCCTCAGGAGCGGCCTCACCAGGCAGGCTCGCGAGGAGGTGGAGAGATCAAGGCAAGGGTACCTCGCGAGGTGCTTGTGACGCAAGCCATGACGATCGAGACCAGGCGGGCGCCGGCCTGCGCAGTGTCCTTGTTTCCTCTTTGTTGCAAAGGGGGCAAGCATAGGCGCGGAGCACCGAGGCAAGGCTTATAGTGATGTGCTTTACCGAGAGGGCCCAGAGATACCTTCTCTGACAATCAGAGTGACAAATCCTAATCTCGAAATACGCTAACTCAACAAGTACCATCAGAGACACCTGTAGAACACCTTTATAATCACCCAGTTACGTTGTGACGTTTGGTAGCACACAAAGTGTTCCTCCGGTAAACGGGAGTTGCATAATCTCATAGTCGAAGGAACATGTATAAGTCATGAAGAAAGCAATAGCAACATACTAAATGATCAAGTGCTAAGCTAACAGAATGGGTCAAGTCAATCACATCATTCTCTAATGATGTGATCCCGTTAATCAAATGACAACTCATGTCTATGGCTAGGAAACTTAGGGTGCGTTTGGATCCCTTGCTTGTTTACCTTGCTAGGCAAAGCTAGGCTTGCCGACGGAGGCTAGCCGATTTGGCTTGCTCGCTCCATTGAACAAAAAGCAGGCAACCGCTGGCAACAAGGCAAGCTGGCTCAGAAACCAAATCCATCACTCCCTTGCTTGGCCAGGCTAAGCAAGCGCTTGCCGGATAACCAAACGCACCCTTAACCATCTTTGATTCAACGAGCTAGTCAAGTAGAGGCATACTAATGACACTTTGTTTGTCTATGTATTCACACATGTACTAAGTTTCCGGTTAATACAATTCTAGCATGAATAATAAACATTTATCATGAAGTAAGGAAATAAATAATAACTTTTTTATTGCCTCTAGGGCATATTTCCTTCAACACCTTGGCGACCATGCCACCAACACGGCCATGGCCACCGGGCAGCACTTCAAGAAGGGAACGAGCTACGCCGCCGTCGGTCCGTCTCAAGATAGATCTAATTTTCATCCCGACCAACACTCACTGCCACCAAATACCACACCCCGGCGACCACGCCGCCCACACGGCCATGGCCACCGGGCAGCACCGAGGCACGGGCTCTACCCATGAGCACCGCGGAACCACCACCAGGGTCGCCGCCCCAGCATCCAAGACCTTGACACCACCTCACCTGAGTCACTAGCATGAGATACGAGTGGAAATAATTCTCGAAAAGGAGGCTTTCTCCTCTCTGCCTCAGGTGGGATTCGAAAATGGGTCGCTAGCATGAGAGCGCAACGGATGAGCTAACCGGGCTGGCACTTCTGTTCGTGAAAGAGAGGGGTATGACCTCTTTTGTGCTTGCCATGAGCTGACAAGTGAGACCCACGCGTCAGTCACTCATATGGTATGGTGAAGTGGTAAGTTACTAGAAACAATGTATGACAAGTCAAAAATTGCTTTTGGAGGCCGAGCTCCATGGAGGCCATTGTTTTGAAAAATTCAAAATTCATCCAAATTCATATTTTTATGTTTAAAAAATTTCTAAAAAATACATATATACATGGAGTCATATTGTACATGTGTGTAAATTTCCATGATGAAATGCGTTGAAAGGAGTGATGTGCAGAAAAAACAAATATGAGGCTATTCAACAAATGATATTGTTCA
The DNA here is from genome assembly GCA_021437245.1 of Aegilops speltoides. NCBI lineage: Eukaryota > Viridiplantae > Streptophyta > Magnoliopsida > Poales > Poaceae > Aegilops > Aegilops speltoides. Next base: position 42,185,198 of record CM038143.1, on the reverse strand, counting down.
TCCTCAAAGTCCATGAATTTGTTTCTTTTTCTTTGTGCACAAAACACATTCTTTTTTTAACAAATGTTAGCTCTCAACAAACAGTCCCCGATGTTACGAAGCCGTCAAGCACAAACGGACATGCCACGTGTGATGAGGACACCACAACCATCGACAAGTCTCCAACATATAGGTCAATCATAAGAAGTCGCGCCAAACAAATAAGTGACCAGGTGAACGCTAACTTAAGTTTACCTTGTAACCTTGATGATATTACTATGCTTTCATCACCATTGTTGTTGGTTGAACTTAGGTATAACATGGAAACAATCCAACAACCTATGAGCTCTTGAAGCAACCGCTTTGGAGGAACAAGTTTGGAGAAAACAAGTTTCAAGTGAAGCTGATGCTGTCAGTTTTTCTCTCTGATGTTTCGTTGTGCCACACCCATGAAGTGGAGAGATAGAGCCATAGGGGTACATAAACAGAATCTAAATCAAATTATCTTTCCAATTCAAAAAACCTCACATAATTTGGAGTTGTGAGTCAAAAGTTCTAGCCAATCTCGTGGAAGGTGTCCAGTCTGTCAACACTTCGCGAATTTCCGAGGAGCTCTCCAACAACTCCCAAAGTTGACTGCTTATTCCCCCAAGGAAGTCATGCAAACATGCTTACTTTTGAAACCATTTTCACACCTAGCCAAGGGGGGTTGTCCCTGCTATAAAACCCCATCTCCCCGATCCTCTAGAGAACCTTTTTGTCAAACCATTTAGCTACTAGCTTATGCAGCAAGACTGCTAGAGAGATCCAACAGATCCTGCTACCTTTGCTCTTGTGAGTTCAATAGGATTCGCGAGAAGGAGCCTCTGGTTCCCCCCCTAGTTCGTTCTCTATGGTTCCGGCCGTTTTGTGTGGATTAGTACCGATTTGTGGTTCTGCGATTGTTTGGACAGCGAGTTGGAGTTCTTGTAGCTTCGGTCAACCATCCCCAACGTACGGGTTGCATCCAACCTTGGCAGGTATAAAGCTATTTATCCCGGCTGCCTGCAGCTAGTTATCCCTCCCGATTCGATCCTACAACATGAAGATCGGGCCACCCTCGGGTGTGAACTCATTCACTAGGTTCCCACCTATCATCTGGCATCAGAGCCTTCGTTGACACTATAGGATCTGTTATCCAAGTTTATCTTGATATCATCCCTTTAAATCGAGTGTTTTTGATGCTATATTTTCTGTCCTAGAAGTCCAAAGACCCATCAAAAATAAATCCAAGCCTTTGTTGGTGCTGAGATCTTGTTGTTGCATACCTTGCATGTTCTTCATCTTTTAGATCTTCACCAAGTTCATCTTCATAGTTGTTTTCAGATTTGGTTGTTGTGCTTTGGAAAAAAGAGAGTGGTAAAAAAAGGAATCAAAGAGGGAGAAAAAAAGAGTGGCAAAAAAAGTCAAGAGAGAAAAAGGAAAGTGTTGTGTAAGATACAAAAGTTTCAGCTTGGTAGAAAAAATTGCAGAAGATTGTGTGTTGTGTGTTCTTCAATCTTGGCGCAAAGGTGTGATACATATCCAACATATCTATAATTTTTGATTGATCCCTGCTGTTATATTATCATTCTTGGATGTTTTACGATCATTCATATCATTTTTGGTACTAACCTATTGACATAGTGCCCAGTACCAGTTGCTGTTTTCTGCTTGTTTTTTACATCGCAGGAAATCAATACTAAACGGAGTCCAAACGCAGCGAAACTTTTTGTGGAATTTTATGGACCAAACGACACCCAATGGGATGGAGAAGCACCTGGGGAGTGCCCCGAGGGGGGCACAACCCACCAGGGCGTGCCAGGGCCACCATGCGCGCCCAAGTGGGTTGTGCCCACCTTGGTGGCCTCCCGCACCGCCTCTTTGCTCTATAAATACCTCAATATTCCAGAAACCCTAGGGGAGTCGACGAAAATCAATTCCAGCCCCCGCAAGTTCCAGAACCACCAGATCCAATCTAGACACCATCACGGAGGGGTTCATCATCCTCATTGGTACCTCTCCGATGATGCGTGAGTAGTCATTGTAGACCTATGGGTCCGTAGTTAGTAGCTAGATGGCTTCCTCTCTCTCTCTCTCTCTCTCTCTCTCTCTTGATTCTCAATACAATGATCTCTTGGAGATCTATTTGATGTAACTCTTTTCGTGGTGTGTTTGTTAGGATCCGGTGAACTTTGAGTTTATGATCAGATCTATGTTTTTATCCATGAAAGTTATTTGAGTCTTCTTTTATCTCTTATATGCATGATTGCTTATAGCCTCGAATTTCTTCTCCGATATTTGGGTTTTGTTTGGCCAACTTGATCTATTTATCTTGCAATGGGAAGAGGTGCTTTGTGATGGGCTCGATCTTACGGTGCTTGATCCCAGTGACAGAAGGGGAACCGACGCGTATGTATCCTTGTTATTAAGGATAACAAGATGGGGTCTATTTCTGCATAAATAGATCTTGTCTACATCATGTCATCGTTCTTATTGCATTACTTGGTTTCTCCATGAACTTAATACACTAGATGCATGCTGGATAGCGGTCGATGTGTGGAGTAATAGTAGTAGATGCAGGCAGGAGTCAGTCTACTAATCTTTGGACGTGAAGCCTATATAATAATCATTGCCTGGATATCATCATGATTATTTGAAGTTCTATCAATTGCCCAATAGTAATTCGTTTACCCACCGTTTGCTAATTTTTTGAGAGAAGCCACAAGTGAAATCTACGGCCCCCGGGCCTCTTCCTTATTACATTTGCCTGTGTGATCTATTTTTATTTGGTTTTATTTTCATATCTATTAAACCAAAAATATAAAAATATCTTGCTGCAATCTATTGTTATTTATTTTATCTCGCATTCCCGCGATATCTATTTATCCAATCTATCATATTTTTATCCCGTCTACTTGCCAATTTCTGGCGCTATTACCCGAAAGCGATTGACAACCCCTTTAATACGCCGGGTTGCGGGTATTTGTTATTTGTGTGCATGTGCCATTCACGTAGTGTTGCATGGTTCTCCTACTAGTTCGATAACCTTGATCTCATCACTGAGGGAAATACCTACCGTAGCTGTGCTGCATCATCCCTTCCTCTTTGGGGAAATACCGAAGTAGTTCAAGCTGCATCAAAAGGAATTTCTGGCGCCGTTGCCGGGGAGACATTATCAACATCTTCTAGGTTCCTAATCACAAATCTCATCTCCTTGCAATTTACATTATTTTTCATTTGCCTCTCGTTTTCCTCTCCCCCACTTCACAAACAATTTTCCGTTTTATTCACCCTCTTTTTCATCCGCCTTTTTCTCGTCATATCTATCTTTTCGCTTGCAATCTTGTTGCCATGTGCATCTATATGCTTGCATCTTCGCTTGCTAAAAATGCCTTGATATGGATCCCCATCCACTTGCTAATCTTTTTAAAATATTCAATCATGATGAACCAATTGCTAGTGAGTTGAATGCACTATATTATCTTTATGAACTTTTGCTTGAGATTCGTGAATCTAAAAAATTGTGATGAAGAAAATTATGAAGTGATTAATGATAGCTCCTTGGATGAAAAGCATGATTGCAATGACGTTATTATAAATTCTATTAACGTCAATTGTGCTAATAATATGCAAAACCCCAAGCTTGGGGATGCTAATATTGTTATGTCCACTACTTATTGCAATGATCATGATTGGGGTGATAATGATTCTTATGATCTTGATAGTTTAATTATTTAAGCCTCGTGATGAATATGTTTGCAATAATATTGAAAGTGGGTTTGAAAGAGTGTCAACTCTAGCTAAAAATAATCCCACAAATTTGGAGAGTGTTCAGTCTTGTGAAACTTTTGATAAAAGTGGGTTTGGAGAGGTCATGAGTTTAGTTGATGTTAATCCCACTATCTTGGAAGATTATAAAACATTTATGCATGTGGATCATGAAGAGAAAATTTTATATGATAGCTATATTGTTGAATTTTATTATAATCCCACATGTAAGTATTATGCGAGACAAAAATATTGTGGTGGAAATTTTTATGTTACTAAAGTACCTCTCATTATGTTGAGATCGTCAATGTTTTATTCTTCTACCTTGCATATGCTAGAAATTTCTTGTATTGATAATTTGTTTGATTATTAAATGCCTATGCATAGGAAGTATGTTAGACTTAAATGTGTTTTTCACATGTTACATGATGCTCTCTTTATGTTTTAAATACTATATTTCATGTGAGCATCATTGAAATCTTATGCCTAGCTAGGGGCGTAAAACGATAACACTTGTTGGGTGGCAACCCGATGAGTAAGATTTATTTTTGTCTTTTTCTTTCTGTTCTTGAGTGTTTTCACAATTATCCTACTGTTATGATTGTGGTTTTTGTGTTATAGTTAGTGTTTGTGCCAAGCAAAGCCTTTAGGATCATGTTGGGTGATAGTTGATTTGATCTTGCTGAAAAACAGAAAGTTTTGGGCTCACAGAAATAATTTTAACTTTTAACAGAAGCGAGATAAAATACTGATTGTTTTGCAGAAGATTAATATACACATTTCTCATCTTTTCCTAAGTTTTCAGAATTTTTGGAGTTACAGAAGTATTTTAAATATCCAGATTGCTATAGATTGTTCTGTTTTTGACAGATTATGTTTTCTTTGCGTTGTGTGCTTGTTTTGATGATTCTATGGTTTACTTTGAAGAGTTTTTGCCATAGAAAACTTGGAATACCGTAGATATAATGCAAGAATAAAATATGAATGGGTTTGAAATAGTAATTATAGTAGTGATTTGTTTTCTTATACTAACGGATCTCGCAAAGTTTTTGTTGAGTTTTGTGTGATTGAAGTTTTCAAGTTTTGGGTGATATTATGATGGATGAAGGAATAAGGAGTAAGAAGAGCCTGAGCTTGGGGATGCCCATGGCATCCCAAGCTATTATCCAAAGAGAAGCAAGCAACTAAGATTGGGGATGCCCGAGTGACATCCCCTCTTTCTTCTAACGACCATCGGTATTTTATTCGGAGCTATATTTTTATTCATCGCATATTATGAGTTTTGCTTGGAGCGTCTTGTATGATATGAGTCTTTGCTTGTTTTGCTTTTTGTTTTAAGTCATGAATCCTTGCTGGAAACACCTATTTGAGAGAGCCAAAATTATTCTATGACTTGTTAGAATTGCTCTCTATGCTTCACTTAAATCTTTATGAGCTATGGAATTGCTCTAGTGCTTCACTTATATTTTTTGAGCACGATGTGCTATAGTATTTTTGAAGAAATGCTCTCATGCCTCACTTAGATTTATTTGAGAGTTAGTAAATTTTTAAGAAATTCTCTTTTGCTTCACTTAAATTATTTTGAGAGAAAGAAATATGATGCTCATGTTCTTCACTTATATTTGTTTGACCTTATTAAAAGCAACATATGAAACTAGTCCCAAAGTGATGAATATCCAAGGAGGATATAATAAAAACTTTCATGAAGATCATTGGACAAAATAAACTTTATTCTTTGTAATAGTTTTGAGATATGATGATGTGATATGTGAGTCATGTTGATGAGTAATTATGCTTTAGTTAGAATATTGGTGTGAAGCTTTGTGATTCCCTATGCAAGCACGAAAGTCAAGTGTTATGCAATGAAATTACATCCTACTTGTGGTGCATTATTTGGTGTTACTTATGCTTAATGCTTGCTTATGAGATTTTTCATTTCTTGGTTCGATGCTTCTCAATCTTTTGATAACCTTCATTTTGCAGTAAATATGATCACTACTTATGCATCCAAAATCCTTTAAACCAGTTTTGCCACATGAGTCCACTATACCTACTTGTATGCAGTATTCTTTTGCCGTTCTAAGAAAATTTATATGTGTCATATCTAATTTTCAAAATAAATTTCTCTTATGTGTGCTCGTACCGCTCATGAAACGGTAGGGGGTGGCTAATATATTTCCATGCTAGATATGTTATTCTCAAGATGAGTGTTTATTCACTTGTCATTGCACGAGAGTACGGCAAAGGTATTAGGATGCCCTGTCCCGAAATGAAAAATGAATTTACTTTATGTTGTCAAATAATAAATTCCTTGGAAAGTGTTGGTATGGAAGGCACCCGTGGATGCGGCTAGCCATGGAAAGTGAAAGTATGGTTGAAAAAGGAATAAACTTTATTTTTTGTTTGGGAACCGCCTATGATATATCTAGCATGGAAAGTATTGGGAACTACTCGGTCGTTTTCGTTGACAGGAAAAGCATGCCTCCCAAAAAAAAATTATATCTATCTTTTTTGCTTTGAGCTCTGGCACCTCTACAAATCCCTACTTCCGTCCGTGAAGGCCTTTCTTTTACTTTATGCAATTTTTATTTTTATTTGAGTCTCCATCTTCTCTTATAAAGCACCAACTAAGGGGCACTATTATCATACTTGAGCATTGGGTGTAGCTAATATGCGAGTGTGTTTCATGAATGGATCCATGATTGAGCATAATGGGCTAGGGATAACTTGCTTTAACATTGATATTTTGAAAGACATGGTTGCTTGTTGATATGCTTGAGTATTGAAGTCCTTATGTCAAAACTAGACTATTGCTTTGAACCATATAAAAGTCCAAATGTCCATGCTACAAAGAAAATAATATGTGATGAACATGTTAGGCATCATTCCACATCAAAAAATTTGTTTTATCATTTACCTACTCGAGGACGAGCAGGAATTAAGCTTGGGGATGCTGATATGTCTCCAACGTATCTATAATTTTTTTTATTGTTCCATGCTGTTATATTATCATTCTTAGATGTTTTACAATCATTTTATAATCATTTTATATCAATTCTTGGTACTAACCTATTGACATAGTGCCCAGTGCGAGTTGTTGTTTTCTGCTTGTTTTTTACATCACAGGAAATCAATACAAAACGGAGTCCAAACGCAGCGAAACTTTTTGTGGGATTTTTATGGACCAGAAGACATCCAATGCGCTGGAGAAGCACCTAGGGGTGCCCCGAGGGGGCACAACCCAGGGCGTGCCTGGGCCCCCAGGCGCGCCCAGGTGGGTTGTGCCCACCTCGGTGGCCTCCTGCACCGCCTTTTTGCTCTATAAATACCCGAATATTTCGAAAACCTTAGGGGAGTCGATGAAAATCAATTCCAGCCGCCGCAAGTTTCAGAACCACCAGATCCAATCTAGACACCATCACGGAGGGGTTCATCATCCTCATTGGTGCCTCTCCGATGATGTGTGAGTAGTTCATTGTAAACCTATGGGTCTATAGTTAGTAGCTAGATGGCTTCCCCTCTTTCTTTTGATTCTCAATACAATGATCTCTTGGAGATCTATTTGATGTAACTCTTTTTGTAATGTGTTTGTTGGGATCCGATGAACTTTGAGTTTATGATCAGATATATGTTTTTATCCATGAAAGTTATTTGGGTCTTCTTTGATCTCTTATATGCATGATTGGTCATATCCTCGTATTTCTTCACTGATATTTCGGTTTTGTTTGGCCAACTTGATCTATTTATCTTGCAATGGGAAGAGGTGCTTTGTGATGGGTTTGATCTTACGGTGCTTCATCCCAGTGACAGAAGGGGAACCGACACATATGTATCGTTGCTATTAAGGATAACAAGATGGGGTCTATTTTTACATAAATAGATCTTGTCTACATGATGTCATCGTTCTTATGACATTACTCCGTGTCTCCATGAACTTAATACACTAGATGCATGATGGATAGCGGTCCATGTGTGGAGTAATAGTAGTAGATGCAGGCAGGAGTCAGTCTAATTATCTTGGACGTGGTGCCTATATAGTGATCATTGCCTAGATATCGTCATGATTATTTGAAGTTCTATTAATTGCGCAACAGTAATTCGTTTACCCACCATTTGTTATTTTTCTCGAGAGAAGCCACTAGTGAAATCTGCACCCCCCTGATAACCCACAAGTGTAGGGGATCGCAACAGCTTTCGAGGGTAAAGTATTCAACCCAAATTTATTGATTCGACACAAGGGGAGCCAAAGAATACAATTGAGTATTAGCAGTTGAGTTGTCAATTCAACCACACCTGGATAACTTAGTATATACAGCAAAGTATTTAGTAGCAAAGTAGTATGATAATAAAGGTAACGGTAGCAAAAGTAATATTTTTGGGTTTTGTAGTGATTGTAACAATAGCAACGGAAAAGTAAATAAGCGAAACACAAGATGTGAAAAGCTCATAGGCAATGGATCAGTGATGGATAATTATGTCGGATGCGATTCCTCATGTAATAGCTATAACATAGGGTGACATAGAACTAGCTCCAGTTCATCAATGTAATGTAGGCATGTATTCCGTAAATAGTCATACGTGCTTATGGAAAAAAAACTTGCATGACATCTTTTGTCCTACCCTCCCGTGGCAGCGGGGTCCTAACGGAAACTCAAGGATATTAAGGCCTACTTTTAATAGAGAACCGGAACCAAGCATTACCATATAGTGAATACATGAACTCCTCAAACTATGGTCATCACCGAGAAGTATCCCGATTATTGTCACTTCGGGGTTGTCGGATCATAACACATAATAGGTGACTATAGACTTGCAAGATAGGATCAAGAACACACATATATTCATGAAAACATAATAGGTTCGGATATGAAATCATGGCACTCAGGCCCTAGTGACAAGCATTAAGCATAGCAAAGTCATGGCAACATCAATCTCAGAATATAGTGGATACTAGGGATCAAACCCTAACAAAACTAACTTGGTTACATGGTAAATTTCATCCAACCCATCACCGTCCAGCAAGCCTCGACGGAATTACTCACGCACGGCGGTGAGCATCATGAAATTGGTGATGGAGGATGGTTGATGATGACGATGGCGATGAATCCCCCTCTCCGGAGCCCTGAACGGACTCCAGATCAGCCCCCCGAGAGAGATTAGGGCTTGGCGGCGGCTCCATATCGTAAAACGCGATGAAACTTTCTCTCTGATTTTTTTCTCCGCGAGACGAAATATATGGAGTTGGAGTTGAGGTCGGCGGAGCCTCAGGGGGCCCACGAGACAGGGGGCGCGCCCAGGGGGTGGGGGCGCCCGCACCCTCGTGGACAGGGTGTGGGCCCCCTGCTCTTGATTCTGTCGCCAGTATTTTTTATATTTTCCAAAAAGTGCCTCCGTGGATTTTCAGGACATTCCGAGAACTTTTGTTTTCTACACATAAAACAACATCATGGCAGTTCTACTGAAAACAGCGTCAGTCCGGGTTAGTTTCATTCAAATCATGCAAGTTAGAGTCCAAAACAAGGGCAAAAGTGTTTGGAAAAGTAGATACGTTGGAGACGTATCAACTCCCCCAAGCTTAAACCTTTGCTTGTCCTCAAGCAATTCAGTTGATAAACTGAATGTGATAAAGAAAAACTTTTACAAACTCTGTTTGCTCTTGTTGTTGTAAACATGCAAAGCCAGCATTCAGGTTTCAGCAAGTATTATGAACTAACTATACTCACAATAACACTTAGGTCCCACAATTACTCATATCAGTAACATAATCAGCTAGCGAGCCATAATAATAAAACTGGATGACAACACTTTCCCAAAATAATCATAACATGATATAACAAAATGGTATCTCGCTAGCCCTTTCTGAGACCGCAAAACATAAATGCAGAGCACCTTTAAAGATCAAGGAGTGACTAAACATTGTAATTCATGGTAAAAAAGATCCAGTCAAGTCATACCCAATATAAACCAATAATAATGAATGCAAATGACAGTGTGCTCTCCAGCGGGTGCTTTTTAATAAGAAGGGTGATGACTCAACATAAAAGTAAATAGATAGGCCCTTCGCAGAGGGAAGCAGGGATTTGTAGAGGTGCCAGAACTCGATTTTAAAATAGAGAGGAATAACATTTTGAGTGGCATACTTTCACTGTCAATGCGACAACTATGAGATGGCTGTATCTTTCATACTACATGCATTATAGGCAGTTCCCAAACAGAATGGTAAAAGTTTATACTCCCCCAACCACCAACAAGCATCAATCCATGGCTTGCTCGAAACAACGAGTGCCTCCAACTAACAACAGCCCTGGGGGAGTTTTGTTTAATTATTTTGATTTCCTTTGATCTTTTTGGATCATGGGACTGGGCATCCTGGTTACCGGCCCTTTCTCGTGAATGAGGAGCAGAGTCCACTCCTCTTGAGAATAACCCACCTAGCATGGAAGATATAGGCAGCCCTAGTTGAAACTTGAGCTGCTCGAGCATACAAAACAGAATTTCATTTGAAGGTTTAGAGTTTGGCACATACAAATTTACTTGGAACGGCAGGTAGATACCGCATATAGGAAGGTATGGTGGACTCATATGGAACAACTTTGGGGTTTAAGGAGTTTGGATGCACAAGCAGTATTCCCGCTTAGTACAGGTGAAGGCTAGCAAAAGACTGGGAAGCGACCAACTGAGAGAGCGACAACAGTCATAAATATGCATTAAAATTAATTCACACCGAGTACAATCATGAGTAGGATATAATCCACCATGAACATAAATATCCTGAAGGCTATGTTGATTTGTTTCAACTACATGCGTGAACATGTGCCGAGTCAAGTCACTCAATTCATTCAAAGGAGGATACCATCCCATCATATCACATCATAATCATTCTAATAGCATGTTGGCACGCAAGGTAAACCATTATAACTCATAGCTAATCAAGCATGGCACAAGCAACTATAATCTCTAAATGTCATTGCAAATATGTTTACTTCATAATAAGCTGAATCAGGAACGATGAACTCGTCATATTTACAAAAACAAGAGAGGTCGAGTTCATACCAGCTTTTCTCATCTCAATAAGTCCATCATATCGTCATTATTGCCTTTCACTTGCACGACCGACCGATGTGTATAATAATAATAGTGCACGTGCATTGGACTAAGCTGGAATCTGCAAGCATTCAACTCAAGAAAGAAGACAAAGTAATATGGGCTCTGAGTTAAATAAACAATCATGCATATGAGAGCCACTAAACATTTTCAATATGGTCTTCTACTCTCGACCCCCAAAGGAAAGAAAAGGAAATAAAACTATTTACACGAGAAAGCTCCCAACAAATAAGAAGAAGAACGAGAAATCCTTTTGGGTTTTCATTTTAATTTCTACTACAAGCATGGAAATTAAACTAACTATTTTTTTGTTTTTTCTTAAGGTTTATCAAACACACAAGAAGAAAACTAGAAAAAGAAATTTAAACTAACATGGATAATACAATGAAAGAGTATGAGCATCAACGACTAGAATAGTGTGTGAACATGAATGTAAAGTCGGTGAGAAATACTTACTCCCCCAAGCTTAGGCTTTTGGCCTAAGTTGGTCTAATGCCAAGGATAGCTGGCGAGATATCGTAGTTATAACTGGGTCGTCTTGAGATGCAGCAGACAAATGCCTCTGAGCTGCGGCATGTTGGCGAGCCGCTTCCGCCTCTCCCTCGTGTTCATTGCTTCCTCCTGGTAACAACATATCTTCCTTTTGCACGGTAATCAAAAAGGAGAGGAGCAGGAAGAGTAACATGGATGACATTGCGTCTGTCATAGATTAGTCGATATTGCAGGAATTGTTCATTCCTCTTAAGAAAATGATGTTGGACCATAGCGTCATAATCTAAATAAGCAGGAGGTAACATCATATCCCCCTCTCGTGGGGCTATTCCAAGATAATTAACCACACGGGTCACATAAGTTCCTCCAAATAAATCTCCAGCTCTACCATTATTATGCAACCTACGTGCAACTATTGCCCCCAAGTTATAATCTTTATAACCTAACACAGCACTCTTGAGGACACAAAGATCAGGGACACACATATGACATGCTTCATCTTTACCGTTAATGCATCTACCAATGAAGCGAGCAAAATAATGTATAGCAGGAAAATGAATGCTCCCTATTGTAGCTTGTGCAATATCCCTAGATTCTCCCACAGTAATACTAGCAAGGAAATCTCTAAATTAAGATTTGTGGGGATCATTAATATTGCCCCACTGCGGAAGTTTGCAAGCAGTTGTAAAATCCTCTAAGTCCATGGTATAAGATATATCATAGATATCAAACAGGACACTAGGAGAATTACGTGTACAGCTATATTTAAACCTTTGCACAAATGAATCAGTCAATTGATAGTACTGAGGACTATCTTGTAAGAAGTCCTCTAGATCGGCATTATGCACATACGTGTCAAATTCCTCCTTAAAGCCTGCTTTGACCATAAAATCTTCAGATGGCCACTCACAAGCTCGTACATCTGCATCCCTCGGTAATTCAACATCTTGCTCACGTATAGCAATCCTGGGTCCTTTCTTTACCGAGGAACCACCTTGGTACATTCTCCTAGACATTATTATTTTTCTGAAAAATTTCTGAAAATTTAGGAACTTCAAAATAAAAGTGAATAAAACTAAACAAGATTGGTAGCAACTACTCCTACAAGTGCCTAGAGCCTAAATCATGCCTTAGAATTACTTGGGACCACATAAATTTAACATGCAAGCTCAAGAACATGGTCACCTATGCAGCAAAAATTTGCAATGAATAAAGCACTAGAACAAAAACTAATTGGACCAATGGAGGAGTCACATACCAAGCAACAATCTCCCAAAGCAGTTTTGTGAATGGAGCTTTGAGCAAGGAGATCGAAAATCGCAGCAAAATGAGCTAGAACTCATGCTTGAGCTGGATGGGGATTTTTTTGGGAAGAAGATGGAGTGTGTGGGTGCTGGCATAAGTGGAGGGGGGCCACCAGGCCCAAGAGGCAGGGCGCCGGGGGGGCGCGCCTCCACTCTCGTGGCTGGTGCTTGCCCTCTCTGCAGTGATTTCAGTGCCTCAAATCCTCAAATATTCCATAAAAAATCATACTTAATTTGCGGGGCATTTGGAGCACTTTTATTTTCGGGATATTTTTTATTGCACAGATAATTCAGAAAACAAACGGATAATACTATTTTTGCATTATTTATTCTAAATAACAGAAAGTAAAAAGAGGGTACAGAAGGTTGTGCCTTCTAGTTTCATCCATCTCATGATCATCAAAATGAATCCACTAGCAAGGTTGATCAAGTCTTGTTAATAAACTCATTCCGAATAACACGGAACCGGAGAAATTTCGAATAACACTAAGTTACCTCAACGGGGATATGAACATCCCCAACAATAAGAATATCATACTTTTTCTTCACAGTGGGGAGAGGAAATTCAAAACCTCCAATAATGATAGTTGGAACTTTTCCAATAGAATTGATGCTCTGAACTTGAGATTGTTTCCTCGGTGCTCATTACCATTAACATGAAAAGTGACATTGCCTCTGTTGCAATCAATAACAGCCCCTGCAGTATTCAAAAAGGGTCTACCAAGGATAATCAACATACTATCGTCCTCGGGAATATCAAGAATAACAAAATCCGTTAAGATAGTCACATTTGCAACCACAACAGGCACATCCTCCCAAATACCGACAGGTATAGCAGTTGATTTATCAGCCATTTACAAAGATATTTCAGTAGGTGTCAACTTATTCAATTCAAGTCTACGATATAAAGAGAGAGGCATAACACTAACACCGGCTCCAAGATCACATAAAGCAGTTCTGACATAATTTCTTTTATTGGAGCATGGTATAGTAGGTACCCCCAGATCTCCAAGTTTCTTTGGTATTCCACCCTTAAAAGTGTAATTAGCAAGCATGGTGGAAATTTTCAGCTTCCGGTATCTTTCTTTTATTTGTAATGATATCCTTCATATACTTAGAGCCCGTTCGGAAGCTCTCCTGCTCCACGCTTCTCTAGAAGTGGGCGGGGAGCTGGCCAAGAATGCCGCAGCTCCACGAAGCCCACTCCACGGAGCAATTCCCCCCGCAGTGCAATTTCCAGGAGCTACGCCAGCCCAGCTTCACAAATACCAGGAGTGGAAGTTGCTTGTAATTACATTCCAATGCCCTTCCGAAGTGCCACAGTAGCCAACCGTTTTGCAACCCACGAGACCGACGCCCGCGCCTCTCCTTCTCCCAACCCTAGCCGCCGCCGCTCTGTTGCCGGCCGGCGACGCGCCACCGCTAGTCTTCTGCTGCCCTCCTGCATATCCGCCGCATCCCGCAAGAACCCGTCCATCGCCGCTCACAGTCGCCGCCCGGCCATCCCCACGCAATCATCTCCCGCATCTATCGCCGTCACTCTCTTTGTTGGTCGCCGCCGGCAGCCATACGAGTTGGTCCGTCCTGCCTCCCGCAAGATGCATACCAGAGAAGCCCTTCCCTGGTCTGTCCTAGCTTCGCCGCCGCCTCCCTCTCTTGCCCCGCTGCCTTCCGTCATCCCCGACGTGCTTGCCTGCTCGCAGATCCTAGGAGGAGCTGGCCCAACGTCCCGAACGGTCTCAGCTCCACATGAGAAGCTGGAAGTGGGCGCATGGAGGCGGAGATGCGGATTTGAAGAAGCTGGACAACTTCCGAACGGGGCCTTAGCATAAGGATTTACTTTAAGCATATCAGTTAAGCGCATACGTAAGAAAATAGGTCTAATCATTTCAGCAAAGCGCTCAAAATCCTCATCATCCTTTGTCTTGGATGGTTTAGGAGGAAAGGGCATGGGTTTCTGAACCCATGGTTCTCTTTCTCTACCGTGCTTCCTAGAAACAAAATCTCTCTTATCATAACATTGATTCTTTGATTGTGAGTTATCAAGATCAACTGCAGGTTCAATCTCTACATCATTATTTTTGCTAGGTTAAGCATCAACATGAACATTATCATTAACATTATCACTAGGTTCATGTTCATCACCAGATTATGTTTCAGCATCAGAGATAGAAATATCATTAGGATTCTCAGGTGTGTCTACAATAGGTTCACTAGAAGCATGCAAAGTTCTATCGTCTTTCTTTTTCTTCTTTTTAGAAGAACTAGGTGCCTCTAAATTATTTCTCTGAGAATCTTGCTCGATTCTCTTAGGGTGGCCTTCAGGATACAAAGGTTCCTGGGTCATTCTACCAGTTCTAGTAGCCACTCTAACAACAAAGTCATTTTTATTGTTTAATTCATTAAGCAAATCATTTTGAGCTTTAAGTACTTGCTCAGCTTGAGTAGCAACCATAGAAGCATATTTGCTAACGTGTTTAAGTTCACCTTTAACTCTAGCCATATAATCGCTCACACGTCCTATCTCGAAAGCATTATTCTTTAACTCTCTACCAACATAAGCATTAAAACTTTCTTGTCTAGCCATAAAGTCATCAAATTCATCTAAGCATGGGCTATGAAATTTAGTAGAGGGAACTTCAACTTTATCATATCTATAGAGAGAATTTACCTTTACTACCTGTGTCGGGTTATCAAGACAATGTGGTTCTTCAACAGGCGGTATATTAAGACCATGTATTTCTTCGATAGGTGGTAAATTGTTAACATCTTCAGCTTTAATACCTTTTTCTTTCATTGATTTTTTTGCCTCTTGCATATCTTCAGGACTGAGAAATAAAACACCTCTCTTCTTCGGAGTGGGTTTAGGAATAGGCTCAGGAGTTGGCTCAATTGGTTCAGGAATTGGCTCAGGAAGAGTCCAATTATTTTCATTAGTCAACATATTATTCAATAGTAATTCAGCGTCGTCCACTGTTCTTTCCCTAAAAACACAACCAGCACAACTATCCAAGTAGTCCTTGGAAGCATCGGTTAGTCCTAAAAGATATCAAGTATTTCATTTTTCTTAAGAGGATGATCAGGCAAAGCATTAAGTAATCGGAGAAGCCTCCCCCAAGCTTGTGGGAGACTCTCTTCTTTGATTTGCACAAAATTATAAATTTCCCGCAAGGCAGCTTGTTTCCTATGAGCAGGAAATATTTAGCGAGAAGTAATAAATCATATCACGGGACTACGCACACAACCAGGAGCAAGAGAATTAAACCAAGTCTTAGCATCACCCTTTAATGAGAACAGAAATATCTTAAGGATATAATAATAGCGAGACTTCTCATCATTAGTAAATAGGGTGGCTATATCATTCAACTTGGTAAGATGTGCCACAACAGTTTCAGATTCAAGGCAAAAAGGATCAGATTCAACTAAAGTAATAATCTCAGGATCAACAGAGAATTCATAATCCTTATCATTAACACAGATAGGTGAAGTAGCAAAGGCAGGGTCATGTTTCATTCTAGCATTAAGAGATTGATGCTTCCATTTAGCTAATAATTTCTTAAGATCATATCTATCTTTACAAGCAAAGATAGCTCTAGCAGCTTCCTCTTCCATAACATAACCCTCATGAACAACAGGTAATTCATAATCGTTGGGAGAACTTTCATCATCACTATCATCAATAATAGCATCTGCAATAATTTCGTTCTCTCTAGCCCTAGCAAGTTGTTCATCGAGAAATTCACCTAATGGCAAAGTAGTATAACGCACAGAAGTAGTTTCATCATAAGTATCATGCATAGCAGAAGTGGCATCATCAATAACATGCGACATATCAGAATTCATAGCAGTAGCAGGTTTAGGTGTCGCAGGTTTACTAATAACAGAAGGAGAATCTAGTGCAGAGCTAGATGGCAGTTCCTTGCCTCCCCTCGTAGTTGAGGGGAAAATCTTGGTTCTTTCGTCTTTCAAGTTCCTCATAGTGATCAACAGATATAAATCCCAAGTGACCAGAGAATAGAGCTATGCTCCCCGGCAACGGCGACAGAAATTAGTCTTGATAACCAACAAGTGTAGGGGATCCCAACAGCTTTCGAGGGTAAAGTATTCAACCCAAATTTATTGATTCGACACAAGGGGAGCCAAAGAATATTATTGAGTATTAGCAGTTGAGTTGTCAATTCAACCACACCTGGATAACTTAGTATCTGCAGCAAAGTATTTAGTAGCAAAGTAGTATGATAATAAAGGTAGCGGCAGCAAAAGTAATATTTTTGGGTTTTGTAGTGATTGTAACAATAGCAACGAAAAAGTAAATAAGCGAAACACAAGATATGAAAAGCTCGCAGGCAATCGACCAGTGATGGATAATTATGTTGGATGCGATTCCTCATGTAATAGCTATAACATAGGGTGACATAGAACTAGCTCCAGTTCATCAATGTAATGTAGGCATGTATTCCGTAAATAGTCATACGTGCTTATGGAAAAAAAACTTGCATGACATCTTTTGTCCTACCCTCCCGTGGCAGCGGGGTCCTAACGGAAACTAAGGGATATTAAGGCCTCCTTTTAATAGAGAACCGGAACAAAGCATTAGCACATAGTGAATACATGAACTCCTCAAACTATGGTCATCACCGAGAAGTATCCCGATTATTGTCACTTTGGGGTTGTCGGATCATAACCCATAATAGCTGACAATAGACTTGCAAGATAGGATCAAGAACACACATATATTCATGAAAACATAATAGGTTCAGATATGAAATCATGGCACTCGGGCCCTAGTGACAAGCATTAAGCATAGCAAAGTCATAGCAACATCAATCTCAGAACATAGTGGATACTAGGGATCAAATCCTAACAAAACTAACTTGATTACATGGTAAATCTCATCCAACCCATCACCGTCCAGCAAGCCTACGATGGAATTACTCACGCACGGCGGTGAGCATCATGAAATTGGTGATGGAGGATGGTTGATGATGACGACGGCGATGAATCCCCCTCTCTGGAGCCCCGAACGGACTCCAGATCAGCCCCCCCGAGAGAGATTAGGGCTTGGTGGCGGCTCCGTATTGTAAAACGCGATGAAACTTTCTCTCTGATTTTTTTCTCCGCGAGACGGAATATATGGAGTTGGAGTTGAGGTCGGCGGAGCCTCGGGGCCCACGAGACAGGCGCGCCCGGGGTGGCGCGCCCCACCCTCGTGGATGTGGTGTGGCCCCTGGTCTTGATTCTTTCGCCGATATTTTTTATATTTTCCAAAAAGTGCCTCCGTGGATTTTCAGGACATTCCGAGAACTTTTGTTTTCTACACATAAAACAACATCATGGCAGTTTTGCCGAAAACAGCATCAGTCCGGGTTAGTTTCATTCAAATCATGCAAGTTAGGGTCCAAAACAAGGGCAAAAGTGTTTGGAAAAGTAGATACGTTGGAGATGTATCACCCCTGAGTCTCTTATTATATTTGCCTTCGTGATCTATTTGTATTTGCTTTTATTTTTAGATCTATTACCTTGCTGTAATTTATTGTTATTTATTTTATCTCGTGTTCTCGTGAGATCTATTTATCCAATCTATCATATTTTTATCCCGTCTACTTGCCAATTCCTGGCATCGTTACCCGAAAGGGATTGACAAACCCTTTAATACGTCGGGTTGCTAGTATTTGTTATTTGTGTGCAGGTGCCGTTCACGTGGTGTTGCATGGATCTCCTACTAGTTCAATAACCTTAGTTCATCACTGAGGGAAATACCTACCGCAGCTGTGCTGCATCATCCCTTGCTCTTTGGGGAAATACCACGTAGTTCAAGCCGCATCAAGGTGCAGCAGATCTATCCCCATATTTTCTTGGTTTGCATCAACTGATTTCAGCACAAGCCCCTTTTTGTTTGCCCCATCGAGCTCCACCAAAAACCGAAGCTAGTTCTTTGATCCCTGCCTTTCAATCGCTTTAACACATTCGGGAGAAGCACAATCTGATGTGAACGCATAAGAACTTTGGTGAGTAAGAGGTGAGGTTGTGTGATTCCACAAAATTATCCTATTCCACTTTTCGCCTTACTAACATGGCAGGATCTAGATCGAGTGTTCATGGAGAAAATCAAGGGGAAGAAGTCACCCCCGTCACACGTGCTGAATTTCAGGAATTATGGAAGATGGTTCGAGACCTCGGAAGGATGTTTCATGAGAGACCTCCAGCAGGTGGCAATAGGGTTCGACACCAACAACACCCTGTTGACCCACTTGAGGAAGTTGGGGGTGAGAATTTTGTGCATGCTGGTGTCGACAATGGCTTGGAGGATGATAACAACAGCTATGGTGGACATGTGGCTGCTGCTCGTGGGCGTGAGCTCGTTCATCAGGTTCCCACCTATCAACGTGGCAACTTATTGTCGTGTCTTCACTGTTTCTCTTTTGGCGTATGTCATTTTTGTCGAGTCTTTTCTCTTCGTCATGTGCATTTTAGCTATGTCTGGGCAACAACATCTCTTTGTCGTGTGCTGCACTTTCTCGATAGGACGAGAACGGTACTCGACGTATATAACTTTGTCGAAATCATGTGGTTTATATCTCGGTGTATGGCCATTGGCTGCATTGTACGAAGTCCTAGCAGGAACTTCCTCTCCCTCCCTTCCCCGCATCGCTCCCGTGTGGCAACCGGGAGGGCTAGCCACCGGCTTCAAGCCTCCCACCTGCCACCACCGGACCACACTGTCGGACAAAGCCCGCCGGCCCTGATGGCAACAGGGCTCCATCTTCATCCCGCTTGGAGGCAGTTGTCGTGGGTCGATGGCGTTTGGTGGTGCTTCACGCTAGTGAGGGGCGCAGGCGCGCAGAGGCGCAATGGTGGGGTAGCGAGGGCCTGGTGGTGGCGCGATAGGCTTCACGGCGGCTCGCACTCATGGCTGCGATGGTGGCCTGGTCTGGGCTCGGCCAGATCTAGCGAGTCGGCAGCCATGGGAGCTTCTATTCTGGTGTGTGGCACGGTGGACGGCCTCGGGGTGGGCGCATGAGCTGGTGGTGCGTGCTGTCCGAGCTCCAGTCAGGCCTCCCCTGTTCTGGACCCTGGACGACAGTGGGCGGAGAGGGGGTGGCTCTCTGGTGAGCACTCTTGGCTGCGGGTGAGGGGTAGCTTCGCGCTCCTTGTCGATGGTTGGGCGGGCTATCATTGATGGCCTCATGTCAGGCTACGTCGGGCACCACGGTGAGGTGCCTGGGAGGGATGTTCGGTGGGAGTTCTGAGGAAGGATGGGAGGCCCCGATGTCAGGCCAACCGTCGCCAGTGTGGGTGTGTACCGGTCCGGCTGCGTCCGCTCCTTCTTCCCCTTTCCTCGGTCGTGTGCCCTCTGGCGAGGTTCTGGCGATGTTCAAGGTAGGGCGGCTGTTGGCTGCTCCTTCGGCCGGTGTTGCCAATCAGGCCAAAGCCAAGGCCTTTGGGTGTTCACGGAGTTGCTTGGAGACGCAGTGTTCATGGGCGGAGCCTACGTCTTGGGTGCAGTCGGGCAGCCATGGTCACGCCGGTGGCATGGTTGGGAAGTTTGGCATAGCATGGTGGTTTGGCGGAGAGTTAACACCGGAGTGTGCATAACTTGCCCGGTCTTCTCCGGCCGATGGTGGCGGCGGCCACGGGTGTTGTTTCCTTCATGAAGGCTCCGTCGTGGTGTTCTCTTCTCTCCATGTTGCTCCGGGTGAAAACTTGATCTTCAGGATCGGGCGGTGGTGACTATCGGTGTCGTTTCCTTCTTGGAGGCACCGCCTTGAAGTCCAGGCTTTGTCATTGTCCCGCTTCACTTTTTCTCGGTGGCTAGGTCTCGGGAGGTCCTCGTCAGCCCCAAGTAGTCCCTGTTTGCTCATCTGTTGTGTGCTTGGTGGTCGATTGGGTAGTGTTACGGTGCATCGGTTTCTTTGTATCTTGTCTTTGGTGTGTGTGTTGTGTGGGGTGATGGTATGTTGTATCCGGATTTGTATCTCTAATCGTTGCTTTATATATAGGGAAACGTTTACAATCGGCAAGCCAGCCGAAGCGACACACCGGTCGCTCGCGCGTCGTAGGATTCGCGTGGATCCAACGCCCGCTCATAGCGCCATGTCATCCTATGCGGGGCCCAGCCCACCGACACACAGCAACCTTATCCCCTCACGCCCATCGTTTTCCCCCAATTCCACCTCCCAGAACACTCTCTCCTCGTGAAAGCCGGCGAGCGGCCCTCCTCCCCCTACTGGCCGGAAGCAACATGGTTGTCGGGCGTTTGCCGCAAATCGTGATTTGGCTCCACCTCGTGTGCCACCACTTTTTTTTGCTGCTGCTCATGTGCTTTTCTGCTACGGCGACCCACGGGGCTACAGAGGTTGGATGAGACCAACGGTTGCGATGATTTCGCCGGCGACGACGCCCTCGTGCGCGACGGCCTCCTCGCCATGGTTCAAGCTCCAAGCCGAGCAGGACATCATGCTCAAGATTTGCTAGAACTGGTCGACGGCACAGTTGCAAGCATGTTCAAAATTTGCTGGAAGCATCTGCACAAAAGCTGGAACCACCAAGATGAGCTGGAACCGAGTCAGGGATTATTTTTGCTGCATTGAATTTTTTGCTGGAGCCAGCACTTGTTTTTGCTGGAACCGGCCAGCGATTTTGCTTCCTCCGACATATGATGCTGGGCGGCGACGCTGGTGGCCGCGAGATTTTTTTGCTGGAACCAGCATTTGCTTTTGCTGGAATCGACCAGAAATTTTGCTTCATCCAACGAATGGTGCTGGGTGGTGACGCCAGTGGCTGCAATAAATGTTTGTTGCATTGATTTTTTTTGCTGGAACCAACAATCGATTTTGCTGGAACCGGTCAGGAGGTTTGCTTCAACCTGGAGATGAGATAGTGTTGGGCGGCGACGGCGATGCCCAAGGTGATTTTTGCTGTATTTTGTGTCCATGGTAATTTTTGTTGTATTTGTGTTTTTTCTTCAATCAACATTTGATTTTGCTGGAAGCCCAGAGATGGAACCTCCCTTATCTTTCGTTTTTGATGCAACCATCCAGCGGACGAGCGGTCCCGGCGAGCTGCACCTGCAAAGCCGACGAGCGTCGACGGTGAGCCGGCGAGCAGCGCCACATAGAGCTTCAAGCCGGAGATCGGGGAGGGGGCGGGGGGGAGGGGGGAGGGGCGACGAGCAGCACATGTTTCAAAGATACTGACGCGAGGAAGAAAGAAAAAAGACACGCGCGAGGATGAATCGTGCGGTATGAGATGTGCGTATCGGGCGGCTGGGGCATGACCGGCCGGCGCCTATCAGCGCCCTTATTGATTGCAATTTTTGTTGATAGCTTACCAAGATGACCACTTGGTAACTTATCAGCGCCCTTATATATATAATAAAGCGGCGCGGAAGCTTTTTTAATCTCGGCGTATGATAGCAAAACACTCTGTGTAAAACGGTTTTCCAGTAGTGATGCAGCAACAGTTGGGTGACTTTTGGTTCGCTAGTTCATCTCCGTTACTTTCACCTTGTCTTTGGTGGCGTGGTCTTCGGTTTCGACGACGGCCGTGTCTGTCATGCCGAAAAGCTTCCCTATCTCTTCCAGCGGCTGCCCACGTGTCTCCGGAACGAACGTGAAGAAGAAAATCCACCCGAGAGCTGCGACGCCGGCGTACAAGAAGAAGCTGCCACCGATGGTGATGGCCTTGGACAAGGACAGGAAGGACATGGTGACCACCGCGCTGGTCACGCGGTTGCAGGCCGCGCCGAGTGCGAAGCCCAGCGCGCGCACCCGCAGCGGGAATACCTCCGAGGTGTACACGCTCGTGAGGGGGCCGAGGCCGATGGAGAAGAAGGAGACGTATGCCAAGATGGAGACGATGCACAGGCCGATGGCCCATGGGATCTTGGCGTCCGGGTGCCGACCCACGACGGTGAGGCCCGTCCCGAGGCCGATGAGACAGGCGAGCATGCCGGCCGTGCTGGTCAGCAGCAGCGGTCGCCGGCCTAGGCGGTCGAGCTGGAACGTGGCCACCAGGATGAAGAGCGTCTTCATGACCCCCATGGCGCACGTGGCGCCGAGCAGGTGGTTGTCGCCGGTGATGCCCGCGCTCTTGAACACGCGTGGGCTGTAGAGCACGACCGAGTCGGAGCCCGTCGCCTGCTGGAAGAACTGGATGCCGAGGGCCGCCAGCAGTATGCGCCGCATGGCTGGGGTCGGCGCAAAGATGAGCTCCTTCCACACCCGCTTCTCCTCGCCGCCTTTTCTCTTTGGCACGGCGACCGCGTCGCCGTCAAGGTCCCCGGGGATGCCGGCGGCAGCCTTGATTTGGTCAAGGCGCTCCACGGCATCCTCTGGCGTGTCGGAGGTCTTGGCCAGCACGGCTCTGGCGTCCGCGAGGCGGCCTTGCATGACGAGCCAGCGGGGCGACTCCGGCATGCCGAACACCATGAGCGCGAGGAGCGCGGACGGGACGGCGCCGATGCCGAGCATGACGCGCCAGCCGAGGCGCGAAGGCATAGTTCGAAACGTAGCCAAGGAGGATCCCCACATTGATGAAAACCTCGGTGAAAGACGTGAGGAAACCGCGGGCCGACGCCGGGGACACCTCTGCCGTGTACACCGGCGCGATCATGATGGCGTAGCCCACGCCTACGCCGGTGACGAAGCGGCCGACCATGAGCATGGCGTAGTTGACCGCGAAGCCCATGAGCAAGGAGCCGGTCAAGAAGATGGCGGCCGCGAAGACGACGGTGAGGCGGCGGCCGACCCAGTCGGACGTCCTCGCGCCGAGGAAGGAGCCTAGGAGCGCGTACACGCTGAGGATGCCCATCATGATCTCCACCTGCACGTCCGAGATCTGCAGGTCCTTCTTGATGTACAGCGACGCCCCGCTCATCACCCCGATGTCTGGACAGTCGGAAGAGAATTATACTTACTACATAGCCCAAGGAAGAAGAAGATGCGTACTCTGTCTGACATACGGGATGTGTGTACCATAGCCGAGGACGATGGTGGCCATGGAAGCACAGACGGCTGAGGTGAAGGCGTACTTGAAGTTGCTCTTCTTCCTTGGCTGGACTGCCTCCGGCTCCGGGAGCGCAGCAGAAGCCATCCTCGATCCTTCTTCCTTGTCCTCTGCTCCTTCTCTTTCTGGAGACATTTTCATCTGCTTGATCGATCGATGAAAAGACTGACAGCCTAGTGATGGTGAACTGCTGTGTCGTGTTGCGCAGTATTATATTAGCCCTCTTATATAAACACCGATTCTTAAGCTCTTATCATACGGTGCAGGCCGTCAAGCTGCCATGGGTGATGCATGGGTCAAGGATGTCGCTTGCCCACTTAATTTAATACAGACTAGATTACCCATTGCACCGAATGACGCAAGGTCCCATTTCGAACACAGAGTTATTTGAACATAAACTCTTGGCAATTTGGCAATACTCTGGACCCTTTTGATAACTCAAATTTAGGAAAACAACCCTTTCAAAATATAGAATATAGTTTTCAAAATGCAGGCATAAATGCAATTTGCTACTCACTCTCTCTCAGTTTGCAAGGCGTGCGCGTATCCCTAGGTCGTCAATTTGACCAACTTAATACAAGTCATATATTACAAAAAAATATACCAATGTAAACTTCAGATGTTCTATTTTCAAATGGTATAATTTTTGTGTTATATAGTTTATATTAGGGTGATAAAATTGGCAACCCAGGTATACGCGCAGGACTTGTAAACTGAAACGGAGGGAGCTATATTAATGGACAACCAAAATTGACGACCAAAATTGGCAATACTCGTACAACAGGTTCATATGATGGCAGGTAGCTATATTAACGGACAACCAAAATATAGTTTTTTCTCCCAACGATAGCCTCAGTTGGTTTCTCTTGTGGAGCCATTCAGTGAGCATCCCCTGTAAAGCAGCACGATTACTAAAGGTGCAAACATACAAAATACAATATTATGCAAGAAGATAACAACTAAAGAAGCAAGTTCTATACAATTTCTTACCCAGGACTAACTATATAAGAAAAACTATCGTATGCAAGTGACGGTAAGCTGATTTAATTAAATGTTGTCACTACATAATAATAATGAGTCAACATGGGTTTATGTGGGATGGTAAACAAACAATTAAATACGTTGGCCTGCTAATAGGTTTACAAAATTATCGCACTTAAACATGTGTGACTGGATAATCTCAGAAGAAGATGCAAAAGCTACAGTTATTATTGATTACTAAGGATCTACTAAGAACATCAATTCGTAATTGCAAGAACCATGGCAAAACTTCATACAACATTTGTTGTTCTGTTCAAACAGTTTTCTCTTTAATTGATGTTTTATAGCTCCTCACATTATGCATGATTTCATCAGTACAGCAAGAAACCGAGCACTCCAATCAAAGCTTAAAATTAGTTATATGCCCACTCACTTCAGCACGAAAGAACATATACGTCTACATGTTTCTAATGAATACAGGTCAGAAATATATATAAACAAGACGAATGGGCAACACAGTCATGCAAGACATTCGAGTTTAGGAAATGAACATAAGTAGACAAAAAAGATGCACTTTAAATATGAAAGAAACTCAGCATTCAAATAAAACATTAGCTGCTTTGTCTATCAGTAAGCAAGAAATGCAAGCATCCTTCTAACTAAGGTGTTAGCTATCTTGAGGTTGGAAATGCAAGCATCCTTCTAAACAAGATGTTATCTTTGGGTTGGAAATGCAAGCATCCAAAATTAACAACAATATTTCTAAAAACCGAAAACAATCTTGCAATCCTGATATAAGATTGAAACATAAGCAACACCATAGAATGAAACATAAGCATTGGGTGCTGCCCTGGCACCTCCGAGCCTACTATGGCTCCACTAGTCGGGGCATGGGCCGGCAGTTTATAGCGCAAAACAGGTGACCCTGGCATGATCCAGCCGCTCCGGTCAGGATTTTGCAAACTGCGTCAGTCCCTCAGTCCTCTGATTCTGGTCGGCTTCACCACAGTGTCATGCGCCGGTCGTTGGCCACGACAAAGACAGACACCCACTGCTGCAAGAATACTAAGTCCTCGCGGCTAGACCTCAAGGCGTTGGAGCGGCTTGCAATTGAGCAAGAGGTCAATGCAAGCAAAACCCTCCGTCTCACAGCTCCTCCAACAACTTTAACCCCCCCTCCCTTCCCCCCCTCCCCCTCCCTCGGACGCCGATTACCGCGCATATTAGCACATACTACCCGGAGATGACAAGGGGAAGGGCACCAAACATAGATGTTTGATTTGCGTATCCTAGTGTTATGTGGTTATAACTTACTTTGTCCGGCTGTGTGAAATGAAACTGACATGTGTTTACCAAACGTTGTGTTGATCTTATGCTACATGGTTGTATGAATTTCGGGATTTGGGTATAAGGGATATGGTTTCCAGGCGACAGATAAAGGGTCAAATTAGGCCTCACCTGGACTTCCTCATTTAACGGAAGGTTTGCCAATTTTGACCGAGCAATCCTACCAGCAATGCTACATCTACGTAAGGGTTGTTACATGATTAACGTAGGAGCTGAGATGGCAGTTGTTGTTTGGAGGAAATTAGGGAGGGGGCCCACCCAGTTGAAATCGGGGGGCCGGAGAGATTAGTTATAGAGAGATTACGTAAGGCTTCGTAGAGTTTTACGTAGATGTAGTATTTTTGCCCTGCAAATATATCTGGCCATGGGCCGGGCCGGGCCAGGCTTGGGCCGGGCTTGAAAAAGCCCACGGTAGAAAACTGAGGCCCAGGCCCTCCCAGACCCTATCACTGGGCCTACTTTTCAAGCCCAAGCCCGGTCCATCTGGTAAAAAGCCCTTAGGGCTTAGGGCCATGGACCGGGCCTCTTCCTTAAAATGCCAATATGCCAAGCCCAAGCCCGTCCAGGCCCTACTGGTGAGCTCAAAACTCAAGCCCAAGCCCGGCCCATGGGCAAGCCCATCGGGCCTAGGCCCTAGATTTTAGGGCCGGGCCTTGGTGGGCGGACAGGGCCGGGCCTGAGATGGCCAGGACTACCTGCAAATCAGGGGGGAGGGATGAATTAGGAGGCAACACGTCTGTCTATACGTAGGACTCTTAGCGTAGATAGAGTCGGTAAGTGGAGCATTTTCGATTTGACCCCTTAAATTTTAAGAATGATCCAACAGGGATGCCCCGGCCGTGTGCCCCATACCAGTCGATCACACAAACTGGTCTAACAGCTTAGGCCCCATTTGGTTTATAAGTCCTAGAACTTTTTCTAGTCCTAACTAAAAAGTCCGTAGTCCCTAAAAAGTCCCTCCATGTTTGTTTCCAGAGACTAAAAAGTCCCTAGTCCCTTCCTAGAGGTTATTAAATGACCATGTTGCCCCTAGTATATAGAAAAATAACAATCAAACAACACCATGGGGTGGCGGGCCAATGGATGCATGGAGGGGCATTGTTGGAAAAGTCCCAAAGAAGACTCTTCTTGAGAGTCTTCTTCATTTAGTCCCAAATGGCTAGTTTAGTCCCTAAAAAGTCCCTCCCGTTTAGTAAAAAAGTCTCTAAGAGAAATTTTTTCTAGTCCCTACACAAAAAAGTCCTGGAAATAAACACCCCCTTAGTCGGACATGGTTTTCTTCTCATGGCCCTCGGGTGTACATACGCATCTCATCGTGCAGTTGATTCTTTTTTTTTTTTTTTTGCGGGATATCGTGCAGTTGATTCTGCTAAACAGTTGTAGGCGGGTGCGTGGGACGAGTCTGATTCAGGGATGCGAACCAGTTCAGGCATGGAGAAAATGCAAGGACGAAAATCGCGATATGGTGTACGTAATGGTCGAGACCACGGATCACTCTCGAAAATTTATATGTGGTAAATCTAGTAAAACTTTCGCGAAATGGGATAAAAACCTGCAATACATTCGAAAACTGAAATTCACTCTGAACACGAAGACACAACGAGCTGGAGATTACACTCTGAAACTGACATGAATATACATGTTGGACTAAAGATAAATAGGAGCCGGAGGAGGAGTGTCAGTATTCTCAGGGTGGAAGACGCGGAAGGAGCAGGCGAGGTCATCGGCGACGGTCATGACGGCGCCGTCGTTGCCGCACTTGCCGCAGTAGTTGGGTGCAGAGAACACGGTGACAAGCTTCCCGCCGGCGAACCCTTGGTCGTACCCGGCATCCTTCATCTCGTGCGCCCTGCACACCATGGCCAGCCCGTGCCTCTCGCAGAACTCCTCCACCACGTCGGCGCCGAAGGTGAAGGACGTGCACCTGCGCGGGTCCCCCCACCCCCAATCGTCGCCGTCCGCGGCGGGGTCCGACCACAGCAGGTCGCAGACGAGCCCGTGCTCGGGGACGTCGGCCAGCGGGCGCTTGATCTGGCGGATCTGGTCCGGGCTCTCGAGCTCCGGCGAGAGCCCGCCGTGCACGCACAGGATCTTCTTCTTCTTGTTCTTGTTACTACCCTCGCAGCCGACGAGCGCCGCCAGCGGGAGGCAGGCGAAGACGGCGTTGAGTTCCTCCCAGAGCCTGACTATGCGGCGGCCGCGGGAGGCGCACTCGGAGTAGAAGCCATACTGCTTGTTGACGGCGGCGCACTCGTGGTTGCCGCGGAGGAGGAAGAAGGCGTCCGGGTACTTGAGCTTGTAGGCGAGGAGGAGGCAGATGGTCTCGATGCTCTGCGTGCCCCGGTCGACGTAGTCGCCGAGGAAGAGGTAGCGGTTGGCAGCGGAGGGGGGCCCGGTCTCGCGGAATAGGCGGAGGAGGTCCGGGTACTGGCCGTGGATGTCGCCGCAGATGTTGATGGGGGCGGAGAGCTCGAGGAGCGTCGGCTGCTTGAGGAGGAGCTCCTTGGCGGCCGCGCAGAGGTGCCGGATCTCCTCGCCTTTCAGCGGCGGGGCGGCGGACGGCGAGCTGAGGGGCGCCTCCGCGTCCAGGAGGCGCTGGATCACGTCGTCCAGGTCCAAGTCGGCCGCCATCGATTACTGCTGGATCGATCGGAATTGCTTGCTTGATTGATTTGCTGGTAGGATATCGATCGATCGCCAGCGTATTTGTAGGTAGAATAGGATGGACGGACCCATCGTAGTTGGGATCGGATACGGACTCGATCGATCGGGATTATATCTCTTCTCTTTTTTCCAAGGAATTTTTTATCGGTTTTTTCTTGAAAAACGCCTCAACTATCTCACCTTTAATTTTTAACGGGTTTCTATAAATAAAACTACGTTTTTTAGTTGTAAATTATTTTTCTTTGATTTAAGTTCATTGGAACAGAGGGACTAAGAATTCAAGACGAACGAATTGATGACTGCATTTCGTTTATGTGCAATAATACAGTACAGACAGCACAGCGTAGCAGCATGTTTTTGCTTATTCACATGATATACATGATATACATCGATCGACCTCTGCTGAGAATAAGATCGTTTTTTACACTAGTAGTTCGTAGTAGCTGTTTGAGTTAGTTACTTGCTGGTTTGGTAGGGCGCCTCGCAGAACTCGCCGCCAAGATCGTCGCACGCCTCGTCCGGGAACACCCTGCATCCGTTCCATCCACACACAGTTTCCATTTAGTGACAGCCTGACAGGTGAATTGCTACAGCCTACAGCTAATATGATTGTGAAGGCAGGGTTACGTTTTTGGCTCGTCGTAGGATAGGTACTCCCTCTCCACCTCCGGCGCCCTCGCGACGGCGGCAGCCGGGCCGCCGGCGCCGGCGCCGAGCTTCGTCTCCGGGTACATCTGCGCGTCGCAGGCCTCGCCGCCGACAAGGTCGCAGGCCTCCATGGGGAACACCCTGCACCCCGCATTGGCCGGTAGATTGGCAACCACGAGACGACAGATGATGATCGGTTCGGCTCAAGCTCAATCAGTGACTGACTGACCAAGGAGGAGTGAGAGAGAACGTACGAGACGCTGGAGCTGTAGTCCGCCTCCGGCGCCGCCGCGGCCGATGCACGAACGGCACCGCCCGGCATCCTTCTGCCACCGCCGGCCACGGCGGCACTCCTCCTCCTCGCCGCCGGCCTGCCCCTTACGGCGACAGGCAGCACGGCCGACAAGGCAACGGCGGCCTGCATCATCTTCGGGTGTTAATCTGATCCTGTCTATCTAGAAATCTGAATACGAGGTTGTGGTGCTCGCTTGCTTTGCTGTAGTTAGCTCTGACGATCAGGCTAAGCAGTGCCTGCTTATATACTGCCGTGAGTGTGTCCTGTCTGGATAACAGTGGGGCCATGTGCTCTCCTCCTATTGGGTGTCCACCTCAATGATTGAGTCCTCCCACGGGACAAAATTTTGTACCATTCCAAAGATATTTCTTCCCCCCTCAGGCTTCATACTTATCTTGCCTCCATCATTTGTTACAAATATAGGGAAAAAATATGCACAGGATAGTAAAAGAGATGTCTCCTTCTGACCTCTGTTTCTATCTCCAGTTTCTGAGGAATCTACCACTGTTTTTCAGCAACTTCTGTTCTCCCTGTTGCAACCAAGAAACCTACTATGATATATATGCACTGGCAACTAACTATGTACAATGATATATATGCACTGGCAACTAACTATGTATGATGAGAGTGCATCGCTACCCCAAAACCGAACGACCATCAGGAAAGGATGAATGATATGCACGGACATTCAGATCGTCGCAAATTCAGAATCCCCATACGGCCAGGATAGAGCAAAACAGAGCCGGAAACTTAGCTACATTGCACAGCTTAACCGCAGGAAGCAGTACCATCAAGAACTGGCATACAAGGATTGTTTAAGTATAAACACAAAGACTTCTCTTACACCATTAACAATGAGGTAACACTGAGAACAAGGACGAGAAATACTTCCAGGTTCTAACTACGGAGCGACGCTCGAGGTACCGGTGGCAGTCCAAGCTCGTCCTCCTGCACAACATAAAGAAATTAAACGATCCATTATTCAATAATGGCTCACTCAAAACAACATGGTCGCATAGTCATTGGTCAACTGTAGCAAATCATGCAGCATCGTCATACCAGGTTTCAAGTCACAAGCGGCAAATCAACTGTACCAAATCATGCAACTTTGTCCTACCATATTAAACTGGTGAACTTAGTGTGTGCGTGTGTGGAGGTTGATTGGTACGTTTATGCCTTTTTCTAACAGAAAACATATGCAAGAAACTCAGGCATAAAGTGCCAACAGAAACTGAACAGTGTTCGGATTTCAGAACCCATGCACTATTTTTATCATGTCAATTCACCCCCAAGGAAAGAAACACCAGAAGATCAGGATAATATTATGACAAGTTAAATATGCTGTGTGGATTGCACTCTGTTGTGCAATCTAAATGCACATGGAATCCACTTACCTGGTGCCTGCTTACGGGAACTGCTGCAGGATAAGTCGGTGCAGCGGGCAAGTTAAGATCAGATTCCTCATCTGGCTGAAGGTACGACGGGACTGCAGCTGACTCAAACTCCATATCAGCTTCCAGAGCATCCAGTTCTGCAATGTTCAATACAAAAAAAAAGAAATGAGGACAGTAAATAGAGGACATCTAGACTATTTACGACTATGTAATTCCCCCCAGAAGAGTACATGCCTGGGACCAACATGGCAGAGAAAGAAATCTAGACTATTTATGACATCGGGATATATTCTCCAACTGAAAATATTAACTTGCATATTCTAAAGATTACAGTTTGTGAAAAGAGAAGTAAAACCAGATAATGTTACAGTCTTCTCCAACTGAAAATACAGCCTCCATACCTCCCATTAGATCTTCTTCGTCAACATCATCAGGGATGTTGTAGCTTCTACCAAGAGATTCTTGTATCTCATTGCTCACGTCCATCAGATCCGTCATTTCATCTTGCATATTCTACAAATGACAGTTCACGAAGGAACTTGTGTTACCATCAAATGAAGGGAAAGTAATGAACAAACATTGAAAGAGAAACATTTAAGGTGGTTTATCAGGTCATTAAGTTGTACATCCCACTGTGGATACCGAAGTAATTTTGTTAGGCCCTAACCAACTATGCCCTTTTAAGGTGGCCAAGTGCAAGAAGCACGATGAAGCACTTGCCTTGATCCGGGATGTTTAGTCTGTCTGTCTGTCTGTGAGGTTTATAACTATCTGCTTAAGACTGTCGTTATTATGACTATGGTTGTCGATGTAGTACCTAATGTAGTGCGAATGGTTGTTCAAATTGCTGCCTATAAGTGTGTGTCTGTGCTGGTAACCCCACCACTGGAACAAAAGGTTACCACACTGCATGTCTTGCACGTAACGAAACAGCAGCAACTTGCATCTGGGCAACACATGCCTGCAACCAAATGGCAAACTAGTGGTTGTCTATAATGCGAGCTGGGTTTTGTGGGCAACCAAACTAGGTGCAGAACATGGTTTTCAGCCTACATTAGCTCAGCCACTGATGCAAGGATGCCAAAAATGATGCGGGTAAGCAAACATGTCCTTAGTTGTACATCCCACTGTGGATACCACATTAATATTGTTTAGGCCCTAGCCAAATATGTCATTGTAAGGTTCAATAATTTCTGGATACCACAGTTGGAGGTTGGTCCTTATTCGGATGGTTGCCAAAATGGCCATGGCTCTTCAATCACATCATATGCACTCTTTGCTATGAAAAGAAATTGATAGTTACAGAATGTAGGATAAGCAAGGCTGATTGCCGGTACAATAATTTCTGGTCTGGCCAGATATTGCACATGAACATATAAGATGTAAAAAGAAGGACACAGTGTTTTGTGTGTGTGTGTGTGTAATTCTCTTCATGAAAACTCATGGATACTGCTGGGAAATGTGATCCCAGATTAGCCAATCGAAAGGACGGATTCTAGAGTTAGTATGATACTAAGCTTCTGATACGCCATATTTGACAGTACGAGTGGAGTATGCCCTTTCTGCTTATAGTATTCATTGTTCCATACATATATTATGCTATGTCTTGGAAATTTGCAGGTGAATGGTTACTGACATACGCATCCCCTCTAATTTAGTTACTACTGTTTGAAACTAAGAGCATCTCCAATAGCTTGTCTATATGGATGTCTATACTCGTTTTCCACGACTTGAGCCCAAAACAGGCGTCCAACAGCTTGTCTATATGGTTGTCCAAATATACACATCCTCTAAATCGACCTCGACAATGTCCACGCCTGGACAATGTGAAGGCGTCGTCCAAACTCAGCTGCAGTCATGATTTCTTCCTCTCCCCAGCGAGGGCCCACCTGTCATGGTCCCTGTATATATAGACGTTCTGATCTAAAACTGGACGTGTATATGAGGGAATTTTTTTAGACCATTGTCTATATGAATATATAGACATCCAAATATACACATGCTATTGGAGATGCTCTAACTTAGATGATACATCATACGCATCACAGCATCACCCACGACACTGAAATACTCAAATTGTAGCCAAACAAAACCTGACAGACCATACATGGTAGCACGAATCCGGCAGCAGCGACAGCAAAACTAGAAACGGGGCGGAGCAAAACGTACATCGATGTCCTCGATCTTGACGGTCTTCATCATCCCCTTGAGCTCCTTGTTGGCGGCCTTCATGGCGCCCATCTGGACAGACAGCAACCGCACTAGAGATGAAATGAACCGGCACAGCAGCACACAGGAGGAGACGGAGGGCGGGCGGGGCGTACGGTCTGCTGCGCGTCCTTGAGGCCGTCGGCGGCGAAGCCCACCTGGTCGAGGTTGTAGGTCTGGTTGTAGAGCATGTTGCGCTGCTCCTCGTACACGCGCTTGTGCTTGAGGAGCCTGATGGCGCGGGCCTTGATGGCCTCCTGCGAGGGGCCCGGCCGGGCCTTGCGGATCTGCTCCTTGTACCGCGCCAGCTCCTCGTCCAGCTTCTTGATCTTCTCGTCCACGCTCTCCCCCCGCTTGTTTATCTGCGCCACCGGCCAAATCGGAGCGGCATTGGATTGGATTTCGGGCGCGAGAAGGGGAAACGAATCGGGGGAGAAGGGAGGGAGGGGAGGGGAGAGGTTTACTTGGTTGGTGGCGTCCTGGATGGTGGGCGGCGGGTCCCTGCTCTTCTTGGCGCCGAAGATCTTCTTCATCTCCGGCTCCGGTGGGCGGCGGCGGCGGCGGCGGCGGCGGCGGTTTCTCGGCTGGAGTGGAGGGACCTGGGGTGGGAGCAGAGTGAGTGCGTCTCTCTTTGTGTGTTTCGAAATTCGGAGGTGACCCTTTTTTCTGAAACTGATATTGAGATGGAAATGGGCTTCGGTTATTGTGAGTAATGGGCTAACCAGCGGGCCTACAAGTTAAGAAGTTGGCAACTCAAGCCGGCCTGCCAGCCTAAAATGCAAGTAATAGCATATATATTTTTCTCAAAAAGATAAAATAAAAAAGTGTATATTTATTATTTTAATTTCAAAGAGGAAATGAGAGTAGGTGAGAAACTGTGACTTCTTTTGTCATCCATTGGACTAATTATTATATGCTGCTCTATATCGATTCCATCGAGTCTATTAGTTATAATAGTATAAAAAAATATTATTCTCTCATAGATTTCAAAATTAGAAATCATTCATCTTATGAGAAAGGTTTGTTTTGAACCATGGACTATGGTGCGTTAGATCCAAGATCAATTTTAAACTGTGAAATTTCTCGTGTTATATATTAAAGATTTCTTTTCTTAAAACCCGCTTAAATTGAACCCATGTCCAGTTTTGGATTGGCTTTTGAGCAACGAGAATCTTGTATGTAGATAGTGCTATTAGATTATGACTCGCACAATTTCGTAAAAAAATATGGTGATAAATAAATATATTATTTCAGTCCCTCACAAAACAATTGTCAGTTTCTCTTTTTTTGCCAAAGACAAAATTCTTTTATGATTTTTCATTCGTATCTAATCCATTGAGTTCCGAACATTCATGTTTTTGCAAATATATCTGAAACTTTGAGGGCTTCAAATTACTCAAAATATATTGTAAAGTTTTTTGGATCGTGTTTTTTTATATTTCTATTGCTATTAAAAACAAAACACCAAAAAAGCATCAACTAATATGATCTTTTGTTAATATCATCCACATAAAAGCCAGGATAGGTAAATGTCTTTTTGTAGTTGTTATTGCAGAAAACACGCGTTGTCTTGATGTTTTGACAAAATTTTACAGTTAAGATTTTGTAGTATTTCTTAGATATACATGATTTTTTACATCTTTAAAAAACTAAATTACAAAAAAAAAATCAAACCAACCTATCATTCATGTTATAGTTCAAGATTTATTATCTACACCTTCCGAAGAAAAAAAGCATTCACAGTTTAAAGTTCTACTATCAACCAATTGGCAAAAAGCAAACTGAGCCTAACTTATATGGTTAGATTCTTTGTAGTGGAACCGGGTCACCAGGGTTCAAGTCCTAGACTTGGCACTGGTGTTCGCATTATTTTGGATTTATTTCAGGCTTTCTGACGACGCACGTTCAGTGGGAGCGGGTGTTCCCGTAGACTATGGAGGCTCCTATGGTGACTTCGCGAATATAGGATGATGTATCGACTCGGTCTCGCGAAGGTGATTACAAGGGTGCGTGCGTGTGTGTGGGGGGGGGGCGCCTCTTAATAAGGGAGAGTGTATGAGCATCTGTGTCTGTAGTGTGAAGAAAAACCAATCGCAAAAAAAAAATCTGCTGTCAATCAAGCAAAATGCGGTGGGTTCCAAATGGTTTTTCCCCGTGTGTTGTTTATGACATCATTCCATGTTTTCTTGACAGGGATATTATTCCAAAAATAATGTACTAATATAAAAACTGGATTCGTTGCCTATTAGACGAGTACTTAGTTTCTGCGCCCAATTAATAGTAAGTTAGTTTTTTTTTTTGAATGCCAGTAGTAAGTTAGTTTGATCCGGGAATATGCGTGCGGGAGGCAGAGCGCGCTGTCAATGGAACTAATTAGCAACGTGACCGCCAAGCTGGATCAACGAGAAGCTAACATTCAGGAAAGCTTGTCTACCGACAGTAATTAATTAATTTCCAAACGAAATGTGGATATGGAAAACAAGGCGATCACGCATTAAGCACATTCCATGCTGAATACGATACGATGCTTCCAGGAAGCTTCATGCATGCCTCACTCTTTCCATCTCTATATATCTCGCTCCGTATATATATCGTTGCACCGACTGATGAGGCAAGGTACGTAGGTAGCTAGGCTTCATACGGACGGCCTTCGTCAAGCTCATTGGTAGCCCTCTAGCGGCTGGCTACGTACCCAAGGAGCAATGGCGGCGGCGGCGGCGCCGGTCGTTCTGGAGATGGACGTGCACTGCCGCCAGTGCGCCAAGAAGATCCGCAAGTCCATCAGGGACATGTTCGGTACGTACGCACGCATTCGCCATGCAATGGGCCATCCATGCATGCATGGATCATGATCATGCTACGATCGATCCATGCATCGATCTGAGATGGATCATGGATGCATATGTTGCAGGTGTGGACAGGGTTTCCGCGTCGCACCAGACGGGGATGGTGGTGGTGCACGGCGGCGACGTGGACGCGACGATGCTGCGGTGGCTCCTGCAGCGCGCCATGGGGAGGCCCGTCACCGTCCTCAGCGACGGCGGCCGGGAGTCGATGCTGCACTACGAGGGGATCAGGCACATGGCGCCCACGCACTACGCGCCGCATCCGCCGCCCTACGCCCGGGACCGCTCCCCCTACGCCGGCGGCGGCTCCTCCGCGCCCTACCACCACCCGTACCAGCACTGGCCCACGCCGCCGCCGCCGCCGCCACACCCGTATGGCTCTACGTCGAGCATGTTTGACGACAGCATCCGCGGCAATTCCTGCTCAATCATGTGACTCATCCATGGATCGATCGGCTGCCCTAAATAAGTTCATCTCATTAGGAAACTACAATTAGTAGCTACGTAGGTGATATTATGTTGTTAGATCGAGTAAGGAGTACGGTACGTAGTCATCTTTTTGGATGCACTACGTATGTACGTACGCACAGCATGCAGTGGTGCAGTGGTGCAGTGGTGTACTCTGCTGCTGCTATGTATCGTGGCATTGAGTCTGTACGTGCAGGGTTTATTTTCACTGCCCTGCAGGGACCAGCTATATATATATTTGAGTTTTTGCATAATTCATCTCGCGATTGAGAGCTAATTTTATCACAGTTTTGCTAAAGCACATCTAGATGTATCCTAATTATTGTACATCTAAGTCCTATGCCATTGATTTTACGCAAAGATTCGGGCAGACATTTTCTTTTGTCTTTTTTCTTCTTCGTTGTAGTTTGTTTGAGTCACTTAGTGTACAATAACTATGGCACATCTGGATATGCCCTAGACAGACCCGCAAGAGAACTACACTCTATTTTGACTGAGTCCATTTTCCATTTTGTGTGTAAGTGAGGAACATGTATGCATGTATTTCTAGAAATTTTATTTTTGAACAATCACGGGCACTCCACCTGAATGCATTACTCAAGAGGCCAAGTTAAGGTTGTAGTCCTAACCTAAGAATCTTTTATACTATTCGCCATGGGAAAAGTTGCACGACTGGATGCACAATGAACCCCTTTGAACTAGCTTCTTCCCTTTTCCGTCTCTCGAACCTTTTTTGATTTTTTTTATCTCAAATACGCACGAACGTGCGTATCATCTTTTATAGAAGAGTGGGGGAAGAACCCAAACCATCATGGATGTTACAGAGTTTTAAACGCTACAGTAGCTCAATTAAAAAAAGAATGGTTGACCTAATTTATGGGGAAAAATATTTTGAAAATGTGTGCACATCTTGTTCATTAAAATAGATGGCGTGCTAGTCTAGCGCCAAGGCTAAACATATACTCCTACACATGCAGGAGTAACGATTAGAGTTCTGTTGTGAGATTTTGCTTGCAAGTACCCCCACGATTAAGTGCAGCGCGTGCCTGTCATTGTCGCTGTCAAGATCAATCAGGATCCTCGCATTGTGTTTCTTGTTAATTATTATTGCAGGAAAAGGAAAAAAGAAAATATGAACGTAGGGAACTCAATGAATTAGATACCAATGAAAAATTGTAAAATACAACCATGACAAAAAAAAATTGCACAAAAAGAGAAACTACCAATTGTTTGCAAGGGACTGAAATAATATATTTATTTCTCGTCATTACCTTTTTTGGCGAATCATAATCTACACTCTCTACATCTAAGATTTTTTGAAATATTTTCCGAAAGTATCGAAGCTCAAAATCCCAACCAAAACCGTACATGGGTTCAACTTAAGCGGGTTTGGGATTTTTTTTTTGATAAATAACATGAGCAATTTCACAGTTTTAAAATCATCTTGGACCAAACACATGTTATTGCATGGTTCAAAACAGATCTTTTCCATAATATAAATGATTTATAATATTGAAATCTAAGAGAGAATAATAAAATATTATATAATATTATATCAGTACTATTTATTATAACAAATAGACTTTATGGAATCGATCAGAACATCCTGTAAGAATCGGTCCAATGGATGACAAAACAAGTTACAATTGCTCACAAAGTAATCAAGCTCTATTTTTTTGGAAAAAGCTCACCTTGAACCGACTGATAACGCTCATGCGTCCGCCGGCTCCATATCCGTTGGATCATCTGTTGATCAGACAGACGAGAGCGTCCACGCTTCCGCGTCGCGCGGACGTTTTTCTAAAACTTACCTGTTGTTTCAGGAAACATTCGTGGTAAGCTGGATAACGCCGCGACTCGCTTGACTCGTGTGGCTAGGACGGAGGGCAGCGGCGGTTGCAAGGAATTCGAAACACTTTGTAGCCAATGAAATCATGTTTCGAGATACAATCAACCAGACAATAGGATTTAGATTTCATGTTTCGTAGATACAATCAAGTAGCCGTGAGTCCCGAACCTCTTGGTTTCGAGATACAATCAAGGTGACGATGGGATGGATGTGTTGATTCATGTTTTTCAGAGATAGCTATGTTTCGAACCGAGACCATGTTTTAAACTAACCTGAGCTTCGGATGCGATCTGCTCGAAGTAGTTTCAGGAAACACCACCGGGGGGTTTGTGAACCAAGAGGAAACTCCAACACGCGGTGGCCCCCCGACGGCGCTCAGAGCTGAGAATGATGGTCACACCTGATCTCGAAGCAGGGCCCCTCGGTGAGCTCGATTTGCGTCAGATCCGGCCATCTGACGCGCGATATGGAGCGCCATAGTGTTGCAGAAACTTCAATTTAGCTCCAGGATGCCGCCGGCGAGCTAATTTTGCGGTGGGTCGGCGGTGGAGCTGCGCGGGCCGCACCTCTGTCGGGGCTTGGGGCAAGAATGTTATTTGTTTCTGCAACAGAGTGGCTGTTGCAGGAAATAACGAGTGGGCATGCGAGGCGTCTACACTAGATCGGACGGCCATCAGGTCGGGCATCCAATGGCCGTCGAGGCGACGGATAAAATCAGAAAATCGGCCGGTGGACGCGTAGCGTCGCCCTATTTTTTTGCTTGAAAAATAAATATTCGTGCCTGTTATCTTAAATTGGTTTTTCTCCTGTGCGGCCGTTTTTATCTTTGAGAGTTTACCCGTCGTCGGCTTCAACCCCCATATAGATACTACGGGGGTGTTTTAGCACGTAGCCACACTTGACCCAGGTGTCAGTGCCCTATCGATCGAGTCCGCTTCCGATCCCAACTACGATCGGCCCGTCCATATCCTATTTCTACCTACAAATACGCTGGCGATCGATCAATCCTGCCCAGCAAATCAAGCAAGCGAAACCTACGTTCGTACGGAGGATCAAATCCGATCAATCCTGCAGTAAGAA
The DNA here is from genome assembly GCA_021437245.1 of Aegilops speltoides. Lineage (NCBI taxonomy): Eukaryota > Viridiplantae > Streptophyta > Magnoliopsida > Poales > Poaceae > Aegilops > Aegilops speltoides. Next base: position 42,145,743 of record CM038143.1, on the reverse strand, counting down.
AAAGCTAGCGCGCGATCGATGGCGGCTGACTTGGACCTGGACGACGTGATCCAGCGCCTCCTGGACGCCGAGGCGCCCCTCAGCTCGCCTTCCGCCGCCCCGCCGCTGAAAGCCGAGGAGATCCGGCACCTCTGCGCGGCCGCCAAGGAGCTCCTCCTCAAGCAGCCGACGCTACTCGAGCTCTCCGCCCCCATCAACATCTGCGGCGACATCCACGGCCAGTACCCCGACCTCCTCCGCCTCTTCCGCGAGACCGGCCCCCCCCCTCCGCCGCCAACCGCTACCTCTTCCTCGGCGACTACGTTGACCGGGGCACGCAGAGCATCGAGACCATCTGCCTCCTCCTCGCCTACAAGCTCAAGTACCCGGACGCCTTCTTCCTACTCCGCGGCAACCACGAGTGCGCCGCCGTCAACAAGCAGTACGGCTTCTACTCCGAGTGCGCCTCCCGCGGCCGCCGCATAGTCAGGCTCTGGGAGGAACTCAACGCCGTCTTCGCCTGCCTCCCGCTGGCGGCGCTCGTCGGCTGCGATAGTAAAAAGAACAAGAAGAAGAAGATCCTGTGCGTGCACGGCGGGCTCTCGCCGGAGCTCGAGAGCCCGGACCAGATCCGCCAGATCAAGCGCCCGCTGGCCGACGTCCCCGAGCACGGGCTCGTGTGCGACCTGCTGTGGTCGGACCCCGCCGCGGACGGCGACGACTGGGGGTGGGGGGACCCGCGCAGGTGCACGTCCTTCACCTTCGGCGCCGACGTGGTGGAGGAGTTCTGCGAGAGCCACGGGCTGGCCATGGTGTGCAGGGCGCACGAGATGAAGGATGCCCGGTACGACCAAGAGTTCGCCGGCGGGAAGCTTGTCACCGTGTTCTCTGCACCCAACTACTGCGGCAAGTGCGGCAACGACGGCGCCGTCATGACCGTCGCCGATGACCTCGCCTGCTCCTTCCGCGTCCTCCACCCTGACGCTACTGCCACTCCTCCGCCGGCTCCTATTTATCTTTGAGTCCAACATGTATTTTCATGTAATCCCCAGCTCGTCGTGTCTTCGTTTTATTAAGAGAAATTCAGTTTTTTTGAATGTTTTGCAGGTTTTTATCCCATAGAGCGAAAAGTTTTAGGCCTCCTTTGGTTCACAGGATTTTTAGAGGAATTTTGAAGGATAGGATTTTTGTAGGAAAAAATCCTTTAGATGCCTTTGGTTTAAAGGAATGGCATCCTATTCCTGTACAGGATTTCTTCCTTCCCTTCACGTTTCACAGGAAAACAAAAAAGAGGTCCGACCTCTTGGAAAACTTCCTGGCGCTGAACGGCGTAGCGGCCGGCAGCTGTTCCTCGCATTTTTTTTTTCGCTCCGCCCGCCACCCGCGTAGAAATAGAGAGAGGGGGAAAAGAAACAAAACCGAACCATATCCATCCATTCCCTCGTCTGACACAGAACGCCACAACTCCTACTTGAAGACAGATCGGCGGCGAGGACGGCAGCAGACGGCCGAGCGACGCGGCCACATCCGGACGGCGAGCAGCAACCATCGGCAAGCTGGAGATCATGTACCGCCGCTGTTGGAGGGGGTCCTTCTTTGGTTAGCTAACCACAAATAGAAGATGAGATATATGTGTATGCTGTGTATTTTGATCTCCATAATCGGTTTGATATATATAGAGGAGAGATACCTACAGCCATGTGTGGTGTAACGCTTAGTTGCTTCAAGGCAACGCCTTATTTCTTTATGTTTATGTGTGTTCCCAATCCTATACTGTGAACCAAACGGCATTCAATTTTCCTTTCCTATGGTTGAGCACTTCATAGGATTTAGGATGCATGCACCACATTTCCTATACTTTTCCTATTCCTATGTAATTCCTATCCTATGAACCAAAGGAGGCCTACTAGATTTACCACATTTACATTTTCCAGAGTGATCCGTGGTCTCGACTATTAGACCCGTTTGTGCGATCAAAAAAAGCTAGGAGGAAACACTGGTATGGGGGCATATTAAAGGGTAAAAATTGGCAAAACTTCCGTGAAATTGGGAAGTCCGGGTGACGCCTAATTTGACCCTTTAGGCTATGTTCGGTTAGCCCCACCCCCGCAGGGATTGAGCCCAAACCCCGTGGGTTTGACCCCAGCCGGGGTCGAATCTCGGTCTGGCTTATAACAGCCTTCGGTTAGACCCGGTCTGGATTAAGCCCCTGCCAAATCCCTTCTAAACCCCGTGGAAACCGCCGGGAAATGACCCACGCGTCCCACCTCGTGGAAGCAAACCCCGTCTCTCTCGCAGAACGGTACGCTCTCTGTCGCCCCGACCGGCGACGGCGATTGCGACGACGCCGGAGAAGGAGGGACAGCAGCAGCGCTACTGGAGGAGACCGAGGCGATGTACCTCCTTCTCCCTCTCCCCTGCCCAAGCAGCGCCACCGCATCTAGTCGCTGCGGCGTGAGCTCGGTGGCGACCGGAAGCAGCTGCGGCGCGAGCTCAGCGGCGACCGGAAGCAGCTGCGGCGCGAGCTGTGGAGACTGGAGCAACCCATCACCGACATCACTCTCCGCCGACGGTGGGCTAGTAAGCCCTTCCTCCTCTTCTTGACCCCCTTCTCATCCCCTTAATTCCTAGGGTTCATAGATTCTTGATTTGAGGAAATTGGTGATACGGGTTGATTTTTGACTTCCTTCGATGATGCAAAAGCAGTTGTGCTTTGAGTTGGTTGCTGTGGTACCTGTGATGCTACCTTTGATGTCCTTGGCATGTCTAATTGAAGGAGCTAACTGTTAAAAAAAGAGTTAATTACAGTTTTAGTACACAAACTTGCAGCGGGGGTACAATTCCATACAAGAACTTGCAAAACGACTCAAATTAACCCCTAAACTTGCTCTGCGAGAACAAATTGATGCAATTTAGTCTGAAACCTGCCACGTCAGACAAGAGGCACGCGCCGGTAAGTCTGATATTATGCAGAAACGCTCCCAAGTATAGCACTAAGCGAAACCGCGGTTCTCAGAGAGAGTTGGTAGTAGAAAACTTTAAAATGACCCCTGAGGTTATTCAAAATATTACGTTTGCACTGGAAGCCCAACACAAACCCCTTCGTCTGTTCGTGTTCGCCTGCCTATTAGTTTCTCATCGGCCGCTTCGGCTGTTCGTTTCTCGTCCGTGACAAGCGACGTTGCTACCTGGTTGGTCGCCGTCGACGGGATCATCGCTTGATGGACCCACGTCCCTGGGGCATTGGCGAGTTACCACCGGATTATGGTATGCACACTTCTTCTGCTATGTTGGATGGTCCCCTATTTCGGCCCGGCCTCTTATGGCTAGGGTTTTCATCGTGTTTGACCGAAGGTATTTCCGCGTTGATCCGTGGCAAGCACATGTCGACGGGTGCAGCCCAGAAACTAATATCATATTTGATCCCATCACAAATACAAGGTTGTAAGCATAAGACCTCATACCCATACCTCTTTTTTATTATAAGTGTTTAAATTATTATTTGCTTGTTGATCCGGTCAAAAGCAGGATTTGACACTTTGACGAAAGCTTTCTAGAGACCATCGCTTCAAGGGAATCTTCCTCTCGTGGGTTCGATAAACCAGGGTCACCTCGAGGGAAATATGTGCGGGATACTTTTTTCTGTTCCAATACCTGATCAATAAAAAGGAGATATCAAGTCGTTTTTCTAGTGCCATTGTCAGGGAGGAGTTTAGTATTCCTAATCTTTGTGTTTAGAGTTTTTGTTAAAGCTAATTTTTAGTTTTTGTCTTTAATTTTCTGTTTTTAGTTTAAGTGGGCCGATCAAGAACGAATACCTCTGTTCAAACATGATCAAAACCGTAGTCATAAGAGGTCCGAAATAGGGGACCATCCAACATAGCAGGAGTGTGCATACCAATGCCCCGGGGATGTGGCTCCATCAAGCGACGATCTCGTTGGTGACGACCAACCAGGCAGCACCGTCACTCGTTGCTGACGAGAAACGAACAACCTAAGCGGCCGATGAGAAACGAACAGGCAGGCGAAAACCCAAACAGACAAAGGTTCACAGTGCAAATGTAATATTTTGCATAACCTCAGGGTCGCTTTTAAGTTTTCTACTACCAGCTCTCTCTGAGGACCACGGGTTCATTTATTGCTATACTTGGGGGCATTTCTTCATAATATCGGACTGTCCATCTGGCCGATGCATGCCTCCTGTCCAATATGGCAAGTTTCAGACTAAATTGTATCAATTTGTTCTCGCAGAGCAAGTTTAGGGGCTAATTTGAGTCGTTTTGCAAGTTCTTGTATGAAATTGTACCCCCGCTGCAAGTTTGTGTATTAAAACTGTAATTAACTCTTAAAAAAATTGAACGAGATGTCTATTTTTCCCAGGCGAATTGGGTTAGTCATGGTTCCCAGGGGCATTTCTCCATGGTGCTCGATTAGTCACTGTCTGTTGCATGCTCAACCAGCTGTTTAGTGTTTGTTTTCCATTTTTTATAGAGGAATTAGGGGTATGAACTGATTGAATAGGCCAATGTGCATGCACCAAAAGATTCAACCTTTCTTTTTCTTGTTCAAGCTTTGATTTGAACTATTTTACATGAGAGATTATTTGCTTCACTTGAACATCAAGTAGTGTTTGTATCAAAATGAGGGTGTCTTTGAACTCTATAAATTATTGGGAAGATACTAGACATATTTACACATATCATTAGACTGATAGATGGGTGGGTTCTTTTGACAAGCAACCAGTGAACAAGACTTGTATTCAGATTTTTCAGTTCTGTCTATTTATTTATTTATTTTCCTCAAACGCCCCTAAGACAGGGCATGCCACCTCGTCTCGCATAATGACTTCATCGACGGCGGCGCCGTTACCACTCGGTGAGCTCTTCCTCTGTTTCGTGCTCCTCAGTTTTTATTTTTCTTCATGCTCCAGTCCTCAGTTTCTTGGGTTCTTCTTGCTCTGGTTCTCAGTTTCTTGGTCATATCCAGCAACCAATATCAATAGGCCTTTTTGGTGAAGTTCCAAAGCTCGATAACAAGACTTTTCGAATCTAAAGAAAGTTATGTATGCCCTATATTCTTGCCATGTGATTCAGAGTATCAATGATTGTGCCCAGATTGCACTATTATGCTCCCTTTGCATTGCTTAGCTAGTTGTTCAAAAATTCATTTTTCTTCTTAGCATTGACCAAGAAAAATGAAAGATAAAAGAACAATTTCTAAGCTAACAAGGAGAGAAAATATATTACCATTGCATTCTTTCAACCTCCAGTTTACTTTCTTTCATCTCACTTACTGCAGATCAATGGTTCTTTCTTTTATGTTAGAAGTCCATGACATGCTTATTTACCATGTTTACTTGTGCTGATGTCTAAATTATTCATTGCAATTATACTTATGATGTACTGCTAGCAATCTTTGATGCCATATCTATGCAGGAATGAAGAGCTCATATATAAGTGGCCATATTTGTGGAGGAATTCATGGCCGACATCACCAGCAATGAACGGACACGTCCTCTCCGGCCTAGCAAGTTTTGCTAGAAACCACTTTTGGACGCCGATAGGACAGTGATTGAGGCGCTGCGCTCTAACTTGACACCGTGGGGTCGTCTTCGACGTAAAATCTGATGAAGCCGTGAGCGTTTGGTGTTGTTGTGGCGGCTGCTAGCAAGTGCGCAAGCAAATAAGTCAGCCACGTCTCTTTCGTTGATCAGTCGAATCTGGTGTGATTGATGAACTCTAAATCCAGCTTGTGTTTTTGCTTGATGAAACAACGCATATATATTGTATGATTTGATGCTATTGTTAACTGCTACTGTGATGAGCTAGATCTGACGGTTTAGTTAGCTGCTACTATGTTGAGCTAGTGTCTGATAGTTTCACTGCATTTTTTGGTGAGAAGTGTTGCTGGTGGGAGGGAGTAACCGAACAGAATTTAAGACGAAGGGATTTGTGGGGAAGGTGTTGGGGGGGTTGGGTGACATGAGCGGATTCACCCAATCCCTGCAGGGGTTGGTTCCTCACAGGGAAGGAAACCCCAACAACCGAATGAAGCCTTAACCGTATCCCTTAATACCCAAATCCCCAAATTCATACAACCATGTAACCTAGATCAACACAATGGCGATAAACACATATCAGTTCATTTCACACAACCCGACATAGTGTTATAATCACATAACAAGTTCATACGTAACACCAGGATATGCTAATAACCAGTTCATACGAGTACGATCTAGGACTAGATAGATATACGGAAATCAAACATCAATGCTTCGCGCCCTTCCCCTTGTCATCTCTAGAGCGACGGTAGTATGTGACCAAATATGCGCAGTCATTGACAACCCGGGGGCGGGCAGAGGAGGGGGGGGGGGGTAGAGTTGTTGGAGGAGCTGTGAGACGGAGGGTTTTGCCTGCAGCGACGTCTTGCTCAGTTGCAAGCCGCTCCAGCGCCTTGAGACCTAGCCGCCAGGACTTCAGGGTGTTGAATGCAAAAATTTTGGCCTTGTTTGTAAGAAAACAAAAAACTTCGGGTGTTATACGATTAGCGCGATTATAGCAGCATGACGTAGAAAATATACACACAAAAAAATCAATTTGGGAAGGTTCTTGAGCCCCTTCAGGGCTGAGCATGACGTATGTAGTATCTGCGTGATGAACGAAGATAACCGAAACTATGCATTCCGACCTATGCTCATGAGGGAACGCCTATTCGGGGCTGTGCGCGCTAGGAGGAGCCCCCCTCCCCTAGCGCGCCCTTTTGGGTCGGCCCATGTTCTGGACGCCCTTGTTTTTTTCTTCTGTTTTTTCTTTCTTTCTTTAAAAATAATTTGGGATTTAAAAAAAGTTCCAAAATTTCAAAAATTGTGAAATTTAAAAAGCAAAATGCTCAAGAAATCATTAAATGTTCACGGATTCAAAAACAGTACTCGTTATTTAAAAAATGCTTGCATATTTGAAAAGGTTCACGATTTTGAAAGGAAATGTTTAGGAAATCAGATTTTGAAAAAAGGTTTGTGAAATTGAACTGATGTTCGCAAATCCAAAAAATGTTAGAATTTTAAAAAATATTCATGAATTTTGTAAAAAAGTTGGTGAATTGCAAAAAAAAACATCGATTCAAAGAATGTTCACTGGTTCAAAATTGTTCATTTATTCGGGGAAATGATCATGCATTTAGTCTAGTGTGAAGGCTGAACATATACTCCTGCACAAGCAGGAGCAACGATTAGAGTTCTGTTGTGAGAATCTGCTTGCAGGTACCCCACGAATTAGGTGCGGCGCGTGCCTGTCATTGTCCCTGTCAGGATCAATCGGGATCCCCGCACTGTGTTTCTTGTTAACTATTATCGCGGACAAGGAAAGCAAATATTATGGCACGCATTGCCCGACAGAGCCAGCCATTAGCGGAAACCTGCTGGAGCCATTTGCTCAGGCTATCATACCAGAGTTGTATTCTTTAGGAACAAAGAGCGCAAGGACAAGTTCCTAGTTTGCGTGACAAATCATGCATGCACAGTAGTGGAACACGCCAGCGTTTTCATCGATTTGTAAAGGTGGTGCCGTGTATAAATGTGTTGTGTTTGTCATGTGTGTGATGGGTGAAGACAACGGATATGATGCTAACCTATGCTTGCTCGTGACTTGTCCGCAAAAATGGGACTAGTATGTCAGTATCGCAAGCAGCACACCCCCGCGTCGCCTCTCTCTGGCGGCACGGGGGAACCCCTCTGCCGCCGCCTCCTTCCCACCTCCCTCCAGCCCCTCGCCTCGCCGCTGCCTGAGGAGGCCGCCGGCAAAGCCCGGTCAGGCTCCAGGGAGGGCGGCGGCGGGGCATCTCTCCACAAGGCGCAAGGGCGCATCTGGCGTGGCGGCCTTGGGCGCGGCGAAGCGTGGCTTGGCGCGCGCGGCGAAGCGTGGCTCGCGCTGGCGCACGGGTTCGCACGGCTGACTAGGCTCCGGTGGTCCGAAAGCGAGGGCGGCGCGCCGGTTGGCTCGTGGGGGCCTCAAGCGGCATGGATCCGCCTTCGTGGACGCCGCAAGGGTTCGCCGATCCGACGACGGCAGGAGCGTCGTGGTCACCGAGGCCGCGACGGAGGTGCAGAGCGTGGCACGCAGATCTCTGAGGCCGCCGCGGATCGTGCGATGTGGCAAGGGCGGCGGTTCGCGCGCAGTGTGGCGAGGTCGCGCAGAAGGCGCATTGGCGGCAGCATGTTTCAGCGCTTCTGGCGGCGCCGAGGGCTGATGCGGATGCGACAGCGCGCATTTTGGGCTGGCGGCTAGGCGGACTCCGTCGGCCTCTGATCAGTCCGCCTGGTGGCGGCTCTAGGCGGCGACCGCAGACGAGGTATCTCTTCCGATGTGGTGAAGAGGCTGCAGTTTTTGGCTGTCAAGGTGGAGGACGTGTGGAGATGCGGCGAGGAAGGTGGCTGCCGGTTTATTGTCGACCGGAAGATTACGAGGGCTGGGTGAAAACCCGTCTCTGGCCATGGCCGGAGCCTGTGACGGTCTCTTGAAGGCGTCATCAGGATGCTCTCTCTTCTTCTGCGAGGGACAGCTCCGGGGGAAACCCCAGACCCGGAGGGTCGGTCGTTGGCGGCGTGTTGGCGCTGCTTCTCTCGAGGGCATCGATTTTGGAGTTCAATCCGGTCAGAGGGACCAGCTGGTGTGTTGGGAGGTTGGTGGTATGCATTGGTGTGTCATCGAGGCTTCTGTGGCAACGACGACAGGGCAAGTGAAGTCGGAGACATTGCAGTGGTAGTCGGCTCTTCTTCGGCGTGTTCGTGGGATTACCTCGGTTTGGTTGTTGCGGTGTAGTCGGAGCTGCGGCGGCGGGGCCCCTGTGGCAACGATGACAGGCAGCACGTGGTCCGTTCGGTGGTCTTCCACGACGCCAGTCTTGCATAGTTCTCCTTTGGATCTTTGCTTCAGAGTCGGAGCTGCGTAGCCCTCGATGCGGGTGGTTGAGTTCTGGCATGGATCTGCATGTTTTCCTACACAACCTCTGCAGTGAGTGTTGGTTCGACGTTCGTCCACGGAGAAGTCGGAGTCGCTTGCTCGGAGATTAGGGATGGCGATGACGCCTGTTTGGGGAGAAGTGATGACGATGACGCTTGTGTGCTAGCTTGACGAGGCACTCTTGTAAAGGTGTGCGTGGGATATCTTGGGGTGCCGCTCAGCGGGTTGTGACGGTTTTCGTCCGGTTTTCCGTTGATTAACTGGGCAATTCTCTTCTGCTTAATTAATGGATGAGGCAAATCTTTTGCCTCCCTTTCGAAAAAAAAAATGGGACTAGTGGCTACTACTCGTACGAATGCCAAACATATGCAAGGGTAACCAAATGATCAAGTCTAAACTATGCAAGAGTAACCAGACATTATAGTTTGTTGGGACTTGGGGAGATTTTCTAGAGAAAAAGTTGGTTGTGATATAGTATTGCTTTCATTTCAAATAGGAGTACTCCACTTCAGGATTGTTTGCAGCCCTACGTACATGATTAACCACCTGTCAGAATCATGGAGGAATCTCCAGAGCAATCCTCGCACTGTGCCGCTGCTAATGAAGCACGCATCGATGCCTGATAGAGTCCGGCATGTGCAGGACCAGCCGCTTGTTCTTTTCCAGCAAGCCAGGAGTAATCAGTGGAGTTTGTTGTGCACACCCTCCACTGCACTGTTAATTTGCAAACATCTGTGGTGTTAACTACTCCCTCTGTTTCAAAATAGATGACTCAACTTTTTATACTAAAGTTAGTACAAAGTTGATTCATCTATTTTAGAACGAAGGGAGTAGCTGTTAAAACCTCCCTCAAAAAAAACTAGCTGTTAAAACCACTGCAGTGTTACTGCATTGCCCTGCCTGCGAGGCTGCGACAGAATCTGCAGGAGCCATTTGCTGGCAGACGCATGAAGCCATTTATTCACCATTTGCAATTTTTGCTTGATTGACGTAAATGGCTGGGCCGTACCAACAAGAAAGAAAGGCAACACTATCTGGCCCACGAGTACTTTAAGAACACATTCAGCATCAAGTATAGAGAAGAAGAATATAGTATCGAAATCCGGGATGAGGCGATTTGGTGCTCGGGCTCAGATGAGCCCGAAATCTGAGCCTTCATTTGCTGCGTTGAGATTGCAGAAATTCTGACACATGCGACAGAGTCGCAGCATGAAAAAATGAGGATACGAGACCTATACGCCTTTCCACAGTACGCTCGTGTGGGTCCTTTTCGTAGCTTGCCGCGCCCATCCGTTAGTGTGTCGTGGTGGGCCGTGGAACAGAACGCTCGTCCAGGGCGGCTGACAAGCGGTGAGACCGACCAGGGGAGGGGAAGTACTCGTGTGTATGGCCGTGTGCGGCGGCCGCTCCTTCTATCGGCGGCGTGGCGACGGAAGCTGACGGGCTGGAATTCCTATTGGATCCAGTAGACCGGTGAGTTCCCCTAAGCCAGCGCCTACTCCCCTTATATCTGCGATTCACTTTTTATACGAACTTGTTCCCCCGCGATACATGGAATCGAACCTCCATGCCCCCGCTGCCGGTGACTCGTTTGCTGCGTCCCAGGTTTCTACTAAGAGGGGAGTTGGCGGACGAACATCCAGATCCAGTGCCATTGGCGCTGTTGCCGCCACGCAAGGTACAACCGCCGTTGCCGATGGATTCGAACTGCGGGTACGGGTGTGCCAACGCTTAGGGGACTGCAGCCCTGGGTGATTGGGATGCGAGATCTGGCGAAGCAAAAATGCTTCGCCGACGAGGTCAGCACAATCCACGGGGAAAGGTTAATCCTAAAGCACCTTGCTCGACCAAGGGATAATGCAGACAAATTTCTATTCAGTTCAATTTTTAGACAAATTCTTATCTGTTCAATGCGGCCATCTTTTTTGTAGGAAGTAAAAATGCTAAGGAGTGTGGCAAAGATGGTTTTCAGCACTGATCTAGTGTGTTGGCATAATGTGATAAATGCTTAGTGTACTGTGAATGTTAGAGTAGATGATTTTCTGTAGAAATTTGACTGTTCATGCATTGTTTGATTTAAACCACAGTTGTGTCAAATTCAGGTTGAGGCTGGGGAGTGCACCGCCCGATAGGACCCCTTGTGCCTCATGGATGAGAGCCCTGGAACAACCATATCTGCAAATTTGCAGAATAACCTAGTAAGAGTGTGGTGAAACGGACTCGTTGGGTGAGGCGTATGACTTTTACAATTTGTATTCGTGGGAGGCTGGCTTTGGAATACGCTTTGGTAAGAGTAGATTGAACGGTGAGAGGACGAAGTCAATGCAGAGATCTGTGTTGTGCAAAGGAGAGATAATGCTTTCATGTTCAATTTGTTTTTTGACAAATGGTGATTCTTGGCGAAGTGAGTTTTCATTGGTTACTTATTTGGTGGACCTTGATGTGCAGGGGAAGCCAGAGGTGAAGAACAGCCGGTCATGCAGAGTGCGAGTGCCATGTGTTGATCAGGCTCTTGAGGGGTCCCGACAACAGTTGGTATGGGGTCAACATCAAGGAAGACCGGACTGAATTTGAGTGTGAGTGTGGCCAGTTCGACCACACGGGGTTGCTTTGCTGCCACGTCGTGAGGGTAAAAATTACAACAGAATATGTAATTTCCATGTTGATGCTTGCAGGACTGATTGTTGTTGCTGCATAATACATTGAACTATAGTCCTTGGGTTTGTTTGTTGATCGCAGGTTACGGATGTTCTTAACCTCGAGGAGATCCCATAGAACCACATCACGAAGAGATGGACAAAAGATGGGAGAGACATATTACCCAGTCATGTTGTGCAATACCATAAAAACCAAGCGTCTAACAAATCATTAACTTGCAGGCACTCTACTTTGTACATGCAGGCTATGGAGGTTGTCACTTGTCAAAATGGTGGATGCAAACGCGGAAGCTTTCGAGCACATGTTGAATGGTCTGAAAGCTCTAATGGTGAGTTGCGTAGAATTGGCAGAGAAAAGGGACAGTTTGGGGTTTGAAGATTGGCAAGCTAGCTTGTCTGCAGGAAGGGCAGCTAGAAATGGAGTGTTGGGTAACGTAGTAATTTCAAAAAAATTCCTACGCACACGCAAGATCATGGTGATGCATAGCAACGAGAGGGAAGAGTGTTGTCTACGCCCTCGTGAGACCGGGCGAAGCGATCACAACGTAGAGGAAGTAGTCGACGTTCTCCTCGCGATCCAACCGATCCCAGCGCCGTTACTTCGGCGCCCGAAGTTCTTGACACACGACAGCTCGGTGATGCTCCTCGGGCCCGATCCAGAAAGCTCCGGAGAGAGAGTTTCACAAGACGACGGCGTGCAGGACGATCTTGATGTTCTATCGACGCAGGCTTCGCCTAAGCACCGCCACGATATGACCGAGGTGGATTATGGTGGAGGGGGCACCGACACGGCTAAGGAACGATCTCAAGGATCAACTTGTGTGTTCTAGGGTGCCCCCGCCCCAGATATAAAGGAGCAAGGGGAGGGCCGGCCGGCCCTAGAGGGCGCGCCAAGGGGGGAGTCCTCCTCCTAGTGGGAGTAGGACTCCCTTTCCTAGTCCAACTAGGAAGGAGGAAGTGGGAAGGAAGGAGAGGAGAGGAGAGGAAAGGGGCCGCCCCCTCCTTGTCCTATTCGAATCCCCATGGGGGCGCGCCACCTCTGGCGCAGCCCTCTCTCTCCCTCTTGGCCCATTAAGGCCCATTACTTCCCGGGGTTCCAGTAACCCCTCCGGCACTCCGTTTTCTCGAAACTTCAAACCTTTCCGTGTCCGAATATAGCCGCATAATATATCAATCTTTATGTCTTGACCATTTCGAGACTCGTCGTCATGTCCGTGATCACATCCGGACTCGAACTCCTTCGTACATCAAAATACACAAACTCATAATATAACCGCCATCGAAACCTTAAGCGTGCGGACCCTACGGTTCGAGAACAATGTAGACATGACCGAGACACGCCTCCGTCAATAACCAATAGAGGGACCTGGATGCCCATATTGGCTCCTACATATTCTACGAAGATCTTTATCGGTCAGACCGCATAACAACATACGTTGTTCCCTTTATCATCGGTATGTTACTTGCCCGAGATTCGATCGTCGGTATCCAATACCTAGTTCAATCTCGTTCATCGCAAGTCTCTTTACTCGCTCCGTAATACATCATCTCACAGCTAACTCATTAGTTGTAATGCTTGCAAGGCTTAAGTGATGTGCATTACCGAGAGGGCCAGAGATACCTCTCCGACAATCGGAGTGACAAATCCTAATCTCAAATACGCCAACCCAACATCCGCCTTTGGAGACACTCGTAGTACTCCTTTATAATCACCCATTCACGTTGTGACGTTTGGTAGTACCCAAAGTGTTCCTCCGTAAACGGAGTTGCATAATCTCATAGTTATAGGAACATGTATAAGTCATGGATAAAATCAATAGCAACATACTAAACGATCGGGTGCTAAGCTAATGGAATGGGTCATGTCAATCGATCATTCAACTAATGATGTGACCTTGTTAATCAAATGACAACTCCTTTGTCTATGGTTAGGAAACTTAACCATCTTTGATTAACAAGCTAGTCTAGTAGAGGCATACTAGTGACACTGCTTGTCTATGTATTCACACATGTATTATGTTTCCTGTTAATACAATTCTAGCATGAATAATAAACATTTATCATGATATAAGGAAATAAATAATAACTTTATTATTGCCTCTAGGGCATATTTCCTTCAGCCTCCCACTTGCACTAGAGTCAATAATCTAGTTCACATCGCCATGTGATTTAACACCAATATTCATATCTCAGATATGATTAACACCCATAGTTCACATCATCATGTGACCAACATCCAAAGGGTTTACTAGAGTCAATAATCTAGTTCACATCGCTATGTGATTAACACCCAAAGAGTACTAAGGTGTGATCATGTTTTGCTTGTGAGAGAAGCTTAGTCAACGGGTCCATCACATTCGTGAGCCGCTTGTATTTTGCAAATATTTTATGTCCACAATGCTCGCACGGAGCTACTCTAGCTAATTGCTCCCACTTTCAATATGTATCCAGGTTGAGACTTAGAGTCATCTCGGATCGATGTAAAAAGTTTGCAATCGATGTAACTTTTACAACAAACTCTTTTATCACCTCCATAATCGAGAAATATCTCCTTAGTCCTTACTAAGGATATTCTTGACCAATGTCCAAAGGATCTACTCCTAGATCACTATTGTACTCCTTGCCAAATTCGAGCAAGGTATACAATAGGTCCGGTACATAGCATAGCATACTTTATAGAACCTATGATCGAGGCATAGGGAATGACTTTTCATTCTCTTTCTATTTTCTGCGGTGGTCGGGATTTGAGTCTTACTCAATACCTTTGCAACACAGCAAGAACTCTTTCTTTGACTGCTCCATTTTGAACTATTTCAAAATCTTGCCAAGGTATGTACTCATTGAAAATCTTATCAAGCGCCTTGATCTATCTCAATAGATCTTGATGCTCAATATGTAAGTAGCTTTTATCGAGGTCTTTTCTTTTAAAGAACTCCTTTAAAACACTCCTTTATGCTTTGCGTAAAAATTCTACATCATTTCGATCGACAATATGTCACTCACATATACTAATCGAAAGGTCAGAGTGCTCCCACTCACTTTATTGTAAATACTGAGGCTTCATCGTAAGTCCATATAAAACTATATGCTTTGATCAACTTATCAAAAGCGTATATTCCAACTCCGAGATGCTTGCACCAGTCCATAGATGGATCATTGGAGCTTGCACATTTTGTTAGCACCTTTAGGATTGACAAAACCTTTCGTTGCATCATATACAACTCTTCTTTAATAAATCCATTAAGGAATGCAGTTTTGACATCCATTTGCCAGATTTCATAAAATGTGGCAATTGCTAACATGATTCAGACAGACTTAAGCATCGATACGAGTGAGAAAATCTCATCGTATTCAACACCTTGAACTTGTTGAAAACCTTTTGTAACAAGTCGAGCTTAGTAGATAGTAACACTACTATCAGTGTCCGTCTTCCTCTTAAAGATCCGTTCATTTAACATGGCTTGCTGATCATCGAGCAAGTCAATCAAAGTCCATACTTTGTTCTCATACATGGATCATATCTCAGATTTTATGGCCTCAAGCCATTTCGCGGAATCTGGGCTCATCATCGCTTCCTCATAGTTCGTAGGTTCATCATGGTCTAGTAACATGACTTCCAGAACAGTATTACCACACCATTCAGTGCGGATCTTACTCGAAGACCCACGAGGTTCAGTAGTAACTTGATCCAAGTTTCATGATCATCATCATTAGCTTCCTCACTAATTGGTGTAGCAATCACTAGAACTGATTTCTGTGATGAACTACTTTCCAATTCGGGAGAAGGTACAATTACCTTATCAAGTTCTACTTTCCTCCCACTCACTTCTTTCGAGAGAAACTCCTTCTCTAGAAAGGATCCATTCTTAGCAACAAATGTCTTGCCTTCGGATCTGTGATAGAAGGTGTACCCAACTGTCTCCTTTGGGTATTCTATGAAGACGCACTTCTCCGATTTGGGTTCGAGCTTTATCAGGTTGAAACTTTTATAAGCATCGCAGCCCCAAACTTTAAGAAATGACAATTTTTGGTTTCTCGCCAAACCACAGTTCATAAGGTGTCATCTCAACGGATTTTGAGGGTGCCCTATTTAAAGTGAATGCAGTCGTCTCTAATGCATAACCCCAAAATGATAGTGGTAAATCGGTAAGAGACATCATAGATCGCACCATATCAAATAAAGTGCGGTTACGACGTTTGGACACACCATAACGATGTGGTGTTCCAAGTGGCATGAGCTGTGAAACTATTCCACATTGTTTTAATTGAAGACCAAACTCAGAACTCAAATATTTGTCTCGTGATCGATCGCGAAACTTTATTTTCTTGTTACGATGATTTTTCCACTTCACTCTGAAATTCTTTGAACCTTTCAACTATTTCGGACTTATGTTTCATCAAGTAGATATACCCATATCTGCTCAAATCATCTTGTGAAGGTCGAAAATAATGATACTTGCCACGAGCCTTCAGACTCATTGGTCTCGCATACATCAAGATGTATTATTTCCAATAAGTCGGTGGTTCGCTCCATTGTTCAAGAACGGAGTTTTAGTCATCTTGCCCAAAAAGCACGGTTCGCAATCATCAAATGATTCATAACCAAGTGATTCCAAAATCCATCTTTATGGAGTTTCTTCATGCGCTTTACAATCGATATGACCCAAACGGCAAGGCCACAAATAAGTTACACTATCATTATTAACTTTGCATCTTTTGGCCTTAATATTATGAATATGTGTATCACTACGATCGAGATCCAACAAACCATTTTCGTTGGTGTGTATGACCATAGAAGGTTTTATTCATGTAAATGTAACAATAATTGTTCTCTAACTTAAATGAATAACCGATTGCAATAAACATGATCAAATCATATTCATGCTCAACGCAAACACCAAATAACATTTATTTAGGTTCAACACTAATCCCGAAAGTATAGGGAGTGTGCGATGATGATCATATCAATCTTGGAACTACTTCCAACACTCATCGTCACTTTCCTTCAACTAGTCTCTGTTTATTCTCAGAACTCCTGTTTTGAGTTACTAATCTTAGCAACCTAACAAGTATCAAATACTCGGGGCTACTATAAACACTAGTAAAGCACACGTCAATAACTCAGTATATCAAATATACCCTTGTTCACTTTTCCATCCTTCTTATCCACCAAATATTTAGGGCATTTCCGCTTCAAAGGACCATTTTCTTTGCGGTGTAAGCACTCAGTTTTAGGCTTTGGTCCAGCTTGGAGCTTCTTCAAGGAGTGACAACTTGCTTGTCTTTCCACTTGAAGTTCCCTTTCTTTCCCTTTGCCCTTTCTTGAAACTAGTGGTCTTGTCAATCATCAACACTTGATGCTCTTTCTTGATTTCTACCTTCGTCGATTTCAACATCACGAAGAGCTCGGAATCGTTTTCGTCATCCCTTGCATACTATAGTTCATCACGAAGTTCTATTAACTTGGTGATGGTGACTAGAGAATTTCTGTCAATCACTATCTTATCCGGAAGAATAACTCCCACTTGATTCAAGCGATTGTAGTACCTGCATAATCTGAGCACATGCTCACTAGTTGAGCGATTCTCCTCCATCTTTTAGCTATAGAACTTGTTGGAGACTTCATATCTCTCAACTCGGTATTTGCTTGAAATATTAACTTCAATTCTGGAACATCTCATATGGTCCATGACGCTCAAAACATCTTTGAAGTCCCGATTCTAAGCCATAAAGCATGGTGCACAAAACTATCAAGTAACCATCATATTGAGCTAGCCAAACGCTCATAACGTCGCATATCGCTCCTGCAATAGGTCTATCACCTAGTGGTGCATTAAGGACATAATTCTTACGGCAAAGAATGAGGATAAACCTCGGATCACGGATCCAATCCGTATCATTGCTACTAATATCTTTCAACATAATTTTCTAGGAACATATCAAAATAAACATATGAAAGCAACAACGCAAGCTATTGATCTACAACATAATTTGCAAAATACTACCAGGACTAAGTTCATGATAAATTTAAGTTCAATTAATCATATTACTTAAGAACTCCCACTTAGACAGACATCTCTCTAGTCATCTAGGTGATCACGTGATCCAAATCAACTAAACCATGTCCGATCATCACGTGAGATGGAGTAGTTTCAATGGTGAACATCACTATGTTGATCATATCTACTATATGATTCACGCCGACCTTTCGGTCTCCGTGTTCCGAGGCCATATCTGCATATGCTAGGCTCGTCAAGTATAACTGAGTATTCGGTGTGCAAAACTGGCTTGCACCCGTTGTAGATGGGCGAGAGCTTATCACACCCGATCATCACGTGGTGTCTCTCAAGACGACGAACTTTGGCAACGGTGCATACTCGGGAGAACACTACTTGATAATTTTAGTGAGAGATCATCTTAAAATGCTACCGTCAATCAAAGCAAGATAAGATGCATAAAGGATAAACATCACATGCAATCAATATAAGTGATATGATATGGCCATCATCATCTTGTGCTTGTGATCTCCATCTCCAAGCACCGTCGTGATCACCATCGCCACCGGCGCGACACCTTGATCTCCATCGTAGCATCGTTGTCGCCACGCCATCTATTGCTTCTACGACTATCGCTACCGCTTAGTGATAAAGTAAAGCAATTACAAGGCGCTTGCATTTCATACAATAAAGCGACAACCATATGGCTCCAGCCGATTGTCGATAACCGGTTACAAAACATGATCATCTCATACAATAAAATATAGCATCACGTCTTGACCATATCACATCACAACATGCCCTGCAAAAACAAGTTAGACGTCCTCTACTTTGTTGTTGCAAATTTTACGTGGCTGCTACGGGCTTAAGCAAGAACCAATCTCACCTACGCATCAAAACCACAACGATATTTTCAAATAGACTCGCTTTAACCTTCTCAAGGACCGGGCGTAGCCACACTCGGTTCAACTAAAGTGAGAGAGACAGACACCCGCCAGCCACCTTTAAGCACGAGTGCTCATAACGGTGAAACCAGTCTCGCGTAAGCGTACGCGTAATGTCGGTCCGGGCCGCTTCATCTCACAATACCGCTGAACCAAAGTATGACATCTTTGGTAGGCAAGATGACTTGTATCGTCCACAACTCACTTGTGTTCTACTCGTGCAAAACATCAAACCATAAAAACCTAGGCTCGGATGCCATTGTTGGGTAACGTAGTAATTTCAAAAATTCCTACGCACACGCAAGATCATGGTGATGCATAGCAACGAGAGGGAAGAGTGTTGTCTACGCACCCTCGTGAGACCGGGCGAAGCGATCACAACGTAGAGGAAGTAGTCGACGTTCTCCTCGCGATCCAACCGATCCCAGCGCCGTTACTCCGGTGCCTCCGAGTTCTTGACACACGTACAGCTCGGTGATGCTCCTCGGCTCCGATCCAAAGAAAGCTCCGGAGAGAGAGTTCCACAAGACGACGGCGTGGGACGATCTTGATGTTCTACGACGCAGGCTTCGCCTAAGCACCGCCACGATATGACCGAGGTGGATTATGGTGGAGGGGGCACCGACACGGCTAAGGAACGATCTCAAGGATCAACTTGTGTGTTCTAGGGTGCCCCCGCCTCAGATATAAAGGAGCAAGGGGAGGGCGGCCGGCCCTAGAGGGCGTGTTAAGGGGGGAGTCCTCCTCCTAGTGGGAGTAGGACTCCCCTTTCCTAGTCCAACTAGGAAGGAGGAAGTGGGAAGGAAGGAGAGGGAGAGGGAGAGGGAAATGGGGCCGCCCCCCCCCTCCTTGTCCTATTCGGACTCCCCATGGGGAGGGCGCGCGCCACCTCCTGGCGCAGCCCTCTCTCTCCCCTCTTGGCCCATTAAGGCCCATTACTTCCCGGGGTTTGGTAACCTCCGGCACTCCGTTTTCTCCGAAACTTCCGAACCTTTCGTGTCCGAATATAGCCGTCCAATATATCAATCTTTATGTCTTGACCATTTCGAGACTCCTCGTCATGTCCGTGATCACATCCGGGACTCCGAACTCCTTCGGTACATCAAAATACACAAACTCATAATATAACCGCCATCGAAACCTTAAGTGTGCGGACCCTACGGTTCGAGAACAATGTAGACATGACCGAGACACGTCTCCGGTCAATAACCAATAGCGGGACCTGGATGCCCATATTGGCTCCTACATATTCTACGAAGATCTTTATCGGTCAGACCGCATAACAACATACGTTGTTCCCTTTGTCATCGGTATGTTACTTGCCCGAGATTCGATCGTCGGTATCCAATACCTAGTTCAATCTCGTTACCGGCAAGTCTCTTTACTCGTTCCGTAATACATCATCTCACAGCTAACTCATTAGTTGTAATGCTTGCAAGGCTTAAGTGATGTGCATTACCGAGAGGGCCCAGAGATACCTCTCCGACAATCGGAGTGACAAATCCTAATCTCGAAATACGCCAACCCAACATCTGCCTTTGGAGACACTGTAGTACTCCTTTATAATCACCCGATTACGTTGTGACGTTTGGTAGTACCAAAGTGTTCCTCCGTAAACGGAGTTGCATAATCTCATAGTTATAGGAACATGTATAAGTCATGGATAAAAGCAATAGCAACATACTAAACGATCGGGTGCTAAGCTAATGGAATGGGTCATGTCAATCGATCATTCAACTAATGATGTGACCTTGTTAATCAAATGACAACTCCTTTGTCTATGGTTAGGAAACTTAACCATCTTTGATTAACAAGCTAGTCTAGTAGAGGCATACTAGTGACACTCTGTTTGTCTATGTATTCACACATGTATTATGTTTCCGGTTAATATAATTCTAGCATGAATAATAAACATTTATCATGATATAAGGAAATAAATAATAACTTTATTATTGCCTCTAGGGCATATTTCCTTCATGGAGCTGGTGTTGCCGTGGCTAATGGAGATCCTACCCGTGAAGATAGCTTGGGTTTGCGCCGCCAGAGAAGCAAAGGAGTGTAGGCAGGCCGACGAACAGTCGAGAGAAGGTACCGTACGAAGGGCCAAGCAAATGCACAAGATTCTGCTGATGGGAAGTCACAAAAGAACGACATGCCCGGGATGCACCGAAGCAGCCACATAAAAGCCCGCAAGGCAAAACACTGTGGGATCGAGGGCGCCGCTGTAACACATGCACATGACCATTAGGTGGAGTGCAGAATCAAATTATTTGGGTTATAGTTTGATCTAGGGATTTTCTGGTGTGCTGTTCAAGCTTGTAAAGACTGTAAAACATTGTGTGTTTATTTGTCATATTTGGAGAGATCAATCAAGAGGTGTCTGAAATAACTAAGGAGTGGGGAATTTCAGATAAACTGGTTATGAAAATGTTGGCATTCCTGTGAACGTAAGTGTTTTCTGCAGGCTTGGTTGAGTGAAAAAAATTAGCGTACATGCCAGATGGTTTGATTGATTTTTTTACCGGAAAATTGTGTGGGTAGTGCCGCTGTATGGTAGGTTTTTGTGGGAGTGGGAGAAACACATGGCAAACTGGCAGCTTGAGCAGGGTCTGTAGCGTGATGTAATTCGAATTTTGAAGTTTCAAACTGAAGTGAACGGATATGCCAGGCCGGAGCACAGGGACCAGGATGGCCCAGGAAAAATTCAGAGCCGTGTGGGTTGAGTTGTTCCTTTAGCCAGTGGCAACGGCGGCCATATTAAATGAGATGATGGCCCACACTAATTTTATATCACATACGGTGAGAATACCTGACGAAATACAAGTTGCAGCGTGGATCCACATGTGACTGGATGGCTAAGATATCAGGTGCAGCTGAGCCTGAGCTCAGAAACGAATTTTCGCGAAATCCGTTGGTGCTCCCGGGAGCGCCAACGGATTTTCGATACTATAGAGTGGCGTTTTGACAGAGGAAGACAGGCAGGGCATTGAAGGGTTGTCCTCGAATGATCTCCCTTGCATTCATTGCTTCATGTTGCAAATTCAGCACTACTTAGGGCCTGTTCGGCGTCACTCTGCTCCACGGCTCCGCTCCAGAAGCGGACGGAGCTGTAGTTCAAATTTTTGGAGCGGGCAAACAGCCGCCCCGCATATCCTAGGAGCCAGTGGATTGCCGAACGGGGCCTTAGTACTCCATCCCTCCGTAAAGAAACATAAAAGCGTTTAAATCACTAAAACAGTGTTTTAAACACTCTTATATTTGTTTACAGAGGGAGTACAATTATTATGTGTTACCAAGGGAGATCCACGCGTACTGGGCAGTACCATCCATCAATCCGTCATTACTTCACTCGCTCGCTCACTGTTGGCCGGCTACTAGGACGTGGTACGTGTGATTTCATTTCACCAGTGGTGTTAATTCATATATTTCTGACCTGCTTCCATTTATTCATCATTTGCAATCTTTGTTTGATTGATGTAAATGGCTGGGCCGTAGCACGAGTAGTTTAAGAACACATTCAACATCAAGTATAGAGAAGAATATAGGGTATAGTATCCGCGTGACGGATCGAGACAAACGAGATGATGCTCGTGGCCTGTCCACAAAAAAACGGCGATCATTAACAGAGTTTGTTGCGCATTTTGCTTTCAAGTTCTCCACGCCAGTGTTTGCATGCAGTTGCGAACACGACCAAGTGCGTGGGTGTCACTGTCAGTCAGTCAGGATCAGTCAGCAAGCTCGAGCTATCCTCCTAACACTCTGTTTGTTTTTTATCAATTACATCATACAGTATATTTCATACTGCTAGCACGCATTGCCTGGCCTGACAAGGTCAGCCACGAGCATAAAGAATCTGGAGGAGCCGTTTGCTGGGAGGCAGAGGCGAGGCATGAAGCAGGGTGTTCTAGCAGAGTTTCAGAAAGATATGCAGATATGGTTGGTATGCGTCTCTCATTGAATATTCCTCCTTGAGCAATAACTGCTGTACGTTGGACAGTTCTTGGCTAGTACTACATGGAATGCAAGGACCGTTGGCCGTTGGTACACCGGTGGCAGACGACGCGCCGAATTCAATCTGAAGCTCCCGCCGATCCGATCCGATGGCATCGCGCTCTGGAAGATGGAGATGGAGATTGGAGACGGAGCGCTGGCAAAGACAGGCAGGGCATTCAAGGTTATGGCTGTCCTCCAACGATCCCCCTGCCTCTGCCTGCATTCCCATTCCATTCATTGATCCATGGCCCTGTTTGGATACATAGGTTAGAGTTAGTTTGGGTTAGTTTGCACTCAACTAACCCAAAAATACCCAAACAGGGAGCGTTAGTTTGGGTTAGATGCATCTAACCCACCCAAAAAAACTAACTCATCCAAGAGGTGCTTATTTGGGTTAGTTCTTCTTGAGACTAGTAAAAAAACACATTTTTCTCTCGCTCTCCCCGCAGCAGCCCTGCCTATCCTACCTGCGACCCGTCCGCCCGCCGGTAAGCAGTCATGGCTGCGGCCCGTCCCCGGTTGGCCTCGGCCGGCGCGGCTCCTTGCGCAGGGATGGCGGATTCGGCCGGCGGGCTGCGGAGAGGCCAGTGCGGCTCCTTGCCGGACGTGTCCCTGTCTGCCTCAGACAGCGTCAGCTGTCGCCAAATATTGAGAAAGAGTATTTATTGTCAATCTAACCCTGTCATCCAAACACCTCTTTGGTTAGAGTTAGTTTAAGGTTAGTTCAGGGTTAGAATCTAACTCTAACTTCTAACTAAGTTAGAGTATCCAAACAGGGCCCTTGTCGAGGATTCGGTTGGATCCATCTCAATTGGCAGTAACACATAAATAACCGAGCGTACTACGTTACGTACTGGTTGTTTAGTGCTAGTAGAGTACCATGTACTACGGGCACCATCCATCAATCCATTATCACTTCACTGCTGTCCGGCGTACGTACTCCTACTACGTTACGTGTGATGTTTGTTTCATTTCATTTCAGTGGTGGATGCATGCTGCTTTTGGATTAGCAGCGGTACACCATGCATGGATCACGGAGAGGCAAATAAATTTCCGTGCATGTACTATGGATCGTGTCCTGCCGTGCTGTCGACCGTGGTGAGGCTAGATATCGTTGTTTACAAAGATTGTAGTGGCCAGGCCAGGTGTTGTTGTTTTGCCGTGGCGAGTGCGGTGCGGTGGTTGGAGCAGGCGTGCATGCTATCTAATCTACTCTATCAGCTCGGTCCAGGCCTGCAATCCTCTGCCGCGTGCAAGCGCAAGAACCAATCACCGCCTCTGTCCGCGAGTGTGTTTCATTTAGGTGCAACCGCTGCCACTAGAGTAGCATACTACGTACGGCGTCTTGGATCTCGGCCTCGATGGAGGCTGAATTTTTGAAAAAAGAAAAAAAAACAAAATTTAAAATATCCGGTTTCGAAATAATCTTAAAGCTTTGTACAAGTAAACAAGGATGTGAAGTGTATGCGTGTAAAATTTCAGGATGACATACATTGAAAGGCGACCCATACAAAAAAAAACAAATTCATGATTTCGGAGGATGAATAGTATCACGTGTTCCTATATTTGTTTTTTTTTCATAGCCCTCGTTTTTAACGTATTCCGTTCTGAAAATTTACGCACTTGTGTATTATCCCTTCATCTATCTCTGTATTGTTTTTCAGAATTTTTAAGAATGTAAAAATATGAATTTTCACGGATTTTGAATTTTGCATTTTGGAGGCCTCCATGGAGCTCGGGCTCCAAAAGCAATCTCTGTACGTAGTAGTATAAATTTCTAATTTGTTTGTTCCGCTTATAGTAATAGTTAACGACGATCGTACGGCGGCTCAAAAAAACAGTGAGCATGGCAGCTTCATTTCATTCGTTTCATGGGCTCATGGGTCATGGCCATGGTGTGAACCCTGGAGTTTAGTTACTGCACAGCGGCTCCATGTCCATGTCTATGGACGGACGGCACTTCCCTCGTTCCACTTCCAACAGGACACACGCAGGGTCGGTCCCCTTCAACTTGATGCATCGTCCTTGTCAAGCAGGCTTAATGCCGCCATTAACTCACTCCTTCCTTTCTCGCCGCCACCCTCCGCCATAAATCCCCGCTCCCGTCTCCATGGACATGGACCTCTTGCCATCATCAACCACCTAGTCTCCTAGAGCAGAGCAGAGGCTCCATCCATGGACGCCCACTCACTTCTTGCGAAATTTTGACCTTTAGTTCTCACCCTTCATCTTCTACGATCCACTGAATTGTAGCCGGTATCCCGCTGCCGTGATGGAGGAGCCAGCACTTACACCGCCGCGCAACAAGGCCGAGGAGATCAAGTCGCCGCCGTCGCCGCGGGAGGTCCTTAAGACGAGCTCGCTCTCGCTGCAGCGCAAGAAGCTGGGCTCCCACTTCCTGGAGAGCGACGAGCGCCGGCGCTTCTACACCGCGACCTCCTCCTCCGCCGCGGTGGGCACGACGCCGCTGGACATCCGGGGCTTGCCGATCCCGGAGCGCGACCTGCCGCGCACGGGCGGCTGGGTGGCCGCCTTCTTCATCTTCGGTAACGAGACGGCGGAGCGGATGGCCTACTACGGCCTCAGCGTCAACATGGTGGTCTTCATGTTCAAGGTCATGCACCTCCCCTTCGCCGCCTCCGCCAACGCCGTCAACAACTTCCTCGGCATCTCCCAGGCCTCCTCCGTCCTCGGCGGCTTCCTCGCCGACGCCTACCTCGGCCGCTACTGGACCATCGCCGCCTTCACCACGCTCTACCTGCTCGGCCTCATCGCGCTCACGCTCTGCGCCACGCTCCCGGCGCTCGTCCCGGGCCAGGACGGCTGCGACAAGCTCGCCATGCTGCTCGGCGGCTGCGCGCCGGCCCAGCGGTGGCAGATGGCGTACCTCTACACGGCGCTCTACGTCACGGCGTTCGGCGCCGCGGGGATCCGGCCCTGCGTGTCCTCGTTCGGGGCCGACCAGTTCGACGACCGGAGCGCGGGCTACAAGCGCCGGCTCGACCGCTTCTTCAACCTCTTCTACCTCGCCGTCACGGTGGGCGCCATCGCCGCCTTCACGCTCGTGGTGTACATCCAGATGCACCGCGGCTGGGCGGCCGCGTTCGGCGCGCTGGCGCTCGCCATGGGCGCCTCCAACGCGCTCTTCTTCGCGGGGACGCCGCTGTACCGGCACAAGGCGCCCGGGGGCAGCCCGCTGACCAGGGTGGCGCAGGTGCTGGTCGCCGCCTTCCGGAAGCGGAAAGCAGACTTCGGCGACGGCGGCTACGTGGGGCTCTACGAGGTGGCCGGGGCCAAGTCGGTCATCCGCGGCAGCGGCAAGATCGAGCACACCGACGATTTCCGGTGGCTCGACAAGGCGGCGCTCCGGCTCGACGACGAAGACAACGAGGACCCTTGGCGGCTGTGCACGGTGACGCAGGTGGAGGAGGTGAAGATCCTGGTGCGGCTGCTGCCGGTGCCGGCGTGCACGGTGATGCTGAGCGTGGTGCTCACCGAGTTCCTGACGCTGTCGGTGCAGCAGGCCTACACGCTCAACACCAGCCTGCTCGCCGGCGTTGTGCACCTCCCGGTGACCTGCATGCCGGTGTTCCCCTGCCTGGCCATCTTCCTGGTGCTGGCGCTCTACTACCAGACCTTCGCGCCGCTGGCCCGCCGCATCACCGGCCACCCGCACGGCGCGTCGCAGCTGCAGCGGGTCGGCCTGGGCCTCGTCTTCTCCATCCTCTCCGTGGCCTGGGCGGGCGCCTTCGAGCGGTACCGGCGGCGGTACGCGGTGGAGCACGGGTACCTGGGCCTGTTCCTGACGCCGATGCCGGGGCTGAGCGCCTACTGGCTGCTCATCCAGTACTGCCTCATCGGGATCGCCGAGGTGTTCTGCCTCGTGGGCCTCATCGAGTTCCTCTACCAGGAGGCGCCCGACGCGATGCGCAGCGTGGGGTCGGCGTACGCGGCCGTCGCCGGCGGGATGGGCTGCTTCATGGCCACGGCGCTCAACAACGCCGTCGACGCGGCCACCGGCGACGCCGTGAACGGCAGGCCGTCGTGGCTGGCGCAGAACATCAACGTGGGGAGGTTCGACTACCTCTACTGGCTGCTGGCCGTGCTCAGCACGCTCAACTTCGCCGTCTTCCTCTACTTCGCCAGCATCTACAAGTACAGAGCGCCGCCGCCGACCACCGCCGCCGGCAACAGCAGCAAGGTGGAGGTCTCGGTGGTGTCCGACCACAAGTGAATGAATGAATGAAATACTTGAACAGAACTTAGTTTTTTTTTGCAACCAAATTTCGCTTGGATTAAACTGTGGACTACTTTCAATGAGTACACAAGTTGATCATCATTTTCACATGACAGAGCAGCCCACACTAGTGAAAAATCATTGTAATGCCGTTGGGTTTAGAACCAGCAGAAGTTATCACAGCTAGAGCTACTTGCTACTGTATATACAGTTAAGATAATGACCTCACCACCAACAAAAGATACTACAAATCTTGACAATTGATCTAGAACTAATTAGCCACTGTTGATCGAAATCCCATGTCACCTCAACTGTGATCATCTTCTCAGATGAATATTCGCAAGCCAAAACTGAAACGGAAAGACAAACAAAGATCAGGGTTTGGTGATGCAACTCAAGGCAAAAAAAATGTGCTCAACTGAATATCTGCAGCCAAACTAGGCATCAATACAAGCAAGGAGCCAATCTGGTAAGTGACAGGTCACAGGTGGATGAGTTTTGTTTTTGTTTTCAAAACACGACGATTTCAACCAAATAGCACTACGTGTTCTGATTCCAGCAGGCATTCCACTAGTTCAATGCCCAGGAATTACCAATCTAAACTTGACTCTTGGATAATAAGTTACAGCTGTTCAGTATGAAGAAGGTATGTTCAGTCATTCCAGTTCATGCGAACTGATCCTCATTTTAATGTTTGGTAAAAAAATTAAATATGCACATGGGGGGAATATGATGACTAGAAGCAACAGGAAAACCTGATTGTGTAACCTTGGCTCTGCATAAAAAGGATACAAAAGAAGAAGAAAATCCATACCTCGACAGTGAGCCAAAATAGAGACCACTGAATGATACAATAAGAACCATCTTGAAACTGCTGACTGTTCAGTGTTCATTGTTCATTCCTCAATTGCTTCAACCTTGCTGCAACCTGCCTCATTGATAGCCGAACGGCCAGTGACTCTGAGGTGCACGATATAGCAATCTTTAGCATCTCAGTCAATCTGTCCTTTGGTGATGTATCCCATAGCCCTGGAGAGAAGAACTCACTGGTGCTGTCTTCCTGCATCAGCATCCTTCCCCATGATACGATCGTAAAACCATCGCCGAACTGTGAGAACGAGGGATCCAAAGACCTCTTGCCTGACATTAACTCTAGAAGAACAACTCCAAAACTGTAAACGTCAGACTTGTCGGAGACTCTGCAGGTGGTCGCATATTCAGGTGCAACATAGCCAAAGGTCCCAGCAACATCAGTTGTGGCGTGCGTTTGTGTAACTTCCATCAATCTCGCCAAACCAAAATCTGACAAGTACGCATTCAGATCCTCATCTAGCAGAATATTGCTAGGTTTGATGTCTCGATGAATGATCCGAGGGGTGCAGGAGCCATGAAGGAAAGCCAGGGCTTGTGCAACATCCATGGCTATGGTGTAAACCTCAGCCCAGGACACTTGTCTGCTACCCATCTCATGTATAAAGCTCTCAAGGTTGCCACCGGGGAGATAGTTGTAGATCAGGAAAGTGTCCGATTCTCCAATGTGGTACCCAATAAGTGTAACGAGATTCTTGTGCCGAATTCTTCCAAGAGTTGCGATTTCTGCATCAAACTGCTGGAGACCTTGGAAACGCCCCATGGCTAGCCTCTTCACTGCTACAAGATAACCAGGAGCCAGCTCAGCCTTGTAGGTAGCACCAAAACCACCGGTACCAATCAGGTTCTGGATACTGAAGTTACTTGTTGCTTGGATAATGCTGTCGTAGTTAATCTCAGCAGGAGCATCAGCAAATGTTACTACCGCTTTCTTCTTAAAATTTTCAATTTTTGCTCTTTTCCTTCTCTCACACACAAAGAAGAGGAGAACTGCAACAACAAAAGACACTAGAGCAGTCGCAGACGCAGCTATAATCACCACCAGATACTTGGATTTGGTCATGTGACCTCCCAATCTTTGAGTCCATTTCTGGTGATTAGTTGATGCTGATGGTGGTGCAGATGCATTTGGACCCAAACACCGGGACAGCAGGGGATTGCCAATAAAGAAACCGCAGTCAGCAGAGTGCCTTAGATAGGGAATGTCACCTGATAGGTTGTTGAACGAGACATCAAACACCGACAGTTGAGCCAGTTCACTGAAACTGGGAGGGATGCTTCCTGAGAGCCTGTTGTGGTCAACCATCACTGCTTTAAGGCGCGATGCATCAGCTAAATGTGACGGCAGGATACCTGCCACAGAATTTTTTGATAAATCCAGAACCTCCAGAGCAGCCAAATCACCAAGCCGCACAGGGATCTCACCTGATAAATTGTTTGCCCTTAAGACCAGGACACGCAGCAAATGCAGGTCACCAATTCCAGGAGATATTGACCCATTGAACTTGTTGTAGCCAGCCTCGAAGCTTTGAAGAGATGTACAGCTTGACAGCATATCAAGACTGCCTGACAACCGATTGCCACTCAAATTGACTGCTACCCCATTTGCACCCTTGCAGAACCCAAAAAACCCACCAGAAAGTGTGTTGTTGAACATATTACTGTTGAGCAGCAAGCCATAAGAGTAATTTCCAACCAGATGCAAGTTCAGAGATGGCAACGCCCCGCTAAAGCCATTGTTGCTGAAATCATGGAGAGCGGCATTGCTAATGTCCCCAAGCACAGACCCAAAAGGGTTACTGATCAACGCAATCCCAACCAATCCCTCATAGTACTGAATTACATCATCATCATCGATCAAACGGCTTGAGCATTTGCCCTCCACTGGCGAAAGGAGCGGCCCTGACAGTAAGTTCTGGCTGACATTGAGGTATCTCATGCATCCTATCCTCAACTCAGCAGGCATGGAACCCTCCAAGCTGTTGGAGCTCAGATCAAGAAATGCCAAGTCCCCACACTCCCCAAGCCATTTCGGCACTGGACCACCAATATAGTTCTGCCCAAGGTTGACCGCCCGGAGGCAGCAGGAACCGTTGCTGTACCTCGGCAACCGGCCGTCGAAGTTGGCCCTTGGTGCCCATAGAACCTCCAGCGCTGGGTTGGTGACCACCTCCGGAGGTAGCCCGCCGAGGAAGGCGTTGAATTCCGGCTGGTCCCCGGGCGACGCAGTGAGGTTGGTGAGCACGAGCACGGCCAGGTCCCGGCAGTTGCCAAGCTCCGGGGGGATCCTGTCGGTGAGGCTGTTGCGGGAGACGTCGAGGACGCGGAGGGCGGCGAGGCGGCCGAGGGCGCGCGGGACGGCGCCCTCGAGGACGTTGCGGGAGACGTCGAGGACGCGGAGGCCGCGGCATTGCGCCACCGCGGAGGGGATTTCGCCGACGAGGAAGTTGCCGGCGAGGCGGAGGTGGGCGAGGGCGGGGCAGGGCGGCGAGGATGAGGAGTTGGAGGTGGAGGAGGGCGGGAAGGGTATGGGCCCCGAGAGGCGGTTGGAGGTGAGGTTGAGGGCGCGGAGGGTCGGGGACGCGAGGAAGGCGGCGGGGATGGGGCCGGAGAAGTTGTTGCCGGAGAGGTCGAGGCGGAGGAGGCGCGGCGGGAGGAGGGCGGGGAGGGCGCCGGAGAGCGAGGCCGCGGGGAGGTCGATGGCGGCGACGGCCGAGGAGGAGGGGTGGCAGGTGACCCCGCGCCAATGGCAGTGGTCGGGGTCGGAGGAGGACCAGGCGGAGAGGACGGAGGCGGGGTCGCCGGTGACGGCGCCCTTGAGCGCGAGGAGGGCGGCCTGGTCGCCGGCGAAGGAGGAGGGGGAGGCCAGCGGGAAGACGAGGAGGAGGAGGAGGAGGAGATGGAACGGAACCGCCATGGCGGCGGTGGCGGCGGCGAGGTGGGGAGCGGAAGCGAAAAGGGGGAGAGACTGACTGAAACTGTGGGAACGAGAGGAGCGGTGTGGATTTTGGAATTTTGTTTTTTGAATTTTGTGTTTTGTTTCTGGGGCGGCCGGAATTTACTCGAACTGCTTCGTCTTCATCCGCAACGCTCCGCCTATGAATGAATGGCAGTGCTGCCCTAAAACTCTATGCAAAGTTTTGGACTCATCCTCCGTTTCAAGTAGTAGTACGTTTTTTTTAATGTTCCTTTTGCAATGCTCTTTATTTCCTTTTGATTTGGTTCATTTGAAGCACACCCTCTTTTTCATGTTTTCCTTTTTAAATACTCTTTATTTCTTTTTGATTCATATAAGGGAAAAATACTCTTTTATTTTCTCGCAATTTCAATTTGAAATACCCGAGTTATACTTTTTGTGCTGGCATGTGACGCGATGTTTTTTTTTACCCCTGTTTGATGGCGGTTGAGTTCCATTGTCGAGTGCCGATAAGTAAACAACGGGTAATAGGCGATGCTGAAATAATTATTCCAGTCTACAAATTCTTTTTACCCTCTTTCTTCTAGTGATAGAAGGGTCTCGAAGGGCCCAAGTAGTGAGGCAACATAATTTGCATAAGGCCCCAAAAAGGAACATATAACTGGAAAAGTGGTACTTATCTTTCATGAAGAGGACCAAATGGACCGTAAGACAGAATCATAATCAGATCTGAAGCATCTTTCACTCAAATTCAATCATGTCATCGTTCGGGGGACGACCACTTGAGGCGATGAGGCCTCCATAGGCGCAACTGCACGCCATGGCCTCTGAGCTGAACCAAAGTTGTAACTGCCTCCCATATTGCAAAAATGCTATGCTCTTTCCTGAACGATAGAAGGCCCCCGAAGAACCCATCACTGCATTAAACATCGAGTGGTGATATACAATGCAGTTTACATGAGGAACGAGAGCAAAGATAAAACTTGAAAGCAGCCCCTGCTTATTACAAGGAAGACCCCGAATTGTATGATAGAATTGCAATCGGGTCATACGCATCTTCTGCAGGCTTGTTGTCGTCTGGATGAACAGTGGCGACGATAGGATTAGTGCACGCCCCAAGCATGCATGTGTAACTATAGTCGCAACAATACCAAGCCAGTTTCGGACCACTCAAAATTTGTATAGATTTATGCTACATATAGTACAATTTGATCTAAACATCATTATAATCTTAACAAACTATCTTAAAAGAGCATTAACTTACGTAGGAAATTTTATTTTACAATCTAAATAGGGGATGCCGTGGAATCCCCTCCCCCCTATCTGTCACTCTACCAAACAGTAGCTACAATCCCTAAAGAGCTTCCCTGCCACGCCCCAAGTAGCGGCCCGGGATGCCTTTGGCCTGGCGCCGTCATTGGGGACGAACCACCAGGGGCGAAGAGGCCTCCAAAGTTTACAACTGTACGCCATGACCTCAGAACTGGAGCGAAGTTGTGGACCGCCAAAAAAAAAAATTGGCCTCCTTGTAAAGTTTTACTCTTGCCTTTTTTTTAAAAATGATTAGATCTATTATAAAAATTTCGTCGGAAGTACAAAGCATCTCGAACGAAAAAAAATACATTGTCACACATAATAAATGATGCGCTGCTATTTGCAAGGTGATCAGCTTATAAGGCATGCAAAACCGGGGTCAAAACCAGGTCAACGGCTGAGAAACGATCCGTTTTTGTGAGTTTGAACTTCGGAGGGTACCCTGAACCGTGCTACTCCTATATAGGGACCCCTCAAAAAAAAAAAAGATACTCCTATATAGGGGATTTATTTGAAGCGAGTTGCGGAGGTGTACTACTAGTACGACTAGCTCGTTATACAATGGGGTGCGCGGCACGTGCCGCGCCTGCGGTTGGTGCGACGGGACGAGCCCGTGACCGCTGTCTGTCCCCGTAAAATAATTTATAGTCGCATGCACATGCACAGCCAAGGCATGGGCGGCTGCGGTCAACACGGCGGTCTCCTGCTGTGCTGCAGTGGCAGGCATCTAAGGTTCTCGCTTCAAGAAGAGAAAAAGACAGACGTCGGGTGCAGTACTTAAATCCGATCCACATTCAAAATTTGAGAAGCCTTTTGGCTATATAGTATACCAGCACTGCTCCACTTCGCATACTCGATCTCGATGCTAGTGTCTCTGGATGGTCTGTCTGTATCTATTTTTTTTTTATAGAGTAGCATATCCCATTTTCGGCTGACGCCTAACGGAATTTCTGGTGTTTCGCTCGTCTATTACAGGCCGGAAATTGAATAAGCGCAAGCAGTGGTCGTGCCGGAGTGGTTTCGGGCATGACTAGAAATCATGTGGGCTTTGCCCGCGCAGGTTCGAATCCTGCCGACCACGCCACTTTTTTTCCTTTTGTGTTTCCGTGTTCATCAGTACTGCATAGACTCCTTTTTTCTCCCGTAGCATTGGACGTAGACACACGTTAAACAGAGAACGGTTTGTTTTTCCTCAAAGAACATCCACAGCCCGATCTGCGGGCACACTTCAGATTTTTTTTTTGCACAAATCGGAAACCTTAAATTCATACAAAACGAAGTTTATGAAAACAACGCAACACAGGTCGTCCGGCTGCTACATCGTGATATGCAATCGGACTACCGAAATGTGACATGTTCTATCTACGTACTTCCTCCGTTCCAAATTACTCGTCGCTGAAATGAATGTATCTAGAACTAAAATACATCTAAATACATCCATACGTGCGACAAGTAATTCGGAACGGAGGGAGTACTAGCTATGGACAAATTATCCACGCCTACCCTTGTCGTCCATCTCACGAAAGTAGCGGTCAAAAAAATGCAATAGCCCGATTATCCTCTCCGGTATACCTGGCCATACCTCGGGCCGGGCCGGGCTTCGGGCCGGGCCTAGCCAAGCCCGACAAAAAAACCCAGGCCCGAGCCCGGCCATCGGGCCTGTTTTCTGGGCCCGAGCCCGGCCCGAACACGTAAAAGCCCGTCGGGCTCCGGCCCGGCCATCAGGCCTATTTTTTTGGCCCGAGCCCGGCCCGAACACGTAAAAGCCCGTCAGGCTCCGGCCCGGCCCGACCCGACCTTCAGAGAAATGCAAAACGACAGGCCCGGCCCGGCCCGGCCTTCGGGCTCAAAATCTAGGCCCAAGCCCGGCCTGGGGGCAGCGTCGGGCCGGGCCGGGTCGGGCTTTTTCGGGCCGGGCTTCCCATGGCCAGGTATACTCTCGGGCGAGGGGCATGTGTTCCTCCGTTTCCGTTTCATTATGATGTGGGCGCGGATGGCTTCCTCCTGGCTGCTTATGCACGCGCCACCGCATCCGTCGACATGTCCGCGGCGAGGTGGGCCTCAGCCACCCTCATGTTCTCCTTCCCACAGCAGGCACAACGGTCTTGCGTAGCTCTCATAACTCCCCGCCCTCCCCGAGATGGGAAAGCTAAGGGACCGTGATGATCAGCCCTGGAGGAGGATTCGAGCACCCGTTGCGCCGGCATAATGGATTTGCGCCGGACTGATCTCGCCGTCGGGCGGGTGCAGTCCTCTCGGGAGCGGCGGAGGGGAATGCGGACAGGCGTTGCCTCCTCCAAGCCACATGGGACCACACTCTAGTCGATGGATCAAGACTCGTTATAGTCAGATCCGTTGCCCCCAATGCCGGGGAAGGTCGGAGATCGTCGGACGGGAGCTTGGCACGGAGTGGAGTGGCTAGGGTTTGGTCCGGGAAGCAAATGGGGATGAATATATCTAGGGTCGAGTTGGTCAGCATGGGCCGGATTTGATGTGGCGGACGCGCCTGGTCGCGCTCGGGCCACTCTGTATCCGCCCCATATTTGGGCTGGATATGAGGGGTGACGGTTAGCCCTGATGTTTGAGGCCGGTTTGAGTTACTCGTCTGGGTCTGGTTTTCCTACCGACCAATGACCGGTTCGTCGGCCCAAGCATTTAAGGGACGTTTGAGGCGCTGGCTGTAGATGCTCTAAGTGCCTACGCAAGAATCTTTGCGTTGAAGATGCCCTAAGGTGGACGACGATCTGGTGAAATGGTGGCTAGCAAGGAGCCTGAGGGGCTGCTCACTAGTGACATCAGGAGTTTGATTTTGCTCATCTTGCAATGGGAACAGAACAAATGACCTCCACATCTTATTTTCTCCCCCTCTCCTCCCGTCCACTTGAGAGTCGCCCCATTCTTCCCCGACCCGATTTAACGCCTCGCCCGACAGTGGTGTCGGCCAGTGATGGCTAAGGAGAGGTGCCCGAGTTTTTCTGTATAGAGTATATGTACTTTAGGACGTGCCGTGATGGCGTGAGGCGTTATGTCATTCTATAGTTGTCCGCCGGCGCTGACGAGAGGCGTCGGACGTCGGGGTTTCGTTCCTGACAATGAGTACTAGGGGTACGAAAGAGGAGCAGAGCCTAGCTACAGCCCAGGTGTAACACTCGGTGTTTAGCGAGTTCAGGCCCCTCTTGAAGGAGGTAATAGCCCTAGTCTCGTTCCCCGAGGCTTGGTTTTCTTGTGGGATATGATTACAGTGATTGCTTAACCCCAGCTCAGGAGGAGGAGTGCGCCTTATATAGAGTGTGTTGCAGCCTCCATCGCTCCCACGTTGTCGGGGCACTTAATGCTCATAACTATGGCAATTACAGGTGTAAAGTGTCACAACTACGACAGTTACAGGTAACGGTAGCTGTCGTGGTTTTGTCACGGCAGATGTCCTCGTGAAAGGACTTAGTCGTGAGGTCATCGCCACAAGGTGATAGCTTGAACGGGGTTGATCGGCATCGAAAGACAAGGGTTTACCCAGGTTCGGCCCCTCACGCTCGAGGTAAAAGCCTACGTCCTGCTTTGTGTTTATTGATGATGATGATCTCGATTACAAGGGTGCGACTTGGCTAACCTAGTACTTGAGAACTCGTAACCTAGTCTTTCCGCCTTAGAGGATCCCCTTTATATACATGTGGAGGCCCTAGGCTTACGGTAGAGTCCGGGTCGTACTACGATCCGGGACCTACTATATTTTCTAGTTGTCTTGTTTCTTAAGTAAGGGGGCTCGAGGCGGCGACTTATACTTCTGAACCATGAGCCACTGTCTTCTAGTACTGGGCCCTGAGTTGGCCCACTCCATGAGCCGCCCCACAGGCCTCAGATCTACCATGTCATAGCCCATCTTGAGTCTTGCTCATGAGTCGCCGCTTGGATAAGCCGACCCAATTAGGCGGGTCATATCATGGGGTTATATCCCCAACATTAGCCCCCAGATGATTTGAATTCATTCTTGTCAATCTTCAATCTAATGAACACAACGGGTTATCTTCCCGTCATATCTGTATCATCTACGGGTCTTAGACTCCGCTTATGACATGATACGTCCATTTTGCATCATGCTTTTATATTGATATTTATTGCATTATGGGCTATTATTACAACTTATGGTACAATACTTATGTCTTTCTCTCTTGCTTTACAAGGTTTGCATGCAGAGGGAGAAGGTCGGCACCTAGAATTCTGGACATGAAAGGAGAAAAATCCGAGAGACCTATTCTGCGCAACTCCAAAAGTCCTGGAAATTTACGGAGAATTATTTTGGAATATATAAAAAATATTGGGCGAAGAAATACTAGAGGGGGATCCACCAGGTGGCCACAAGCCTCAGGGGCGCGCCCCTAGGGCTTGTGGGCCCCCTGGCAGGTCTCCGGTGTCCATCTTCTGCTATATGAAGCGTTTTTACCTGGGAAAAATCATAAGGAAGCTTTCAGGACAAAGCGCCATTGTCTCGGCGGAACACAGGCGAAGCAATCTAGGGCTCGTGAGCTGTTATCTGGGAAACTTCCCTCGGGGGGAAATCGAAGCCATCGTCATCACCAACGATCCACTCATTGAGAGAGGGTCAATCTCCATCAACATCTTCACCAGCACCATCTCCTCTCAAACCATAGTTCATCTCTTGTATTCAATGTTTGTCTCAAAACCTCAGATTGGTACCTGTGGGTTGCTAGTAGTGTTGATTACTCCTTGTAGTTGATGCTAGTTGGTTTGTTTGGTGGAAGATAATATATTCATATCCTTAATGATATTCAATACCCATCTGATCTTGAACGTGAATATCTTTGTGAGTAGTTACGTTTGTTCCTAAGGACATGGGAGAAGTCTTGTTTTAAGTAATCATGTGAATTTGGTATTCGTTCGATATTTTGATGAGATGTATGTTGTCTTTCCTCTGGTGGTGTTATGTGAACTTAGACTACATGACACTTCACCATGATTTGGGCCTAGGGGAAGGCATTGGGAAGTAATAAGTAGATGATGGGGTGCTAGAGTGACAGATGCTTAAATCCTAGTTTGTGCGTTGCTTCGTAAGGGGCTGATTTGGTTCCACATATTTTATGCTATGGTTAGATTTATCTTAATTCTTCTTTCGTAGTTGTGGATGCTTGCGAGAGGGATTAATCATAAGTGGGAGGCTTGTCCAAGTAAGGACATCACCCTAGCACCGGCCCACCTACATATCAAATTTTCAAAGTAATGAACATGAACCATGTGAGCATGATGAAAACTAACTTGACAACTGGTACATCTTCAACATGTCTATAATTTTTGATTATTCCATGCTATTATATTACCTATTTTGGATGTTTTTGGGCTTTACTAAGCACTTTTATATTATTTTTGGGACTAATAACAAAGGCCCAGCCCAAATTGTTGTTTTCTTGCCTATTTTAGTGTTTCGAAGAAAAGGAATATCAAACGGAGTCCAAACGAAATGAAACCTTCGGGAGAGTTATTTTTGGAACGGAAGCAATCCAGGAGACTTGGAGTAGACGTCAGGAAAGCTTCAAGGAAGCCACGAGGGTCCAGGGCGCGCCGTACCCCCCTGAGCACGCCCCCACCCTCGTGGGCCCCTCGTGGCTCCCCTGACCGACTTCTTTCACCTGTATATATCCATATACCCCGAAAACATCCAGGAGCACCATAGATCGGGAGTTCCACCGCCACAAGCCTCTGTAGCCACCAAAAACCAATCGGGACCCTGTTCCGGCACCATGCCGGAGGGGGGATCCCTCACCGGTGGCCATCTTCATAATCCCGACGCTCTCCATGATGAGGAGGGAGTAGTTCACCCTCGGGGATGAGGGTATGTACTTGTAGCTATATGTTTGATCTCTCTCTCTCTCTCTCATGTTCTTGATTC
Organism: Aegilops speltoides; assembly: GCA_021437245.1. Taxonomy (NCBI): domain Eukaryota; kingdom Viridiplantae; phylum Streptophyta; class Magnoliopsida; order Poales; family Poaceae; genus Aegilops; species Aegilops speltoides. The sequence goes on along the minus strand of CM038143.1, from coordinate 42,107,980 downwards.
GGCACAATCTTGATGTACCGCGAGCTTTGCTATTATAGTTGGATCTTATGATGTTACTCCCCCTCTACTCTCTTGTAATGGATTGAGTTTTCCCCTTTGAAGTTATCTTATCGGATTGAGTCTTTAAGGATTCGAGAACACTTGATGTATGTCTTTCATGTGCTTATCTGTGGTGACAACACTACAAAAAAAAGACACATTCGTGACATTTTGGGCCGAACGAATTTTTTTTCTGTCATACATATGACACTTCTATGATGATAATTGTGACAAAACCCGGTATCATCATAGATGTGTTGGGCTCCTACTTCTATGACAAAAATCATGATGAAAATGGGCTTTTAAGTCACAGGCGGGCGGAGACGCGGCTGCACGACATTCTTTGGGCCGTCCATGATGGAAAAACCATGGTAGAAGCGAGGGGAGGAAAATTTCGAGGAGTTGCGGTTACGGTGGGAGGTCGGGGTTGAGGATCGCATTTCTCTCGTACGTCTGCTGCGTGTGTGCGGCGTTAGCTCTAATCGAACTGAGCGAGGCGTTGGGCTCTAATCGAACCGGCGATTACAGACCGCAACTACGCGTTCTTGAACCCGAGCGATCGATCGATGGTCGATAGCGAACCCGATGGGCGATTCGCCGCTATCGCTACTAATCGAAGCCGATCGATGCCGCCTGGGATGAGCAGTGGCGTTGCGGGGAGGGGGTTGGATGAATAGTGGCGGTGGCATTGCCTCTGGATGAACAGGACCTGTGGTGTGGAGGGCTGGATGAGCAGTGAGCGGTGGAGGGAGGCCGAGAGGGGTGGTTGAGCAGGCCCCGTGGTGTGGAGGGCTGGATGAGCAGTAGAAGGTGGAGGGTGGTTGAGCATGGCCGGTGGAGAAGCGCGGTGGAGGCTGGATGAGCAGGAGCCCGTGGAGGTGGAGGAGGTCGACGGTAGCTGTGGAGGCTGGAGGAGGTCGACGGTGGAGATGAACAGATCCGTGGAGTCCGTTTTGCGATCGCCACACCCTCCCGATGAACAGACCCCGTTTCGACCGTAGGAGGTCCGTTGGTCCTGTTTTGCGACGCCACACCCCTCCCGATCAACAGGACCCTTGTTTCGACCGTAGGAGGTCCGTCTCCTCCGTTTTGCGGTACGCCACACCCCTCTTGATCAACAGGACCCCCGTTTCGACCGTAGGAGGTCCGTTTCCTCCGTTTTGCGGTACGCCACACCCCTCCCGATCAACAGGACCCCCGTTTCGACCGTAGGAGGTCCGTTTCCTCCGTTGTGCGCTACGCCAGGCCTCGTTTCCATCGCCTGTTCCGTCCAAGCCCTCCCGATGAACACGACCACGCATTCTGTTCCGAGCCAGCCGGTTGGCTCCCCATGAACACGACGACGACGTTGTTTCTCCGTTCCGACCCAGCCATGTACGTGTCGCGCGAGTAGGCGTTGAGACCTGCCCGTATATGCGTACATGGCGATTTTCTTTCTTGCACCCTCGCCGCTGTATGCGTGCGTGTACATGCTACGCGGCGCGCCTCTACTACGACACACGCGCGCGCCTACTACTACGACGCGCGCGCCTCTACATCAACCGGTATATGCGTACGTTCGCGACGAATGACAACGCCACGTATGCTTCGACCGATGGTATCGGGCACTTCCTTACTGCGAAGATGTAGCTGGTGGGTCCCAGCGATGGGGCTAATGTTTCTTTGCCCGGACGCACTTCCTTGCGTGCGAAGATGTAGCTGGTGGGTCCCAGCAGTCAGGGGGGCGAATCGTTTTTTTTTCAGGACACACTTCCTTGCGTGCGAAGATGTAGCTGGTGGTTCCCAGCAGTCAGGGGGCGAATCGTTTTGTTTTTTTTTGCCCGGACGCACTTCCTTGCGTGCGAAGGTGTAGCTGGTGGGTCCCAGCAGTCAGGGGGGAAACGATTTTTCGCGAAATATGGTGGCCCGTCCGGTGGGTCCCCGATGTCAGGTGGAGGAATAATTATTTTGCGCGTAATAAGGAGGCACTTCCTTGCAGCCGTCGTGGACCCAGCTGTCAGCCTCTCCACGCACAGTACTCTTCCGATGGAAGTCGGTCGTTGACCACATTGACCACGCCACGCCGAGAGCACCACGGTGGTGGGCGCACGCGAGGCCTAGGAAGGGACGACGGGCCGGGAAGACGATCGATGGATGCCCACGCGAAGAGGAGTTCGAGGGTGAGGCTGCCGTCGCCGCAAAATAACAGGGGGTGTGGGTGAGTAGAGGGATGGCCTGGCCAGCGGTGGGAGTAGTAGGGGGCGGTGAGTCCTCCGCGGCATCACAGCTGGCCACGGGAGGCAGGAGCACGCGACACGACCGGCGCTGCTTTGGGCGGCTGGAGCACTAAGACCAGAGGTTGAAGAAGCACTACGGTCGTTGGATGGACATCGTACGGTCACTGGAGCTAGAGTCATTCATATAGAGTAAGTTGACAAAGCCCTCCATCCTTGTAAACTTAGTAGGCCCACAAGTCAGCCTAAGGTGAGTCCCAGCTAGCAGGGGGAGTATTCATTTTCTTGTGCGTAATAAGGAGGCATTTCCGGTGGGTCCGAGCTGACAACGGGGGGAACGGTTTTTTCGCGAAATACAGAGACCCTTCTGGTGGGTCCCAGCTATCAAGTGGAGGAATCATTATTTTGCGCGTAATAAGGAGGCATTTTCCTGTGTGGGCCCCTACTATCAGCCTCTTCCGATGGCTGTTGTTTGTTTACCATGTTGACCTCGCCGCACCGAGAGCACAAACGCGGTGGACGAGGGCGGGGCCCAGGAAGAGAACCACCCGGAGCCGGTGAAGCCACCACAGTGGATGCCCTGCCTGGGGAGAACGATTGCCGATCGGTCGGCTGCTGGGGTGAGGCCGACGTCATGGGAAAATAACGGGATGTGTGGGTGGTTAGAGGGATGGCTGGCGGCAAAGACAACCAGCCACGATAGGAGGGAGCGAGCAGTCCGTCGGCGCTGGTTTGGTAATTTGGAGTAGGAAGATCGAGATTGAAGAAGCACGGCGGCCGTTGGATGGACATCCAACAGTCACTGTTGTGTGTTGACTAAGTTGACAAAGCGTTGCGTACGCGTCAAAAAAAAAATTTAGGACAGCGTCATCGTCAACCTAGTAGGCCCAGAAGTCAGCCTCCAATTCTGTGGAAAACAGCATACAACCCATTAGCCATTATTTTCAACAATTTACAGCCCATTTGCTAATTCTTAAGGATATTTGAAGCCCATATTCTTTTTATTAGCATTAGAGACCATATATTACAGGCCTTCGCTAAAAATTCAACGAAATTTTGCATATTTTGGTGGGGTCGAACTCTTTTAATCACAAAATTTGAGTCACGTTAAAAATAGTTTTCAAAAATTATATCAAAATAAAATTCAAAAACAATTCTCCATAAAAAATGAATGAAATTTAGAATCTTAACTAGCAAGATGCCTGTTCGTTGCACGAAACACGAAGATGCATTTGTATGAGTAGTTTATCTTGTGGGTGAAAAGATGATATTTTAATGTAATTGCCAGTTGGCTTTGGTTTTTATAAGAGTAGAGAGTAGAGAAATCCTGAAAAATGATATTTTAATTCAATTGCCGGTTGGCTTTGGTTTAAATTTTACAGCACATTTCTTACAACTTATAGCCCGTTTTCTGGGGAAGCCCATTTCTTATCCCTCCTCATCTTGAAAGATTTGCAGCCCAGCAGGGCTGAGAAAAGCAAGTAGGCCTCGGTTTTGGTATTCTCCAAAAAAAAGAACTGGGCTAGCCAATTTCAGAAAGAAAAAAATATCAACTGGGCTCGTCATGTGCTTAATAAAAGCGTAAGCGTGGGCTAGACGGGCCACTGACCCCAGACAACAATGTGATTGAGCTCCGTCTCTGAAACTGAAAAACAACTAGGCGAGCTGCTGGGTCCCTGGTGTTATCCGCTCGTTGTGTAATTTTCTTGTTTATTGACTACATTGACAATGGCGTGGAACCTAGTTGTCAAACAATTAGGAGAAAGTATTGTTTTGGCTTGTAATAACGAGGCACCTACTTGCGAAATGCAATGACCCTGGTGGGTCCCTACTGTCAGCCTCTCCACGTACAGTCATCTCCTAATTCCTCTTGGTTGTTGACCATGTTGACAACACTAGACGGCGGTGAGCACAGAGAGCTAACCAAGGCGGAGAACGACGACAAGGCCTCGGACGGGAACGAACAGCAGCTATGGAAGATGCGGCAGTGTAGTGGCAGGTGTAGGGGAGTACGAGGGCAACAACATGCAAGTCAAGCATACAAATGGTACAAAAATCCCAAGGATTAATTGTTCATCAAATTTTTAGACAAAACCCAGATTGAACATGACAGTAACATCTAACCCAACCACTCTTTTTTGCGGTCACAAACAAATGGATCGGTCTGATCCATAAAGTCAACATCTTGTGCAAAAAAAATTATTTTAGGATGTCTACAACTTGTTGTAAATAGAAGCCGAGCATGTTTAGAAGCCCATTTGTCCACCTTAAACTTCTTCTTTTGCTGTTCAACATGTTCGTCCGCGAGAAATCTCTTGCTGTAAAAATTATGCCTCATGGACAATAGTAACCTCGCATTCAACAGGAAGAATGTGACAAAGCTTCTGTTTTCCTGGTTGGATGCATATCGTCCCATCGTTATTGTCCTCAAATGAATGTCATGAGAACTGAGAAAATCCTTGTGCGTATTACGCCAACGATTTGTTATATGTTTTTCTCCATGTGGTTCTGCCTAAGTAGACATGATGATTGAAAACAGTTAAGGTCTGAAAAAAGAGTATGTCGAAAGAACAACAGCTGGACAGTTAATTCTAGTACAATATATACGGGCTTTAAATGTGCATGAAATCATCACCTCTATGTATAAATTCTCCAGAGATCGAAAGCATCGCAGCAAGCCAATAATTATGTCTAGATCAAAACTATACATTCTGATATATATGATCTTGACAGAATCCAGCAGCATTGATAGGCTACCAATGGACGAACTCTTCATTGAGCATATAACATAATATTAGTACCCAAAGTGTACTCTAAGATGATATAAAACTTATGTGCACAAATGAAAAATGCAGCATATGATTAAAAATGTGTAGATGATAATATACGGTACCTGAAAAGGTGAGGAGCCAAACACCAACTCCTTGTGATTATTAAACGGGTCACGAATTACACCCAAGGTCTCGGCTTGGGCGCAGAGACAACGATTATTTCGAAGGTGTATAACAATTATGAAGGAGCAACCTTTCAAGTGAGGGCATCTTCGATGATGAGCTGCTGTCCTTCAAAACAAATTCCAATGCTTTTAAGGTGAGGCGACTTTATTTGGAGACAAGCGATACCGATTTCTATTCCCAAAACAATCAGCAAGCGCTCGAGGGTGGCAACTGGAGTGGATGATCTTGTCTTGATGAGGCCTCCGACGGATAAACCACCACAAGTGAAAGTTTTTTAGCGGTGGAGCGAAGCATTTGTACCAGATCGTCGGTAGATGGCACCGGCGAAGGTGGTGGTGTGGAGAGAGGAGGAAACCGCGAGATGGACAACGGTGGTGTAGGCACGAATTCTTGGTATGTTCGTGGTATGAAACTTTCGTGGTAATGGTAGAACTCAAACTGCTGGAGTTTTCGAATTCGGGGATGTCGATAGCGTCCACCTTGCGGGTTTGGACAACGGGTAGCTTGTCGGGATCAGAGGCATTGAGCGGGCCCTATTTGGTGAGAAGAGATGATGGCTCGACGAGATCAAATTCGGGAAGGACAGATGTCGGCGACAATCGAGATTGAGGGTGTGGTGTGCCATAGAGGCGCCACCGATTTGAGAGGACTTGTGCGGCAGCAATCCTTGGTGGGGAGAAGCGAGATGATCTCCTCAAGGATGACGTACGGGAGATCGCTGATGCGGTCCACCGGAGATTCTACCGGTTCCTCAGGTCCGGGTGGGGTGGGGGGGCTTGCCGCTTCTCCCAGCTACAGTGTGGGATCTACAACCGGCGTCGCTGCTGGCAGGAGCCTCATCTTCTTGGCGCTGGGGCCAGCCAACTCCATTTTCCTTGTGGGCGTCGCGCCGAGCTCACGGGTTTGAGCAGAGTAGCCAGAGACGAGCCTAGTGGCAGTGCCAGTGGGGAAGAAGGAGGGCTGGGGATTTTTGTAGGAGTGGAAGAAGAGGAGCAGGCGTTTTCTGTACGAGTGAGGAAGAAGGTGAGAGGGGTTCTCTGGACGAGTGAGGGAGATTGGGGAGCGGGGGGAATTGGGTGGGGAGACGGAAGCGGGAGAGCGAGCTGTTCGTGTTTATAAGGCCCACTGTAGTAACTACTCGCTTTTCCCCAAGAACCGCTCTCTTCTTTTGCGTTCTTTGCATGGTAGCCATGCATGCGGGATGCATGTGCTGACCGCCTTTGCATGCGCTGGTTTGTTACTAGGCCTATTTAATAGGGTGGTTATGGAGTAAATTAAGGAGATTTATTTTCTCTGTGTGCATCCACCAAATTAGAGGATGCGGCACTAGATCGAACACTCACATTAAACTAACATTGAAGAAGAACAAAAGTTCAGCATGTCTATGCATCTCAATGATTCACCATACTATAACCAATATACAAAACTGTGAGAGGGTGTGGAAATAAAGAAAATCGGTCGATGCTTCTCTGAGCAAAGGGCCTCCCTACGCACGCATTAATTTCCTGGGCATGCTTGTTTCTTCTCAATGTTGCGAGCACTTTGAGCATTGAGGGAGTCCTGGACTAGGGGGTGTCCGGATAGCCGGACTATCATCATCGGCCGGACTCCAAGACTATGAAGATACAAGATTGAAGACTTCGTCCCGTGTCCGGATGGGACTTTCCTTGGCGTGGAAGGCAAGCTTGGCAATACGGATATGTAGATCTCCTACCATTGTAACCGACTCTGTGTAACCCTAGCCCTCTCCGGTGTCTATATAAACCGGAGGGTTTTAGTCAGTAGGACAACAATCACAACAACAATCATACCATAGGCTAGCTTCTAGGGTTTAGCCTCTTTGATCTCGTGGTAGATCCACTCTTGTACTACCCATATCATCAATATTAATCAAGCAGGAGTAGGGTTTTACCTCCATCAAGAGGGCCCGAACACAGGTAAAAACATCGTGTCCCTTGTCTCTGTTACCATCCGCCTAGACGCACAGTTCGGGACCCCCTACCCGAGATCCGCCGGTTTTGACACCAACATTGGTGCTTTCATTGAGAGTTCCTCTGTGTCGTCACCGATAGGCTTGATGGCTCCTTCGATCATCAACAACGACGCAGTCCAGAGTGAGACTTTTCTCCTTGGACAGATCTTCGTGTTCGGCGGCTTTGCACTGCGGGCCAATTCACTTGGCCATCTGGAGCAGATCGAAAGCTCGCCCTGGCCATCGAGTTAGATTTGGAAGCTTAAACTTCACGGTGACATCGCGGAGATTTGATCGATGGATTCGAGCCCACAGCCAGCGCCGCCTTGTCTCGATGGGCATGATTTAGCTCCGCTACGGACAGATCCCTCGAAGCCGCGACATGAGTCGCTCGATCCTTAATTCGAGCCGACCGTGCGGTCGAGATGGGTGGCTAGACACGCCTCGGGGCTGCAACCTCTGGCGATGGAGCGAATCTCGACCTTGTCCGACGCTCATGACTCCGAGGTGCCGGACTCCTCGCCGGACTTCGAACCTCCTGCGCCCCCTCCAATCGAATCCGATTGGGCGCCGATCATGGAGTTCACCGCCACGGACATCTTTCAATACTCACCTTTTGGCGACATTCTGAATTCGCTAAGGTATCTCTCACTATCAGGAGAGCCCTGGCCGAATTGCGGTCAGGAGGGTTGGGATGCGGACGACGAAGAAATTCAAAGCCCACCCACCACCCACTTTGTAGCCACTGTCGATGATCTAACCGACATGCTAGACTACGCCTCCGAAGATATCGAATGTATGGACAACGATGCCAGAGACGACCAAGAACTAGCACCTACGGGGCACTGGAAGACCACCTCGTCATATGACATATACATGGTGGACATCCCAAAGGATGGGAATGGCGAAGAAGCAGCGGAGGCAGATTCCTCCAAGAAACAGCCCAAGCGCCGGCGTCAGCGGCGCCGCTCTAAATCCCGCCACAGCAAGAATGGAGATTCCGGCACCGGGGATAATAACACCCGGAGAGAGTGAAGAAGACACCCCTCCAAAGAAGATTCAAAGACGGGGAGGGCGGAGAAGCCAGCCCTCATGAGAGAGCGGCGCAGCGAAGAGGTAGAGGATGATAATTACATGCCTCCCTCCGGAGACAAGGCAAGCCTCGGCGACAACGAATTAAATCGTGCCGAGGATCTCGTCGAACAAGAGCGTTTCAAACGCGGGCTTATGGCCACGCAAACAGCCTAAAGAAAAGCAGCAACAACTTAGAGCCGATAAAGACCGCTAGCGAAAAATGGGTGAAGTCCTTGCGGCAAGAGTATGAACTCGAACGCCTCAAAAGCTACCCCAAGCGCAAGTTTCTCCCCGATTAGAGGAGGAGGCATATAAACCTGCATCACCGAGCTGTCGGCCGACCGACCACCTCGTGGCCGCGACAGAGAGGCCTTTAGGCCCTCCATCAGAACCGTACCCCGACATCGCTCGAAAAGCACAAGGCCACAGGGGAACGCTCCGGACCTGCGAGATATATTGGAGGATAAGGCAAGACAATCAAGATCGATCTACGGATCGCGTGGGTGCCCCACGGCACGCGACGACAACCGTCGCGCCGGACACAGCAAGTCTGGCCGGGCCAAACACAGTAGACAAAGCTCGTTTGAGCTACATCGTGATATAGCCCAATATAGAGGCACCGCACACCCACTATGCTTCACAGATGAAGTAATGGAGCATCAAATCCCCGAAGGGTTCAAACCCGTGAACATTGAATCCTACGATGGCACAACAGACCCCGCGGTTTGGATCGAAGACTATCTCCTACATATCCACATGGCCCGCGGTGACAATCTTCACGCCATCAAATATCTCCCACTCAAGCTTAAAGGACCAGCTCGACATTGGCTTAATAGCTTGCGGCCAGAATCAATTGGGTGTTGGGAAGACACGGAAGCCGCATTCCTTGACAACTTCGGGGCACATATGCGACCACCGACGCGATGACCTAAGCCACATAATTCAGCAGCCAGACGAATCGGCCGAAAAATTCGACACGGTTCTTAACAAAGAAAAATCAAATCGTCATTGTCCGGATCAGAGGCCCTTGCAGCCTTCAAACATAACATCCATGACGAGTGGCTGGCCCGGCACCTAGGACAGAAAAGCCGAAATCCATGGCAGCCCTCACATCACTCATGACCGCTTTTGCTGGAGAGGACAGCTAGCTAGCCGCGATAACAACCTCGGCAAAAATTTCGCAGTCCAGATACCAAGGACCGCAATGGCAGGTCGCGTCGAAACAAAAACAAATGCCGCGTTAACAGCGATAACACTGAGGATACGGCAGTCAACGCCGGATTCAGAGGCTCTAAATCCGGTCAGCGGAAAAAGCCATTCAAAAGAACTACTCCGGGCCCGTCCAATTTGGACCGAATACTCGACCGCTCTTGCCAGATACATGGCACCCCCGAAAAGCCAGCTAATCACACCAACAGGGATTGTTGGGTATTTAAGCAGGCAGGCAAGTTAATTGCCGAAAACAATGACAAGGGGCTGCATAGCCATGACGAGGAAGAGACCCGGCCGCCAAACAATAGAAGACAAAAAGGTTTCCCCCCACAAGTGCGGACGGTGAACATGATATACGCAACTCACATACCCAAGAGGGAGCGGAAGCGTGCACTCGAGGGGCGATATCTGTGATGGAGCGGTCGCCCCAAAGTTCAACCCATTGTCCTCCTGTCCGATCACTTTTGATCGAAGGGACCACCCCACCAGTATCAGCCATGGCGGGTTCGCCGCATTGGTTTTAGACCCAATCGTCGATGGATTTCACCTCACTAGAGTCCTGATGGACGACGGCAGCAACCTGAACCTGCTTTATCAGGATACAGTGCGCAAGATGGGCATAGACCCTTCAAGGATTAAACCCACAAAGACGACCTTCAAAGGCGTCATACCAGGTGTAGAGGCCAATTGTACATGCTAGGTTACACTGGAAGTGGTCTTCGGATCCCCGGATAACTTCTGAAGTGAGGAGTTAATCTTCGATATAGTCCCGTTCCGCAGCGGCTATCATGCTCTGCTCGGACGAACCACGTTTGCAAAGTTCAATGCGGTGCCGCACTACGCATACCTCAAGCTCAAGATGCCAGGCCCTCGAGGAGTCATCACGGTCAACGGAAACACTGAACGCTCCCTCGGAACGGGGGAACACACAGCGGCTCTCGTGGCAGAAGTACAGAGCAGCCTCTTAAGGCAATTTTCGAGTCCGTCCGTTAAGCGACCGGACACGGCCAAACGCGCCCGGAGTAACCTACAACAAGACCACCTGGCATGTTCCGAGCACACGTAGCAATGCGGCCCTAACCCCAGCCCTTGCATAATTGCAAGACTAGTCCTTCACGTACATCATTACGCTCTGGAGATACCATGGGCATAGGGGGAGGGGCACGACCACGACAGGCCTAGAGTGCGGCTCAACCACACCAGGGGCTCCCAAGTGTGTCGCTCCTTTTCTTTTTTCTTTTTTCTTACCCACAGGACTCCGTTCACAGAGGCCCTGTCCAGCAGTAGACCTACCGAACTCACGATGCAAAAGCCAGGGAAGGAGAAAGGCTACGTCGAACACTCAGGTGGTCTCCATTACGAGCATTAAATCTGTTTAATACACCATTCCATAGCCTACCCCTGGAGGGGGACATGTTTAATAGTCCAATCCCTTGCTTACCACACTATTTGTATCGTTCTGCATTCATGGCAGTATTTCTGGAATAAACAATGCATCGCTTTTTGCTTATAATTGCATTTCTTTCTTATATATGTTCATTTATGACATGGTGCATCCGTACACTTTGGTACGGCTAAATACACCAGGGGCTTAAGTTCCCCACATTATGGTGTGATAAGTCCGAACACTTTCACAATTGCGGCACCCCGAACTTATAGCATTATATGCATCGGCTCCGAATCATGTCTTGGGTCAATAGTTGGGTTTGCCCGGCTCCCATGTTTTGGTACCTTACGTTCCGTTGTATCGGCTAAGGTAGCACTGGGAGAACCACTGCGATTGCGCCCATTGAGCTGGGCGGCGCCTCGATGGAGAAAGCTAAAAGCGACCGTCATGATAAGGCGAGAGCTGGTTGCTGTTCGAGAGGTTTTTTCGAGTCCCTAAAGACTTATGCCGCTTAGAGCGAGGAACCGGCTTCGTCCGGCCCAGGCGTGGATAGCGCCCCAAACTCGGTCTTCCGAACACTAGGGGCTTCACCGAAATTTAAAATTATAGAATTCTATGGCTAAGTGAGAGTGTTCAAGCATTATAAGTCCGGTTGCCTCGTTCGTTGTGTTGAGCGCCTCCCTAGATGGACCCAAACATGGGAACAAGAGCGCTCAAGTTTATCCCGAACACCCCAGCACTAGTGGCATGGGGGTGAAGCCGACGACTTGCCATCTCTCGATTTGATAAGCGGCCGCCTGAAGGTAATATTTTAAATTAACAAGCGTTGCTTAGCGCATATGAACAAAGTTTTCAGCGCACAGGATAACAAAATGCGAGTCTACTCAAATATTACATCTTTGGAGCACTCACCCGCAATCATGCGGGCACCCTTCAGGACACTCTTATAATACATTTCGGGCATATGATACTCCTTGCCCGCTGGCGGCGCGTCCGTCAGAAGCTTCTCAGTGTCCATCCTGCCCCAGTGCACTTTTGCGCGGGCAAGGGCCCGACGGGAACCTTCAATGCAGGCGGAGTGCTTGAGGACCTCAACCCAGGGACACACGTCCACCAGCCGCCGCACCAGGCCGAAGTAGCTCCCAGGCATGGCCTCCTTGGGCCACAGCCGAACTATGAGGCCCTTCATGGCCTGTTCGGCTACCTTGTGGAGCTCGACCAGCTGCTTCACCTGGTCGCTAAGGGGCACGGATGTCCGCCTCGATATCTTGAGACCGAAGACCTTCTCCGTCGAGCTCGCCTCCTCGGCCCGAGAAAGCGGCGACATCGACCTGCTGCAGGCAGATCCTGAGCAGCTCCTAAAGAGCTCCAATTCGGGTAAGTAATAAGTAATTCACATTCACATGCTTGCTTTGCATGAAAAATGCCTTACCCGTTGCTATATTATTCAAATCCTCGATCTCCTGGAGGGCCTTGTGGGCTTCGGCCTTAGCGGTTTTGGCGCTCTCAAGAGCCGATGCAAGCTCGGACTCTCGAGTCTTTGAGTCGTGCTCAAAACTCTCATGTTTTTCCATGAGAGCCTGGAGCTCTTGCTGCACCTCCGCCACCCGCGCCTCCTGCTTCTCCCGCTCGGCTCGCTCTGCGGCCGCATTGCATTCGGCCCCAGACACCGCCTCCTTCAGGGTCGCCACCTCGTTCGTGGCCCCTATAGTACCATGTTATCCTTGTTATTTCTCTTGCAACCAAATCCTTTTCTGTAAGGTACAAATTTAATACGGTGTTACTCACCTTCCTTGTCCTTGAGCTGCTTCTTGGCACGGCCGAGCTCGCTCTCGGACCACTCGAGGTTCTGCTTCAAAGCATCGACCTCAGCAGTCAGTGCGGCAGAGGTTAGTAGCGCAGCCTGCAATCCCGTATTGACATATTTTTTAGAACTCCTGCGTATATCTTTTTAGATCCTCAGTCCGGCTTTTCAATCTGAACACCGAACCGAGCATCAGGGGCTACTGTCTATGCGGTATTATACTACATATCTTAAAATTCTTACCTCAAAGCATGTTAGAAGGCTGCTGCAGGCTTCGGTCAACCCATTGTTGGCAAGCTGAACCTTCTGAATCACCGCACTCATGATAGTGCGGTGTTCTTCTTTGATGGAAGCGCCGTTGAGCGCCTCCAGCAAGTTATCCGGCGCCTCTGGTTGGACAGAGGCCGCCGGTGTCACGGTCTTGCCCTTCTTATGAAGGGGCCGCTCGCCGGACTCCGAAACCACTGCAGGTTCCGGTGCGGAGTCCGGTGCAGAGTCCGGGAGGTTGCCTTGCGGCACCTCCGGGGCCTCCTCCTCCTGGCGGGTCCCTTCTCGGGATCCCACCTCGGCGTCGTCAGCGTCTCGGGGAGTTGAGGCAGTCGGAAGGGAATCCATATCCGACGTGTATAAGGACCCGCTGGACGAAGCGGGAAGATAAATCCTTGGCGGACTACAGGTTGTGGCGGCATTAGAAAGACACCGTGTGGCAAAATGAAAAATTATAAACTATCTAGGAGTCCGGATACTTACGATCTTGCCAGGGGCTTGGCCCTTGAAGGCCACTCCTCGTTGCCATCGCCAACGTTGGTGGAACAGTCCGGGGGAAGGGTCCTTCCCTTCTTGGACCCTTTGGCCTCCCTCGCTGGCGAGGCCTTCCTCTTCTTCTCTCCCCCTGCTGGGGGAGAGGCTTCTTTCGTCTCCTCCTCATCCTCAGGGGAGGAGTCCGCCTCGGAGTCATCGGACAATGAGTCCGATACCACCTGACGCCGGGAACTCCTTCGGGTTCCCGCGGCCTTCTTCTTGGCCTTCTTCTCGGCACCACGTAAAGTGCGGGACCCGATCCCGTCAAAGCGGGTTTCCGCTGGATCTTCGGAAGGGGAGCCGGACGATTAACTGTCGACGTCTTCTGCCGATCTGTTAAAGGCATCGGGAGTTTAGATCCCACATAGAGTCAAACTATGAAAGAAATGAGTGTCCCATAAAGGATAACATAGCTTACCTCGCCGCCGGGGGCGCTGCGTCTTGAACCCGCGATCTTGATTTGCGGATCACGGGGCTTCTCCGCCCTTGAACAGCACCCTCCAGGCGGCTTTGTACGTTGTGTCGAAGAGCCCGCTCAAGGTCCGGTGCTGTGTCGGATCAAACACCCACAAATTGAAGGCCCGTTGCTGGCAGGGGAAAATCCGGCGGACGAGCATGACCTGGATCACATTGACAAGCTTAAGCTTCTTGTTCACGAGTGCAGGAGCGGGGATCGAGTCGGTCGGCTCCTTCGAACTACCCCATAACAAGCCCTTCTCTTTCCAGGAGGTGAGCTGCATGGGGATACCAGATCTGAATTCGGGGGCTGCTGCGCATTTAGGGTCACGCGGCTCGGTGATGTAGAACCACCCCGATTGCCACCCTTTGATGGATTCCATGAAGGCACCCTCAAGCCAAGTGACGTTAGGCATTTTGCCCACCATGGCGCCTCCGCACTCCCCTTGGCTGCCCTTCACAACCTTCGGCTTGACATTGAAGGTCTTTAGCCACAAGCCGAAGTGGGGCTGGATGCAGAGGAAGGCCTCGCACACGACGATAAACGCCGAGATGTTGAGGATGAAGTTTGGCGCCAGATCGTGGAAGTCGGGGCGTAGTAGTACATGAGCCCCGAACAAAGGGGTGAAGTGGGAAGCCCGATCCAGCGGAGGAAGTGGGGAAGAAATCGACCCTCTCATGGGGCACTGGGGGTGGGGATGAGCTGCCCCTCGTCGGGCGGCCGGTCTGTGATGTCGCTGGATGGGTATCCGGCGCCGCACAGCTTCTCGATGTGCCCCTCCGTAACGGAGGAGGCCATCCACTTGCCTCCCGCTCCGGACATGGCTGCAGAAGGTTGAGGTGAGATGTGCGGACTTGGGCGCTGAAGCTCGAGTGCGCGAAGATGGATAAGCAAAGGAGGAAGAAGGCGTAGGTAAAGGAGGTGGATCCTTATCCCCTTATATATGGGCGGACGGAAACTATGCATCCCTACTTGTTGGGTAACGTAGCAGAAATTCAAAAATTTTCCTACGTGTCACCAAGATCTATCTATGGAGAAACCAGCAAACGAGTAGAAGGAGAGTGCATCTACATACCCTTGTAGATCGCTAAGCGGAAGCGTTCAAGTGAACGGGGTTGATGGAGTCGTACTCGTCGTGATTCAAATCACCGATGATCAAGTGCGAGCAGACGGCACCTCCGCGTTCACACACACGTACAGCCCGGCGGCGTCTCCCCGCCTTGATCCGGCAAGGAGAGAGGGAGAGGTTGAGAAGACTCCATCCAGCAGCAGCACAACGGCGTGGTGGTGATGGAGGAGTGTGGCAATCAGCAGAGGCCGCTAAGCACCACGGGAGAGGAGGAGTACTTGGGAGAGAGAGAGGGCTGCAACCAAAGGCGGAGATCGAATCACGTGTATCTGTGTGTTCTCTGGGCAGCCCTATGCCTCACTATTTATAGGGGAGAGGGGCTGCGCCCCTTTAGGGTTTCCCACCCCAAGGGGTGCGGCCAGCCTCGAGATCCAATCAGGGGTGGCGGCCAGGAGGGAGGAGAGGGAGGCGCAGGAGCATGGGCCTTAGGGCCCATCGCCCTAGGGTTTGCCCCTCCCACCTCCCTCGCGCCTTGGGCCCCTTGTGGGGCGCACCAGCCCACTGGGGCTGGTTCCTCCCACACATGGCCCACGCAGCCCTCTGGGGTAGGTGGCCCCACTTGGTGGACCCAGGACCCTCCGGTGGTCCCGTGCGTCTACCGATAAAACCGAAACTTTTCGGTGACCAAAGCAGGACTTCCCATATATAAATCTTTACCTCCGGACCATTCGGAACTCCTCGTGACGTCTGGATCTCATCAGGGACTCGAACAACATTCGGTAACCACATACAAACTTCCTTTATAACCCTAGCGTCATCGAACCTTAAGTGTGTAGACCCTACGGGTTCGGGAGACATGTAGACATGACCGAGGCGTTCTCCGGTCAATAACCAACAGCGGGATCTGGATACCCATGTTGGCTCCCACATGTTCCACGATGATCTCATCGGATGAACCACGATGTCAAGGACTCGATCGATCCGTATACAATTCCCTTTGTCTAGCGGTATTTTACTTGCCCGAGATTCGATCGTCGGTATACCGATACCTTGTTCAATCTCGTTACCGGCAAGTCTCTTTACTCGTTCCGCAACACATCATCCGTGATCAACCCCTTGGTCACATTGTGCACATTATGATGATGTCCTACCGAGTGGGCCAGAGATACCTCTCCGTTTGCGGAGTGACAAATCCGATCTCGATCCGTGTCAACCCACAGACACTTTCGGAGATACCTGTAGTGCACCTTTATAGTCACCCGATTCGTTGTGACGTTTGATACACCCAAAGCACTCCTACGGTATCCGGAGTTACACGATCTCATGGTCTAAGGAAGAGATACTTGACATTGGAAAAGCTCTAGCAAGCGAACTACACGATCTTTGTGCTATGCTTAGGATTGGGTCTTGTCCATCACATCATTCTCCTAATGATGTGATCCCGTTATCAACGACATCCAATGTCCATAGCAGAAACCATGACTATCTGTTGATCAACGAGCTAGTCAACTAGAGGCTCACTAGGGACATATTGTGGTCTTTGTATTCACACGTGTATTACGATTTCCGGATAATGAGTTATAGCATGAATAAAGACAATTATCATGAACAAGGAAATATAATAATACTTTTATTATTGCCTCTAGGGCATATTTCCAACAGTCTCCCACTTGCACTAGAGTCAATAATCTAGTTCACATCGCCATGTGATTTAACATTGACAGTCACATCGCCATGTGACCAACATCATCAAATGAGTTACGGGGTTTGATCATGTTTTGCTTGTGAGAGAGGTTTTAGTCAGCGGTGCGAACCTTTCAGATCCGTGTGTGCTTGCAAATTTCTAGGTCATATTGTAAATGCTGTTTCCATGCTCCACTTGGAGCTATTCCAAATAGTTGCTCCACTATACGTATCCGGTTTGCTACTCGAGTCACTCGGATAGGTGTTAAAGCTTGCATCGGCGTAACCCTTTCGCCAAACTCTTTATCACCTCCATAATCGAGAAACATGTCCTTATTTACTCCAAGGACAATTTTGATCGCTGTCCAATGATCCATTCTGGATCATTCTTGTACCTATAGTGACTCATGGCAAGGCACACTTCCGGTGCGGTACACAAACATAGCATACTATAGAGCCTATGTACGAAACATAGGGGCGACCTTCGTCCTTTCTCTCTTTTACGCCATGGTCGAGCTTTAAGTCTTGACTTCATACCTTACAACTCAGGCAAGAACTCCTTCCTTGACTAATCCATCTTGAACACCTTCAAGATCATGTCAAGGTACGTGCTCATTTGAAAGTACTATCAAGCATTTTGATCTATCTTATAGATCTTGATGCTTATTGCTCAAGTAGCTTAATCCAGGTTTTCCATTGAAAAACACTTTTCAAATAACCCTATATGCTTTCCAGAAATTCTACATCATTTCTGATCAACAATATGTCAATAACATATACTCACCGAAATTCTATAGTGCTCCCACTCACTTCTTTGGAAATACAAGTTTCTCATAAATTTGTATAAACCCAAAATCTTTGATCATCTTATCAAAGTACATATTCCAACTCGAGATGCTTACTCCGGTCCTTAGAAGGATCATTTGGAGCTAGCATACCTTTAGCATCCTTAGGATCGACAAAACCTTTCGATTTTATCACATACAACCTTTCCTTACGAAGACCGGTAAGGAAACTCGTTTTGACATCCATCGCAGATTTCATAAATGCAGCTAATGCTAACATGATTCCGACGGACTTAAGCATCGCTACGAATGAGAAAATCTCATCGTAGTCAACTCCTTGAACTTGTGAAAAAACTCTTCGCCACAAGTCGAGCTTCATAGACGGTGACATTACCGCCCACGTCCGTCTTCTTCTTAAAGATCCATTTATCTCAATGGTTTGCCGATCATCGGGCAAGTCCACCAAAGTCCATGCTTTGTTCTGATGCATGGATCCTATCTCGGATTTCATGGCTTCTAACCATTTGTCGGAATTTGGGCCCACCATCGCTTCTCCATAGCTCGTGGGTTCATTGTTGCCTAGCAACATGTCCTTCAAGACAAGATTCTGTACCACTCTAAAGTAGTACGCATCCTTGTCACCCTACGAGTCGGTAGTGACTTGATCCAAGTTTCATGATCACTATCATAAGCTTCTACTTCAATTGGTGTAGGTGCCACAGGAACAACTTCACGTGCCCTGCTACCACTAGTTGAAGTGATGGTTCAATAACCTCATCAAGTCTCCACCATCCTCCCACTCAACTTTTGAGACAAACTTTTCCTCGAGAAAGGACCCGATTCAAGAAACAATCCCTATTGTTTCGGATCTGAATTAGGAGGTATACCCAACTGTTTTGGGTGTCCTATGAAGATGCATTTTATCCGCTTTGGGTTCGAGCTTATCAACTGAAACTTTTTCACATAAGCGTTGCAGCCCCAAACCTTTAAGAAATGACGACTTAGGTTTCTCTAAACCATAGTTCATACGGTGTCATCTCAGCGGAATTACGTGGTGCCCTATTTAAGTGAATGTGGTTGTCTCTAATGCCTAACCCATAAGCGATAGTGGTAATTCAATAAGAGACATCATAGTACGCACCATATCCAATAGGGTGCAACTATGATGTTCGGACACACCATCAAACTATGGTGTTCCGGCGGTATTAATTGTGAAACAATTTCCACAATGTCTTAATTGTGTGCCAAACTCGTAACTCAGATACTCATCTTTATGATCATATCATAGACATTTCATCCTCTTGTCACGATGATCTTCAACTTCACTCTGAAATTACTTGAACCATTCAATAATTCAGACTTGTGTTTCATCAAGTAAATATACTCTACATCTACTCAAATCATCGTGAAGTAAGAACATAACGATATTCATTTGCATGCCTCAACACTCATTGGACTGCACACATCAAAATGTGTTACTTCCAACAAGTTGCTATCTTGTTCCATTTCTTTGAAAAGCGAGGCTTTTTAGTCATCTTGCCCATGTGGTATGATTTGCATATCTCAAGTGATTCAAAATCAAGTGAGTCCAAGCGATCCATCTGCATGGAGTTTCTTCATGCGTATACACCAATAGACATGGTTCACATGTCTCAAACTTTTCAAAAGCGAGTGAGTCCAAAGATCCATCAACATGGAGCTTCTTCATGCTTTTATACCAATATGACTTACATGGCGATTGCCACAAGTAAGTGGTACTATCATTACTATCTTATATCTTTTGGCATGAAATGTGTATCACTACGATCGAGATTCAATAAACCATTCCTTTAGGTGCAAGACCATTGAAGGTATTATTCAAATAAATAGAGTAACCATTATTCTCCTTAAATGAATAACCGTATTGCAATAGACATAATCCAATCATGTCTATGCTCAACGCATAAACACCAAATCTCGATGGTAGAGGGGGCGTGCGATGCTTGATCACATCAACCTTGGAAACACTTCCAACACATATCGTCGACTCTCCTTTAGCTAGTCTCCGTTTATTCCGTAGCTTTTATTTGAGTTACTAACACTTAGCAACCGAACCGGTATCTAATACCACTGGTGCTACTAGGAGTACTAGTAAAGTACACATTAACATAATGTATATCAATATACTTCTATCGACCTTGCCAGCCTTCTCATCTACCAAGTATCTAGGGTGGTTCCGCTCGATGGTTGTTCCTCTTATTACGAAGCACTTAGTCTCGGGTTTGGGTTCAACCTTGGGTTTCTTCACTAGAGCAGCAGACTGATTTGCCGTTTCATGAAGTATCCCTTCTTGCCCTTGCCCTTCTTGAAACTAGTGGTTTCACCAACCATCAACAATTGATGCTCCTTCTTGATTTCTACTTTCGCGGTGTCAAACATCGCGAATACCTCAAGGATCATCATATCTATCCACGATATGTTATAGTTCATCACGAAGCTCTAGCAGCTTGGTGGCAATGACTTTGGAGAAACATCACTATCTCCTCCGGAAGATCGACTCCCACTCGATTCAAGTGATTGTTGCACTCGGACAATATGAGCACAAGCTCAACGATTGAGCTTTTCTCCCTTAGTTTGCAGGCTAAGAAAATCGTCGGAGGTCTCATACCTCTTGGCGTGGGCACGAGCCTGAAATCTCAATTTCAGCCCTCGAAACATCTCATATGTTCCGTGACGTTTCAAAACGTCTTTGGTGCCTCAACTCTAAACCATTTAAGCGAACTATCACGTAGTTATCAAAGCGTGTATGTCCGATGTTCGCAACATCCACAAGCGGCGTTTGGGGTTCAAAGACATCGAGCGGTGCATTAAGGACATAAGCTTTCTCTTGTCCGCATAATCGCTCTTGTCAACTTTCAACTATATTTTCTCTAGGAACATATCTAAGCAGTGGAACTAAAGCGCGAGCTTCGACATAATTTGCAAAGATCTTTTGACTATGTTCGGGATAATTAAGTTCATCTTATGAACTCCCACTCGAGATAGACATCCCTCGGTCATCTAAGTGATTACATGATCCGAAGTCAACTAGGCGTGTCCGATCATCACGTGAGACGGACTAGTCTCATCGGTGAACATCTTCATGTTGATCGTATCTTCCATCGACTCATGCTCGACCTTTCGGTCTCCGTGTTCGAGGCCATGTGCGCACATGCTAGGCTCGTCAAGTTAACCCCAAGTGTTTTATTTGTGTAAAACTGTCTTACACCCGTTGTATGTGAGCGTAAGAATCCATCACACCCGATCATCACGTGGTGCTTAGAAGCGACGAACTGTAGCAACGGTGCACGATCGGGGAGAACACTTCTTGAAATTTTGTAAGGATCATCTTATTTACTACCGTCGTCCTAAGTAAACAAGATGCATAAACATGATAAACATCACATGCAATCAAATAGTGACATGATATGGCCAATATCATTTTGCTCCTTTGATGTCCATCTTGAGGCTCCATGATCATCATCGTCACCGGCATGACACCATGATCTCCATCATCATGATCTCCATCATCGTGTCTCCATGAAGTCGTCTCGCCAACTTATTACTTCTACTACTATGGCTACCGGTTAGCAATAAAGTAAAGTAATTACATGGCGTTGTTCAATGACACGCAGGTCATACAATAAATAAAGACAACTCCTATGGCTCCTGCCGGTTGTCATACTCATCGACATGCAAGTCGTGATTCCTATTACAAGAACATGATCAATCTCATACATCCCATATCATTCATCACATTCTTTTGGCCATATCACATCACATAGCATACCCTGCAAAAACAAGTTAGGCGTCCTCTAATTGTTGTTGCATGTTTTACGTGGCTGCTATGGGTTTCTAGCAAACGTTTCTTACCTACATAAAAACCACAGCGTGATATGCCAATTTCTATTTACCCTTCATAAGGACCCTTTTCATCGAATCCGTTCCGACTAAAGTGGAGAGGCGGCACCCGCTAGCCACCTTATGCACGAAGTGCATGTCAATCAGTGGAACTGTCTCACGAAGAAATGCGTGTAAGGTCGGTCCGGGCGCTTCATCCCACAATACCGTCGAAACAAGATTGGACTAGTAACGGTAAGCATATTGAACAACATCAACGCCCACAACTACTTTGTGTTCTACTCGTGCAAAGAATCTACGCAATAGACCTAGCTCGATACCCTTTGTTGGGTAGCGTGGCAGAAATTCAAAATTTTCCTCGTGTCACCAAGATCTATCTATGGAGAAACCAGCAAGCGAGTAGAAGGAGAGTGCATCTACATACCCTTGTAGATCGCTAAGCGGAAGCGTTCAAGTGAAGCGGGGTTGATGGAGTCGTACTCGTCGTGATTCAAATCACCGATGATCAAGTGCGAACGGACGGCACCTCGCGTTCAACACACGTACAGCCGTGGCGTCTCCCCGCCTTGATCCAGCAAGGAGAGAGGAGAGGTTGAGAAGACTCCATCCAGCAGCAGCACAACGGCGTGGTGGTGATGGAGGAGTGTGGCAATCCAGCAGGCCGCTAAGCACCACGGAGAGGAGGAGTACTTGGGAGAGAGAGAGGCTGCAACCAAAGGCGAGATCGAATCACGTGTGATACGTGTGTTCTCTGGGCAGCCCTATGCCTCACTATTTATAGGGGAGAGGGGCTGCGCCCCTTTAGGGTTTCCACCCCAGGGGTGCGGCCAGCCTCGAGATCCAACTGGGTGGCGGCGGGAGGGAGGAGAGGGAGGCGCAGGAGCATGGGCCTTGGGGCCCATCGCCTAGGGTTTGCCCCTCCCACCTCCCTGCGCCTTGGGCCCCTTGTGGGGCGCACCAGCCCACACAGGGCTGGTTCCCTCCCACACATGGCCCACGCAGCCCTCAGGGGTAGGTGGCCCCACTTGGTGGACCCCGGGACCCTCCGGTGGTCCCGTCGTCTACCGATAAAACCCGAAACTTTTCGGTGACCAAAACAGGACTTCCCATATATAAATCTTTACCTCCGGACCATTCCGAACTCCTCGTGACGTCCCGGATCTCATCAGGGACTCGAACAACATTCGGTAACCACATACAAACTTCCTTTATAACCCTAGCGTCATCGAACCTTAAGTGTGTAGACCCTACGGGTTCGGGAGACATGTAGACATGACCGAGGCGTTCTCCGGTCAATAACCAACAGCGGGATCTGGATACCCATGTTGGCTCCCACATGTTCCACGATGATCTCATCGGATGAACCACGATGTCAAGGACTCATCGATCCGTATACAATTCCCTTTGTCTAGCGGTATTTTACTTGCCCGAGATTCGATCGTCGGTATACCGATACCTTGTTCAATCTCGTTACCGGCAAGTCTCTTTACTCGTTCCGCAACACATCATCCGTGATCAACCCCTTGGTCACATTGTGCACATTATGATGATGTCCTACCGAGTGGGCCAGAGATACCTCTCCGTTTGCGGAGTGACAAATCCGATCTCGATCCGTGTCAACCCAACAGACACTTTCGGAGATACCGTAGTGCACCTTTATAGTCACCCGATTCGTTGTGACGTTTGATACACCAAAGCACTCCTACGGTATCCGGAGTTACGATCTCATGGTCTAAGGAAGAGATACTTGACATTGGAAAAGCTCTAGCAAGCGAACTACACGATCTTTGTGCTATGCTTAGGATTGGGTCTTGTCCATCACATCATTCTCCTAATGATGTGATCCCGTTATCAACGACATCCAATGTCCATAGCAGAAACCATGACTATCTGTTGATCACAACGAGCTAGTCGACTAGAGGCTCACTAGGGACATATTGTGGTCTTTGTATTCACCGTGTATTACGATTTCCGGATAATGAGCTTATAGCATGAATAAAAGACAATTATCATGAACAAGGAAATATAATAATACTTTTATTATTGCCTCTAGGGCATATTTCCAACACTACTAGCCTAGTAAAACTCGCTTAGCTCCCAAGCGCCGCAATCAATGGCACGGTTGGGTTACCCACGTCCATATTGATGGGAATCCCGGAATAAGGGGAACACAATCTCGCTCGACAAGGCGTGCCAAGGAAACCGCCGCTTAAACGCTACGAGGTGGTATAATAAAAGCGATTCAAGTAAAGGCTTGGTAGTGGTGTGACATCACGCCACAAAATACGTCGCCAGATTGAACTTTTGTAAATATTATTCTCTCTACGGTGGTATGTGGAATTTATTTTCTGAGCGGACACTATCTGGTGTTCACAATCTTCTATGAATTATTCGAGGAGGAACCCGCCTTGCAATGCCGAAGACAATATGCCGGACTCGTCGTCATTGAAGCTTGGTTAGAGGCTCTTGAGGAGTCTGGACTAGGGGTGTCCGGATAGCCGGACTATCATCATCGGCGGACTCCAAGACTATGAAGATACAAGATTGAAGACTTCATCCGTGTCCGGATGGGACTTTCCTTGGCGTGGAAGGCAAGCTTGGCAATACGGATATGTAGATCTCCTACCATTGTAACCGACTCTGTGTAACCCTAGCCCTCTCCGGTGTCTATATAAACCGGAGGGTTTTAGTCTGTAGGACAACAATCACAACAACAATCATACCATAGGCTAGCTTCTAGGGTTTAGCTTCTTTGATCTCGTGGTAGATCCAGTCTTGTACTACCCATATCATCAATATTAATCAAGCAGGAGTAGGGTTTTACCTCCATCGAGAGGGCCCGAACCTGGGTAAAAACATCGTGTCCCTTGTGTCCTATTACCATCCGCCTAGACGCACAGTTCGGGACCCCCTACCCGAGATCCGCCGGTTTTGACACTGACAAGCATGTTGGCAACTGCACAACTAGCTAGCTGCCTCATCTTGCAATTGATGCTGACACATTTGCAGCAAACACATGAGGCAATAGAGATGACTCAACATGGGTCCATATTGTGCAGTTCCCGATATCATATTCATTGTCACGAATCGAAAAGATAGGAAAAGCAGTAGCTATACTTAAGCGGTGTTGCAAAGCAGTAGGACATATCAATAGCTCGGAATGACAAAACACGATCATCCGGACGAAGGGATCTTGACCTGCCTCGGAAGATTACATATAATTTCATAAGTCCTTGATTAATTTCCACCTTTGGCTGCACTGGTTGTTTGCTCCTCCACACATGACAGGATCGTTCCGCACTTGCATTGACAAGTCAGCGTCTGAATAAGCTAATTTCATCTTGCGGTGGTCATTGTACCTAATTACTGAATGTAGGAATACGGAGCACCATGAGGTTAGTGACAGCAGTAGATCTTGACCATATAAATTTTGTGCGGTGCTACCAAAATTGAGGTTTGTATCCCTTCCCGTTATGAGAATTCTTCTTGAAGTTGGTAGAATGTGACGGCTTGTTCTTTGCATCAAACCTGCCTTCCCCCTGAGATTTGTTCTTGTTTTTTGGGGCTGGTTGGGCTGGAAGTTCTTCTCGTGTACCATGTGGGCACTAGAAGCTCCCTCGGCGACCCGAGCACGTGTGTCTTTTGCTATCGCCTTCTCCTCAAAATCAAGAGTGCTAATGAGATCCAAAACAGAAAACTCATGTCTCTTGTTTTTGAGAAGTAGCAAAATCATTCCATGAAGGTGGAAGCTTGGCAATGATGGTCCCAAGCAACAAATTTGTCAGCAACACACACTTAAAGTACTCAAGTTCCTTAGAGAGTGATTGTATCTCATGAGTCTCTTTGAACAACAGGCGCTCATCGGTCATCTTATGCAGAATTGCTCCATGATGTACAACTCGTTGCGGCCGAGGGCCCAAGCGTGGCCTCAAGCGCAGCCCACATGTCTTTGCATTTGTCAAACAACATATCTGAGTCCACAATGGAATCGTCAAGAACACTCAATGCAGGCGGCTTTGAAGAGGGTATCCATGTTACGAAAAGCTTCCTGCTTTGTAGGATAAGATCGCCCTCGGGCTTACCCTTAGTGGCGTCATAGCGATACATGATCTGAAACCAATATACTGCTCTTGTGCGCCACCTTTTATATTGCACCCCTTTAAAAGTAGGCGGCTTCAAAAGCGCAACAAAATCACTCGGAGTAAATTGCCTGTGATCAGGTTTTTGGATTGGATTGTTGAATATATGAGCAATTTAGTATGAGATTTAATCCGAATCAGCAGTAAATAGATCATGGCGACAATTGCAAACATCAAAGTAATGATGCGGACTAAACGGGAGGATGAGAATCACATCTTTGTCAGTAAATGAGCAGAACCGATGTGGTTGATGTTGTCACTCATGTCGTTGATGAAGAGGTTACCGAGGTCGGGAAGAAGGTCATCGTTGAGGAAGTCGTCATTGGCAGCGATCCGAGTGTGCTCCCGAAAACTCTGATCGCCCTCTCCGTCTGAGGATCACGAAAGGCGGGGTTCGGAGGACTACTGTCCCTTCTCGCGGTGCACACCGGAAGGTGGGCTGGAGAAGAATTGTGTGGCGGCGCTAAGATCTGGAATGGTGCAAAACCATATGATACAGCGGCGGCTAGGGTAGAGCATGTCAGGTCGGAGTATAATAGTAGGCCTTTGGCCCCCAAACCCCACGTCCAAGTCAATAATAGCTCAAAAAAAGTCAATAATAGCCCCACCAAGGTTTGTCTAAAAAAACGGAGTAATTAAGGTGCCCGTTAGTCCCTTTAGTATAAATACAATATCATTAATAATGGCCCCACCTTTTGTCTCACAAAGTAGAGTATGTTGGAGTACAACCGGCTACATGTTTACAATCCGCTTCTCTTCTCTCTCCTTCAACTAGGCACAACTACTATATTTAAATCCTTATAGCCTGCTTATGTCATCTAATTATAGTACTTGATCTAAGAGTTACTATCCACTGTGTAGTCTGAAATGTAGTACATGCTAAACTTGTTATGTGTCTGCTTGTTTCTTCTTTTAGAATCTTGTGAGAATATTGGGGAAGAGTGCCTTATTAAGCAATGGTAAAGGAAGTAATGAGATAAGGTTAGGGATAGTGACACATCCTTATTGGTCTCCAACAAAGCTGATAAAACAGCTAAGGAAGACTATCTTGAAGACAACGAGACAACCCCAAAGTCTGTCTTGGTTTAGTCTTGATTCTTCGCCACTACCGCTTGCACAAGCTATTCAAACTCTTTGTCTGAATCACTTCGGTTTCTTGAGTCTCAACTACAAGGTGAAAGACATCGATCAGTTGTCTTTGCGACAAGCGGAAGAAGCTGCGGAAGTCCTGGAGCATTCGGATGCATACTTTACGGTGCAACGACAAGCGTTGGAGGATTTTAGCGCCAAAGCAGGACAAAGCTAATCAGCTTGCTAAGCTTATTGCCCGACATGGTGGATACCGAGGATAGCATTTCTTGAGCTCTTCGAAGTTGTTTGATTATGCTCTTGTTTTCTTTGCAGCGTTTATTTGCACTAGTGGCCAATTTTGACGACAGTGTATGTAATATGCTGCTTTGTTCCCTATATTTGCACTGGTGGCGAACTTTGATGCCCAGTGGATGTAATATGTGTAATAGCGGTAATAGGCTAGCCTTAATTGCTTGCTTATTTATTTCCTTATTGTCTTGTTTAGTTGTTTGCTTGTAGTCACTGCAGTTCTTTTTCTGTGTTTTCTAGTGGCCACAATAACCTATTTTGGGTAACTAGGCCAAAGTAATCATGGCAACACACGGACTGTTGTAACCATGGGCCTCCTGCAGGCCGTATGATCCATGGGACTTCGTTCGGCCGTAGGACCATTGGCCTTCTATACGGGCTGTAGGATCCATCGGCCTTCTATACGGGCCTTAGGGATCAATGGGCCTTCTATGGGCCGTAGGGTCCATGGGCCTTCTACGGGCCGTACGATCCATGGGCCTTCTACGGGCCGTACTATCCATGGGCCTCATACGGGCCGCAGGATCCATGGGCCTTCTACGGGGCGTATCATCATTTCGCCAATCATGGGCCGTACTATTCGTGGACCATAACGGGCCGTTAATAGGCCGTATTTGATAACTCTATGAAAACAGCCCAGCGGGTTTTTTTGACATGAAAACGGCCCAACGTATTAACGGTCATAAGCGGGCGATTGTAACAACAGTGAATTTGGCCCACAGTAGAAAATAGCGAGAACGGGCCGTATGTAACCGAACGCTGCAAATGAGCCCAAGAATCAATGGGCCCTGAGAAGGCCGAAATATAATTTGGACTGGAAATGACCCAATGGAACAATGGACCGTTAATGGGTATAAAGTGATACATTGTTCATTACGGGCTAGTTTCACCATGGGCCGTTAATGGGCCAAGAGTTACAAAGGTCCTCATATGGGCCGAAAGAAGTCATGGGCCACACATGGGCCGGAAGTTAAAATGGGCTGAATCATATTGGACCGCCCAGATGGCGCCTCTTGGGCCTAATTGAGATAGGGCGAACGGCCCCAGGTTAGCGGGAACGTAAATGGGCTATATCGAACATGCCGTTAACGAGCTTTCCATGGACGCCCGCCACCTTTTGACCAAGTCAAGCAGGCGGCCTTTACGAGAATGGGCCTTTGTTGGGCGTGCCACTGTCGCCAGTATCATAGGCGCCTTCGGTCCAATGAGCGGATGACATCATCCCAGCGGTGAACCGACACGTGTTTCCTCCAGCCAATGATGATTTTACATGTGGAAAATCCCCATTGGTCGGGGCTGTTAATGGGTTATCGGATCCAAAACCCGACCCGATAGCTTAACGGCGTTCCATTACGGTGTATGCCACATGTCTGTCACCCTTGACGAAAGCACTTCTATGACGCGCGATTTATCGTCATGGAAGTGGACACTTCCGTGATGATAATTTTGGTAATGTCATGGAACACTTCTCTGACACCGACAGTATGACTATCTTGATTCTGTCATAAATTTGTCATGGATGTACATGCATGACAAAAAACGTGACCTACTGTGACAAACATGTATCATCACGGAAGTGTATTTTTTTTGTAGTGCAATGGGATATTCACGTGATCTACTTGATGTATGTTTTGGTGATAAACTTGCGGGTTCTGTGACCTTGTGAACTTATGCATAGGGGTTGGCACACGTTTTCGTCTTGACTCTCCGGTAGAAACTTTGGGCCACTCTTTGAAGTTCTATGTGTTGGTTGAATAGATGAATCTGAGATTGTGTGATGCATATCGTATAATCATACCCACGGATACTTGAGGTGACATTGGAGCATCTAGGTGACATTAGAGTTTTGGTTGATTTGTGTCTTAAGGTGTTATTCTAGTACGAACTCTAGGATAGATCGAACGAAAAGAATAGCTTCATGTTATTTTACTACGGACTCTTGAATAGATCGATCAGAAAGGATAACTTTGAGGTGGTTTCGTACCCTACAATAATCTCTTCGTTTGTTCTCCGCTATTAGTGACTTTGGAGTGACTCTTTGTTGCATGTTAAGGGATAGTTATATGATCCAATTATGTTATTATTGTTGAGAGAACTTGCACTAGTGAAAGTATGAACCCTAGGCCTTGTTTCCTAGCATTGCAATACCGTTTGTGCTCACATTTATCATTAGTTACCTTGCTGTTTTTATATTCACATTACAAAAACCTATATCTACCATCCATATTGCACTTGTATCACCATCTCTTCGCCGAACAAGTGCACCTATACAATTTACCATTGTATTGAGTGTGTTGGGGACACAAGAGACTCTTTGTTATTTGGTTGCAGGGTTGTTTGAGAGAGACCATCTTTAACCTACGCCTCCCACGATTGATAAACCTTAGGCCATCCACTTGAGGGAAATTTGCTAATGTCCTATAAACATTTGCACTTGGAGGCCCAACAACATCTACAAAAGAAGGTTGTGTAGTAGACATCAAGCTCTTTTCTAGCGCCGTTGCCGGGAGGTGAGTGCTTGAAGGTACATCTTTAGATCTTGCAATCAAATCTTTTAGTTTCTTGTTTTATCACTAGTTTAGTTTATAAAAGAAAACTACAAAAAAATGGAATTAAGGGTGCCTCATATGCTTCATATTTTTAATGTCTTTCGTGAAAATGATGGGAAGAAAAATTGTGCTCAAGTACTAGAAGAAGAATTACATAGAATGCTTGGCATAAAATATGTGAATGATGAGCATGATTGCAATGTTGTTACTATGAATTCTTTGAATACCTATGATGCTAATGATATGCAAAGCCACAAGCTTGGGGATGCTATGTTTTATGAAGATGATATTTTTTGTCCCCCAAGTTTTGATGAGCAAATTTATTATGATAAAAGCATGCCTCCTATTTATGATGATTATTGTGATGACACGTATGCCATAAAGAATAAACATAACCATGAAACTTGTCATCATGATTTTAATTTTCAATTGGATTATGCTTCACATGATAGTTATTTTGTTGAGTTTGCTCCCACTACTATTGGTGATAATAAATTTGCTTATGTGGAGAGTAGTAAATTTTTTTATGCAAGTAGATCATGAAAATAATGCTTTATGTGATAGTTATATTGTTGAATTCATTCATGATGCTACTGAAAATTATTACGAGGGAGGAACATATGCTTGTAGGAATTGCAATAATATCAAGTTTCCTCTCTATGTGTTGAATTTTTTTAAGTTGCACTTATTTTGCCATCCTATGCAAGTTGTTTCTTGTTCCCATAAGTTGTTTGATCACAAAATCCCTTGGCATAGGAAGTGGGTTAGACTTAAATGTGCTAGTTATATTCTTCATGATGCTCCCGTTATGATTCAATTCTTATCTTTTATACGAGCATCATTGAAATCATCATGTCTAGCTAAAAAGGCAATAAAAAAAGCACTTGTTGGGAGACAACCCCATATTTGCCTTTACTGTTTTTGTGTGTCCACATGATTATGCTACTGTAGTAATCATGTTTTATAGCTTTTGTTTCAACTAGCACGTATGCCCGTGCGTTGCAACAGGGAGATAAGTGTTTTTGCAACAAGCGGCGGAAAATATAATTGATGTGTTCATAAAAAATGATCTCCACGGTGCTGGGTGACAGAGCGAGGAGCTGCGGTCTTCCCACAGGTCATGTTTGGCCCGTGCGATCTTAATAGTGGTGGGGCTAGTCAACGCGGCGGCGACCACCCAACTTGTACCTTTTTTTCCTCCGGATCGACCTCCGTCTCGGAGTTGTGGTTCCGTCTTCATTTAATTGCTAGGCGGCGGGCGACCTTCGAGGCACGGTTACTTCGACCACTTTCTACTACGACGACGTAAACGGATGGATTACTAATTGCAACGCATAAATTATGTTTCATTAGCATAAGTAGCGCATAACCAGGCATGAATGTCCCATCATTATGAGGGTTTATTCTCTTCAACTATTTTTACACTCACGTGCCCATAAATTTTATTAATTAGAGAAAAACCAGCATATTCTCTTTTATTAGCACGTGCCCGCAATTTTTCCCCATTATAGCCAACCAGCATGGCACGTGCAAGTTATCTCCAGCATATTGTCTTTTATTGTCTTTTATTGGCAAGTTCCCTCGTTCTACTCATAATTCTCGAAACAACCTCCTTATTCTCACATAACCTCCTTATTTTCAGACAACTTATGGACATATAAAAACTGGTGTTTTTTAGTATAAGATTTCAACATGAGACTGTTCCTATAGTAATTGCAAGCTAGCTGAGTTGGTTTTATCCGTGGGCACAATAGGGAAGGTCCATAGTTCAATCCCCCCGCGCCCCTCATTTTTGCTGCTCGTCCGTCCACAGAAAAAGAAATGTGTGGTAGGTCCAGTTTGGCCCACTTGGGGGATAATCGAAAAAATTGGGGAGCTACGTGTGGAATGGACGAAACAAAATCTATGCACACATTTATTTTCTTTTCTTAGGGCAGCCGTGTGGGAGTTACTATATGACGCTAGTTGCGTCAAATAGCACGTGAGACGCACAACAGTTCGCGTTTGGGTCAGCCCACTGGCAGGCACCGAAATAACTTGTATTTGCAAGGCACGAGCTATAATCCAAAAAACGACGTGTGGAACACTGAAACACATGACCTTAAAGACCGGACCACGTGCCGCTAGCGACGGCAACAAACGCCTACTACTAACCAATGGCCAGCGTGAATATTTAAGAACATATTGCAACGTCGGATATAAAGTACTTTATGATTTTTTGTAAATATGAACTGCCGAATATTCTTCGAAACATGAGCATTTTTCGAAATTACGAACAATGCCTTTAATATTCTGTCCAGTTTTGAAAAAGCATGCTTTTTTTGAAATATGATCATTTTTTTAACACAAAAACGTTTTATCAAAACCCAATTTTTTTTAATTTGTGACCGGCTTTTGAAAACGGGACATGTTTTCAACATTCAGAACAAAATGTGTTCTTAAACTCAGACATTATTTTGATTTTGTGAACATTTTACTAAAATAAGAATAGATTTCATTTTTCGGATATTTTTTAAAATATATATTTTTAAATCACAAACAATTTTGGAATATTTCTTAGTATGAAAAAAATTGGAACGAGAAAATGAATTAATTTTCCAAATATTTTTGAAAACGCAAACACAATATTCTAATTCAAATATTATTCGAAAATTTTACAAAAATTAAAATTCTGAAGTTTTTTTGAAACTTTTGAATTACAAGATAAGGTAAAAATAAAAAAAAATTTGGACGGAAAAACAAAATGGGCCAGGCCAGTCTTGGGCGCCTGTGCGAACTCAAACTATCTACTGCCCAGGGCGAGAAATAGGCTTTTTGAAGCTACATGGGCAGGCAAATAAGTGGGCTGGCTTTACTGGGCCACATCATGTGCGGGCCGAGTACAAAATTCATGATTGCTAAAAATACAGATGGACGCACAAAAATTTAGTACCACCTCGGATAATAAAAAAATAAATTTTGACGGTGAACGGATGAAAAAATTGACGAAACGCACCTTACTTTATTAGTAGGTATAGAAAAAGTGCCAAGTAAGACCTTTAGAATATCTTACAGTGATAGTTGTGTTGATCCTGCTGAAAATCAGAAACTTTTGCGCTCTGTAAATTAGTTTTGATAACTCACAGAAACGTGGTTTTGATCTGATTGTTTTTGAGGAAGATTAAATAACAAATTTCTTAGGACTTCCTAATTTGGTAGAATTTTTGGAGTGACATAAGTATTCCAAAGTTACAGATTACTACAGACTGTTCTGTTTTTAACAGATTCTGTTTTCTATGTATTGTTTGCTTATTTTGATGAATCTATGAGTAGTATCGGAGGGTATGAACCATAGAGAAGTTGGAATACAGTTGATATTACACCAATATGAATTTAGAATGAGTTCACAATAGTACCTAAGTGGTGATTTATTTTCTTATACTAACGGAGCTTACGAGTATTCTGTTGAGTTTTGTGTTGTGAAGTTTTCAAGTTTTGGGTAAAGATTTGATGGACTATGGAATAAGGAGTGACAAGAGCCTAAACTTGGGTCTGCCTAAGGCACCCCAAGGTAATATTCAAGGACAACCAAGAGCCTAAGCTTGGGGATGCCCCGGATGGCATCCCCTCTTTCGTCTTCGTTCATCGGTAACTTTACTTGGAGCTATATTGTTATTCACCACATGATATGTGTTTTGCTTGGAGCGTTATTTTCTTTTGTTAGTATTTGCTTGCTGTTATTTAGAATAATGTTTTGCATCTATATTTTCAATAAAAATGTCAAGTATACATGTTGCTGTTTCAAAACAGAAAGTTTACCGCTGTTGCAAAAGTTCCCTTGTAAAGTCAAAAAATGATAAAATGTTGAAACTTTTTGCATATTGTGCTCTGATAAATCTTCTACAGTGTGGTAGACTTTCATAATTTTGGAGTTAGGGAAGTATGATGAATCTTGCATTCTTTACATGCTGTATTATTTTGGCAGATTGCTGTTATGTTTGCATTTTTTGCATATGTTTGCTTGTTTGATGATTCTATTTGAGGATAGGAGTATTAAATATGGAGAGACATTTAGTATGCAATGTTGAATAATATTTTTTGTGATTTGTTACAGTAGAAAATGATAAGGTTTTTGCATTGGTTTATACTAACTTATCTCACGAGTTCTTGTTGAGTTTGGTGTGGATGAAGCTTTCGAGATTTAGGAAACCGAGATATAAAAGGAATTAAGGAGACACAAAAGCTCAAGCTTGGGGATGCCCAAGGCTCCCCAAGATAATGTTTCAAGAAGTCTCAAGCATCCAAGCTTGGGGATGCCCCGGTAGGCATCCCACCTTTCTTCTTCAACAATTATCGGATAGTATCGGTTGAACCTAAGTTTTTGCTTCTTCACATGATGTGTGCTATCCTTGAAATGTCATTTTGTTTTGTTTTGCTTGCTGTTTGAATAAAATACCAAGATCTGAAATTCTTAAATGTTAGAGAGTCTTCACATAGTTGCACAATTATTTGAATACTCATTGATCTTCACTTATATCTTTTGGAGTAGTTTGTCATTTGCTCTAGTGCTTCACTTATATCTTTATAGAGCACGGCGGTGGTTTTATTTTGAAGAAATTAATGAACTCTCATGCTTCACTTATATTATTTTGAGAGTCTTTTAGAACAGCATGGTAGTTTGCTTTGGTTATGAATTTAGTCCTAATATGATGGGCATCCAAGATGGGTATAATAAAACTTTCATATAAAGTGCATTGAATACTAAGAGAAGTTTGATTCCTTATGATTGTTTTGAGATATGAAGATGGTGATATTAGAGTCATGCTAGTGAGTAGTTGTGAATTTGAGAGATACTTGTGTTAAAGTTTGTGATTCCCGTAGCATGCACGTATGGTGAACCGTTATGTGATGAAGTTGGAGCATGATTTATTTATTGATTGTCTTCCTTATGTGTGGAGGTCGGGATCGCGCGATGGTTAACTCCTACCAACCCTTCCCCTAGGAGCATGCGTGTACTACTTTGTTTTGATGACTTGTAGATTTTTGCAATGAGTTCTTATGACTAATATTGAGTCCATGGATTATACGCACTCTCACCCTTCCACCATTGGTAGCCTCTCTTGTGCCGCGCAACTCTCGCCGGTACCATAAACCCACCATATACCTTCCTCAAAACAGCCACCGTACCTACCTATTATGGCATTTTCATAGCCATTCCGAGATATATTGCCATGCAACTTTCCACCGTTTCGTTTATTATGACATGCTTCATCATTGTCATATTGCTTTGCATGATCATGTAGTTGACATCGTATTGGTGGCAAATCCACCTTTCATAATTCTTTCATACATGTCACTCTTGATTCATTTCACATCTCGGTACACCGTCGGAGGCATTCACATAGAGTCATATTTTCTTCTAAGTATTGAGTTGTAATTCTTGAGTTGTAAGTAAATAAAAGTGTGATGATCATCATTATTAGAGCATTGTCCCAGTGAGGAAAGGACGATGGAGGCTATGATTCCCCCACAAGTTGGGATGAGACTCCGGACAAAAAATAAAATAAAATAAAAAAAGAGGCCAAAAATAAAAAGAGAAGGCCCAAAAAAATAAAAAGAAATAAAAATGAGAGAAAAAGAGAGAAGGGGCAATGCTACTATCCTTTTACCACACTTGTGCTTCAAAGTAGCACCATGATCTTCATGATAGAGAGTCTCCTATGTTATCACTTTCATATACTAGTGGGAATTTTTCATTATAGAACTTGGCTTATATATTCCAATGATGGGCTTCCTCAAAGTGCCCTAGGTCTTCATGAGCAAGCAAGTTGGATGCACACCCACTTAGTTTCCTTTTGAGCTTTCATACACCTATAGCTCTAGTGCATTTGTTGCATGGCAATCCCTACTCACTCACATTGATATCTATTGATGGGCATCTCCATAGCCCATTGATACGCCTAGTTGATGTGAGACTATCTTTCTCCTTTTTGTCTTCGCCACAACCACCATATTCTATTCCACCTATAGTGCTATGTCCATGGCTCACGCTCATGTACTACGTGAAAGTTGAAAAAGTTTGAGAATACTAAAGTATGAAACAATTGCTTGGCTAAAACCAGGGTTGTGCATGATTTAAATATTTTGTGTGATGAAGATAGAGCATAACCAGACTATATGATTTTGTAGGGATAACTTTCTTTGGCCATGTTATTTTGAGAAGACATAATTACTTTGTTAGTATGCTTGAAGTATTATTATTTTTATGTCAATATTAAACTTTTGTCTTGAATCTTTCGGATCTGAACATTCATGCCACAATAAAGAAAATTACGTTGATAATTATGTTAGGTAGCATTCCACATCAAAAATTCTGTTTTTATCATTTACCTACTCGAGGACGAGCAGGAATTAAGCTTGGGGATGCTTGATACCTCTCCAACGTATCTATAATTTTTGTTTGTTCCATGCTATTATATTACCTGTTTTGGATGTTTATGCGCTTTACTAAGCACTTTTATATTATTTTTGGGACTAACCTTTTAACCGGAGGCCCAACCCAAATTGCTGTTTTCTTGCCTATTTCAGTGTTTCGAAGAAAAGGAATATCAAACGGAGTCCAAACGGAATGAAACCTCCGGGAGAGTTATTTTGGAACGGAAGCAATCCAGGAGACTTGGAGTAGATGTTAGGGAAGCTTCGAGGAAGCCATGAGGGTCCAGGGCGCTGTCGGTGTCAAAACCGGCGGATCTAGGGTAGGGGGTCCTGAACTGTGTGCCTAAGGCTAATGGTAACAGGAGGCGGGGGACACGATGTTTACCCAGGTTCGGGCCCTTTCTATGGAGGTAATACCCTACTTCCTGCTTGATTGATCTTGATGATATTAGTATTACAAGAGTTGATCTACCACGAGATCGTAGAGGCTAAACCCTAGAAGCTAGCCTATGATTATGACTGTTGTCGTCCTATGGACTAAACCCTCCGGTTTATATAGACACCGGAGGGGGCTAGGGTTTACAGTCGGTTCTGAGAAGGGAATCTACATATCCGAATTGCCAAGCTTGCCTTCCACGCAAAGGAGAGTCCCACGGACACGTGTGAAGTCTTCAATCTTGTGTCTTCATAGTCCAACAGTCGGCATAAGCATATAGTCCGCTATCCGAGGACCCCTAATCCGGGACTCCTCAAGTAGCCTCGAACCAGGCTTCAATGACGATGAGTCCGGCGCACAGATTGTCTTCGGCATTGCATGGCGGGTTCCTTCTTCGAATACTCCAAAGTAGATCTTGAACACAAGAATCGTGTCCGGCTCTGCAAAACAAATTCCACATACCATTGTAGAGAGCACCATATTCCACGAGTCTAATCTGCTGACAACTTTTCCCTAGCATGACATCACGCTGCGTCCCAGTTATTATTCAAACCGTTTTTCCAACCTGCCACTACACGTCTTGCGAGGCCGTTTTATTGGCACGTCTTGTCGAAGCAGAGATCATGCCCCCCTTATCACGGGATTCTCATCAATACGGGCGTGGGTAACCCAACCGTTTCATTAGTACGACTCCTTGGTTTAGGCAAGTTCCAAACGGCCGCGCGGAGGACGCTTGACATTTATCCTCTTTATAAAGAGGTCAAGACATGTCCTTTTCTTTCCACGCCTGATCCTTCCCTTCTCCCACCTTGAGTTCCAACACCCAAGGTTCAGTCCAAGCACTCCGGACCTTCAACCATGTCCGGATCCAACCTTCAAGGCCGGTGGATGCCCTCTTCCGTCACAGAGGAGGACATCAAGAAGCTTAGGGAGGCTAGGTATTTGACCGCCGAAATCCTTCGCAGGCTTCCGGCTCAAGGGCAGGTTATTCCTACTCCCAAACCTAATGAGAGTGTCGTATTCATCTCCCACTTCCTCTGAGGGCTAGGCTTCGGTCTTTATCCCTTTGTTAGAGGGATCATGTTCTATTACGGGCTAGATTTTCACGATCTAGCTCCAGATTCCTTCCTTCACATCTCGACATTCATCGTTGTGTGTGAGGCCTTCCTCCGCATTACCCCACACTTTGGTTTATGGCTCAAGACCTTCAATGTGAAGCCAAAGATGATCAACGGGCGACACGCGGAGTGCAGAGGCGCTGTAATAAGCAAAGGTGTCGATGCTTTATGGCCAAAAGGTTCCTTCCCGGAAGTTTCCGACCTATGGCAACGAGAGTGGTTTTATATCACAGCACCCCGAGGTAGAAAGTGGGCGGCCACCCCAGCCTTCCGCTCCGCTCCTCCGCCACAGCTTGCATCATGGGTCAACAAGGGGCTGGACTGGGGATCGGTCGATGACGTGCGGACATTGCAAAGCCGTATTCAGGATCTCATCAAAAAGGACACCAATCTTGTCAAGGTAATCCAAGTAATGTTAGTTCGTCGGGTCCTGCCATGCCAACGTCGACCTCTTCGTATGTGGGAGTTCAACCTGGAAGGACCGCGAACTGTTCAGCACTTCTTCGGCAAGGCGCTCGAAGGGATGTATCAATTATTCTTCGGATCATGAATAAAGTGTCCGGACACAACAGAGGATGCAGGCCTCGACTGCAACCATCAAGATACCCAGGTATGTAATTCCGCGACCAAACATGCTGTCATTATATTTGTCACAACATTATTCTGAAAAACCGTCCCCGGCCAGGACTGGATAAGAAAGGCGGAGAGGATCAGGTGTTCGGCCCCTCTTCCTGAAGATTCGTCGAATCCTGTACTAACCAGGATGCTGGCTCGCGCACCTTATCAAGTGCCATCAGGGGAGGACAAGGAGAGAAATGGGGAAGCCAAAAGCAGACTTTATGCTGGAGGTATGTTGCGCATCCTAACTGGGGAAATTAGTACCCCCGTGTCGGAGAATGAATGGGGAAGAGAATCTAGCATCCCCTCTCCCCACGGGAAGAAAAGGACTGCCCCCGAAGACTTGGAAGCAGAGGTCTCCAAACAAGGGAAGAAACCTTCATCAGGGGGCCCTGCCCCGGAGGGCAACATTGCTGCACAGCGCCCACAAGGGGGCTAGCCATTAACTGAGCCGTAAATGATCAAAGGTGCTTAGCAAGCATACCCCATTCTTTTCCTGAGAATAACAACCGAGACATATGTTTTGCAGTTCGGCTTATAGCCTCCCTCAACAATGTTCGTCCTCGGGGGATCTTCTTCCGGAGATGATGGAGAGCGAAACGCCTCTTCCTCCTTCTCCGCCTCATGAGGCGGACAACCCTGAGGTGTCGTGCCGGAGGATCTCTCCCGATCCGCAAAGACCAGAAGGTAACTCTTCGGCAGCCCGAAGTCCGGGGTGTTCAGCTCCTTTTGAGACAAACAGAAAAAGCCCCGGACTGTCTGATAGACAACCGGACACATTGACGGGTCTTCTGCGGCAAGCGGCTATCTCAGAGGCACATCGTACCTTAATTGGTACGGTGGTGGAGAGGCTTTCATCCGCAAAAAGCTGGTTGAATGAAGCTTTTATGAGCCTGCTAAGAGGCTTTGAGGTACGCAAAGTTATATTTTTTGATTGTACCGTAAACGCAAGGTGCACTTTGTATAGATAGTAGCCCCTGAGACTCTAGTTGCCATCCGGATGGGGCGAGCAGAGGATCATAGTCTCAGGTAATGATGGTGCCAATTTTGTACGCAGGCGGCTGCAGCTTCGGCGGCTGGCCCGACTGCTGAATTTGCCGAACTGAAGTGGCAACTTGATGTGGCAGATGCAGACATCATGCTTGTGAACAAGCGGCTTGATGAGGCACATGGTATGTATATTTGGGTGGTCAGCAAACATTAATAGGAGCATGATGCTAGGATTTATGATATGCGTTGACTGCAGATGGTGTTGCCGTCGTGGAGACCCTTCGGGCAGAGCTTGCCCGGGCCAAGGAGCAAGCCAGGAGAAGCAATGCAGCTGCCGTGAAGGCAGCTAATGAATTAAAAGCTGAACAGGCTGCTCATCGCCAAAGTGAGGATAGAATAGCGAACATGGCTCTTGAGCTACAAAATGCCGCTAGCCGATATGAGCTTCTCAAAAGGGAAAACCAAGCGAAAACGACCTAAAGAAGGCCTTACAAGCAGCAAAGCAAACTCGCTATGAGATCAGAGCGGCTCGGGAGGAGCTCCGGCAAGTCGGTGAGATCGCGACTGGGAAGTCCTTTTTATTGCGAACAAAATTCGGCGATCCGACATATGCCCCTCTTGATCAATTGTGGAGTTCTTCAGGCGCATACTTTGATTTGTCAAAGAGTTCTGCTGATGCGACGCAGTATTTCGAAGATGAAGAAGATCATGAAGCGGAAAAATTGTTCTGGTCGCGGTTCAGTACTCCAAGGCGTCCGCTGCTGTTGAATGAGCAAATGGCCGAATGGGTTGAGCTCCATAGGTTATCCGGGCTTGCCATGAAGGCCGTCGTGGATCACCTATGGCTGAAGGAACCAAGTCCGGATAGTTATTTTGGTTTGGTGCAACGATTTATTTGTGTTGTGCCGCATATCGACGCTGTCAAGTGGTTGGCATGCATAGAGGGTGCGTGGATGGCCCTTGCCCGTGTTAAGACATACCGGGCGAAGTGGAGGCCACCAATATTGCAACCAGGGGTCCGCCCGGGGGCCAGGAATCGCCCGAGCATTATTTTGAAGAAGTCTTAGAAGGTGCCTGTTTAATAGAGGCTTAGTGCTCAAAGAATACCATGTTCGAATGACATGTATCTTGATTGGAAAAACAATGCTTTTGGTAATAAAGGCTACATGCATACTTTTGCTCGTGAAGTATTGTAGTGCCTCATGTGCGGCCGTTTATGTATATATATTTATAACCTGAAAGTTTGCAGTCGTCGGCTTCAGCCCCTTCGCATATAACGCGGGGGTGTTCGGTAAAAGCGCGTAATCACACTTGATCCAACGTCTTGGTCCATTAAGGAGGTGGTAGCGTGGCGAACGAGGCAATCGAACTATATAGCTTTAACACTTTCACTTAGCCATAGGAGTTTGACGGTGGGGCTACGATATAGCCTCTGGTATGTCCGCGTTTGTCCAAATATGGTGTGTTTACATACGTGACCGGAAAAACCGGTCCTTCGTTAATGCGGAGAAATCGCGAAGATTCCACTAAGTCATCGAGTGGTTGACCAGTCTCTCGCTTTATCATGACAGTCGATTTTCGGCTTTCTCTACTGAGGTGCTCGTCCGGATGAACCAGGGCACAATCACAGTAGTTCTCCCTGTGCCACCTTAGCCGATAGAGCGGAACATAAGGTAGCAAAACACAGGAGCCGGGCAAACCCAACTATTGACCAAAGACATGATTCGGAGCTGATGCATATAAGGCCAAACTCGCGACGCCATACACTCCCGAAGGTATTCAGACTTTACAACATATACTGGGCTGACTATTGCCCTCGATAATGAGCCCTGAATTTCCAGGTACGTGCATTAATCCGGCGTGACGAAAGAGCGGCTGTGGTGAGAGCATCGATCCCAAAAACACATTGGTTGCTGCCTCTGTAGCGCCTATTTCAGATCGGTGAATCATAAGCTCGCCAATAACGCCGGTATCCCTCTTGGTCATTTTAAGTGCCAGGAGGGTGTGAGCCAACAAGAGACAATAAAAAAGGTTTACACAGGGTCTTAATCTAAAAAGAAACCTTTGAATGGGGCCCTGCTGCACGTCTGCGCCTTTGTCTCCGTTATGCCGTATCCTGGAAGGGTATAGCACAATGGTGAAAAAAAAGAAAAACCCAGGTGAAAGAATCTGGTGTGACCGTGCGTAAAGTCGGTTAATCTTAATGGCCCGTAAAAATTCAATCTCTTGAGTGTAAATAGGGTCGAGCCGAACTATGGACCTTTTACATGCGGGCAGCCCCTAGCACCACATATGGGGGCATAGCCGTTAATCAAGCTCAGGTTTATCTGGGCTGCTACAACTAGGTGTGCACCGAACACGTCTGGCCGTGTCCGTGGTCTCGAAGGCCAATGAGTTACTCAGGTTGGAGAGGCCGTTCAGTAGTTCGGCTGCTAGAGCTGCAACATGATCTTCCGCATGAAGAGAATGCTTTGTGTTTCTGCTGATTGTGATGACGCCACGCGGACTGGTGTAGGATCGGAAGTATGTCTAGAGGGGGGGTGATTAGACTACTTGACAACTTAAAATTTTTGCCTTTTGATTGGAGTAGTTTCTTAGCAAGTTCACAATGACAACCAAGTCAAGTATCACCCTACACATGCAATTCTAGAGTTGTGGCAGCGGAAAGTAAATTGCACGTATAGTAAATGAGAGGTGGAGAAGAGCAAACGCAATGGAGACACGGAGATTTTTTCTCGTGGTTCCGATAGGTGGTGCTATCGTCAATCCACGTTGATGGAGACTTCAACCCACGGAGGGTAACGGCTGCTTGCTTGAGTCCACGGAGGCTCCACCCACGAAGGGTCCACGAAGAAGCAACCTTGTCTATGCCATCATGGCTTACGCCCACGGAGGACTAGCCTTACTCGGGGTAGATCTTCACGAAGTAGGCGATCTCCTTGCCCTTACAAACTCCTTGGTTCAACTCCACATCATGACGGAGGCTCCCAAGCGACACCTAACCAATCTAGGAGGCACCACCCTCCAAAAGGTAATAGATGGGGTTGGTGATGATGAACTCCTTGCTCTTGTGCTTCAAATGATAATCTCCCCAACACTCAACTCTCCTCACTGATTTGGCTGTGGTGGAGGAAGGGATTGAGTGGAAAGCAACTTGGGAAGGCTAGAAATCAAGTTTCATATGGTGGGAGTGGAGCAACTTGATCTCAACACAAGGGTAGGTAGTTTTCTTCTCAGAAATATAAGATAGGAGTGGTAGTTCTTTCTGATGGCTCTCTCCACGAATGAAGAGGAGGTGGAGGGGTATTTATAGCCTCCACACAAAATCCAACCGTTACACACATTTGAGCAATCTCGGTCAGACCGAAGTTGACAACTCGGTCAGACCGAAAGTTCAAATCTTATGAACGTTGGGATTTTCGGTGGGACCGAAAATACAATCTCGGTTAGTCCGATTCTTCCAAAGTCTAGGGTTTGCCAATCTCGGTGGGACCGACTTTCTCATCTCGGTGACACCGATTTGAGTCTGAATGTTCTGAAGCTTGGCAACACCAATTCGAATGACCGAGTTTGGAATCGGAAAATCCGAGATTCTTAGGGTTTGGCTATATGGTGAGGTGGTTCATCTCGGTGTGGTGAGTTTGGAATCGGTGGGACCGAGATTACTTATGAGTTTATGTTGGAGTGAAAGATTGCTGATAGTTTTGAGAGATAAATCACTAAGCACTTAGAGCAACAGATCATCATCATAACCTCATCCCTTTTAATAGTATTGGCTTTCCTATGGACTCAATGTGATCTTGGATCACTAAACCAAAAATGGAGTCTTGAGCTTTTGCCAATGTTTTCCTTAGCATTTTGAGGGTCCACATCATCGGTCATTGCCATACCCATATCCTTGAACTTTCGAAATATTCTCAAGAAATGATTAGTTCAATGATATATATGTTGTTATTAATTACCAAAACCACCTAGGGATAGATGCACTTTCAATCTCCCCCTTTTTGGTAATTGATGACAACATATAGATCAAAGCTTCGACAATTGATATAATCAATGAATAACATAAATCGCTTTGAGAAGTATGTGATAAGCAAGAGCTCCCCGAAATTTGTGCATTATTTAAGATTTGCGTTTGAATGCAAATGCACAATCGATTAGGATCATGGGTTACTCTTCCATGTCACATACATCTTGGTGGAGCGCACAAAATGATAAGAATGAATAGCATGCACCCAATCACCAAGACATGAGTAAATGATCATACAAGATATGAATGGAATATGATAGACATCAAGCACACATTAAGCACAGTATGATCAAGCACTCATCAAGATAGAACAAACGTAGTATCAAGCACACGAAGTATCTCAAAGAACTCAAAAGTATCTCAAAGGAAAACCGCAAAGCGAAAGAGCAAAACGAGCACTCTCTCTCGAAGCCCTATGATCTATACAATTTCTCCCCTTTGGCAACAAGTTACCAAAAGTTCGAAAGGTATAGAGCTAATCGTCACTCGGGACTCTGTGGCGGCTCTGTGCTGCGTCGATGGAGTGGAGATAGCTGCATCTGAAAGCTTCTGCT
Organism: Aegilops speltoides; assembly: GCA_021437245.1. Classification (NCBI taxonomy): domain Eukaryota; kingdom Viridiplantae; phylum Streptophyta; class Magnoliopsida; order Poales; family Poaceae; genus Aegilops; species Aegilops speltoides. Next base: position 42,064,420 of record CM038143.1, on the reverse strand, counting down.
GAAGTCTGTGGAGCTGGAGGAGTGGATCTTCAAGTGGTCTTTGGAACCGACGGAGCTGTAGGAGGTCTTGATGTGGTAGCCCAGGGTCGACTAATGGAATAGCAGCTGATCTGGGCTTTGTGGGCTTTGGAGCAGGCTGCTCATAGTCATCTGGACCATATCACCTTCCATCTCTCTCATGAGTTCGCCTTCTCCCTCTTAGCTTCCTCGATGTCGCCTCAAGCTTGTTGGACGGTGACTGCACTTGATCGACAGCGTCGAGCATGGAACTTATCCTCAACGATCCTCTCAAGGCTCTCCGAGGCGCACTATCTTGGCAGGCGTAGCTCAATTCTCGAGTGGCTTCAAGAAGTTGTTCGCAACGCTCTTGGGCTTTTCTGCTGCTTCCTTCTTAGCTTTAGCTTGTTTGGCAGCTTCAGACTTAGCATGTCCTTCTACGGATGTGGGAGCATCTTCATCATCACAACCTCGTTGTCCTCATGTTCGAGCTGCGGTGGCAAGTGGGGTCTATCCAACGGTAGGTGTCCGTGCCAAACTTGGCATTAATGAGCATCTGAATATGTGGAGCAAACCCACACGACCTCTTACGTCTGCTTCTTTGTCCTCTTGATAGTCTCAACTATCAGGTCCATCACCTTAAAAGGTGTCTTCTGATCGAGAATGTGCAGCATGTTGATAGAGTACCCTCTTATCATGCGGTGGTCCCCTGACTTAGGCATCAAAGTATGCCTCAGAATGGTGTTAGTGGTTGGGAGACCTGCCTGAAGGTAGTAGACTGATCCAAGCTTCCATATCTCTACATCCTTCTCCTTGACTTCATTGTACATGTTCTTCATTGACTCGTGATTTTTCTTTGGAATGCCATACACATCAACATCGTCTTCCCTTGAAACAGGTGCATTCAGCAATGCTCTCCATTCCTCAACAGTAGAATGGAATCTCTGCCTTTCTGTCATCCATACAATCCTGCCATCTGGATAGAAGTGTGCGGTGGCATAGAATTGCATGATCATCTCGTCGTCCAAGCGGTCAATTTCGACCAACGAACTCTGCAATCCCAAGCGGTGAAGCTTTCATGCACATGTGGGAAGTAGTCTCTGTGCTCTTTCACCGTCGATGTATTTTCAAATCAACGTGTCGTGTCGGCAACAATTGGCTTCTTGTCCATGAGCTTTGTCTCATAAAAGTCTTGTTGCTCTCTTGTGTGGAATCTTGGGTCAACTGCTGTTCTCCTCCTGGTGGCATATGGATCTGCTTGCCTCCATAGCCTTAGACCTTTATCCTTTCTCTCCTTCATATTTTCAGCTCGAGGATGAGCTTCATTATGAACTGGCAGTTTTTGTCTGAGCTTGAGCAAAACATGAGCCTCATCATCTGATTCTGCAGGTGGCACATTGTCCTTTTTCTTTTCTGAAGCAGGTATATTCCTCACAGTCTTCTTTGGCTTGGCAGCTGGTTTGGCTTGGGCTGCCTTTCTTTGGAGCTGATTGCTTAACCTTTGTGGGTGCTCTGCTACGATGGCATCACCCATCAACTTCTGCTTCTGAGGAGGCTGAGGTGCTTCCTCATCAGAATCATCATCATCTTCAGCAGTTTCTTCATGAACTTTCCTCTTCCTCTTGGAAGTCTTCTTGATTTTGCTGGATGTTTCTTCCATGCTGAGCTTCTGTGCAACAGAGGATTTCTTGACCTTCTTGGTGCCTTTCTTGGTTTGTTGCCCTTGATGCTCTTTGGCAACCACTTTCCTCTTAGGCTTAGATGTTATTTCCTCATCTCGCAACAAAATCTGAATCTTCCTCATCTGAATTCCTCTTCCTCCTGGCCACAGTGGCAGTGCGCAGCAGCGATCCACTTGGAGTGCTTCTCTCTCCATCATCTGAAAAACTGCTTGCTTCTGGACTTGTAGCTGCCTCTGGAATCTCAACTGGCATCTCAGACCTGTTCTGACTGTCACTTCCTTCAGACATGTCTGACAACCTGTGAAAAGAATGGGTATAGGCAGAATGGAAGAGTTATCACAAACTGCAGAGGATTTTGCAAAAAGAATGAGTTCAAACTTTAGTTTTAGGTTTTCACAGAATACATGTCGGTCTGACCGAGTCTATCAATTCGGTGAAACCGAAATGTCTAAACAGACCACATACACCACTTTCGGTTGGACCGAAATGGGTTTCGGTCTAGCCGAGACAGCTAGGGTTTCACTAAATCTTCATTTCGGTCTTACCGATTTGCACAACTCGGTTTCACCGAAACGTGCAGTGCAATGACCAGGGGCCAAATCGGTCAGTCCGAAAATGCAGAATCGGTCACACCGAGATGTGTTCGGCGGAAACCTAACCCTAAAATTTTCACTCGAAATTTGTTCTAAGATCTAAACGACTGGATAGGGAGATCTCAAACTTGGCAAGAAACATGGCAACGCCTAACGTGCATAGAATCAGCGGTTGAAGCACGAGAGGGATGAAACTCACCCAATGCGGTGGAGCTTCACTACGGCGGCAACGGCGCGAAGAGAAGGACCGCTGACGGCGATGGAGACCAGCGGCGAGGGCGCCTGAGCGACGGCGGAGACGATCCAAGACCAAGGCGACGGCGGCGAAGGGTTTGAGGCGAAGCGTTTGAAGAAGTAATCAACGCGCTCGTCCTCGAGTATATATACCTTCGGTGTCGGTGGGACTGAGTTTGAAAACTTCGGTGGGACCGAGATGGTTAGCTGCGTGCGATTACACACATCGTCACGCGAAATTGAAACTTCGGTTTCACCGAGGTGAAAACCTAGATCAATCAAGTGATCTCGATGCGTCCGATTTGAGTATATCGGTTTGACCGAAAGTACTTAGAAGGTTTTGGAAGTTAGGCTTTTGACGGATCGGTGGCTCGAGTGCTCCTCACTCGGTGCGTCAGAAAAAGTCTTGTTCAAAGTTTGTGATATAAGCATGAATAGAGTTTGAGACAAGAAAGCATAGATAGCTAGGGGAGGAACTTAGGCATTCTTGTCCATCCATTTGGTCAAAAAGAAAATATCCAAAAGACCAAAGCAACAAATGGATGTCCTTGAATGGATAAAATCATGCATCCAACATGCTCACACAATAAGATAGCAAATGAAATATGTGTCAAACATGCACAAACAAAACACTAACAGCTAGCACACAATTTGGCGATGACTAGGTCATCTATATATGAGTATATTGACTTAGGAGTCAAATGAGAACATTTGATCATAGGTCATACTCATCGTTTAAGCACAAGTGGGGTTACCACTTTTCCATAAAGCATTGATGTGTTCACATCATTAGAAGATGCTTTAGCTCATTTCTTTAGAGCAAAGCTCCCCTTGATGTGAGAACCCTTTTAAAGGGTCAAACTAACCTTGGGTTGTCGTTGAAGACTTCATGTAGATGTTGAAGATGTGGATGCTCAATGTTGATGAAGATCATCAAGAGTTGGGAGCAATCCTTTGGATTCGGGCACTTTCAATACCTACATGGGTTAGTCCCACAAGGAACAAACAAGAATATCCATGGACATAGATTGAAGTTCACAATAGATGATGTCCATGAAAGCAATGATTACCTTGTCCCTTGACTTACCAACATGAGGGTTTGTGACTCCATGAACTAGTGCAAGATGTGGAGGTTGATTGCACAAGTCCTCGCCAAAATGAATGTGAGTGAAGTGTATTGGCGGAGTCACCCTCAAGAACTCTCTAGTTCTTCTTCTTCGGGATCCACATCATCTTGATGGGAATCCTTGGGGTAGTAGTTGAGCTCGTTGAAGTAGAACTTGAAGTTGCCTTGGGAACCCACTTGACCATGGCCTTGGGTGCTTCAATGAATGCATCAATCTCCTCTTGAAGCTTGTCCTTGCCTTTTAGCTTGTGGTCTTGTGGTGGAAGGTCATCTTGAGCTTGTTCCTCATTTGAAGAAGTAGGATCATACTTCTTCTCTTGAGAGACAAACTTTGGAATGGGATATTGACCTTCTTCCCATTCAACACCCTCGGCGTTGAACTTTCGCTCAAAACCAATTCCTTGATTCTTCCGGTGTCTTCCTTGTTTGCGAACAATTTCCTCAAAGCTCTTGCTTCCGGCAAGACTCTTGTAGACACCCTTCTCTATAATCCCTTTCAATAAACTATTTTCTTGCTCAAGTGAAACTTGGCTTGAAACATTGTTAGTGGAATCAAGAGAATTACTAGAAGTAACAATATTTGATTTAGCATGATTATTGTTACTACTAGATGAAGAATTTTTCTTATGCTTCCAACTAGCAAAGTTTGAACCATCAAAGTAAGGACCTCTATGGAAATTACCCTCACTAGACGCCATACTCTCCTAGGTTGTGAAACCAAGCTTATGGAGTCCAATGCAATGGAAACCAATCCAATGGAGACCAAAGCTCTGATACCACTTGTAGGATCGGAAGTATGTCTAGAGGGGGGGTGATTAGACTACTTGACAACTTAAAAATTTTGCCTTTTGATTGGAGTAGTTTCTTAGCAAGTTCACAATGACAACCAAGTCAAGTATCACCCTACACATGCAATTCTAGAGTTGTGGCAGCGGAAAGTAAATTGCACGTATAGTAAATGAGAGGTGGAGAAGAGCAAGCATAATGGAGACACGGAGATTTTTCTCGTGGTTCCGATAGGTGGTGCTATCGTCAATCACGTTGATGGAGACTTCAACCCACGGAGGGTAGCGGCTGCTTGTGAGTCCACGGAGGGCTCCACCCACGAAGGGTCCACGAAGAAGCAACCTTGTCTATGCCATCATGGCTTACGCCCACGGAGGACTAGCCTTACTGGGGTAGATCTTCTTCACAGTAAGCGATCTCCTTGCCCTTACAAACTCCTTGGTTCAACTCCACATCATGACGGAGGCTCCCAAGCGACACCTAACCAATCTAGGAGGCACCACCCTCCAAAAGGTAATAGATGGGGTTGGTGATGATGAACTCCTTGCTCTTGTGCTTCAAATGATAATCTCCCCAACACTCAACTCTCCTCACTGATTTGGCTGTGGTGGAGGAAGGGATTGAGTGGAAAGCAACTTGGGAAGGCTAGAAATCAAGTTTCATATGGTGGGAGTGGAGCAACTTGATCTCAACACAAGGGTAGGTAGTTTTCTTCTCAGAAATATAAGATAGGAGTGGTAGTTCTTTCTGATGGCTCTCTCCACGAATGAAGAGGAGGTGGAGGGTATTTATAGCCTCCACACAAAATCCAACCGTTACACACATTTGAGCAATCTCGGTCGGACCGAAGTTGACAACTCGGTCGGACCGAAAGTTCAAATCTTGTGAGCGTTAGGATTTTCGGTGGGACCGAAAATACAATCTCGGTTAGTCCGATTCTTCCAAAGTCTAGGGTTTGCCAATCTCGGTGGGACCGACTTTCTCATCTCGGTGACACCGATTTGAGTCTGAAGGTTCTGAAGCTTGGCAACACCAATTTCGAATGACCGAGTTTGGAATCGGAAAATCCGAGATTCTTAGGGTTTGGCTATATGGTGAGGTGGTTCATCTCGGTGTGGTGAGTTTGGAATCGGTGGGACCGAGATTACTTATGAGTTTATGTTGGAGTGAAAGATTGGCGATAGTTTTGAGAGATAAATCACTAAGCACTTAGAGCAACCAGATCATCATCATAACCTCATCCCTTTTAATAGTATTGGCTTTCCTATGGACTCAATGTGATCTTGGATCACTAAACCAAAAATGGAGTCTTGAGCTTTTGCCAATGTTTTCCTTAGCATTTTGAGGGGTCCACATCATCAGTCATTGCCATACCCATATCACTGAACTTTCTGAAATATTCTCAAGAAATGATTAGTTCAATGATATATATGTTGTTATTAATTACCAAAACCACCTAGGGATAGATGCACTTTCAACTGGGCATCTTAAGTTTGAGATAAGCATAATGCGGTACTGCATTGAAACGAGCGAAGGCCGTTCTTCCGAGTAGTGCATGATAGCCGCTTCGGAACGGAGCAATGTCGAAGATTAGCTCTTCGCTTCGAAAGTTGTCGGGAGAACCGAATACAACCTCTAATGTTAGAGAACCCGTGCAGTGGGCCTCTACGCCTGGTATTACTCCTTTAAAGGTAGTACTGCTGTGGTTGATTCTTGATGGGTCTATCACCATCTTGTGGATAGTGTCCTGATATATCAGATTAAGACTACTGCCGCCATCCATGAGGACTCGGGTGAGATGGTATCCATCAATTATTGGGTCGAGCACCAAGGCAGCCGAACCTCCATGCCGGATACTAGTCGGATGATCCCCGCGATCGAAAGTGATCGGGAAGGCCGACTGAGGGAGTCCTGGATTAGGGGGTGTCCGGATAGCCGGACTATAGCCTTTGGCCGGACTCCTGGACTATGAAGATACAAGATTGAAGACTTCGTCCCGTGTACGGATGGGACTTTCCTTGGCGTGGAAGGCAAGCTTGGCAATACGGATATGTAGATCTCCTACCATTGTAACCGACTCTGTGTAACCCTAACCCTCTTGGTGCCTATATAAACCGGAGGGTTTTAGTCATCAGAGGATCGAACAACAATCATACCATAGGCTAGCTTCTAGGGTTTAGCCTCTCGATCTCGTGGTAGATCTACTCTTGTACTACCCATCAATATTAATCGAGCAGAGTAGGGTTTTACCTCCATCGAGAGGGCCCGAACACAGGTAAAACATCGTGTCCCTTGTCTCCTGTTACCATCCGCCTTGACGCACAGTTCGAGACCCCCTACCTGAGATCCGCCGGTTTTGACACCGACATTGGTGCTTTCATTGAGAGTTCCTCCATGTCGTCATCTTTAGGCCCGATGGCTCCTCCGATCATCAACAACGATGCAGTCCAGGGTGAGACTTTTCTCCCCAGATAGATCTTCGTATTCGGCGGCTTTGCGCTGCGGGCCAATTCGCTTTGCCATCTGGAGCAGATTGAAAGCTACGGCCCTGGCCATCAGGTCAGATTTGGAAGTTTGAACTACACGGCTGACGTCCACGGAGACTTGTTCTTCGACGGGTTCGAGCCACAACCAAGCACGCCGCACTGTCACGATGGGCATGATCTAGCTCAAAAGCGGTGCCACGAGGCGCACGTGTGTCGCTCCGACCCTTAGCTCGGAGCCGACTGCGCCGATCGAGGACGGGTGGCTGGACACCGCCTTGGAGGCTGTGATCTCTACGGTGATTGAGCCGAACACCATCCCTGTCCTTTGCAAGGCTCGTGACTCCAAGGTGCCGGACTCCTCTCCGGACTCCGAACCTTCCGTGCCCCTGACAATCGAATCCGATTGGGCGCCGGTCATGGAGTTCACCGCCGCGGACATCTTTCAGCACTCGCCCTTTGGCGACATCCTGAATTCACTAAAGTCTCTCTCTTTATCAGGAGAGCCCTGGCCAGATTATGGTCAGGAAGGTTGGGATGCGAACGATGAAGAAATTCAAAGCCCACCCACCACCCACTTCGTAGCCACTGTCAAAAGTTTAAACGACGTGCTCGACTTCGACTCCGAAGACATCGACGCTATGGATGACGATGTAGGAGATAAACATGAACCAGCACCTATAGGGCACTGGACAGCCACCTCATCTCACGACGTATACATGGTGGACACACCTAAAGGAAGCGACGACGAGGAACAATGGGTCGCCACGAGGGATCATTCCCTTGAAAAGCAGTCAAAACAGCGATGTAAGCGCCGCTCAAAATCCCGCCTCGACAAAGACAGCAGCCATACAGACCCAGCCATAGAGCAGGGCGAACTGGTGGACGACGAACATGCTATCGAGGAATCGTCCGAACAGGACAACCTGGATAAACAATCCGTCCCCGACAAAGATAACAGTCCGGACGATCTCACACCGGACAAGTTGCTGGAGCAGAAGAACCTCCACAAAAGGCTCGCTGCGCTCTGCAAGATAGCTCGAAAAAGCGAAGCGAAGCTCAAAACAGCGGAAGATGCACTCATAATCAGATGGAGCAAAGTACTCAACACCGCAGACAAATACGGCGATAGTCGCCGAACAAAGATCTACCCGAAGCGAAAACTACTCCCCGAATTTGATGAGGAGGCCGTAGAGCCCCCGCAATCAAAGAACAAGGAGACCACCCGGTCGGATAGACGACCCCATGGCAAACATAGAGCAGCAAACGGCGCCGCACACAAGCCGGCACGCGATCCGCACACGGATTCACATGAAAAAGATGGCCCAGTTAGATCTATCTACGGGCCAAGCAAGCAAGCTCTAGTAAGCAATGCAACACATCAAGTATCCGAATATTATGGTACACCTAAATATAGGGGTGCCGCACACCCCCTATGTTTCACCGATGAGGTTCTGGATTATGAATTTCCAGCGAGATTCAAGCCCGTAAACATAGAGGCATCTGACGGAACAACAGACCACAGATGCGGATCGAGGATTACATCCTCCACATACACATGGCTAGAGGAGATGACCTCCACGCCATTAAATACTTACCCCTCAAGCTCAAAGGGCCAGCCCGACATTGGCTCAAAAGCCTCCCTGAAAACACCATTGGAAGTTGGGAGGAGCTCGAGGATGCTTTTCGGGCAAATTTTCAAGGGACTTATGTCCAACCTCCGGATGCAGCCGATTTAAGTCACATAACTCAACAACCTAGAGAGTCAGCCCAAAAATTCTGGAACAGATTCCTTACTAAAAAGAACCAAATAGTCAACTGTTCGGACGCCGAAGCCTTAGCAGCTTTCAAACACAACATCCGAGACGAATGGCTCGCCAGACACCTCGGCCAAGAACGCATTAACAAGCCTCATGATCCGCTTTTGCGTGGGAGAGGATAGCTGGCTGGCAAGATGCAGTACCAGCGACCCAAGTACATCCGAAGTCAGGGATGGAAACGGGAAACCGCGACGCAGCAAGGACCAGTGCCGGACAAAGGGAAACAGCCCGAAGAGCATGGCAGTCACGCCGGATTCAAAAGCTCATGGCAGAATCATAAAAAACTGCGCCTTAAGGATAACAGGGACAAGCTATCTAACTTAAACAAAATCTTGGACCAGATATGCCAAATCCACAGTACTCCCGGGAAGCCTGCAAACCATACCCACAGAGATTGTCGGGTCTTCAAGCAGTCCGGCAAACTCAACACCGAACACAAGGGGCTCGACACACCAAGCGAGGACGATGACGAACACCACAAGCAGAGCACCGGAAAACAAAAGAATTTCCCACAAGAAGTCAAAATAGTAAACTCACTTTACATGACAAAAGGGAAAAACAGAATGGCGCCCATAGAGATACGCGCCATATGGCCTATCCCAGAGGAGTCCCGCCACTGGTTGTTAAAACCAATCACCTTCGACCATCAGGATTACTCTAGAAGTATCCGGAATGCAGGATGGACTGCCTTGATACTAGATTCATTAATCGACGGACTCCAATTTACACAAGTCCTAATGGACGGCGGCAGTGAACTAAACCTGCTATATCAGGACACAATCCACAAAATGGGGATAGACCCAATTCACTGTAGCAACACTTCCTTTCAAGGGGTAATGCCAGGCCCATATGCCCATTGTACGGGCTCTCTACTGCTAGAAGTCGTTTTCGGCTCACCCGACAACTTCCGCCGTGAAAAGTTAACCTTCCACCTCGCCCCATTCACAAGTAGCTACCAAGCACTACTGGGACGTGAAGCTTTCACCCGCTTTAATGCAATACTGCATTATGCATCCCTTACACTTAAAATGCCCGGTCCGCGAGGCATCATCTCCTTAAAGTGAAATACCGAGTGTTCCTCGAGCGCGGAAGATTGTGTGACTGCCTTGACAGCCACACACTAAACAGGCTTCACCAATCAAAGCACCTAAACAGGTCGTTCAGATCCCGTACACGGCTAGACGAGTCCGGCGTAAACATACAAGGGCTTACTAGCCGCATACCCCTGTACAAGGGGCTCCACACATGTACAACAAGAGACAATAAAGCTCAATTTTATTCATTTTTTGAATCGTACTTTGTTTATTTAATATAACGTACATTTTCGCACGATCTTTTTCAAACTAAGTTCCTCTCTTTTACAGATGAACACCGTGCTACACCCGTCCAGGATACGACACAACGGAGACACAGGCACAGACGTGCAGTAGGGACCCGTTGCAAGGATTCTTTTCAGATTAAGACCCTGCATAAACCTTTTTTACTGTCTCTTGTTGATACACATCCCCTCGTTTCTTGCTATAACCGAGGAGGAGGCTGGCGTTTTGGCATGGGCCATGTCAGAATTTTGCACATACCTGGACACCAGGGGCTTATTACCAAGGGCGTTGCTCGGCCCGTTTTCATAAAGGCCGAATACCTTAGGGAGTGTTCGGCGTCTCGAGTTAGGCCTTATATGCATCAGCTCCGAATCATGTCTTTGGTCAAATGTTGGGTTTGCCCGGCTCCTGTGTTCTGCTACCTTACGTTCCGCTCTATCGGCTAAGGCGGCACCAGGAGAACTACTGCGATTGTGTCCCAGTTCGGCCAGGCGAGCATCTCAGTAGAGAAAGCCGAAAACTCACTGTCATGATATAGCGTGAGACTGGTCAACCACTCGATGACCCGCCGGAATCTTTAGGATTCCTCCGCATTGACGAAGGGCCATTTCCCGGTCAGGCACATACGCGCCCCGAATTCGGGTGAGCGCGGTGCCCCTAGGGTCTATATAGTAGCCCCACTGTCAAACTCCTATGGCTAAGTGAAAGTGATAAAGCATTATAGTCCGGTTGCCTAGTTTGCTGCGGTACCACCTCCTTTATAGGACCAAGACGTTGGATCAAGTGTGAAAATGCGCCTTTTGCAAACACCCCCGCATTATATGCGTGGGGGCTAAAGCCAAAGACTACCATCTTTCAGGTTATATACACATATACATTAATGGCCGCACAGGAGGCATTCTAAATTCTTGAAGGCACAAGTATAAAAAGCTTTTATATTTCATCGAAACATTGTTTCACAATAATACATGTTATTAGAACATAATATCCTTCGAGCACTGCTTCTCTATTAAACGAGCGCCCTGCAGAACTTCCTGAAAATAGTGCTCGACAGGTACTCGGCTTCCTTCCGAATCTTGGGATGCAACATCGGTGGCCTTCATCTCCGCCCAGTATGTATTGACACGGGCAAGAGCCATCCACGCACCCTCTATGCATGCCGACCTCCTCATTGCATTGATATGCGGCACCGCACCAAGGAACTGCTGCACCAAACCAAAATAACTCTTCGGCTCAGGCCTTTTCGGCCACAAAAGACTCACGACATCCTTCATGGCATGTCCGGATAACCTATTCAGCTCTACCCATTCGGCCAAGCGATCGGTTAATGGAAGTGGGCGCTCTAGATTATGGAAGTGCGACCAAAAGACCTTTTCCATTTCGTGATCCTTTTGATCTCGGAAGTGTTCGGCCGCGTCCGCGGCACTTGCCGCCAAGTCCAGATAAGCATCCTCCGCACTCCACAGCCGGTCCAACTGAGCATATTTAGGATCCACGAATTTCCTCCGCAGCAGAAAGGGCTTTCCAGCCGCGATATATCCGGCCTGATGCAGCTCCTCCTTCATAGCTCTCATCGCAGAGCGAGCATCCTTGGCCTCGGTAGTGGCCTTCTTCAGGTCCTCTTGTACTGCTCGATCTTCTTTTTCAAGAAGCTTGCAGCGGTCGGCAGCATTCTTCAACTTCACGACCATCTCGGCCATTTCCTTCTTGCTTCGGCAGTGAGCAGCCTGTTCGGCTTTTAGCTCTTCAGCCGCCTTTAAGGCGGCCGCATCACTCTTTCTGGCCTGCTCCTTGGCTCGGGAGAGCTCTGCTCGAAGGTTCTCCATGGCAGCGGCACCATCTGCATCAAGCATACATGTTGTAAGGCATGGGCATCAAGCTCCCCTACCAGGTGCCCGCGGAGAAATTGCATACCTTGTGACTCGCCAATTTGCTTATTGACAAGCGCGATGTCGGCATCCGCCACATCAAGTTGCCGCTTTAGTTCGGCAAATTCATCAGTCCGGCTAGCCACCGGACCCTTCGCCACCTACATAGGAAGGGCAACATATTATACCTGGGATTATGATCCTCGACGCGCTGTCATTTTTGACAACGCACCGAGCCTCAGGGGCTACAATCTACACAGGGCGCATTTATATGCGGGCTGTCGAAGGTACATCATTTTGCGTACCTCAAAACCTGTCGATAAACTTCGGCGGCCGTGCAATCCGCTCTCGGCGGATGAAATCCTTTCAATCACCGTACCCATTAACGCCGGTGATCTTACGAGATAGACGCTTCGCCCGGCAGATCCTTCACTCCTCCGACCGTACACCGGTGGTGCGGACTTGTCCAATGGCCTTTTGAAGGCAAGGCCGACGCAGAGGGCTTTGGGGGACATACGGCGCCTTCGGCCCGCGGACTCGGAGAAACCCTCCGCGACGACACCTCAGGGTCGCCCGCCTCGCAAGACGGTACGGCAGGGGGAGGCGTTTCGCTCTCCATCATCTTCGGACGAAGATCCCCTGAAGCTGAGCTCTGCTGAGTAGGGATGAGATCCGAACTACAAGTTAAAATTTCGGTTATCTTCATCAGAAAAAGGGCAGGGATATCTTTTATTTAAAAAAACTCCCCTTTTTACTCACGGCTCGGTAGAGGGCTGATCCCCTTGGGGGCACAATGCGGCCGAGGCATCTCTTGGCGCAGGACCCTCTGACGAAGATTTCTTCCCCCGCTTTGAGACCATGGTCTCCGGGTCTTCAGAGGCGGTCCTCTTCTTCCCTTGGATGGAGGGATTCTCGATCCCTCCTTTCCTGACAGCCTCCTTCACGGAGGCGGTAGCTTCCTTGTTCCCCCCTTCACCTTCTTCCGAAGGCGTAACCTCCAGCATCCTGGTTAACACGGGATCCGGCATGGTCTCAGGGAGGGGGGCCGGACACCTGATTAACTTTGCTTTCGCTATCCACTCCTATTCAAGGGACAACTCTTTTGAGGGCAAATTCATGATAAATGTGGGATAGCATGTCCGGGTACAGGGCTACTTACTTGAGTATCCGGGCGATTGCAGCTCAGACCTGCGTCCTCGGTCAAGTCCGGACACATCGCTTGTGATCCAAAGAAAAGCTTATACATCTCCACGGGCCTTGCGCCCATAAAATGTTGGAGAGCTCGTGGTCCCTCCGGGTTAAATTCCCACAGGCGGAGGGGGTGGCGTTTGTAGGGCAGGGTGCGACGAATCAGCATGACCTGCGCTACTACGACCAGAGTGATCTCTCTCTCTAGGAGGTCTAGGATGCGGCCCTGCAACAAGGGCACGTCCTTGGACGGCCCCCAGTCAAGTCCTTTATTGACCCATGATGCCAGCCGCAGTGGAGGACCCGAGTGAAAGGCAGGTGGCGCCACCCATTTGGTGCCCCTGGGAGCTGTGATATAAAACCACTCTTGTTGCCATAGGCTGAGCTCCTCTTGAAAAGAGCCCTCGGGCCACGGAGCATCAGCATTCTTGCTTATAACAGCCCCTCCGTACTCTGCCTGCTGCCCCTTGATCATCTTCGGCTCCACTTTGAAGGTCTTGAGCCACAATCCAAAGTGAGGGGTAATGCGGAGGAAGGCTTCGCATACGATAATGAACGATGAGATGTGGAGGATGCACTCTGGATCCAAGTCATGAAATTCCAACCCATAATAAAACATGAGCCCCCTCACGAAGGGGTCCGTCGGGAAGCCTAGCCCCCGAAGGAAGTGAGATGCGAACACCACGCTTTCACCAGGCTTGGGAGTGGGAATAACCTGCCCTTGGGCATGCAGCCTATGCGAAATTTCGCCGGTTAGATACCTGGCATCTCTTAGCTTTAGCACGTCTTCTTTCGTAATGAAGGAAGGCATCCACCGGCCTTGCAGGTCGGAGCCGGACATCATCGAAGGTCCGAAGTGCCTGAATCTGGAGCTTTGGGTGTTGGAACTCGAGGCGAGGGGCAAATTCGATTGAGATTGAAAGAAAGGAGTGGAGCCTTGGTCTCTTTATAAAGAGGTTGAATACCAAGAGCCTTCCCCGTGACCGTTCGGGACTCGACTTTGATAGAGGAGACATGCCAACGGGCACGACTGGGTTACCCGCGCCCGTATTGATGAGAATCCCGGAATAAGGGGACACGATCTCTGCTTTGACAAGACGTGCCAAGGATACCGCCTCGCTAAACGCGCTGAGGTGGGACAGTAAAAATGATTCGAATAAAGGCTTGGCCGTGGTGTGATGTCACGCCACGGAATACGTTAGCAGATTGAATTTGTGTAAATATTATTCTCTCTACGGTGGTATGTGGAACTTATTTTGCGAGCGGACACTATCCTTGTGTTCAAAATCTTCAATGAAGTATTCGAGGAGGAACCCGCCTTGCAATGCGAAGACAATATCGCGCCGGACTCGTCGTCATTGAAGCTTGGTTCGAGAGACTCTTGAGGAGTCTGGATTAGGGGTGTCCGGATGGCGGACTATAGCCTTTGGCGGACTCTGGACTATGAAGATACAAGATTGAAGACTTCGTCCCGTGTCCGGATGGGACTTTCCTTGGCGTGGAAGGCAAGCTTGGCGTCGGATATGTAGATCTCCTACCATTGTAACCGACTCTGTAACCCTAACCCTCTTTGGTACCTATATAAATCGGAGGGTTTTAGTCCGTAGGGACGAACAACAATCATACCATAGGCTAGCTTCTAGGGTTTAGCCTCTCGATCTCGTGGTAGATCTACTCTTGTACTACCCATATCATCAATATTAATCAGGCGGGAGTAGGGTTTTACCTCCATCGGCGGGCCGAACACAGGTAAAACATCGTGTCCCTTGTCTCCTGTTACCATCCGCCTAGACGCACAGTTCGGGACCCCCTACCTGAGATCTGCCGGTTTTGACACAGACACCGACCATGTGTTGAATTTGGGGCGACGGGCTCTACAGCATATATGTCTCAGAGTGCGCGTTTGCGCTTCCTCTTTGGTATGTGGGTGGCGTAAATCATGTTCACTGTTTTGACTTCCAATGATTTTTTTTCTGTCCCCCCCGTGTTCGGCTCGCAAAGGTTCATCCTCATCTTCACTTGGCGGCTCCCTCTCTTTGTGTTTGGCGTTTAGCTTGCCAGCCTGCTTGAAGACCCAGCATTCTTTGTTGGTGTGATTCGCAGGTTTCTCGGGGGTGCCATGAATCTAACAGGACCTGTCTAGAATTTTCTTTAGGCTTGACGCACCATCTCTGCTGCCTTTAAATGGCTTTTTCCGTTGACCAGGTCTAGAGCCCCTTAATCTGGTGTTTACCGTTGTATTGTCTGGGCTGGATGTTTCGATGCTTGTTTTTATTGCGTCGCGGTTTTCCATTGCCATCCCTGAGTTCGGATGTGCTTGGATTGCTGGTGCTGCTGCGGGCCAACCAACTGTCCTCGCCCACACAAAAGCGGGTCATAAGAGTTGTTAGGGCTGCCATTGTCCTCGGCTTTCCCAGGCCGAGGTGTCTAGCAAGCCATTCGTCCCGGACATTGTGTTTGAAAGCGGCTAGGGCTTCAGCATCTAGACAGTCGACGATTTGGTTCTTCTTGGTGAGAAATCTGTTCCAAAGCTTACGAGCTGACTGTCCGGGTTGTTGAATTATGTGTCTTAAATCGTCTGCATCCGGAGGTCGGACATAGGTCCCTTGAAAATTAGCCCTGAAAGCGTCCTCGAGTTCCTCCCAACTTTCAATTGAATTTTCGGGGAGGCTTTTCAACCAGTGCCGAGCTAGTCCTTTCAACTTGAGGGGCGGGTATTTGATGGTGTGGATATCGTCTCCGCGAGCCATATGAATGTGAGGAATAAAGTCCTCAATCCAGACTGCAGGGTCTGTTGTTCCGTCGTATGCCTTGATGTTTACGGGTTTATACCCCTCTGGAAATTCATGATCCAACACCTCATCGGTGAAGCACAGGGGGTGTGCGGCACCCCTGTACTTGGCTGTGTCGTGGCATGGGTCCGACGGCTGTAGTGTTCAATGTTGATTCCGAGATTGAAGTCGATCAGTATAGTCGGTTTGGTGGCCGTGATCCTGCATAGGAACGCATTTCCTAGATCCATAGATGGACCTGGTTATACGAGCTCTTTTGTCTAGGTGCTCACGTAGATCGTGTGCTGGCTTATGTGCAGCGTCATTAGGCGCTCTGTCTCGGCCACGAGGTGGTCGATCTGGCAGATCGGCCGTATTGTTTTTCAGCGGCATGGGCGCGATAGCCTCGTCGTTGAATTCGGGCATCAGCTTACATTTTGGGTAGCTCTTTGTCTGGCGATCACCGCTGTATCTTTCCTCAGTGTCGAGCACTTCGTTCCATCTGTGGTTGAGCGTATCCTGCGCGGCTTTAAGCCGTTGCTTCTGCTTCTTCAAGCTCCTCATGGTGGCAAAAAGTCTCTTGTGGAGGTGCCCTTGTTCCAAGTGTTTTTCTGGGATGATGCGTACATCGTCGTCCGGACTGTTCTCCTCTCTGAAGACAGGTTTATAAGTTTTTTCTTCGGCATCGCTGTGATCGGACAGCGGCCCCGGACTGTGTTCGCTGTCCCCTTGCTCATCCTGCTCCATCGCTGGGTCTGCGGGGTCATTACATTTAGCATCGTCCGGGGTGTTATTCTTTCTTGTGCCGGTATCCCTGGTTTTGCTATGTCGGGGCTTAGAGCGGCGCCGCTGACGTCGGTGCTTTGTTTGCTTTTCAAGAGGATTATCCTCTGTTGCATCCTTTTGATCCTCACCATTGCTTTGTTCGGGTGTGTCCACCATATATATGTCGTATGATGAGGTGGCTGTCCAGCGCCCTGGGGGCAGTGGTTCCCATTCTTCTCCGGCATCATCGTCCATACCGTCGATGTCTTCGGAGTCAAAATCAAGCATGTTGGTTAAGTCGTCGACAGTGGCTATTAAGTGGGTGGTGGGTGGGTAACGAATTCCTTCGTCGTCCGCTTCCCACTCAAGCCAGACATAGTTCAGCCAAGAGTCTCCTAACAGGGAGAGAGATTTTAATGAGTTTAGCACGTCG
Source organism: Aegilops speltoides (assembly GCA_021437245.1). NCBI lineage: Eukaryota > Viridiplantae > Streptophyta > Magnoliopsida > Poales > Poaceae > Aegilops > Aegilops speltoides. Next base: position 42,047,355 of record CM038143.1, on the reverse strand, counting down.
CCTAATGGCGAGTGCTGGAAGATATCCGCGGAGCTAAACTCCATGATCGGCGCCTAGTTAGATCCGATGGGTGCGGATACACGCGGTTTGGAGCTTATGGCCGGAGACGAGTCCGAGGGTCTGATGACACAGACCTCCTTGGAAGTGAAATCTGTGTTCGGCTCTATCGCCGCTGAGTGTGCAGCCTCCGTGGCGGGGGTCTATCCTCCCGTCTTCGGATGGCACGATCCGCTCTGGATTTAAAGCTGCAGGTGTGATCTACTGAATACCGTCCGATGGCAGATATAGGTCATGCTCATCGTGGCTGTAGGGTGCACTTGTCATGGGCTCGAATCCGTCGAAGATCAAGTCTCCGCGGATGTCGGCAGTGTAGTTCAGGCTTCCAAACATGACCCGATGGCCAGGGGCGTAGCTATTGATCTCCTCCAGATGGCCAAGCGAGTTGGCCCGCAGTGCGAAGCCGTTGAATACGAAGATCTGTCCGGGGAGGAAAACCTCACCCTGGACCGCATCGTTGTAGATGATCGAAGGGGCCATCAAGTCTTATGGTGACGACACAGTGGAACTCTCAATGAAAGCACCAATGTCGGTATCAAAACCGGCGGAGGGTAACAGGAGGCGGGGGACACGATGTTTACCCAGGTTCGGGCCCTCTCTATGGAGGTAATACCCTACTTCCTGCTTGATTGATCTTGATGATATGAGTATTACAAGAGATGATCTACCACGAGATCGTAGAGGCTAAACCCTAGAATCTAGCCTATGATTATGACTGTTGTCGTCCTACGGACTAAACTCTCTGGTTTATATAGACATGGGAGGGGGCTAGGGTTACACAGAGTCGGTTACAGAGAAGGGAATCTACATATCCGAATTGCCAAGCTTGCCTTCCACGCAAAGGAGAGTCCCACCCGGACACGGGACAAAGTCTTCAATCTTGTATCTTCATAGTCCAACAGTCCGGCATAAGCATATAGTCCGGCTGTCCGAGGACCCCCTAATCCAGGACTCCCTCAGACGCGCCCTACCCCCTGGGCGCGCCCCCATACTCGTGGGCCCCTCGTGGCTCCCCTGGCCAACTTATTTCACCTATATATATATATATATATATATATATATATATATATATATATATATATATATATATATATATATCCATATACCCCAAAACATGCAGGGAGCACCATAGATCGGGAGTTCCTCCACATAAGCCTCTGTAGCCACCAAAACCAATCGGGACTGTTAGGCACCTGCCGGGGGGATCCTCACCAGTGTCCATCTTCATCATCCCTGCGCTCTCCATGACAAGGAGGGAGTAGTTCACCCTCAGGGCTGAGGGTATGTACTAGTAGCTATGTGTTTGATCTCTCTCTCTCGTGATCTTTATTCGGCACGATCTTGATGTACCGCGAGCTTTGCTATTATAGTTGGATCTTATGATGTTCCCCCCTCTACTCTCTTGTAATGGATTGAGTTTTCTCTTTGAAGTTATCTTATCGCATTGAGTCTTTAAATATTTGAGAACACTTGCATGTATGTCTTGCATGTGCTTATCTATGGTGACAATGGGATATTCACGTGATCTACTTGATGTATGTTTTGGTGATCAACTTGCAGGTTCTGTGACCTTGTGAACTTATGCACAGGGGTTGGCACACGTTTTTGTCTTGACTCTCCGGTAGAACCTTTGGGGCACTCTTTGAAGTTCTATGTGTTGGTTGAATAGATGAATCTGAGATTGTGTGATGCATATCGTATAATCATACCCACGGATACTTGAGGTGACATTGGAGTATCTAGGTGACATTAGGGTTTTGGTTGATTTGTGTCTTAAGGTGCAATTCTAGTATGAACTCTAGGATAGATCGAACGGAAATTATAGCTTCATGTTATTTTACTACGGACTCTTGAATAGATCGATCAGAAAGGATACTTTGAGGTGGTTTCGTACCCTACAATAATCTTTCGTTTGTCCTCCGCTATTAGTGACTTTGGAGTGACTCTTTGCTGCATGTTAAGGGATAGTTATATGATCCATTTATGTTATTATTGTTGAGAGAACTTGCACTAGTGAAAGTATGAACCCTAGGCCTTGTTTCCTAGCATTGCAATACCGTTTGTGCTCACTTTTATCATTAGTTAGCTTGCTGTTTTTATATTTTCATATTACAAAAACATATATCTACCATCCATATTGCACTTGTATCACCATCTCTTCGCCGAACAAGTGCACCTATACAATTTACCATTGTATTGAGTGTGTTGGGGACACAAGAGACTCTTTGGTATTTGGTTGCAGGGTTGTTTGAGAGAGACCATCTTCGACCTACGCCTCCCAGGGATTGATAAACCTTAGGTCATCCACTTGAGGGAAATTTGCTACTGTCCTACAAACCTCTACACTTGGAGGCCCAACAACGTCTACAAGAAGAAGGTTGTGTAGTAGACATCAACAACTATTCTCATGTGTCCTCGGGAGCGCTTTGCTTTATATAAGAGTTCATCCAAGCTTATCCTTTGCTATAAAAAGGATTGGGCCACCTTGCTGTACCTTTGTTACATTTGTTACTTGTTACCCGTTACGGGTTACATTATCACAAAACTATCTGTTACCGATAATTTCTGTGCTTGCAGAGAATACCTTGTTGAAAACTGCTTGTCATTTCCTTCTGCTCCTCGTTGGGTTCGACACTCCTACTTATTAAAAGGACTAAGGATGATCCCCTATACTTGTGGGTCATCAAGACTCTTTTCTGGCGCCGTTGCCGGGGAGTGAAGCGCCTTTGGTGACTGGAATTTGGTAAGGAAAAAGTTATATTACGTGCTGAAATTTGCTGTCACTTGTCACTATGGAAAATCATCCTTTGAGGGGCTTGTTCGGGGTATCTTCACCTCGACCGGAAGAGCAAAGAGTTGCTCCTCGACCTACTGCACCTACTAAAAAATATTTATTATGAAATTCCTTTGGGTATGATAGAGAAACCGCTAGCTAATCCTGCTACAGGAGATGGAACACTACATCTTGATATGCATCTAATCTATGTGGATGAAACTTGTGGATTATTTAAGCTTGCAGGTTTGCCCGAGGATGAAGTCAAGATGAAGGTCTTCCCTTTATCTTTGAAGGAGAAGGCATTGACATGGTATAGGCTATGAGATGATATTGGGACTTGGAATTACAACCGATTGAAATTGGATTTCATCAGAAGTTTTATCCAATGCATCTGATTCATCGTGATCGGAATTATATATATAATTTTTGGCCGCATGAAGAAGAAAGTATCGCTCAAGCTCGGGGAGGCTTAAGTCAATGTTATATTCATGCCCCAATCATGAGCTTGATTGCGCGGCTTGAACTAGGTCGGTATTTCCCCAAAGAGGAAGGGATGATGCAGCATAGGAACGGTGGGTATTTCCCTCAATGATGAGACCAAGGTTATCGAACCAGCAGGAGAACCACGCAACACTACATAACAGTACCTGCACACAAAGAACAAATATTTGCAACCCGACGTGTTAAAGGGGTTGTCAATCCCTTTCGAGTAACGGTGCCAGAAATTGTCAAGTTGACAGGATGAAATTGTCGTAGATTGATAGATGCAAATAAAAGCAAATAAAATTCAGCGAGGTATTTTTGGGTTTTTGATAATATAGATCTGAAATAAAAGTTGCAAATAAATGAAAAGGCAAATAGCAAAATAGATCTGAAAATATATGATGAGAAAATTGACCGGGGGTCATAGATTTCTCTAGTGGCTTCTCTCGAGAAAAATAGCATATGGTGGGTAAACAAATTACCGTTGGGCAATTGATAGAACTTCAAATAGTTATGACGATATCTAGGCAATGATCATTATATAGGCATCATGTCCAAGGTTAGTAGACCGACTCCTACCTTCATCTACTACTATTACTCCACACATCGACCGCTATCCAGCATGCATCTAGTGTGTTAAGTTCATGGAAAAACGGAGTAATGCGATAAGAATGATGGCACGATGTAGACAAGATCTATTCATGTAGGAATCGACCCCATCTTGTTATCCTTAATAGCAACGATACATACCTGCCATTTCCCCTTCTGTCACTGAGATTGAGCACCATAAGATCGAACCCATCACAAAGCACCTCTTCCCATGGTAAGAAAAATCGATCTAGTCGGCCTAACTAAACTAAACATTCGAAGAAGGAACACGAGGCTATAAGTAATCATGCATATAAGAGATCAAAAGACTCAAATAACTTTCATGGATAAAAACATAGGTCTGATCATAAAGTGAAAGTTCATCGGATCCCAACAAACACACCGCAAAAAGAGTCACATCAAACATATATCCAAGAGACCATTGTATTGAGAATCAAGAGAGAGAGAGAGAGAGGAATCCATCTAGCTACTAACTACGGACCCGTAGGTCTACAATGAACTACTCATGCATCATCGGAGAGGCACCAATGAGGATGATGAACCCCTCCATGATGGTGTCTAGATTTGATCTGTGGTTTCTGAAACTGGTGGCTGCTGAATTGTTTTTCATCGACTCCCCTAGGGTTTCTGGAACATTAGGGTATTTATAGAGCAAAGAGGCGGTGCGGGAGGCGGCCAAGGTGGGCACAACCCACCAGGGTGCGCCTGGGCCCCCAGGCGCGCCCAGGTGGGTTGTGCTCCCCTCGGACTCCCCCCTACGGTACTTCTTTGGCCAACAGGTGTCTTCTGGTCCAGAAAAAACACCAAAAAGTTTCGCTGCGTTTGGACTCCATTTGGTATTGATTTTCTGCGAAGTAAAAAAACAAGCAAGAAACAACAACTGGCACTGGGCACTATGGCAATAGGTTAGTCCCAGAAAATGATATAAAGTTGCTATAAATGATTGTAAAACATCCAAGAATGATTATATAACAACATGGAACAATAAAAAAATAGAGATACGTTGGAGACATATCAGCATCCCCAACCTTTATTCCTCCTCGTCCTCGAGTAGGTAAATAATAAAACAGAATTTTTGATGTGGAATGCTGCCTAACATGTTCATCACATATTCTTTTCTTTGTAGCATCGACATTTGGACTTCTATATGATTCAAAGCAGTAGTCTAGTTTTGACCTGAAGATTTCAATACTCAAGCATATCAACAAGCAACCCTGTCTTTCAAAATATCGATACTAAAGCAAGTTATCCCTAGCCCATTATGCTCAATCATTGATCCATTCATAAAACACACTCGCGTATTAGCTACACCCAATGATCAAGTACTATCATAGTGCCCCTTAGTTGGTGCTATATAAGAGAAGATGGAGACTCAAATAAAAATAAAATTGCATAAAGTAAATAGAAAGGCCCTTCGCAGAAGAAAGTAGGGATTTGTAGAGGTGCCAGAGCTCAAAGCGAAAAAGATAGAGATAAAACATTTTGGGTGGCATGCTTTTCCTTTCAACGAAAATGAACGAGTAGTTCCGAATACTTTCCATGCTAGATATATCATAGTCGGTTCCCAAACAGAAAATAAAGTTTATTCCTTTTTCCACCATACTTTCACATTCCGCGGCTAACCGAATCCATGGGTGCCATCCATACCAATACTTTTAAAGGAATTTATTATTTGAGAACATAAAGAAATTTATTTTTCAATTCAGGACTGGGCATCCCTAATACCTTTGTCGTACTCTCATGCAACGACAAGTGAATAAACACTCATCTCGAGAATAACACATCTAGCATGGAAAAATATCAGCCACTCCCTACCGTTTCATGAGCGGTATGAGCACACAAAAGAGAAATTTATTTTGAAATTTAGAGGTGGCACATACAAAATTGCTTAGAACGGCAAAAGAATACCGCATGTAGGTAGGTATAGTGGACTCATATGGCAAAACTGGGTTTAAGGATTTTGGATGCACAAGTAGTGATCATATTTAGTGCAAGTGAAGGCTAGCAAAAAGATTGAGAAGCATCCAACCAAGAAACGAAAAATCTCATAAGCGAGCATTAAGCATAACTAACATCGAATAATGCACCACAAGTAGGATGTAATTTCATTGCATAACTATTGACTTTCATGCTTGCATAGGGAATCACAAACCTTAACACCAATATTCTTACTAAAACATAATTACTCATTAACATGACTCACATATCACTATCATCATGTCACAAAACTATTAGAAATAATCAAGTTTATTTCATCCAATGATCTTCATAGAAGTTTTTATTATATCCCTCTTGAATATCTATCACATTGGGACTAATTTCATATGTTGCTATTGATAGCTCAAACAAATCTAAGTGAAGAACATGAGCATAAATTTTTTCTTATCTCAAAATAATTGAAGTGAAGCAAGAGACAATTTCTTAAAAAATTTACCAACTCTCAAATAAATATAAGTGTAGCATGAGAGCATTTCTTCAAAAATACTAAAGCACATTATGCTCAAAAAGATATAAGTGAAGCACTAGAGAAATTCCATAGCTCATAAAGATTTAAGTGAAGCATAGAGAGCAATTCTAACAATCCATAGCATAATTTTGGCTCCCTCAAATAGGTGTGTCCAGCAAGGATAGATGACACAAAATAAAAATTCAAACAAGCAAAGACTCATATAATACAAGACGCTCCAAGAAAAACTCATGACATATGACGAATAAAAATATAGCTCCAAGTAAAATACCGATGGTCGTTAGAAGAAAGAGGGGATGCCACTCGGGCATCCCCAAGCTTAGTTGCTTGCTTCTCTTTTAGATAATAGCTTGGGATGCCATGGGGCGCCCCAAGCTTAGGTTCTTCTTGCTCCTTATTCGTTCATCCATCGTGATCTCACCCAAAACTTGAAAACTTCAATCACACAAGACTCAACAAAACCTTTGTGGGATCCGTTAGTATAACAAAGCAAATCACTACTCTAAGTACTGTTGAGAAACCATTCATATTTATTTTTGCATTATATCTACTGTATTCCAACTTTACTTTAGCTTATACCCTCCAATACAAACCATAGATTCATCAAAATAAACACACAACGCAAAGAAAACAGAATCTGTCAAAAACAGAACAGTCTGTAGTAATCAGGGAACTTCGTGTACTTATGTAACTCCAAAAATTCTTAAAAATTAGGAAAACATGGGCAATTTGTATATCAATCTTGTGCAAACACTTCAGAGAAGAATCATGTTTCGGTGATTTATGAAAAAAAATTGAGCGCAAAAGTTTCTGTTTTCCAACAAGATCAAAGCAACTATCACCCAACATAATCCCAAAGGCTTTTCTTGGCACAAACACTAATTAAAACACAAAAAACATAGTCATAACAAAGGCATAATTGTGCAAACACTCAAGAATAGAAAGAAAAAGACAAAAATGAATCTTATTCATTGGGTTGCCTCCCAACAAGCGTTATCGTTTTACGCCCTTAGCTAGGCATAATGCATAGACCTAAGTGTTGTCATCTTTATTTTCATTTCCCTTGGAGATGTTTTTGTCAGATGGTTTTGCAAAGAAAACATAAAACACTGCATCCATAGAGACTTTAGCACTATCAAGTATCTTATCATCGCATCCCCTTTGATTTCCGGCAACAATCCAAGAATAGTGTTGATTAACATCATTGAAAACTTGTTGGATTATGTCTAAAACAGGGACTTCCTTTTTAAGATTCTCATAAAAAATTTGATTATTCCCAAGCAAGTGTCTTAACATATAATCAGTATTATAAAGGATCTCATCTATCACCAGTTTTTCACGGTTCATACCATAAAAATCAAAGATTTCCCTAGCTTCCCGTATTATGTAGTCAAATTCATTCATAAGAATGAGGGTAGCCAACTTTTTAGCTTTGGGATTATTTATAACAGGTAACTCATAAAACAATCTTTGCAAGGTAGGCTGGGTACGGATGAATTTATTTTCAAGTTTCAGAACTAGTGCTGAAATAGCTTCTGCATAAGATTTTGTTCTTTTGAGTATAGGAGCATCATCAAGAGTTAAATTTCCGATACAATTGAAAAATTCTTGGATATGTTCTTTTCCCATAATATTCCCTTGCCCCAAAACAATAGTTTTAGCATCCAGATTGCCAGATCGTCCAATTTTAGGAGTTAGGTCATCATCTGTTTCTGCCATGCCAAAGTCACTCATGGTGACAAGTTCAAGCAAATAAGAGATCTGTCGAGAAAACGGCGAACGAAAAAGAGGGCGAATAAAAACGGCAATTTTTGTGAAGTAGGCGAGAGGAAAATGGGAGGCAAATGGCAAATAATGTAAATTGCAAGAAGATGAGATTTATGATTAGGAACCTGGTAGATGTTGATGATGTCTCCCCGACAACGGCGTCAGAAATTCCTTTTGGTTGCGAATTGAACTACGTCGGTATTTCCCCAAAGAGGAAGGGATGATGCAGCACAACAACAGTAGGTATTTCCCTTAGTGATGAGACCAAGGTTATCGAACCAGTAGGAGAACCACGCAACACTACATAAATTGTACCTGCACACAAAGAACAAATACTTGTAACCCGACGTGTTAAAGGGGTTGTCAATCCCTTTCGGGTAACAGTGCCGGAAATTGTCAAGTTGACGGGATAAACTTGTAGTAGATTGATAGATGCAAATAAAAGCAAATAAAATTCAGCAAGGTATTTTTGGGTTTTCGATAATATAGATCTAAAAATAAAAGTTGCAAATAAATGAAAAGGCAAATAGCAAAATAGATCTGAAACTATATGATGAGAAAATAGACCCGGGGGTCGTAGATTTCACTAGTGGCTTCTCTCGAGAAAAATAACATACGATGGGTAAACAATGTTGGGCAATTGATAGACTTCAAATAATTATGACGATATCCAGGCAATGATCATTATATAGGCATCACGTCCAAGATTAGTAGACCTACTCCTGCCTGCATCTACTACTATTACTCCACACATCAACGGCTATCCAGCATGCATCTAGTGCATTAAGTTCATGAAAAAATGGAGTAATGCAATGAGAACGATGACAGGAGCTAGACAAGATCTATTCATGTAGGAATAGACCCCATCTTGTTATCCTTAATAGCAATGATACATACGTGTCATTTCCCCTTCTGTCACTGGTGGGATTGAGCACCGTAAGATCGAACCCATCACAAAGCACCTCTTCCCATGGCAAGAAAAATCGATCTAGTTGGCCTAACTAAAGCAAATATTCGAAGAAGAAATACGAGGCTATAAGTAATCATGCATATAAGAGATCAAAAGACTCAAATAACTTTCATGGATAAAAACATAGATCTGATCATAAACTCAAAGTTCATCGATCCCAACAAACACACCGCAAAAAGAGTTACAGAAAAAAGATCTCCAAGAGACCATTGTATTGAGAATCAAGAGAGAGAGAGAGAGAGAGAGAGAGAGGAAGCCATCTAGCTACTAACTACGGACCCGTAGGTCTACAATGAACTACTCATGCATCATCGGAGAGGCACAAATGAGGACGATGAACCCCTCCGTGATGGTGTCTAGATTGGATCTGTGGTTTCTGGAACATGCGGTGGCTGGAATTGATTTTCATCGACTCCCCTAGGGTTTCTGGAATATTGGGGTATTTATAGGGCAAAGAGGAGGTGCAGGAGGCGGCCGAGGTGGGCACAACGCGCCTGGGCCCCCAGGCGCGCCCAGGTGGGTTGTGCTCCCCTCGGAGCCCCCCTCTGGTACTACTTTGGCCCAACAGATGTCTTCTAGTCCAGAAAAAATCACCAAAGAGTTTCGCTGCGTTTGGACTCCGCTTGGTATTGATTTTCTGCGGAGTAAAAACAAGCAAAAGAATGTCACGTTATATTGCCCCTTGGGATAGCAACCTTTATTATGCAGTCTGTCGGTTTTATTCTTCACCATCACAAGTTCGTACAACGCTCAATTTTCTCTTACACTATATGATCTAATACTTTCAGAAGCAATTTTTATTGCCTTAATGGACCGATGACAACTTACTCGAAGGATCTTTTTCAATCCATAGGTAGGTATGGTGGACTTTCAAAACAAGATTTGGGTTTATGGTTTTTGGATGCACAAGTAGTAGGTGCGGAACTTACTGTAGCATATCATTTCCACAATTTATATTGAGCAATATAATCCATAGAAACTAGGAAACAAGCAAACTATGCATTGAAAATAGAATCGGTCAAAAACAGAACAACCTGAAGTAATCTGTACTCCAACCATACTTCTGCTACTTCAACAATTCTGAAAAATTAGGAAAACTTAGAGAATTTATATATCTATCACCTGTAAAAAATGCATATCAAAAGCACTTTCCATTGAATTTTCAAATTTCCTGGACTGAGTGAAAAAGTTTCTGTTTTTGGACAGAATCAAGTCAACTATCATCCACACTATCCCAAAGGCTTTACCTGGCACTTTATTGAAACAAAAGCAACAAAACACGATTACTACAGTAGCCTAATCATGTGAACACACAAAAACAGTAGGTAAAAGTGTTGGGTTGTCTCCCAACAAGCACTTTTCTTTAATGCCTTTTAGCTAGGCATGATGAGTTCAATGATGCTCGCATGAAAGATAAAGGTTGAAACATAACAAGAGCATCATGAATCATAAGTTCCTCTCTCATAATAATTTTCAGTAGCATCATGAATAGATTCTTCCATATAACCATCACAAGCATTCTTTTCATAATCCAAAAGCATAGAAAATTTATTACTCTTTATGGCATACATGTCGTCATAATAATAATCATAAGTAGCAACTTTGTTCTCATCATAGTCAATTGAAACCTATTCCAAAATAGTGGATGTATCACTAAATAAAGTCATGACCTCTCCAAATCCACTTTAATCAATATTGTAATAAGATTCAACACCCTCCAAAATAGTGGGATCACTATTACCTAGAGTTGACACTCTTCCAACCCCACTTTCATCATTGTAATCATCATAAATAGGAGGCATGCTATCATCATAGTAAATTTATTATCGAAAGTAGAAGGAATCAAAGGATAATATTCATTATGCAAAGCATCCCCAAGCTTGGGACAAGCATTATTTTCAGCAAATAAATCTTCAAACATTTCATACTCATCAAACGTAGCATCCCCAAGATTGTGGTTTTGCATATCCTCATAATCATTCTTATCAATAGCATGAATGGCATCAATAGTATAGTAAATTATAATATTCTTCCAAGCAAGTGCCAAAAAGATTTTCAAGCTCATAAGAGACATCATTATCTTCCCAATCATAATCATCACAACAAGTAGTAGGCATCACAAAATCATACTCAATATCATCATCCTCCATCAACATATTCGATTCACTTTCATGAGGCACAATGGTGATAGGAGCAATATTACTTGGGAGAGTTACCTATTTACCTCTACCTTTTCTTCTTTTATTTTTCATCTTCACCACCTCACGTATGGGTTTAATCAACTTTTTCGAGCTTCTTGTTGAAGAGATTGATTGGATAGGAAGCTCCTCCTCGTTACCCGATTCATCATAATAAACACTAGTAGGGTATTGGGAAATATTTTCCCTTTCATTAGTACTCTCTTCATACTCTATTTGTTTTCTTGTCTTTAGATAGTTGGCAATATAAGGATTCTCAATGCAATTTACCACACAAAGCATATAAATTTCCTCTAGATTAAAATCAAGAAATCTATTGATATTAAATTCTGGAATACCAATTATACGTTTCATTTCTTCATACCCCAAAAGAAGACTAAGCTCTTTGTGATGCTCAAGGGTAATCAAGTTATCACAATTTTTGGACACGATTTGATCATGACACAAATATGACCATGTTCATTGCAAAGTTCACAAGGATGGCGAGAAAAATTAAATCTTTCAGCACATTCATCTATCCTCTCTTGCAACTTTTTCGTTTCTAAATATTTATGCCTCATGCAAAATCTATCTTCCCTTTTTGGTGTGGTTTCTCACTCTCAATTCACTCCGCAAAAATTGACATTCTTATAGGGGACATCATTATCATGACTAGTGCAATCATCATTAGCATTTTGGATATTCAAATAATTCATACTAACAACATTGCAATCATGCTCATCATTCAAATAATTTGTGCCAAACATTTTATTGACTTCTTCTTCTAACAATTGAGCACAATTTCCCAAACCATCATTTTCTAGAAAGATATTATAAAGATGATCAATATTATGATGCAACCTCAATTCCATTTTTTATGTAGTTTTCTTTTATTAACCAAACTAGTGATAAAACAAGAAACTAAAAGATTCGATTGCAAGATCTAAAGATATACCTTCAAGCACTCACCTCCCTGGCAACGGCGCCAGAAAAGAGCTTGATGTCTACTACGCAACTTTATTCTTGTAGACACGTGTTGGGCCTCCAAGCGCAAAGTTTTGTAGGACAGTAGCAATTTTCCCTCAAGTGGATGACCTAAGGTTTATCAATCCGTGGGAGGCGTAGGATGAAGATATATAGTCTCTCTCAAGCAACCCTGCAATCAAATACAAGATATCTCTTGTGTCCCCAACGCACCCAATACAATGGCAAATTGTATAGGTGCACTAGTTCGGCGAAGAGATGGTGATAAAATTGTAGTATCGATAGTAGATGAGTTTGTAGTGCGAACAATAAAAACAGCAAGGTAGTAAATGGTAAAACGGAGCACAAACGATATTGCAATGATGTAAAATGAGGCTTAGGGTGCATACTTTCACTAGTGAAATATCTCAACAATGCTAACATAGTTGGATCATATGAATATCCCTCAAAGTGCAATAAAGAATCACTCCCGAGTTCCTATTGGCGGAGAACAAAAGATAGAAATTGTTTGTATGGTATGAAACCACCTCAAGGCTATTCTTTCTGATCAATCTATCCTAAAGTTTGTACTAAAATAACAAAAAGCTATTCTTTCCGATCGATCTCAAGAGGTCGTACTAAAATAACACCATATGACACACATCAACCAACTCTAATTTCACCTAGATACTTCAATGTCACCACAAGTATCCGTGAGTTAATTCTATGATATGCATCAAACAACTTCATGATCATAATATTCAATCCACAGAAATAACTACAAGGGGACCACCAAAGTTTCTATCGGAGAAAAGATAATAAAAATGTGCATCAACCCCTATGCATAGATTACTCCAATATCACCTTGGGAATCCGCAAGTTGAGTGCCATAACATATATCAAGTGAATCAAAATAATACCCAATTGTCACCAGGGTATTCATATGCAATGCATATATAATGTGTTCTCAGATCTAAACATTCAATCCGACAAGACAAAACTTCAAAGGGTAAAGATTCAATTCATCACAACAAGAGTAGAGAGGGGAGAAACATCATATGATCCATCTATGTTAACAAAGCCCATGATACATCAAGATCGTGACATCTCAAGATCACAAGAGAGAGAGATTAAACACATAGGTACTGGTACAAACCCTTAGCCCCGAGGGAGGACTACTCCCTCGTCATCGTGGTGGCCGTCGGGATGATGAAGATGGCCACCGGTGATGATCTCCCCCTCTGGAAGGGTGCCGGAATGGGCTCCCGATTGGTTTTCGGTGGCTACAGAGGCTTGTGATAGAGGAACTTCCGATCTAGTGTCCTCCCCGAGGGTTTTTGGAATATTTGAGAATTTATAGGGCAAAGAGGGGGTGCAGGAGGCCACCAAGGTGAGCACATCCCACCGGGCGCGCCTGGGGGACCACGTGCAGCCTTGTGGGTTGTGCCCCCCTCGAGGCACCCCCCAGGTGCTGCTTTGGCCCATTGGTAGTCTTCTGGTCCATAAAAAATCCACAAAAAGTTTTGCGGTGTTTGGAGAACTTTCATTTCTGCACCAAAAACAACACCACGGTAGTTCTGCTGAAAACAGCGTCAGTCCGGGTTAGTTCCATGCAAATCATACCAAAACATATAGAATTATTGTAAACATGGCATGAATACTTCATAAATTATAGATACGCTAGAGACGTATCAGAACCTATTAAAGCTGAAGAAGAAACCATTACTTATAATGTTGATCCAGTTGTTCCTACTCCTTATATTGAGAAACCACCTTTTCCTGTTAGATGAAGGAACATGCTAAAGCTTCAGCTGTGATTCATAAGAGTTATACTAGAACACCTACACCTCCTGAACTAATTAAAGTGGAACCTAGTATTTCTATGGGTAAAGATGTCTTGGTTGATAATATTGATGGGCATGTTATTTATTTCTGTGATGAAGCTGCTAGAATTGCTAAACCTGATGATAAAGATAAACATAGACATATTGTTGACATCCTTGTTGTTACTATTAAGATAGGAGATCATTGTTATCATGGCTTATGTGATTTGGGTGCTAGTGTGAGTGCAATTCCGTTTACTTCATATCAAGAAATTATGAATGATATTGCACCTGCTGAAATAGAAGATATTGATGTTACTATTAAGCTTGCCAATAGAGATATTATCTCACCAATTGGGATTGTTAGAGATGTTGAAGTCTTGCGTGGGAAAATAAAATACCCTACTGATTTTCTTGTTCTTGGTTCCCCACAAGATGATTTTTGTCCCATTATATTTGGTAGACCTTTTTTGAACATTGTTAACACTCAGATAGATTGCGAGAAAGCAACTATTAGAGTAAATTTTGGAGATAGGTTTCATGAGTTCAATTTCTCCAAATTTCGTAGAAAACCTTGTGATAAAGAATTTCCTAGCAAAAGGTGAAATTATTGGTCTTGATTCTATTGCCGTGCCTTCTACTGATCCTTTAGAACAATATTTGCTAGACCATAAAATGATATGTTTATGAATGAAAGAAATGAAATAGATGAAATATTCTTTAAACAAATGCCTGTTTTGAAACACAATTTGCATGTTGAGGCTCTTGGAGATCCTCTACCACCCAAGTGTGATCCTGTGTTCGATCTTAAACAGTTGCCTAATACTATGAAATATGCTTATCTTGATGAAAAGAAGATACATCATGTTATTATTAGTGCTAACCTTTCAGAACATGAAGAAAAGAATTTGTTGAAAACTCCAAGGAAGCATCGTGCTGCTATTGGATATACTTTGGATGATCTTAACGGCATTAGTCCCACTCTATGTCAGCATAAAATTGGAGCCTGATATTAAACCAGTTGTTGATGATCAACGCCGATTAAATCCTAAGATCAAAGGAGTGGTAAAAATGAAATATTAAAGCTTCTAGAAGCAGCTATAATTTATCCTATTGCTGATAGTAGATGGGTAAGTCTTGATCATTGTGTCCCTAAGAAGGGAGGGATTACTGTTGTTCCTAATGATAAGAATGAATTGATCCCACAAAGAATTGTCACAGGTTATAGAATGGTAATGGATTTTAGAAAATTAAATAAAGCAACTATTAAAGATCATTATTCTCTACCTTTTATTGATCAAATGCTAGAAAGACTATCAGAACATACACACTTTTTGCTTTCTAGATGGTTATTCTATTTTTTCTCAAATACCCATGTCACAAGAGGATCAAGAAAAAACTACTTTTACATGCCCTTTTGGTACTTTTGCTTATAAACGTATGCCTTTTGGTTTATGTAATGCACCCACTACATTTCAAAGATGTATGACTGCTATATTCTCTGACTTTTGTGAAAAGATTGTTGAGGTTTTCATGGATGATTTCTCCGTTTATGGAACTTCTTTTGATGATTGCTTAAGCAACCTTGATCGAGTTTTGCAGAGATGTGAAGAAACTAAACTTGTCTTGAATTGGGAGAAGTGCCACTTTATGGTAAATGAAGGTATTGTCTTGGGCACAAAATCTCTGAAAGAGGTATTGAAGTGGATAAAGCTAAAGTTGATGCAATTGAAAAGATGTCGTGTCCTAAAGGTATCAAAGGTATAAGAAGTTTCCGTTGTCATGCTGGTTTCTATAGGAGATTTATTAAAGACTACTCTAAAATTTCTAGGCCTCTTACTAATCTCTTGCAAAAGATGTTCCATTTGTTTTTGATGATGATTGTGTAGAAGCCTTTGAAATACTTAAGAAAGCATTAATTTTTGCACCTATTGTTCAACCACCTGATTGGAACCTACCCTTTGAAATTATGTGCGATGCTAGTGATTATGCTGTTGGTGCTATTCTAGGACAAAGAGTTGATAAGAAATTAAATGTTATCCATTATGCTAGTAAAACTCTAGATAGTGCTCACAGAAATTATGCTACTACCGAAAAGGAATTTTTAGCAGTTGTGTTTCCTTGTGATAAGTTCAGATCTTATATTGTTGATTCCAAAGTAACTGTTCACACTGATCATGCTGCTATTAAATATCTTATGGAAAAGAAAGATGCTAAACCTAGACTTATTAGATGGGTTCTCTTGCTACAAGAATTTTATTTGCATATTATTGATAGAAAGGGAACTGAGAACCCCGTAGCAGACAACTTGTCTAGCTTAGAAAATATTCTTGATGACCCACTACCTATTGAAGATAGCTTTCCCGATGAACAATTAGTTGTCATAAATGCTTCTCGTAGTACTCCATGGTATGCTGATTATGCTAATTACATCGTTGCTAAATTTATACCACCTAGTTTCACATACCAACAAAAGAAAAAGTTTTTCTATGATTTAAGATATTACTTCTGGGATGACCCACACCTTTATAAAGAAGGAGTAGATGGTGTTATTAGACGTTGTGTACCTGAGCATGAACAGGAACTTATCCTACGCAAATGTCACTCCGAACCTTATGGAGGACACCATGCTGGAGATAGAACTGCACACAAGGTATTACAATCTGGTTTTTATTGGCCTAGTCTCTTCAAAGATGCTCGTAAGTTTGTCTTATCTTGTGATGAATGTCAAAGAATTGGTAGACGTCAGGAAATGCCTATGAATTATTCACTTGTTATTGAACCATTTGATGTTTGGGGTTTTGATTATATGGGACCTTTTCCATCCTCTAATGGGTACACTCATATTTTAGTTGCTATTGATTACATTACTAAGTGGGTAGAATATATTCCATCTAGTAGTGCCAATCATAACACTTCTATTAGAATGCTTAAAGAAGTTATTTTCCCGAAGTTTGGGGTCTCTAGATATTTAATGACTGATGGTGGTTCACACTTTATTCATAGTGCGTTCCGAAAATTGCTTGTTAACTATGATGTTAGCCATAGAATTGCATCACCTTGTGATTGATACGTCCATTTTGCATCATGCTTTTATATCAATATTTATTGCACTATGGGCTGTTATTACCCATTATATCTCAATACTTATGGCTATTCTATCTTATTTTACAAGGTTTACCATGAAGAGGGGGAATGCCGACAGCTGGAATTCTGGCTAAAAAGGAGCAAACACTGGAAACCTATTCTGCACCACTCCAAAAATCCTGAAACTCCACGAAACATGTTTTTGGAATTAATAAGAATTATTGGGTGAAAGAAATACATCAGGGGGCCCACACCCTGCCCAGGAGGGTGGGGGCGCGCCCACCCCTACTGGCGCGCCCTCTGCTCCTGGGCCCCCTGGTGCCCCCTGGTGTCCATCTTCTACTATATGAGGGCTTTTACCCTAGAAAAAAATCGTGGGCAAGCTTACGGTACGAAACTCCGCCGCCACGAGGTGGAACCTTGGCGAAACCAATCTAGGGCTCTGGCGGAGCTGTTCTGCCGGGGACACTTCCCTCTGGGAGGGGGAAATCATCACCAACGATCCTCCCATCGGGAGGGGGTCAATCTCCATCAACATCTTCACCAGCACCATCTCCTCTCAAAACCCTAGTTCATCTCTTGTATCTAATCTTGTATCAAAACCACAAATTGGTATGTGTGGGTTGCTAGTAGTGTTGATTACTCCTTGTAGTTGATGCTAATTGGTTTACTTGGTGGAAGATCATATGTTCAGATCCTTAATACATATTATTACTCCTCTGATTATGAACATGAATATGCTTTGTGAGTAGTTACATTTGTTCCCGAGGACATGGGTGAAGTCTTGCTATTAGTAGTCATGTGAATTTAGTATTCGTTCGATATTTTGATAAGATGTATGTTGTCTTTTCCTCTAGTGGTGTTATGTGAATGTCGACTACATGACACTTCACCATTATTTGGGCCTAGAGGAAGGCATGGGGAAGTAATAAGTAGATGATGGGTTACTAAAGTGACAGAAGCTTAAACTCTAGTTTATGCGTTGCTTCGTTAGGGGCTGATTTGGATCCATACGTTTAATGTTGTGGTTAGGTTTGCCTTAATACTTCTTTTGTAGTTGCGGATGCTTGCAATAGGGGTCAATCATAAGTGGGATGCTTGTCCAAGTAAGGGCAGTACCCAAGCACCGGTCCACCCACGTATCAAATTATCAAACTACCGAACGTAAATCATATGAGCGCGATGAAAAGTAGCTTGACGATAATTCCCATGTGTCCTCGGGAGCTCCTTTCTCATTATTATAAGCTGTCCAGGTTTATCCTTTGCTACATAAAGGATTGGGCCACCTTGCTGCACTTTATTTACTTTATTTACTTGTTGCTCGTTACAATTTATCTTATCACAAAACTATCTATTACCTACAATTCTAGTGCTTGCAGAGAAAACCTTACTGAAAACCGCTTATCATTTCCTTCTGCTCCTCGTTGGGTTCAACACTCTTACCTACCGAAAGGACTACGATAGATCCCCTACACTTGTGGGTCATCAAGACTCTTTTCTGGCGCCGTTGCCGGGGAGTGTAGCGCTTTTGGTGAGCGGGACTTGGTAAGGAAACATTTATATAGTGTGCTGAAATTTTCTGTTACTTGTCACTATGGAAACAAATCCTTTGAGGAGCTTGTTCAGGGTATCTTCACCCCAACAAGAAGAGCAAAGAGTTGCTCCTCAACCTACTGAACTTTTTGAAAATATTTACTTTGATATTCCTTCGGGTATGATAGAGAAACTGCTAGCTAATCCATTTACAGGAGATGGAACATTGCATCCCGATTTACACCTTATCTTTGTGGATGAAGTTTGTGGATTATTTAAGCTTGCAGGTATTCCAGATGATGTTGTAAGGATCATGCTAAAACTTCGACTGTTGTTTGTAAGAGTAATACTAGGACTTATACACCTCCTGAGCAAATCAAAGTTGAACCTAGTATTGCTATGGTTAAAGTTCTCATGGATGATGATTTAGATGGGCATGTTATTTATTTCTGTGATGATACTGCTAATATTGCTAGACCAGATACTAAGATACATAGACCTATAGTAGGCATGCCTGTTATTTCTGTTAAAATAGGAAATCATTGTTATCATGGTTTATGTGATATGGGTGCTAGTGCTAGTGCAATACCTTATACCTTATATAAAGAAATTATGCATGACATTGCATCCGTCGAACTAGAAGACATTGATGTTACTATTAAGCTTGCTAATAGGGACACCATTAAACCAATTGGGATAGATTGAGATGTTGAAGTCTTGTGTGGGAATGTTAAATATCCTGCTGATTTTCTTGTTCTTGGTTCCCCACAAGATGATTTTTGTCCCATTATTTTTGGTAGACCCTTCTTAAATACAGCTAGTGCTAGGATTGATTGTGAAAAAGATACTTTCACCGTTGGCTTAGATGGTATGTCTCATGAGTTTAATTTTGCTAAGTTTCATAGACAACCTCGTGATAGGGAACCACCTAGTAAGGATGAGATTATTGGTCTTGCTTCCATTGCCGTGCCTCCTACTGATCTGTTAGAACAATATTTGCTAGACCATGAAAATGATATGTTTATGAAGGAAAGAAGGGAAATAGATGAAGTTCCTTAAACAGGAACCCGTGCTGAAACATAACCTTCCTGTTGAAATTCTTGGGGATCCCCCTCCACCCAAGGGTGATCCCGTGTTTGAACTCAAACCATTACCTGATAATCTTAAGTATGCTTATCTTGATGAAAAGAAAATATATCCTGTTATTATTAGTGCTAACCTTTCAGAGCAAGAAGAAGAAAGATTATTGAAGACTCTGAAGAAGCACCGAGCTGCTATTGGATATACTCTGGATGATCTTAAGGGAATTAGTCCCACATTATGCCAACACAAATTTCACTGGAGAAAGATGCCAAACCAGTTAGAGATCCTCAACGACGACTGAATCCCAAGATGAAAGAAGTGGTAAGAAAGGAGATACTAAAGCTCCTTGAGGCTGGTATATTTTATCCCGTTGCTGATAGTGATTGGGTAAGCCCTGTCCATTGTGTTCCTAAAAAGGGAGGTATTACCATTGTTCCTAATGATAAAGATGAATTGATCCCGCAAAGAATTATTACAGGTTATAGGATGGTAATTGATTTCCGTAAATTAAATAAAGCCACGAAGAAAGATCATTACCCTTTACCTTTTATTGATCAAAAGCTAGAAAGACTATCCAAACACACTCATTTTTACTTTCTAGATGGTTATTCTGGTTTCTCTCAAATACCCGTGTCAGCGAGGGATCAATCAAAAACTACTTTTACTTGCCCTTTCGGTACTTTTGCATATAGACGTATGCCTTTTGGTTTATGTAATGCACCTGCTACCTTTCAAAGATGCATGATGGCTATATTCTCTAATTTTTGTGAAAAGATTTGTGAGGTATTCATGGATGACTTCTCCGTTTATGGATCCTCTTTTGATGATTGTTTGAGCAACCTTGATCGAGTTTTGCAGAGATGCGAAGACACTAGTCTCGTCCTGAATTGGGAAAGGTGTCACTTTATGGTTAATGAAGGCATTGTCTTGGGGCATAAGATTTCCGAGAGAGGTATTGAAGTTGACAAAGCCAAAGTTGATGCTATTGAAAAGATGCCATGTCCCAAGGACATAAAAGGTATAAGAAGTTTCCTTGGTCATGCCGGTTTTTATAGGAGGTTCGTTAAGGACTTTTCTAAAATCTCTAGGCCTCTGACTAATTTATTGCAAAAAGATATTCCTTTTGTCTTTGATGATGATTGTGTAGAAGCATTTGAAATACTTAAGAAAGCTTTGATCACTACACCTATTGTTCAGCCACTATATTGGAATTTACCTTTTGAAATTATGTGTGATGCTAGTGATTATGCTGTAGGTGCTGTTCTAGGGCAAAGAGTTGATAAGAAATTGAATGTTATCTAGTATGCTAGTAAGACTCTTGATACTTCCCAGAGAAATTATGCTACTACTGAAAAAGAGTTCTTAGCAGTTGTATTTGCATGTGATAAGTTTAGACCTTATATTGTTGATTCTAAAGTTACTATTCACAATGATCATGCTGCTATTAAATATCTTATGGAAAATAAAGATGCTAAGCCTAGACTCATTAGATGGGTTCTCTTGCTCTGTAGCGACCCGACCTCAAACGGTCAAGTCTCTGTGCCTCAGTGTCTTCCCTGGATCAGTAATGTTGACACGCACAGTACTCGAAGGATTTATAACAGAGTAGCAATCACACACTTATTACATCGAATGTCTCAAAAGAGAACTTATTACAATAATATGGCTTAAGGCCATCTAATGCGATAACAGCGGAAGGCTTGGAAGATAAAGTGAGTCCATCAACTCCAACGGCATAGCTGAGCCGCACGGCAACGACCTAACGAACCTTACTCCTCGTCTGAAATGTCTGCAACATAATACGTTGCAGCCCGAAAACGGGTCAGCACGTGGAATATGCTGGCAATATAACACAATAGAGCAAGAAAGGAATAATGCTATCACTACATGCATATGTGGCTGGTGGAAAGCTCTAGGGTTATAGTTTTGCGAAAAGCAAAATTTTCCCTATAACAAAGGAATAAATTTTATTTAACTATCATGGTGGTTGAAACATTGAAAAGGTATAACCCCAACTCAATCCCAAATTAAAGTAATTATCAAACCAACAATATTAATTAAGAGTGATGAGATACATGTGATAACCCAAGTACTAGATACTCAAGAATTGTCCATAACCGGGGACACGGCTAACCATGATTAGATTGTACACTCTGCAGAGGTTTACACACTTTTCCCTGAAGACTCGATCGCTTCCGTTGAATTTCTCGCACTTCATGATGTTTGAGAAACGGATGACCGAGACATAGTCTTTTAGAAACATTAACTCCCTACTCCGGGTAGACCATACCAAACCTACAAAACCCACTACCTGCTGATCTACCTCTTCAAGAGCTTCACATAACTTACTCAACTATGCTAGAGCCCATAGTAGCTTGCGGCTGCACACGGAAGTTTCTAGCATGAATCATCTCAGTTCCCTTTAAGCCTGGGTGGCGGTCCATAGGAGGATCACACGGGTACCCCGGGATTTCCAAAAAACAACACTGGGTTCCCCAGGTGTCTCAATCCACCCAGATGTGTATTAAAGTTGCCACCTTAAATAAACCATGAATTAACAATCTCACATCTGTCATGGATACACTCAAACCCAAACCACGTCTACGAGCATAGCATGGAAAAATAAGCAACGCGTAGAAGTAACTCCCAAGGGTTTGATAATAAACAGGGCAATAGGTTCTACCTCAACAACTACTTCCCAACCCACAAGTTAGTGACATCCTAATCATGCAATGTTTGAGGATTGAACTAATGCAATAAAAACTGGGTATGAAAAGAGTATGATCAATGTGTTACTTGCCTTGCTGACGATCCGTGAATCTTAGAGACTCGTAGTAACACGCTTCGCACTCCGGGAATTCTATCGCAAACAAACAATAACATACATAAGCAACTAGCAAAGTTGCACAAGCAGAACTTCAAATAAAAGAGATTGACCAGAAAGTTCAACTTAAGAACTCCGGTTTGCAAAAAGAATCAAACCAAACGGAGCAACGAAACTCAAATGGTGAAAGAAACAAGAACCGTTTACTAATTTGAACTAAAGTCAAATTTTATAGTACAAAAAACTTGTTTAAGTTGATTAAACAGAAAGAGGGTGTCGAGACAAAACTCTAGGCGTTTGAATCAACTGATTCCGACTAACGAGCGAGAAGAAAAACAAAAACTAAGATCAGATCAGAAATCACGACTGAAAATAATCACAGATAAATCCGATAAAAGAAAACTGACGAACAGGCTAACGAACGAGCGTTCATTATCTGTAACTAACGGAAGAAAACCGTTCGTTTAAGCGAACGTATGGACGAACGTCCGCTAATTAGAAGAACCGAGAAAAACCGGCAAACCGATCTAAAAAACCGAACTAGGGTTTCTAAAAAAACCGAATCGGTTTTCCAAAAAGACCGGGCGGCGGCGGATCGGTGGCAGTACCTCCGTGGCGGGGCTCGGCGGGGCTTCTTGGGCGGGCGGCGGTGTGTGTGGCGGCGGCGGCAGGCTGCTGGCGATAGAGGCGGCGAGGCTGCGACGGCGGTGACTTGGGGCTCGGGGGCCGGGGTGGTATTTAAAAGGAGGGAGGCAGCTTGGAGGAGGGGCCAAGGCGGCGGCGTGAGTCCGGCTCGGACTCCTTGTCCGAGCGGGCGGAGGGAGCTTGTGCGGCTGTTGGCCTGGGCGGGCTGGCTCGGTGGGCCTTAGGCCCGGTCGAGGTATGAGGAAGATTTTTAAATAATTTTGCCGACAGAAAATAAATCCTATAAAATAAAAACCTAAAAATGCCAAAACAAATTTTCACCGTCTAAATAAAATATTTAGAACGAGATGAACATTTTCTTCGCCCCTAAATGAAATTTTAAAAATGCGCATGTTTTTTTTCTAATGCAAATAAAATCGAAATAAACTCAAATCAAAAAATCAAACAAATGATTTTCACATTTTTTTCCTCCGATATTTCAATTGTTTTGGAGAAGTCATATTATCTCCTCTCATAATTTTTTATAAGAAATATTTTTCAGAGAGAAAAATAATTAAAATCAAAAATCCTCGTTTCACTATTTGATAGAAATCAAATATGAAAACCGGGAAATCCCCAACTCTCTCCGAGGGTCCTTGAGTTGCTTAGGATTTTTCGAGGATTGCGGAGCGGAAATGCAATAAAATATGATATGCATGGATGATCTGTGTATAACATTCCAAATTGAAAATTTGGGATGTTACATGCTCCAAGAATTTGATTTGCATATTATTGATAGAAAAGGAGCTGAGAACCCCGTTGCAGACAACTTGTCGAGGTTAGAGAATGTTCTTGATGACCCACTGCCTATTGATGATAGCTTTCCTGATGAACAATTAGCGGTCGTTAATGCTTCTCGTACCGCTCCTTGGTATGCGGATTATGCTAATTACATTGTTGCTAAATTTATACCCCCTAGTTTGACATACCAGTAAAAGAAAAAGTTCTTTTATGATTTAAGACATTACTTTTGGGATGACCCACACCTTTATAAAAGAGTAGATGGTGTTATTAGATGTTGTGTGCCTGAGCATGAACAGGAACAGATCCTATGCAAGTGTCACTCTGAATCTTATGGAGGACACCACGCTGGAGATAGAACTGCACACAAGGTACTACAATCTGGGTTTTTATTGGCCTACTCTCTTCAAAGATGCTCGTAAGTTTGTCTTATCTTGTGATGAATGTCAAAGAGTAGGTAATGTTAGTAGACGTCAAGAAATGCCTATGAATTATTCTCTTGTTATTGAACCCTTTAATGTTTGGGGCTTTGATTATATGGGACCTTTTACTGCCTCTAATGGTTATACACATATTTTAGTTGTTGTTGATTACGTTACTAAGTGGGTAGAAGCTATTTCAACTAGTAGTGTTGATCATAACACCTCCATCAAAATGCTTAAAGAAGTTATTTTTCCAAGGATTGGAGTCCCTAGATATCTTATGACTGATGGTGGTTCACATTTTATTCATGGTGCTTTCCGTAAGATGCTTGCTAAGTATGATGTCAATCATAGAATTGCATCTCCTTATCACCCGCAGTCTAGTGGTCAAGTAGAGTTGAGCAATAGAGAGCTCAAATTAATTTTGCAAAAGACTGTCAATAGATCTAGAAAGAATTGGTCCAAAAAACTTGATGATACATTATGGGCCTATAGAACTGCATACAAAAATCTTATGGGTATGTCTCCTTATAAGATGGTTTATGGAAAAGCTTGTCATTTACCTCTTGAACTTGAACATAAAGCATACTGGGATATTAAAGAGCTCAACTATGACTTCATACTTGCCGTTGAGAAGAGGTTGTTTGATATTAGCTCACTTGATGAATGGAGAACCCAAGCATATGAGAATGCCAAGCTATTCAAAGAAAAAGTCAAACGCTGGCATGATAAAAGGATACAAAAGCATGAGTTTAAAGTAGGTGGTTATGTGTTATTATTCAACTCTCATTTAAGATTTTTTGCAGGAAAACTTCTCTCTAAATGGGAAGGTCCCTACTTTGTCGAGGAGGTCTATCGTTCTGGTGCCATAAAAATCAACAACTTCGAAGGCAGAAGTCCGAGGGTGGTGAACGGTCGAATAGTTAAACATTATATTTCAGGTAATCCTATCAATGTTGAAACTAATATTATTGAAACCGTAACCCCGGAGGAATACATAAGGGACACTTTGCAGAACGTTCCAGACTCCAAAAAGGAATAGGTATGTGGTACGGTAAGTAAACCGACTCCAAAACAACTCCAATGGCAATTTTTATCAGTTTTGGAATATTTAAGAATTTTAGGAAGAAAGAAGTAGTCCGAGAGGGACACGAGGCCCCCACGAGAGTGGAGGGCGCGCCCACCCTTACTGGGCGCGCCCCCTGTCTCGTGGGCACCTCGTGTGCCTTCAGGACTCCGTTTTCTTGCACGTTACGTATTTTGGTCGGTAAAAATTCATTATATAAACTCCCGAAGGTTTTGACCACCGTATCACGTAAATATCCTCTGTTTTCGTTTCGAGCTGTTTCCGTTGCAGATCTAGAGCACCATGACATCACCCTCCTCCAACAATGAAGAGAAGGATGCTTGGCTATTGAAGATAGAGCTGAAAAGGGAAGAACCGGAGGAGATCAACAAGCTAGAATGGATCAAGAAGGCCATGGAGGTCCAAGCTCTGGTGGTGAAAGAAGAAGACATCCCTCAACCTTTACCTAACCTCTTTAATCCAACAGAGATTGAAGCTTTCAAGATGATTGAGTTAGCTCGCATACAGAACAAGTATCTCACGCAGGAGAATATTTTGTTGAAGGATCATATCGCCGGACTCAAGGGCATTATCTGCAAGTTGGAGGAGCTTTTACGCTCGATGTGCGATTATCCACCGTCATCATCACCACCTCCATCACCTCCGAGGACATAATCATATGGGTATGGGCACTCCCCTTGGCAACTGCCAAGCTTGGGGGAGGTGCCCCGGTATCATATCACCATCACACTCCTATCTTTACCGTTAGTAGTTTAAAGTTTTGATATCAAGTAGTTTTGAGTTTTGCTTTGTGATCTCTTTTTGTATTCGAGTCCGTGAGCTATCTATAATAAAGATTAGTGTTGAGTCAAGGGCTTTGCTATGTTGCTTTTATCTTGAGAAAGTAGAAAGAATAAAAGAGTTCATATTGATCTTATGGTTAGTGATGACTTCACACATAGAAAGTATGAGGCATAAAAGTTGTTGAGAGTTGATAAATGTAGTTTTGGTCATCGTTGCAATTAATAGGAAGTGATAAGGAAAGAGAGATTCACATATAAATATATTATCTTGTACACCTTTTGTGATTGGGAGCACTCATTAAGTATGACATGCTAAAAGAGTTGACGTTGGACAAGGAAGACAACGTAATGGTTTATGTTTTCTCACATCTCAGTTAAGGTATATTGTCATTGACCTTCCAAACATGTTGAGCTTGCCTTTGCCCCTCATGCTAGCCAAATTCCTTGCACTAAGTAGAGATACTACTTGTGCTTCCAAACATCCTTAAACCTAGTTTTGCCATGAGAGTCCACCATACCTACCTATGGATTGAGTAAGATCCTTCAAGTAAGATGTCATGTTGCAGGCAATAAAAACTGCTATCTAAATATGTATGACTAATTAGTGCAGAGAAAATAAGCTTTATACGATCTTGTTGTGGAAGTAATAAAAGCGAGGGACTGCATAATAAAGGTCCACATACAAGGGGCAATATAAAGTGACGTTCTTTTGCATTAAGATTTCATGCATCCAACCCTAAACGCACATGACAACCTCTGCTTCCCTCTGCGAAGGGCCTATCTTTTACTTTACGTTTTTACTTTATGCTTGAGTCAAGGTGATCCTCACCTTTCTCTTTTTCATTTTATCCTTTGGCAAGCTCCTTGTGTTTGAAAGATTATGATATATATATATCCAATTGGATGTAAGTTAGCATGGGCTATTATTGTTGACATCACCTAAAGGTGAATATGTTGGGAGGCAACACAATAAGCCCCTATCTTTCTCAGTGTCCGGCTGAAACTACATAACCACAAGTATTGCATGAGTGTTAGCAATTGTAGAAGACTACAAGATAGTTGAGTATGTGGATTTGCTAAAAAGCTCTATTGTTGACTCTTTCTGATGTTATGATAAATTGCAATTGCTTCAATGACTAAGATTATAGTTAGTTAGTTCTCAAAGAAGTTTTTGAACCATACTTGACATTGTGAATTGATTGTTACTTGAGCATAAGAAATCATATGATAAAATCTATTTATGTTGTTGTTATAAGAATGATCCTGATGCCCTCATGTCCGTATTTTATTTTTATCGACACCTCTATCTCTAAACATGTGGATATATCGACTTCCGCTTGCGGACAAGCGAGGTCTAAGCTTGGGGGAGTTGACATGTCCATTTTGCATCATGCTTTTATATCAATATTTATTGCATTATGGGCTGTTATTACACATTATATCTCAATACCTATGGCTATTCTCTCTTTTTTACAAGGTTTACCATGAAGAGGGGAATCTTTGGCAGGTGGAATTCAGGTGGAAAAGGAGCAAACATTGAAACCTATTACACTTTGCTCCAAAAATCCTGAAACTCCACGAAACATGTTTTTGGAATTAATAAAATTATTGGGAGAAAGAAATACATCAGGGGCCCACACCTGCCGAGGAGGTGGGGCGCCCCCCCTCTGGCGCCCCTAGTGGCCCCGGTGTCCATCTTTCGCTATATGAGGGCTTTTACCTGGAAAAATTGTGGGCAAGCTTACAGGACGAAACTCCGCCGCCACGAGGCGGAACCTTGGAGGAACCAATCTAGGGCTCTGGCGGAGCTGTTTTGCCGGGGACACTTCCCTCCGGGAGGGGGAAATCATCACCAACGTCATCACCAACGATCCTCTCATCGGGAGGGGGTCAATATCCATCAACATCTTCACCAGCACCATCTCCTCTCAAAACCCTAGTTCATCTCTTGTATCCAATCTTGTATCAAAACCACAAATTGGTACCTGTGGGTTGCTAGTATTGTTGATTACTCCTTGTAGTTGATGCTAATTGGTTTAATTGGTGGAAGATCATATGTTCAGATCCTTAATGCGTATTATTACTCCTCTGATTATGAACATGAATATGCTTTGTGAGTAGTTACGTTCATTCCTGAGGACATGGGTGAAGTCTTGCTATTAGTAGTCATGTGAATTTGGTATTCGTTCAATATTTTGATGAGATGTATGTTGTCTTTCCCTCTAGTGGTGTTATGTGAACGTCGACTACATGACACTTCACCATTATTTGGGCCTAGAGGAAGGCATGGGGAAGTAATAAGTAGATGATGGGTTGCTAAAGTGACAGAAGCTTAAACCCTAGTTTATGCGTTGCTTCGTTAGGGGCTGATTTGGATCCATACGTTTAATGCTGTGGTTAGGATTGCCTTAATACTTGTTTTGTAGTTGCGGATGCTTGCAATAGGAGTTAATCATAATTGGGATGCTTGTCCAAGTAAGGGCAGTACCCAAGCACCGGTCCACCCACGTATCAAATTATCAAAGTACCGAACGTGAATCATATGAGCGTGATGAAAACTAGCTTGACGATAATTCCCATGTGTCCTCGGGAGCTCCTTTCTCATTATTAAAAATTGTCCAGGCTTATCCTTTGCTACATAAAGGATTGGGCCATCTTGCTGCACTTTATTTACTAGTTGCTCGTTACAATTTATCTTATCACAAAACTATCTATTACCTACAATTTTAGTGCTTGCAGAGAAAACCTTACTGAAAACCGCTTATCATTTCCTTCTGCTCCTTGTTGGGTTCGACACTCTTACCTATCGAATGGACTACGATAGATCCCGTACACTTGTGGGTCATCAATCATCCTCAGTCTCATGGTCAAGTAGAATTAAGTAACAGAGAAATAAAACTGATCTTGCAAATAAGAAACTTGATGATGCATTATGGGCTTATAGAACTGCATATAAAATCCTATGGGTATGTCTCCCTATAAAATTGTTTATGGAAAAGCAAGTCACTTACCTCTAGAACTAGAACACAAACATTATTGGGCAATTAAAGAGCTCAATTATGATTTCAAACTTGCCGGTGAAAAGAGGTTATTTGACATTAGCTCACTTGATGAATGGAGGACCCAAGCCTATGAAAATTAAAGAAAAAGTTAAGAGATGGCGTGACAAAAGGATACAAAAGCGTGAATTTAATGTGGGTGACCATGTCTTGCTATACTACTCTCGTTCAAGATTTTTTTGGAGGAAAACTTCTCTCAAAATGGGAATGGCCCTTACATTATCAAGGAAGTTTATCGTTCCAGTGCCATGAGGAATAACAATGCCGACGGTACTAACCCGAAGGTGGTAAACAGTCAAAGAATCAAACATTATATATCAAGTACCCCCATAAATGTCAAAACCAATATTATTAATACCATAACACCGAAGGAGTACATAAGGGAGACCTACAAGAATGCTCCAGACCCCTGAAAATGAATAGGTATGTGATACGATAAGCAAACCGACTCCAAAACTTTTCCAATGGCAATTTTACTTCGTGTTGGAATATTTAAAACATTAGGAAAATAAAAATTAGTCCGAAAAGTGCACGAGGAGGCGACAAGCCTTGGGGGCGTGCCCTACCCCCTGGGCATGCCTCCCAGGCTTGTGACCACCTCGTGTGCCCTCTGGACTCCGCTTTCTTGCAGCACACTTGTTTTGGTAGGTAAAATTTCATTATATAATCTCCTGAAGGTTTTGACCATGGTACCACGACAATATCCTCTGTTCTTGTTTCGTGTTGTTTTCCTGGCAAATCTGAAAACATGTCGTCTCAAGATTCGGAGGGAGATAGCTATGTAATTGATTATATCACAAACCCAAAGGTCTATGAGGAGGTAGATCATTATGGTTGGACTACAGAAGAAGAGGAAGACTTCTACATAGAGAAAACAAAGGATGACAGCTCTGAGGAGGATGAAGATCTACTACCTCAACCTGGGGACATGCACGTGGAATTCAAGAAGTCAAGTCTCCCTAACGAATCAAGGAAACCTAAGATCGAATTTACCCCTTTTTGTCTCCTGCGGGGAAACAAGCAGGAATTATGCAAAAAGATATTAAGGCTCGAGCGAGATATCAATGACTTAAAGGAGGAAAATTCCATCCTCAAGCATAAGATGAGGAAGAATCTTCCCACATCATCAACCACATCATCACCATCACCTTCGACGGAGACATGAGTATATGGGTATGGGCACTTCCCTTGGCTTGTGCCAAGCTTGGAGGAGGTGCCCCGGTAACGTATCACCATCACATCTTTACCTTTACCATTTTTCTTAGTTTGATCCTTTTTGGTTATATCTATATCTAGTAGAATTAAAAAAATATGATTTAGCTTTGAGTTTTACTTTGTGTTCCCTCTATGTAATCAAGTCCGTGAGTTATATAATAAAGAGTAGTTTGGAATTTAGGGCTTTGCTTTCTTACTTTGATCTTGAGGGAAAAGAAAAGAATAAAAGAAACAAAAAAATCTATATAACGATCTTATGGAGAGTGATGACTTCACATATAAAGAGTATGATGAATAAAATTTGTTGAGAGTTCATAAACATAGTTCTGGTCATTGTTGCAATTAACAGGAAGTAATAAAGAAAGAGCGCTTTCACATATAAATATACTATCTTGGACATTTTTTGTGATTATGAGCATTCATTAAAATATTATATGCTAATAAGTTGATGTTGGACAAGGAAGACAACATGATGGGTTATTGATACGTCCATTTTGCATCATGCTTTTATATCAATATTTATTACATTATGGGCTGTTATTACATATTATATCTCAATACTTATGGCTATTCTCTCTTATTTTACAAGGTTTACCATGAAGAGGGGGAATGCCGACAGCTGGAATTTTGGCTGGAAAAGGAGCAAATATTGGAAACCTATTCTGCACAGCTCCAAAAATCATGAAACTCCACGGAAGTCAGTTTTGGAATTAATAAAATTATTGAGCGAAAGAAACACGGAGGGCCCACACCTGGCCGGGAGGGTGGGGCGCGCCCACCCCTTGGCGCCCCTATCTCTGGGCCCCTGGTGGCCCTCCGGTGTCCATCTTCTGCTATATGAAGGCTTTGACCCTGCAAAAAATCAGAGGCAAGCTTACGGGACGAAACTCCGCCGCCACGAGGCGGAACCTTGGCGGAACCAATCTAGAACTCCGGCAGAGCTATTCTGCCGGGGAAACGTCCCTCCGGGAGGGGGAAATCATCACCATCGTCATCACCAACGATCCTCTCACCGGGAGGAGGTCAATCTCCATCAACATCTTCACCAGCACCATCTCCTCTCAAAACCCTAGTTCTTCTCTTGTATCCAATCTTGTATCAAAACCACAAATTGGTACCTGTGGGTTGCTAGTAGTGTTGATTACTCCTTGTAGTTGATGCTAATTGGTTTACTTGGTGGAAGATCATATGTTCAGATCCTTAATGCATATTATTACTCCTCTGATTATGAACATGAATATGCTTTGTGAGTAGTTACGTTCGTTCCTGAGGACATGGGTGAAGTCTTGCTATTAGTAGTCATGTGAATTTGGTGTTCGTTCGATATTTTGATGAGATGTATGTTGTCTTTCCTCTAGTGGTGTTATGTTAACATCGACTACATGACACTTCACCATTATTTGGGCCTAGAGGAAGGCATTGGGAACTAATAAGTAGATGATGGGTTGCTAGAGTGACAGAAGCTTAAACCCTAGTTTATGCGTTGCTTTGTAAGGGGCTGATTTGGATCCATGTGTTTAACACTGTGGTTAGGTTTACCTTAACACTTCTTTTGTAGTTGTGGATGCTTGCAATAGGGGTTAATCATAAGTGGGATGCCTGTCCAAGTAACGTTAGTACCCAAGCACCGGTCCACCCACATATCAAATTATCAAAGTACCGAACGCGAATCATATGAGCGTGATGAAAACTAGCTTGACGATAATTCCCATGTGTCCTCAGGAGCTCTTTTCTCATTATAAGAAATTGTCCAGGCTTGTCCTTTGCTACAAAAAGGATTGGGCCACCTAGCTGCACTTTATTTACTTTCATTGCTTGTTACTCGTTACAATTTATCTTATCACAAAACTATCTGTTACCTACAATTTCAGTGCTTGTAGAGAAAACCTTACTGAAAACCGCTTCTCATTTCCTGCTGCTCCTTGTTGGGTTCGATACTCTTACTTATCGAAAGGACTACGATAGATCCACTATACTTGTGGGTCATCAAGACTCTTTTCTGGCGCCATTGCCATGGAGCGTAGCGCTTTTGGTGAGTGGAACTCGGTAAGGAAACATTTATAAAGTGTGCTAAAATTTTCTGTCACTTGTTACTATGGAAACTAATCCTTTGAGGGGCTTGTTCGGGGTATATTCACCCCGACCAGAAGAGCAAAGAGTTTCTCCTCAACCTACTGAACCTACTAAAAATATTTACTCTGAGATTCCTTCGGGTATGATAGAGAAACTGCTAGCTAATCCATTTACAGGAGATGGAACATTGCATCCCGATTTACACCTTATCTCTGTGGATGAAGTTTGTGGATTATTTAAGCTTGCAGGTATTCCAGATGATGTTGTCAAAAGGAAGGTCTTCCCTTTATCTTTGAAGGGATATGCATTGACATGGTATAGGCTATGTGATGATACGCGATCTTGGAATCATAAACGATTGAAGTTGGAATTTCACCAGAAGTTCTATCCTATGCGTCTTGTTCATCGTGATCGTAATTACATATATAATTTCTGGCCTCATGAAGGAGAAAGCATCGCTCAAGCTTGGGGAGGCTTAAGTCAATGTTATATTCATGCCCCAATCATGAGCTCTCCAGAGAAATGATTATTCAAAAAATTTATGCCAGGCTTTCTCCAAATGATCGCAACATGCTCGATACTTCCTGTGCTGGTTCTTATATGTTGAAGACTATTGAATTCAAATGGGACTTATTGGAAAGAATTAAACGCAACTCTGAAGATTGGGGTTCCGACGATGGTAAGGAGTCAGGTATAACACCTAAGTTTGATTGTGTTAAATCTTTTATGGATACCGATGCTTTTCGTGGATTTAGCGCTAAGTATGGACTTGACTCTGAGATAGTAGCTGCTTTCTGTGAATATTTTGCTACTCATGTTGATCTCCCTAAGGAGAAGTGGTTTAAATATAATCCTCCCGTTGAAGTAAAAGTAGTTGCACCTATTACAATTGAAGAAAAGACTGTCAATTATAGTTATCCTTTTGTTCCTACTACTTATGTTGAGAAACCTCATTTTCCTGTTAGGATAAAGGATCATGCTAAAACTTCGACTGTTGTTCGTAAGAGTAATACTAGGACTTATACACCTCCTGAGCAAATCAAAGTTGAACCTAGTATTGCTTTGGTTAAAGATCTTTTGGATGATGATTTAGATGGGCATGTTATTTATTTCTGTGGTGAGACTGCTAATATTGTTAGACCAGATGCTAAGATACATAGACCTATCATAGGCATGCCTGTTATTTCTGTCAAAATAGGAGATCATTGTTATCATGGTTTATGTGATATGGGTGCTAGTGCTAGTGCAATACCCTATGACTTATATAAAGAAATTATGCATGATATTGCACCGCTGAATTGGAAGGTATTGATGTTACTATCAAGCTTGCCAATAGAGATACTATTTCACCAGTTGGGATTGTTAGAGATGTTGAAGTCTTGTGTGGGAAGGATAAATATCCTGCTAATTTTCTTGTTCTTAGTTCCCCACAAGATGACTTTTGTCCCATTATTTTTGGTAGGACCTTCTTTAATACTGTTAATGCTAGGATTGATTGTGAAAAGGATACTGTTACAATTGGCTTAGAGGATGTGTCTCATGAGTTTAATTTTGCTAAGTTTCGTAGACAACCTCGTGATAGAGAATTACCTAGTAAGGATGAGATTACTGGTCTTGCTTCTATTGCCGTGCCTCCTACTGATCTGTTAGAACAACATTTGCTAGACCATGAAAATGATATGTTTATGAAGGAAAGAAGGGAAATAGATGAAGTGTTCCTTCAACAAGAACCTATTCTGAAACACAACCTACCCGTTGAAATTCTAGGGGATCCCCCTCCACCCAAGGGTGATCCTGTGTTTGAACTCAAACCATTACCTGATAATCTTAAGTATGCTTATCTTGATGAAAATAATATATATCCTATTATTATTAGTGCTAACCTTTCAGAGCAAGAAGAAGAAAGATTATTGAAAACTCTGAAGAAGCACCGTGCTGCTATTGGATATACTCTGGATGATCTCAAGGGCATTCGTCCCACGTTATGCCAACACAAAATTAGTTTGGAGGACGATGCCAAACCAGTTAGAGATCCTCAACGACGATTGAATCCTAAGACGAAAGAAGTGGTAAGAAAAGAGATACTAAAGCTCCTTGAGGCAGGTATATTTTATCCTGTTGCTGATAGTGATTGGGTAAGCCATGTCCATTGTGTTCCTAAAAAGGGAGGTATTACTGTCGTTCCTAATGATAAAGTTGAATTGATCCCACAAAGAATTATTACAGGTTATAGGATGGCAATTGATTTCCGTAAATTAAAAAAAGCTACTAAGAAATATCATTACCCTTTACCTTTTATTGATAAAATGCTAGAAAGACTATCCAAATGCACACATTTTTGATTTTTAGATGGTTATTCTGGTTTCTCTCAGATACATGTGTCATCGAAGGATCAATCAAAAACTACTTTTACTTGCCCTTTCGGTACTTTTGCTTATAGACGTATGCCTCTTGGTTTATGTAATGCACCTGCTACCTTTCAAAGATGTATGATGGCTATATTCTCTGACTTTTGTGAAAAGATTTGTGAGGTATTCATGGATGATTTCTCCGTTTATGGATCCTCTTTTGATGATTGCTTGAGCAACCTTGATCGAGTTTTGCAGAGATGCGAAGACACTAGTCTCGTCTTGAATTGGGAAAAGTGCCACTTTATGGTTAATGAAGGCATTGTTTTGGGGCATAAGATTTCCGAGAGAGGTACTGAAGTTGATAAAGCTAAAGTTGATGCTATTGAAAAGATGCCATGTCCCAAGGACATAAAAGGTATAAGAAGTTTCCTTGGTCATGCCGGTTTTTGTAGGAGGTTCATTAAGGACTTCTCTAAAATCTCTAGGCCTCTGACTAATTTATTGGAAAAAGATATTCCTTTTGTCTTTAATGATGATTGCGTAGAAGCATTTGAAATACTTAAGAAAGCTTTGATCACTACCTCGATTGTTCAGCTACCTGATTGGAATTTACCCTTTGAAATTATGTGTGATGCTAGTGATTATGCTGTAGGTGTTGTTCTAGGGCAAAGAGTTGATAAGAAATTGAATGTTATCCAGTATGCTAGTAAGACTCTTGATACTGCCCAGAGAAATTATGCTACTACTGAAAAAGAGTTCTTAGTAGTTGTTTTTGCATGTGATAAGTTTAGACCTTATATTGTTGATTCCAAAGTTACTATTCACACTGATCATGCTGCTATTAAATATCTTATGGAAAAGAAAGATGCTAAGCCTAGGCTCATTTGATGGGTTCTCTTGCTCCAAGAATTTGATTTGCATATTATTGATAGAAAGGGAGCTGAGAACCCCGTTGCTGACAACTTGTCTAGGTTAGAGAATGTTCTTGATGACCCACTACCTATTGATGATAGCTTTCCTGATGAGCAATTAGCGGTCATTAATACTTCTCGTACTGCTCCTTGGTATGCTGATTATGCTAATTACATTGTTGCCAAATTTATACCACCTAGTTTCACATACCAGCAAAAGAAAGAGTTCTTTTATGATTTAAGACATTACTTTTGGGATGAACCACACCTTTATAAAGGAGTAGGTGGTGTTATTAGACGTTGTGTACCTGAGCATGAACAGGAACAGATCCTACGCAGGTGTCACTCTGAATCATATGGAGGACACCACGCTGGAGATAGAATTGCACATAAGGTATTATAGTGTTGTTTTTATTGGCCTACTCTCTTCAAAGATGCTCGTAAGTTTGTCTTGTCTTGTGATGAATGTCAAAGAATTGGTAATATTAGTAGACGTCAAGAAACGCCTATGAATTATTCCCTTGTTATTGAACCGTTTGACGTTTGGGGCTTTGATTATATGGGACCTTTTCCTGCTTCTAATGGTTACACACATATTTTAGTTGCTGTTGATTACGTTACTAAGTGGGTAGAAGCTATTCCAACTAGTAGTGCTGATCATAACACTTCTATTAATATGCTTAAAGAAGTTATTTTTTCGAGGTTTGGGGTACCTAGATATCTTATGACTGATGGTGGTTCACATTTTATTCATGGTGCTTTCCATAAGATGCTTGCTAAGTATGATGTTAATCATAGAATCACATCTCCGTATCACCCGCAGTCTAGTGGTCAAGTAGAGTTGAGCAATAGAGAGCTCAAATTAATTTTCCAAAAGACTGTGAATAGATCTAGAAAGAATTGGTCCAAGAAACTTGATGATGCATTATGGGCCTATAGAACTGCATACAAAAATCCTATGGGTATGTCTCCGTATAAGATGGTTTATGGAAAAGCATGTCATTTACCTCTAGAACTTGAACATAAAGCATATTGGGCTATTAAAGAGCTCAACTATGACTTCAAACTTGCCGGTGAGAAGATGTTATTTGATATTAG
Source organism: Aegilops speltoides (assembly GCA_021437245.1). Lineage (NCBI taxonomy): Eukaryota > Viridiplantae > Streptophyta > Magnoliopsida > Poales > Poaceae > Aegilops > Aegilops speltoides. The sequence continues at coordinate 42,010,313 of CM038143.1, read as the reverse complement.
CTCACTTGATGAATGGAGAACCCAAGCCTATGAGAATGCCCAGCTATTCAAAGAAAAAGTCAAACGCTGGCATGACAAAAGGATACAAAAGCGTGAGTTTAACGT